>OZ037781.1:13435835-13720835 GCA_964035525.1 Porites cylindrica | reverse complement strand
CCATTTTAGGAAATATTGAAATTTGTTTTCGATTCCATTTCGTTCACTACGATGAAATATACAAATTATCGTAAATTAAGCTTTGTACATACCATTTTCGCTGCACACAACCTTCAAGAAGTTAGAGGAAAATACAAAATGGCCGACCCGATTAAAGCCAAAGACGAAAAAGGCTAAAATGTGGAAATGCAGCCTTATATATCCTGTATGATTTGTATTGCATTTTCGCATGTGAACTTTATTTACTTATAATGAATAACTCTTGTTAGAGTAAATAAAGATGGAATAAGTTATTTTGTTCCTCACGCACAGGGATCCCAGTCACTTCTCCTGTTGCTTTACTTTATTACACAATGTACAGTCAATGTAAAAAAAAAAATCCACATCAAAAAAAAAAGAGAATTAAAAAAGCACGATTAAAAGAACCTTAGAAAGTGCAAAAATTTTCATTTTATAGAAATTTCTGCTTAAAGCAGATAAAGCGAATGCTTATCGCAATTAACTTATTAAAATAAAGTGACCGAAAAGATTATCTATGGGTTTGTTTACTTAGAAGACTGTTGGAAATTACTATTTTTAATTACAGAATATTTATTTCGATGATTGTGACTACAAAATGAAATCTATATTTCTCTGTTGCCTTTATATGAAAGTTTGTGATACTGAATAATGACGTCAGTTCTAATTTGCATATGGATGACGTCACCATGGCTAAAAAAATTGGTGACAAAGGTTTTTGCAATCTGCATGCTCTAAACAATGCGTTTCAGCAAAGAAACTAAAATGATCATGAAATTTTCACGGGAGTGACATTTTAACATAAGGCCCCAGACTAAATAACGCAATGCTGCGAGCGCTCTTCGATGTTTGTCGTTGTTGTTGTTTTATGTTTTCTTCTAGCCGCAAAAAGCTCTTGCTAGATCTTGTGTTTTAAAATTCAGAAAATCTGACATTATCACAAATTTTGTTTAGTTATGATTAATTGTTGCTTATGATTAAACAAATCGAACTCCAGCTATGTGGTCTCCTGACTCCACTCAGTCCTATTTCCCTTATTAATTATCTAAGTATTATAATTATCATTCAAATTACTATTATTATTATTATTATTATTATTATTATTATTGTTATTGTTATCATTATTATTTCTTGCTCTGTGCACTGGCTGATCTCATAGCGTTGTACTTGCTAAGGGAGCGAGTCATAACCCATGAAAAAAGGACCCTTAGATCTCGACTCCTTACTCGAGAACTCTAATACTTTTCTTAAAATCCTTTCTGTTCCTAGTAGCGTAGTTTTTGGGGGGCAGTGAAATACTAATTCTTATGTCCAACTTTCCAGCCACTTCTCCAAGTTATTCGTCACACTTGCAAATAATCCTGCAACAATCTGTATCACCTGCACAGTTCTCTTGTTCCACATTCTTGTAATTTCCCGTTAAGCTCCTGATATTGTTTAACCTTTTCAACAATTCTCTTATCCCCTCCTACAGCAATATCGACAATGGCGCACTCCCTCTCCTGTTTGTTTACAACCACATGATCATGTCTATTGTAGCATTGATGACGTGATCACATTGGATGTTCATTATCCCACACTATTTTAACTTCATCGCTTTTACTCACACTGTCAGCCACGTGTTCGTACCACCTATCCTTCTTTTGCACATGATATTTCTCACATAACTTCCAACGAACTACTTTTGCAACATTGTCATGTCTGTTTATATTCCCTTTGGGCTACCTTTTTAGGTACCAGACAATAATTATAGTTTACACTCTCGCCTTTCTCGCCAAATTACCTACATAAGGGGGATTCGCGCGGTCTTGTCAATATGGTATCAGTTACATGGTTGGTCTTGAGAGCCTGTTCCTGGCCTGCACAAATAAGTGCTTCTGTTTGGATATTCCAGTCTGCTTTTCGTAACCAGCACTAAGTTTTCTTACACGTGTTGTTCCGGGTATTCCTCTTAAAAATTGACCATGCAGCCTTTTTCTCCTTTTAGCGGTCCAGTTTCAGCTCATTGTTCCAAGATGTCTTGAATTCATCTTTACTGACAGTTACTTCACTCTTAATTTTACCAGTAACCCTTACCCCTTGCAGTAAAACATCCCAAGAATTCCTCACATACCACCTCAAACTGTTTTCATCACCTCTCATACTAACCGCTCACAGCTTATTGGTCCCCAGCCTCCCATCCGTATTTCCCTCACCGTGGAAAGAATCTGAAATTGTTCCAATTCTAAAGGCTGGAGATCCGGAAGTAGCCAACGGGAATAGACCTGTGTCGTTGTTACCTGCCCTATCTAAGATATGTGAACGAGTAGCCTTAAATCAATTCACCGAATGAATGCAATGAGGAGAAACTGTCTCAGTGGACACCAGAGTGCGAATAAGAAACGGCATTCGACAGAGACACTCAATATTTTGATGTCTGATCTAGCCCTGGAGGAAATGGATCGCAAGCAAGTCACTGCCTTGATGTTATTAAATCTTTCCAAGGCATTTGACAGCATTGATCACATATCCTTGTTAAAGAAGCTAAGTGCAATGGGTACCCCTAAAGAAGCAATAGAATGGTTTAGAAGCTCCTTGACCGGAAGAAAACAGTCGGTGAGAATCGGTTGCGAAACATCTGAGCCCCGCCTAGACTCGTATGGTGTACAGCAAGGATCAATTTTGGGCCCGGCATTGTTTAATATATACATCAACGATCTACCATCTGTACCTAAGGTAGGGTCGTAAGAGTGCTATATTGATGACTCAAAGTAGTACCTCTCATTTCCTGTACGTGATGCCACCTTAGCCGCAGCTCAGCTAACAGAAGATCTTCGGAACATAGCTGCATGGTGTTGCAAAAACAGTCTACTCATTAACCCGGACAAAACAAAACTTCTGGTTCTGGGGACTCCGAAGTTGCTGATGAAGATACAAGATGATCTAAGCATTACACTACTCAGCAAGGAGATTACATCATCTAAGTCTGCGAAAAACCTGGGGGTTACAATGGACTGTAATCTAACGTATGACGAACATGGAAATCAATTAACTTCGAAATATATAGGTAGCCTTTGTCAAATAAATCGCGTAAAATAACTGTTTGATAGGCGTACGTTGATCACTATAATTAATTCTCTCGTATTCAGTAAATTATTGTATTGTTCATCAGTATGGGCTAATACCACCAAGAAAAACATCGAGCTATTACAGACAGTGCAAAATTTTGCAGCCCGGATAGTTTCTGGAACGAGGAAATTGGATCATGTTACACCTATTCTTAACCAGTTACAGTGGCTGCCAATTATTAAACAACTTGATGCTACAATGGTATTGAAATGCTTAAATGGACTGGCACCTCCATATCTTTGTCAGAAGTTTAAAACCAGATCGGAAGTGCACAACTGCAACACTAGGAATAGAGACCGCCTACATATACCACTCTGTAGGACGGCTGCAGGTCAGCGCGCGTTTACCTTCAGAGGCCAAAGGCTGTGGAATGGTCTCCCAGACGAGTTTCAGTCTATCACTAATTTAGATGTATTTAAAGTTAAAATAAAACAGCATTTTTAAGGGTATTTTTGGAAAACTAAGTTTTAGATATTTGACATTGTAAATTAAGTTGAAAGGCCTTTTTGAGGAGATTAATAAAGTTATTATTATTATTATTATCATCTTCCCTTGAAACATACAGCCTATCAACATCGCATTTTGAATGGAAAGCACCATTCATTGTCAATGCCTTTCTAGTCATTGTATCCAATGTTTTCAGTTCTTCCTTTGTCCATCTTACATGCTCCACACCTCAGATCAGCACTGACACTGCGCAGGTGTTAATTCGCTATAACCTTATTCTTTCCATTCAATGTTGATTTCAACATTCGTTGTAGTCTTCTTTTTTATCCTCTTGCATTTTTTTTCATTTCCTTTTCGTTTATTACATCGGCCTGAAAAATCCCCAGTTATATATACCCTTCTTCACCAATTTCTCCCATTGTTCGCCCATCCAAAAAAGTTATACCCTCAAACCTTAACTTTCTTTTGCCTTATCATTACCATTACCAACGCACTACACTTTCTCAACCCAAACAGAATTCCAATATCCTCACTGGTCACTGTACAGTTTGCACCAACGAATCTATTTGGTGTTCACTTTTCCCAAACAATTTCAAGTCGTCCATAGAAAGATGGTTAACCTTAAATGCTTTGCAAGATCATAACCTGCTCTTGATTATCTCGAAACCATTGTTAATGGAATCATGCACAAAACAAATAGCCCTGGAAATTTCCTCTTCTATAATGTGAATGACTTCCAACCTCTTGCCTGATGATGATAACTCTACTTTACGTGTCTGCATACTATCAATAATAAACTTTTTCACATTCTCAGCTATCTCAAACATCTCCAAGCACTCGATAGTCCAGCTATGTGATATCATGTCATATGCTTTCCGGTAATCACTCCAAGCCATCACCAAATTTGTGTGCCTTTTCTAGAAATCCTTTAGAATGGCTCTGTCAATTTTAACAAGTTGATTGTTTCCCTCAAAGGGCCGTTTCTTGAAACTCCCAATAATTACCGAGTATGGTCTGGACAAATTTGGTGCCTAAAAGTACTGTTTACTTATAGAAGTGATGTAAAAAGTACAAAAGGCTAGTTAGTACAAGCAAAGGGGGTTTGTTAACATGATTTTGTGAAGTAAACTTGTAGCGAACACAACAAATCCGACCGGATTTTTCATTTTGGCCCTCCCTAAAGAAAGAGAGATAAAACCGATAAATTGATATTGTTATGTTCTTGGACAAACAGCTAGAAATAGGACAACTGCACACAAGATGGTGGATCAACTCCAGAGAACTATTAATTAACAAACGCATTGGTTTTACAGCAACCGCATGCATACTGCGGGCTCAGTACGAATTGCCAACCTGAAAACAAATGTAATGATACACAAGCTATAACACCTCCCCGCAGATATTTTGTACCTGATAAGAAAACCTAGTACAAGAAAACTGTTGAAACTCTCTAAGTGATCAAAAGCTTAAGAAAAGAAACAAAACTGTTAGAAGCACTGTTCAATGCTATTAAGGCGAGAGTTGATGGTTTAAGCCCACTTCTTTAAGCAGTCTCTACATGTGATGTTTAAGTAGCACTCTTGGACCGACACGTAGCAGGGGTGGGAGGAGGAGTAGGTGTGCTTGGTGACTCCGCTAACTCTGATCCTTCAGATGTGCGTCCGATAGGCAGCACACGTATAAAATTGCTCCACGCTGTTATTGGCCTTTTTGCCTTTCCACGCTGCATATCACCTCTCTAACATGACAAACCAATTCTAGATGGCTCTTATCTACACCAGATCTGTTCTGATGTCCTTACTATCGTCAATTTCAAGGTCAACTTCACTTGCTTCTGACCTATGGTGACGCCTATCTAGCCTAGGTATTTCGCGTTCGAAATCTACGCCTCGTGAGTGTCGTGCAGGATTGAGCCACCATAGAAGAGTGGCAACACAGCAGGTCTGAATAACACTACAAGCAGTGTTTTGGCTGCAAATCTTTGTGGAAGGAAAAATCTACAAGATGAAGCTATTTTGCTTCTGCTCCCTTTTTCTTATTAAAAAAGGTGAGACCTCTTGCGCTTGCAACGTAAACAAACGATCCATCCCGGTGATTTTATCTCGGAATCGCCCGCGAGCTTCCAACGCAAGTGGACGAAACTCCTCGAAACTTGTCACCGATTGAAACCGGGCCCACGATCACAAAAACTCAACGAATACGGTTTTAGTCTACTCCTGGCCAACAGCATGTCTCTTGCTCCAAAGATCGACGAAGTGAAATGTGTGATTTCGGATGTAAACCCTGATTTAGCGTTTTTCACTGAGACTTGGCTAAGAGACTCTATCATCGAAAACTACCCCCACATCCCAGGGTACCATTTCACTGCAAGGAACCGTACTTAAGACCATCACGGTGGAGTCGGCTTGTATACTAAAAACAGCATCAAGTTCAAGTCCCTGGACTATTTACAAGATCCTGATTTTGAAACAACGTGGACATGACTGCAGCAGACCGCGTGGAATCACTTGTCTGATTGCTGGCACTGTATACCACTCCCAAACTGTCAACGACATGGCTAAGCTTAACCATCTATAGACAACTCTAACATCAATTGGAAGCAAGAGAGAATGATCTGAGGGATCGAATCCCTCACACATGACCCTCTTTCCATGAACATTATTTTCAATTTTTTTTGGTTCTGCGTCATACTGGGTGGTTATTTTAAGGACTCCACCTCATTGGTCTGTTAGAATGGCGTCATGTAATTTTTAACTTGACGGGGAATTCATTTCACTGCAGATTACGCACAGCAAGCGATGCGACATGAGAACTTGGTCATTACTTTCGTAGACAAGTTAGAAGATTTCTACGTGGAAAAATCTGGCCAGAGTAGCTGCGAACGAGCAAAATGGTCTTGGCTTGCGGGAATCGCCGGAGAAATTATTCATTGTGGTCTTCGCTATAACACTATATATTAAACAACCTTGAGAATACAGTTGTAAGCGACAACTGTCTCTTCCAGCGAGGTCCAAGCAACTTTTGGATTTAAACGTGGACAAGTAACGAGAAATACGTTCTAAGTGGCTTCTAACATGACAGTTTTGGTCGCCAAACATTTGAATTTTGAACGCGTTAGACGAATGTAATCTAGGCAAGTGCAATGTAGGCTCGCCGGTCACTATAAAGACATGACAGAAACCGGAAACCGAGTATGAAAAGTCTCTGGCACCCAATGTAGCGACTGTTTGAAGCATCGTGACCTGATTTATTTTCCCACAGTGAAAATATTCATCGCAAGTATTAGCAGTTAAAAAGACGTAATACAGTTTTTGAATGAGGCTATCGGTCGTTAGAAAATCTCAATCTTAAATGACAAAGTTAAATTTTGACTCCAATACTGCAATAATCCGTCCTAAATGAAATGCACTCCAAAATAATGAGCAGAACGCGCTGATGAAAAATATGTCAACAACTTTTAAGAACCTATGGTGCGCCAATTGCTCAACGGCTGTCAAAATTCAAATGTTTGGCGGCGAAACATGTCACGTTCACGTGAAAGTAGACCACGTGGGTCACAGAAACAGCATACAAAAATATACCTTCGCAACACGCGCTCGAACTTTAAATAGATTTAAAAATAACTATTACAGGGGAGAGGGATTCGCTTTCCTTAATTCATTCTCTCCTGTTGGAGCTCAATTTTTAAGCTGCGGCAGTGTGGCGACTTAAACAGACGCCTTACATTTCAATTCAAGTTAAGACAAATTGTAGACAACCCGACTAGACGTGATTGGACCTTGGACCTTGTGTTAATAACGAACTTGCCTCAGTTGTACGATAAAAATTCTGTACAAATCTTATCACCGTTTGGTTTGTCTGATCATAACGTTGTCAACTTAAATCATAAAACGAGAGCTACCCGCGGAAGGCTGAGTAGCAAACAAATCTCGAAAAGTCACACGCTGGCGAGCAAGAAGCTTGAGCTTGGCGGTTACCTTTTGCACTATCGACTGGTCGCTTGTGGATCTGGCCAATAACTGTGCGGACAAGCTACAGCTACTTACGGACTTCATCTTGACCGGTCTTGATTTCATCATGCCTATTAAGTAGTCCAGAGTCCATGTATTTGACCCCCCATGGGTGTCACCTGAATTCGAACATCTTATAAATCTCCGCCAACGGGCATTTAGTACTGGGGACACTCAACTTTTGCGAAAACTACCCTTATGTCGTCAATCGCATGCGTAAAGTTCTCCGTAACAACTACTACGCTTCGAAAGTAAACCACCTAAGGCAAACCAGGCCTAGCCATTGGTGGAGTGCGGTCAAGTATATCGCTGACATGGCTCTCGCTCCTGGCTCAGACTCCTTGTTTGCCAACTTAAAGATCGAGGGTTCCGCTCTTCTGTCTGAGCAAGAGATTTCCAACCAAATCAACTCTGCATTTCTACAACCAATAGAGTCCTTTCAAGGCTTGAATCCTTCCCATCGCACAGTAAGGATTTGTCACAGCTGACCCTTTCCGAGCCGCCGTTTAATCCCCTATAAAAGGCTTGACCCTAAGAAGGCCCGATGGGGCACCCAACTGATTGTTGAATGAGTATGCAGACATCCTTGCTAGACCAGTTACAGCTGTGCTAAACAGCGGTTTCGCGGAGCAGGGACGTCAATAATCCTTCATGATAGCCGATATGGTGCCTGCCCCCAAGCTAAAATCCGAATTCAACAAACATCTTCGTTCGATCTTCCTAACCCCCGAAATATCTAAATTTGCATAGGACTTTATCGTCGCTCTCCATGTCGGCCCCGCGGTTCCAAATCAGTGTCGTGGCATCCCAGCGTTCTCTACCTTACACGCCCTGACGTCCATGCTACATACCCGGTTGCAAGCCACCGACGGGTCTGGGGCTGCTGTGAGAGTCATCCTGTTCGATTGTAGGAAGGCCTTCGATCTCATCTACCACACACTGCTTGTGCGCAAAGGCTTCGGCCTATCTATCCCTCGCGCTGTTGCCTTCTGGGTGGCCGACTTCGTAACACATAGATAACAACGCGTTAAGTTGTCTGGAGAATGTATTTCTGCGTGCGGCCTCCTGCCCGCTGGTGTGCCTCAAGGAACCAATTTAGGCGCATGGTTATTTTCCTCAGGGTTCCCAGTGTGGACAAATGGAAGTACGTTGATGATACTTCTATTACTAAGTTTTTCTCGCAAGGTGCACAGGGTGACATTTAAAGCACAGTTAGTGCCGTCGAGGACTGGTCAGGTGAGAATGTTCGCAACTAAACGCTGACAAATGCAACAATGACAATGACTCTTCTCCACCCCTGTTGTGGTCGATGAGAAGGAACTATCTGTTTTCATGTGTTTTAAATAGTGCCAAAATTTAGGTATAACTCTGTCTAACAATCTCAAGTGGAACGTTTATATAAATGAAACTATTGAGGAAGGAAATAAGGGTTTGAATTTTTTGGTTCTGCTAAGGAGAGCCGGTGTAAGCTGGAAGGATATTGTCAATTGCTAACGCACAGTAATAAGACCCGTACTAGAATATTGCTCGCTCATTTTCCACCATTGCCTACCCGACTATCTAAGTGAGCTCGAACAAAAAAGAGCGCTTTCCATAATAGCGCCTGATAAACCATGCAAACACGGTTTAGTAAGTTTTTGTCTCAGCACTTTATATGATAGGCGTAACGATCAGTGTATTAAGCTGTTTAATAGTATATCCTCGGATCAGCACCAACTCGCTTGCCTGCTTCCTCCGAAACACCAAGGCTAGTACAATACCAGGCATGAGAGAGTTTACGACTTCCCCCGCTTCAAAAAGTCGTTCAAACAAGCTATTTCGGTCGCGCAAACATGTTATTATAATGTTATGATGTCAGTTTATGTGTTATTACGTTATTTTTCTTTTCTTTTTCAGTTCTTCATTATCATTATTCCTAATTAACAAAATTGTAATTAGTCTTTTACCATTATTTATTTATAGTATTGTAAATAATTAAACAATTCCGGGCCTGCCGGCTGCAATGTGATTATTTTACTAAAAAAACCTATCTATCTCTCTCTACTGGGAGTAAACTTTCAGAGGATTGATCAGATGTATTAAACTTCGATCGAGCTGGATTGAGTCACCGCAAGATTGAGGACAACATCCTTTTCGCTCTACATAATTCTTCACATTCTACTTAGCCTCATTTAGAAATTGCTAATTATTATGACAACGATCACTTTGACGATGAGGCTAGACTTCAAACTCTTACTTGTACATTTGGAAATGCCTCTTATTGATTCTACTGACTCAAACGCGTGAACTCGAGACAAAATGATACTGAAATAGCCTTAACATTAAGACGATCTAGGTCTTTACTGAAATATAATCACCTGTGCAGTTAACTCCGTTCCCAGAATACCCTGGTTTGCAAGTACATTCAAAAGATCCTTCAGTGTTATTGCATGTTGCATCCGCGTCACAGTTGTGCTCTCCTGTTATACACTCGTTTACCTCTGTAAATCAGGCGTAGGACTAAATCATCAAAACTGATTTACTTAACCTTTTATTTTCTAGGATTGGGTACGATCAGAAGAGAGAGGGAGCGAGAGATTTCTGGCTATACTGAAAAGAAAAAACATTTTTGCTATGTATTGAGCAGATGAGAAATTCAGAAATGACATCACGTGTATAGATAGAGCGAAACCCAAGAAAGCAAGAATGCAGAATGACTTCCACTCTGAAGACAAATTGCCAACAGAAGGAGGAACAAAAAAGAAACGTTTCCGCTGATTCTCTAAAGACGGAATTGTGTGACACTGATTTGATATGATTAAATGTAGTAAGCTCACCCAGCGTGAATGCGTGTGCGGACATGACAATCTTGTAGGGACACAATATAATAATACATCAAAAAACGTAAATATCTCAAGCATGTATAAGGCTAAAATCGCATACAGATACTGCAAATCACAAACTATAGCACCATGCAAGGGCATTTCGATACATATTATCCAGCTTAAAAGAACAAACTGCAGCTCTACAGACTAAGCTGCATACTACCTTGTGGCTGAACTTGGCTTTAAGGCGAGATAAATGGAGTTGATTAGAAAAAGATTCATTATAAAGAAGACCGAGGTATTGTTTTCACCTGTGCAGTTGACTCCATCCCCAGAATACCCTGGCTTGCAGGTGCACTCAAAGAATCCTTTAGTGTTTTTGCAAATAGCGTTAGCATGACAGTTGTGCTTTCCTGCTTCACACTCATTTTCCTCTGCAATTCAAAAGTCAGGCACTGAATCAAAAAACTGATTTAGTTTTCAATTAAGAGATCTTAAAGTGGGTGTTACCTGTACATTTATGTTGTCCACTTTTAAAATACCCTTTGTGACAGATACACTCGAAGGATCCTTTAGTGTTAACGCACACTGAAATAGCTTCATCACATTGGTGTTTTTCTGTTTTACACTCGTCTACGTCTGGAAGTGAATAAGGCTAAATTATCAGACTGACCAAGTTCGATTTTTATTCCTAACGAATGAGGGATAGTAGTGCAATACATTCGAACGGTAACCCTGAAATGTTCTACGCTTGAATTAATTTTTCCAAAACAAATTCAATGGCAAGGAGCACTTATTTTGTTTATTTGTTTCATGCTACTTATAACAACATGTCGCTGAGATAAACACGAAACCAGTTTGCAGCTTTCTTATTGGCTTATTTCTTATTTCTGCTGCGACGGGATACATCTAAAGTTTAGATCCTGTAAGTTCACGCTGCGTATGTAAGTTTGTTACCTGCACAGTTGACACCATCCCCAGAATATCCTGGTTTGCAAGTACACGTGAAGGAACGCTTGGTGTTGGTGCAGTATGCATCATCGTGGCAGTTATGTAGTCCTGTTTCACACTCGTCTACAAATCAACAAGTAGAAGTTACTTATAAGAATTTCTTTCTTCCTTTACCTGTAAAGTTAGTTTTCACACTTTAAGCCAGCTTGACAGTTGTTTTGATTATTTATATTTGCAACAATGTTTGAGCTCAAACAACTGAGATCATGATCTCCTGGTTCAAATTATTATAAACTATGAAAAATATATATTTGTTGACGTACTTTCAACAAGAATCCCATTGAGAAAACGTTGGTCTCAATACTCCAATCAAGAAACGTTGCATCCCTTAGGGCCCCTTGTCGTATCGTGTTGCTAGGCTACGTGGTTGCTATGCAAGTGAAATTGAACTTTTGGCCTTAGTATTTCGCGTGCTTTTGGACTGACGTCAGCGCGGGATAATTGTGAGTTACGCAATAGGATGGCAGGAAGAAGAGGACACCAAAACGCTAGTGCGTGACAAAAGTGACAGGACTATTACGTACGTGTTTTGTCGTGATATTCACCTAACTTCAACGTTTACTGTCTTTACAAAAAAAATCCGTTTAAAGGAGAGTGAAGTTTGGCGAAAAGTTGTTTCAAACAAAATTATTTTCACCCTTGTCACACAAGGTTTGCCTTCTTCTTTCCTCTCCCGTCCGGTTGCGTAATTAAGTTCACTAAGAGTGAACTTACGCAACAGTACGGGAGAGGAAAGAAGAAGGCAAACCTTGTGTTACAAGCGTGAAAATAAGTTTGTTCGAAAAACTTTTCCGCCGAACTCCCCCTTCCTTTAAACAGGTCTTTTTGCAAAAGACCAGAAAACATTAACTTAAGTGAAGATCACCACAAAACACGTAGTCACAAATTTGTCGTGCTCAAAGCGGTATTGGCTCTTTTTCGTTTACGCTAACGTTTAGTGTGAGCTCCGCTGTTACTAGTCGGCAAGTTTTTGTTTCACAGCTAAGTTCTGCTTTTATTGAAAAGCTGTTCTCAAGAACAGTTGTCTTGCACGCGAACATTTTTACAAATCTTTTTTCGCATTTCCTAATAGAACGGTATTACGGGAAATCCATGAAATGCTGATTCCGATTTATTAACAATCGGACATACACGCAAATTCATACCCCCACCGTGGTACAAGGGGAGAGGGTTGATGGAACCTCTCCTCAGAGTTTCTGATATGTTGCAGTATTTCGAAACCATTTTCCTTTAGTGGAAAGCCTCTGATCTACTCTACAAGATGAAGTATAATTTATGGGTGGTGGCGCTGCTGGAGGCCTGTGACGTCACCAACAATGAACGCCATCTAGGCCGCCGTCTTGGGTGGATTTTACCAAGAATTAGAAATCAGGTTAAAATCGCAAAAAAGTTGAAAATACATGCGTTTTCACTCAAAACTGGCTTGACCACCTGCAACATCAGTGGCTTTATAGCTTAGTTGGTGAGAGCGTCGCACCGGTATCGCGAGGTCGCAGGTTCAAATGCCGTTAAAGTCCTGAATTTTTTTCAGGCATCTTACGTAATTGCATAAATAAATTGCGTTCAAAACTGACAGGATCATTCTTCATTTGATTTCATTTCCGCAGTTCTCCAATATGATTTATTTGATATATGTTGTGGTTCAATTTTATCCTTGGTTTAAATTTTATTTCCCCTTTGTTTCAAACTCATTATCATACATTACCATACATTACCATAACCAAAAACAAGGCGAAATAAAATTTGAACCAAGAATAAAATTGAACCACAACATATACATTTGTCACAAGGAAACTGTGTATAATCAGAGGTTACTACTACATTGCATTTTTACCCACTTCTCACAAAACGGCTCATGGACTAGAAATCATTTGTCAAAAATGTTTACCATTACTGGTTCCAAGTCCGAAAATTTTGAGCGTTTTGAGAAAAGACTAAAACTGGCATTAATGTTTTCTGGAGGTTTCTTGTTTGCTCTTTTTCATTCCTTTATTATCTAGTCCAATTTATAGCCTTTTAATCCATGGAATTGTGCCTTGTAGTTAGCTTTCCGGAATAGGGGGAAATCAAATTGAAAAGAGCAGTAGACAAATAGCGAAATTGGCAGTGGATTTTTGCCCAAAATGTTAACGTTTGTTTATAACTCTGACAGGATAAGTCAGAGTTTCCATAATAAGGTAGCAATGTGCCAAGTTCTTATTAATCTCCGCCGTCTTGTTAGCTCAGCCAGTAGCCTGAGATCATGCCCTCTCCCTATTATCCCTTTATGTCTCTCACGGGAAGAGGACATGATACATTTCTTTGTCGGATCACATGTAAAAAAGCCAGAATCTGGACTTTTTTCTGATTGGATAGGAAACAATACTGATGATTTGCGCTGTTCCGATTGGCCAAAATGCCGCCATCCGTTAGTTGTTGTTGATTTCAGTCTGCAGTTTTGCTTGCGGAATGAGCAGTGAATACACACGCGAGTTCGTTTTGAAATTTCTGCCGGCTCAGTTTTCTTGAATTTGAAAAATGCCTAAATAGAAGATTCATCCATTGAAATATTTTCCATCTCATCGTATACTAAAATAGTTGCAGGCAAAACTTCACCGATCATTTGAATGCAATTTGATACCGGCTACAAGTTACAGAAGCGACCAACAGGTTCACTTTTCAAATAATCAATTCATGAATGGAATCTTGACCTGGTTTGACTGTAATTCCTCCTTCAGAAATCATGCTGCGAATTATTTTGAGCGATCTTCGCTTTCACAACACCTTTCTGTTCGTGAAATATGGTGCTTCAGCCTAACTTTTTTTTTTCACCGCTTTCGGCACAGAACGAAGTCAACGAGCTTTAACCAGTAAACTCTTTATTATTTGTAGCTGTTAAATTAAGGTACGGCAGCTCCAGCTAGCAGTATTTCATCAAAAAAACAACACATTAATTTTTTTTTTTGGAAGCACCATCTAAACATGGACGTACTTAAACATTTTCTTTTCCCTAAAATTGATTTCAAAAAATTATTCGCGCCAAAATTTGATTCCCGTATAGTAAACGCTTATTGGCTAAAAACATGGCAGGTCAAGAAGACGTTAGATTATGTAAATTAGGGGCGGTTGACTGCTTGTTAAATAAATGCATCAGGCGTTATTTTTTTCCCTCTCGAACCAAAGAAGAAAAGAAGCAAAAAAAAAAAAATAACGCCTGCTCTCAGGTTACTCAGCCAGGAGAGCGCTGGTCTGCTGAGCTGGAGGTCGCGGGTTCAAACCCCGACCGGATAAAAACTCAGGCTCTTTAAATTACTGAGAAGCAAGTGCTGCCTTTGTAATGACATCTGCAAACGGTTAGACTTTCTTGAGACTTCTAGGATATAAGGACGAAATCCCGGTGGTCCCATCTCACAGCATTTTCACTTATCTGGTACGAGTAAGAGTAAGGGACGTTGACCCCGTGGTGTGCCCAACCTCTCCCGGGCTGGGTGGGTTATCTGTAAAGAGATATATCGATCTTGTAACCTTATGATCCTCCTTCAGGAGTCGAAATGACTACCTGTAGACATACAGTGTATGTATGTATAACTTCCTGGATTCGCTGCTTATCAACTAAATGGCTTAAACTAAAAGGGTAAGTCAAAGTGGCTTTAGAAATGCAAACTCTACATTGTTCCATTTGGAACACTCCCAACTGCCCCAAAGGGTTCAACTATTCAAAAGGGCATGCAATTCGCGCCGAAGGACTTTCTCATCCGAGGTTTTTATTATTACTGTTTTTTTTTCTTTTTCATTTTTTAACTTACCTAAGCAGGTCATTCCAATTTCTCTGGCGATTTCTTCCATTAACTCTCTGTTCCTTTCCCGCTCTTTAATAAACTCCTCTTCCTCTTTTGTCATTGGAACAGGACAAACTGCAAACCAGCAACACATATGAACAGTAAATTTAAATTTGTAAGCTAACAATATTTTATCAATCGTGCAAAACAATAATAAATTAATATAACAATTAAAATAAATTATTATCTAATAATAATAAATAATAACAACAATAGAAAAATGACGATAAAATAATAGTGATAATAATAATAATAATAATAATAATAATAATAACTCTCCGTCTATTAAAGAGAGGTGTCCCGGTAATAGAGAGTCAAAGTAAGATGACGCCAGTAATTACAAGAAAATAAAGCTAAACTCATTCGCAAAAAATACAGTCCACATATATTTTACTCGTGCAAAACAATCAAAAAAACCGAATCAATGTAGTGGAAAGGTGGAATCGGAACAAGGCTACAAAGTGATAAAAATTCAGTATTTGCTTCTTTTAACAACAGTTTATACTCAAACAAAACAAATAGTGATACAGTAGAACCCCGATAACTCGAACTCCTCGATCATTAACTCAAAGTAAGTCCAATTTCTCTTGGATTTCACCCCACTTTCTAGTCATTTTCACTCAGTCAACTCGAACTCGGAAAACTAGAATTCCTCGCCAACTCGAACTAAAATTCCTTTTCCTTGACCAAAAAAAAAAACTGCAACATGGTAAATTGAATTTTTCAATCGACCCCGATAACTCGCTAACTCGAACTGTTTTTCGTTTCCCCTCAGTGTTCGAGTTGCCGGGGTTCTACAGTACATCACTGTAAGTACTTAATTTAAGCTTATGAAAATTAATTCGTTATAATGGTTTGTTTTTGATATCACCATTTGAAGTTCCCATTAGGATCAAAGAGTTCAGCTAAAAGACGGAGAAGATAGCTGTTTCACAGGTTAAGAGGTTCTCCATGAGGTGTTTAGAAGATACGAGCTGTAAGAAGACGCGTACTGTATTTGGATGAGTGTGTAATTTGCTTATCCTAATTGCAATTACTTGTCATGTAGTGCACCTGCATTTCCGTTTTGCGATATTTTTCATTACCTAAAGCATTTCTCAAGGGACCGTTAACGGTTTTGAAAGTGTCCCTTGTCCTTCTTAGAGAGGTTTCCGCCTTATAGAGAGCATAGTTAAAGTCAAATGACTGGACAATGACAGGGGCCAACACCAGAGGGAGTTGTCCGATTTAAAGAGGTGTTTGTATAGCAAGATTTTCTCAAATACAAATTTATTTCAAATCCATGAAGTAAGAAAAAAATAGAGCAAGGCAATTCATGAAAGGACTATGTACGTCAGAAATTGTGCGAAATGTTAATCGCACATTTTTGAAGTGTTAAATTAAAAAAATAATAATAAAACAATGAAGTTGTTAACATATTCACAATTTTCACATCGCCCGTAAAATACCTTGTCTACCCCCAAGAATCGTGCATACGTTATTGTCTTCAATTTCTCTTATGATGACCGCTTACTTACAGGAAAAATTGAAAACAATTCTCATGCAAATTTTATGGACGATGTAAAAATTATGGTGAATGAATCCTGCGAATGATGTTTTAGGGAAAGTGTAAAAATGAAAATTTTAAGCGGCTTTCTGTACATGAAGCAAGACAGGATGTTGAAATAAAATGGCGACAATCCGCAGGTGCGCAATTAAATTTTTGTGGTAGTTATTACCTCCATGATTTACATCTTCCTCTGTTATCATCGCGACTGGGAACATGATAACGAAAATAATGAATAATGTTTTCATGCCTGCCATCTTCCAACCTGTTGAAACAAAATAATCATGGTTCATAGCATGTCACTGAATTTATTTCGCGGGTGTTAAAGAGTTACGCACGCAAAGTTTAATAACTACGAGTAAGCGGGGGGGGGAGGAGAGGAAGGGGAATACCCTTGGGAAATAGGCTTTGATAGATTGTTCTCGCAAAAGTAGCATGATATGCTACTTGCAGGGCTCGTATATTTCTAAAATTATGCCAATAATTCTGCTAGTTTTTGTAAATTATTAAGCTCGTTTCAGCAAAAAAAAAAAGGCCGAAATTATGCTTCTCACTTTTTAAATTTGTAAAAAAAAAAACACCTCAATGCTTCATTTACAAGTAAATGGCAAACTCATTTACCCTGTTTACATCAAGAAACTTTACGAGTCCTTAATTCATTGTCTGACAAGTATAAAAACTCTAACAATAAACAACCAACACGCGGACGCTACCCCAGGTAACCACAGACAAATAAATGAGTTCGTTACTTAGATTTGCCTGTAACACAGACCTCGGACCAAAAACATTGGTTGCATGTTCAATAAATGACAATTTTTGTACTGCAAAATTATACCAAAAAGTGCAAATTATGCTAGCAGTGCTTTTTTTTTCGAAAAATAGATGAAAATTATGCTCCTTGCGACTAATTGTGCCAAAAATTATGCTAGTTCAATCTTTCAAAGCGTACTGGAAAATGCTGGTGATGCCACGGTGCATAATTCCTTAAATCCCTTGCCCTATTTCCCATATATGCATTACCCTGGTCAGGGTAAAAACTTGGGATAAAATCTCTCTCCTATTTGCAGACAATAACGTTAATTATCTATGCAACTGATCTACGCAATTGTACGATCCTATAAGAAACTTCAATAGAGGAGTTCCCCGGAGACGGAGACAGACTATTATAAAGAAGTGCCCCAGGGAATTATATAGTCCGTTCGCAGATCACCCTGGCGTTTATTTGATCAAACAAAGTCAATTTTAAAAAGTCTGTTCAAGCTTTCTGGGAGACCGCGAAGACCGAGAGTTAGAACAAAAAAAAATTGAAAAATAGAAGCCAGTTAAGCTGCAGTCTTAAAAATACTTCTCTACACTATATCTTTCAAGAAGTTTTTTTTTTATTTTTGCATTTTTGTAAGTCGTGAATACCACATAAAATTTTGAATATATTTCCTGAGAAAACATGGATAAAATGAAATTTGAACTTGTTCCAGCTATGACACGGTTGTTTTACTGAAAAAAAAAAACTTCATTCCCCTCAAAACAATGCATTTTTTTTTTTTCAGAGAAAGATCCGAGCAGCATTTTGCTCAGTTGTTTAATTTTGATTCTAGTTCAAGTTTCAGAAATATTTCAATCAATAAAAAAAATAGAATTTCTTATTACATAAAATATATCGTCGTTTTGGGGAGAAAATAATTATAATATAGATAAACAAACAAATAGAGTAAATAAATAAAGAATGGACCGGTCGAAACCGACCAGAGAATAGAGAAACTCATGGCCATCAAGGTTAACATAAATACTAGTTATAAATAATCTACATCATGGGTATGTGTTCATAAAAAAAAAAGTCTCTCGTTAGGCGAAGGGAAAGTCTGCTAAGCTTGCGTCTTGTCGCTATGATCAGTCGGTGTTCTTCTGTGTCCAGTAGCGTCCATGCAACAACCGATATTTTTCGTTCTTCATTATTTATATAGCAAATGTCACTGATGGAGAAAATTTTTGCATTTTTCCGCCGGTCAAGAATTGTAAAAAACATCACTTTCCAGTGAACGCAATCCAATCACTCTAGCTGAAAACATTATCAAAACCGTGCAACACGGAAAACAGAAATAGGACTTTTCTTTTTTTTCTGAATGGACAAGGTCATTGATACATCGAAGTACTTCTATGAAACAGCGTGGCATGAGCGATGAACATGCTAACTGTAAAAGGAAGTCAAGTTCGTGTATGCGACGACTGTCAAAATACAAACAGAACCTGGACAATTGATGCATTGACGTGAAACATAAAGTAAAAGGCTTTTATTGAATTAAAAAATAAAAACAAAATGAAGAAATACTGAAATGAAAAGCAATGTTAAATGTTTCTTTTCAGACGACATCTGCAATTTGTAGATTCATTGAATCTTCAGAACTTGACGAGAAATATGCAGTTGAAGACGGGAAATTAACAATCGATTAAGGAAACGGTAAGTATGTTTTAGCTATGTTCTTAAACTAGAAATTATTTTGAATAAATAATAAAACAATGATTGGATCCGGATAGAACTATTAACCGCTGAAACTAAGGAAGGAAGGATGGAAGGAGGGCGAGAGTCGTGGATGAGAGCACAACATACGTGCCCTCTTTACAATATGTATTACATGTATATAACACATGAATATTTTACATACACTGAGAGTGATGCCGAAATAAACAGGAATATTGCACTCAAGCTGGTCATGATCACAGTAAGAATATCACTAAAATAACTAAGAAATAATGTAGGAAAAATCCCCTCTCACCTCCATATCATTCTTGTTATTTAAAAGTTTTATTTTCTTACCTCAAAGTTTTCACCTCTTCTGATCAGTTGTATGTCTCCTAACTTTTGGTGGCTAAAAGAGTTCTGCTGTTCGGTTCTTCAGTTGTCTGAGTTGTTTGCCTGTGAAGATCCAAATACGCCCAGTAATTAAACTCAAACAAGATTTAACGCAGGATATATATGTTTCAATATATTTTCAGGAGGACCCCCCTCCCCCAAAAAAATTCAAATTCAAACGCAAAAAAACTGTCTTTTTTTGTCACCTGAGGTGCCAGCTTATCGGGCTGACAAATAAAATTGTTTGACCAAAAACAGCAGGCATGATCTCATTTTTATTACTGACGTTAGCTGGCTATTTGAAAACGCCATCGATCGTTTTGTAATTAATGCTTCATTTTTCCGGTCTTGTCCTAATGGCATTAATTGACAAATTCCGCCACCTTGTCGCAAAGAGACAAATGCATTTTGTGTTTACAAATATAGTTTATTAACCATATGATTGATGTGTCATGGTCATTTTAAGGAAGAAGTGATACAGAGATGAATTTACTTTTCTTTCTTTCGTAATTTTTAATTCCTTCTGTGGTAACTGGGCTGTTTAAATCCTTCAGACTCAAATATAAGGACATCTAAAGGCAAAAGTATCTAAACACTTACTCTTTTATCCAGTAGAAAAAAGATTGGGATCTTCGCTTTCAGGATAAGTTGAACTGTGTAATAATTACCCCTGTCACAGAAACATTTTATTGAGGAGATATTATAATCATTCACTCGATAAACGTAGAGGTTATTGGAAGCAACACCCTTGGGTCTGTCTTCAGGGCTTATAAACTTCCAAGTATATCCATATGAAAAAAAGTAAGAAGCCTCAGATTTATTAATAAAGAGTTATATAGACTTATACAGTAGCAAACTTCCGAGGGAGACGTTTGAAAGCTGGGCGCTCACACTGTTCAGTGATGTCACAATCCAAAACTTTTTACTGGATGATTGTCAACACATTCGTATAAATTATACGAGTTATTATTAGAAATTTTAGCAGGACTGTAGTTTGATATTCAGCGGATCGCATGCTTGCGTGGAGTGGGTGTGGATTGCAAATTTTTTTGTCAATTTTACTGGAATTGTATTCATTTGGAGCGATTTTATCAAACTGTAACCGTACTGAATAAAACCTTATTTTCCATCGCTAAAATTTTTTATATGACTTCTTCAGATGAGAAAAACAGAAGAAATTGACCGATGATAAAGGATGTTTTGAAGAGTAAAAAATTTCTAAGATATATGACGACATACAAGTCGGTCTTAAGGATTCTACACTAGATGAAAGAACTGAGTAAAAAACGTTTTGGCCTGTCAGGTTCAAGTAACTTTCTATTTTCAGTAACATTCACGTCATTGAATGAAGTGCACATCATTCCTTGTTAATAGCCGCAGGATAAAATAAATTTCTTTTGTCTCAAAAAATGCTATGCCGCTAACAAACGTTTAAAGTCCTTTGAAAATGTGAGCGAAATTCTTCCTTTTTAATATAGGGAAGAACAGTTTGCGCGAATGCAAGGTGTTTGTAAAAGTCACTCGAAGGATAATTGTATTCTTATATCAGGTACTAGCAATCGTTCGATGGTATATAAAGAATATGTGTTCTATTTGACTTCATTAAACACATATCTTTGTACATCTTTTTAATTCAGTGACTTCATGGTAGGGAAAAGTACACTTAAATTGTCAAAAAAATATAGTGAAGGCTTTTAAACGTGACCTCACAACCTGCAAACTCCAATTCGTGTTGCGACTTCGCTTACTTAACAGCTCGAACCTAACCACTCACAATGTTAATTCACTGGTGACTAGTGACTTGCCTTGGCATAAAAGTAGAAACAAAATACTAACTACAGTACACAGCGTTATTTGGCCTTACGAAGTCAACTCGCAATTTCCACCACCAACTTTAACACAAAACCGATCGGCGACTTTAATAAAGACTTAAAATCCAACTAATAAATCTAGAATATCTACAACTCGCTAGTTTGGGTATTAAGCATTTCTTGGGGAAAGGGGTAGAGTGAAGCAAAAAAAGGTACTTTAACCGTTGGCCGTAACGGATAAATATGTTCACATACGGCGCAGTGGTGTCGATAACGCCGTTCATGATCAAAGTATAAAGATAATCAAAAGGCTATGAAATATTGCAAGTAAAAACATTTCAATCTTTCATTTATGGTAAAGCGTTTTATACTTCACGTACCTCAGTTTTCAGCTGTTTTGATCCGCTGTATTTACCAACTTTTGGTGAATAAACTTCTGACGTTCAATGAGGATGTTTTATACTTTAACGATGTTGCTTAATGACGCAAATACGTGCAGCAGTTTAAGTCAAAGGTAACGTTCAGCGTGTAGGATATGTTTCAATGCATTTTTAGGAAGATCCCAAATGAGAGCAATTAGAAGGACAATTGTTAAGACAACTGTCAGAACGGTGGCGCCAGTTTATTGCTTAATGATAAAAATGTTTGACCAACGGAAAAACAGCAGACATGATCTCATTTTTATTGCTGACGTTTGCTGGCTACTTCAGAACGCCGTCATATTTATTCCCAGTCTTATCCTAATCTAATGGGCATAAATGAAACAAATTTCTTCATCTGGTTGCAAAGAGACAAATGCATTTTGTTTTAACTTTCGGACGTACAAGTGGCGTGGAGGGGCTGCCTCCTCCGATCCCTCTGAGGTTATTTTTAGTTTTTTCCTAGACGATAAAACATCAGCACCTGACGTTTTCAATAGCTTTTATTTTTTCCCTCGCACGCATTTTGAGACAAACTAGTTAGTGATGGTCAGTTACTATAGATACGAGATATGATGTCATAAGTAGTAGATGGTCAAGCCATTTTTGAGTGAAAAATCTTTCAACTTCTCTCAACAATAACAGTAAAGATTGTGGATAAAATGATGCAAAGTGGTTATTTATGTGTTATTTTATAATTATGTCAAGCACAAAAAATACCATTTCTTGGGGTTTTAACCAGCTTCAGCTGTCAAAGTAAACAAGATTCAAGTAGCTGCATAAATTTTCCGCATGAACTCACCTGTCAAATTTTGACCAATCAGAGCATAAACATTGGACGTAGAGCGTGACCGACACGTGAACATGGCGAGAAAAGTCAAAAGCAACTGTCTTCCCTGCCTGTAGCAGCTGGCTGGATTTTCGCGTCCGAGGTCAATTTGAAATCAAAATTTTAATTGTGTGGCACATAAACACGACATATTTCATATGAATTTTAAAAAAAATTAAACTTGAGCCTGCGATCATTTGAAAACCAGTACCTTGTCAGCGGATAACTTCAAAAAATACTTGACCTCGATGGGTCGACACCTGAGCCCGCGATACAGTCAAGTGATACTGGTCAGCGGATACCTTGTTTTGACAGCTGTCAATTTATCACAACATTGATGTCCAATATGTGTATCAGTTTTCCTGTGCTCCGATCCCAAACTAGCTAGAAAGTATGAGACTGAACATTGATCGCGATCTAGTAAAATAATTAACTGGTCAGCGGACAGCTTCCAAATAAATCACGTCACCTCAATGAGTTGACACAAGAGCCCGCGATACGGTCATGGGATACTAGTCAGTGGCTATCCTGTTTTGACAGCTGTCAATTGACCATATTGTGAATGTCCAATGTAAAAGATGTGGACTTGGCAAGACACGCCTGAGACACCCTCCCTTCCTTTTGATAGTCTACCCTACCCCACCCGTACAATCCGTAGACGCGTACGTACGTACGTACGTACGCTCGGTCAATCACGTGACAACCAAACGAAAAGAGGTTGACCATAATCTATGAGTATAGCCCCGCTATGAATTTGCGTGCATGTCCGAGGGTTAACAAATATAGGTTATTAACCCTATGACTGATGTGTCTTGGTTATTTAAACGGCGACCCGATACAGAAATAAATTTACAGTAATTTATTACAGTCTATACAAGGTGGCTAATAGGGCTATATAAATCCTTCAGACTCAAATTCAAGGACATATAAGGGCAAATAGAAATCTAGTAATTCGAGTTCCGACAAATGCAGCCACAAACTCACTCGTTGACCCAATCGACCTCACATTGCAAGTTGTGGCAGCAACTCAGTAAATTATTGCGCTGCAAAGTTGATTGATAATATTGTAAACTAACGCCAGCATCAGTTCCTTAAGCCAGTTATAATATTAAATAATAATATTTATTATTTGGTATTGCGCAAATTAACATATATCAAATGATCAAATGCGCATTACAAACTATTAAAGCTAACTAAAAAATATATTAATTATCGAATTAAACATGAATATATCTGTAAATGACACCTAACTTAATTATTTAGTACTTAACCTATTACTTACAATAATTATAACTAAAAGAAATGTTATATGTTTCATTAAAATTCATAAAAAAGAGAGTAAAATTAATATACACCTATGTTTAATTAAAAATTGTATGCACGTTTAAAATAATAAGTCTTTACCTGTTTCTTAAAAGTATAATAGTTGTCCTGTTTCCTAATGTCCTTCGGTAAAATGTTCCAGGTTCTAGGGGCGGCTACTTTGAAAGTCCTGTCTCCAAGTGTCTTCTTTGATCGTGCACTATAATCCTCGAGTAACATCTCCCCGTCCGATCTAAGATTATATCTGGTGGTTCTCTTAACTTTTATTAGATCCTTAAGGTATTCGGGTGCGTTGCCATAGATACACTTATGAGCAAGCATTGCTATCTTAAAATTTACCCTATACGTTACTGGAAGCCAATGTAAATTAACAAGTGTAGGAGTAATGTGATCATACTTTGCGAAGATGAGGATCCTCGCTTTCCGGATAAGGCAAGCTCTATGATAATAATGTACCCGCTTCACCACCAAAACTTTTTATTGAGGCCACATTTCCCCAACTATTTTATTAAGTTTTGTTTCATTAAAATAGTTGAAAGAGTTGTGTAATGCTATATCTTGTGGTTCTCCACTTATGTCCAAGATTGAACACTGTCGCCAAATTTTGGTAGCAAATTTTTTTGGCAATTTTGGCAAAAAAAATTAAATGAACTGTAAGAAATGGATAGAAAAAATAGCAAAAATAACAAATTCAACAAGGATTGCAAACTGTAGCAAAACTTTGCTACGAATTTTTGTCGCAATTTTAGAAAAAATAGGTTCAATAGAAATTGCTTGCATAAAACTAGTATTTAAGTCCGCAAAAATCGCAAAAGTAACAAGAAATTTTATTGCACCAAAAAACACCCAGATACCTATCGCAAGAATAGCAAGAATAACAATGTATATAGCAAACAGATTCGACTTATAAAGAAAAAGGTATTGAAGGCCCTAAAAAAGAAGTTGGCAAATTTCGCAAAAATCGAAAAACTAATAAGAATGTATTAATTTTTTATTGCAATAACAAAAACAACATTAAACGCTAACAAATATCGCAAGAATAAGAAGAATATCAAATTTAGAAATAATTCCGACTTTTTAAAAGGAAAGGTAAAGAAGGTCATCTGGAAACCTGCAAAATTCGCAAAAATCGCAAAAGTAACAAGAATTTTTTATTCGGCAGCAACAACAACAACAAAACACGCTAACAAATATCGCAAGAATAATAGGAATAAATTAAGCAAAAGTTCAGAGTTGTATAAAGGAGAATGGCAAATAACAATTATTCACCGAAGTGGAGGTGGCTAGTATTGAATATTTTCCGAGGCCGCGATGCGGCGAGGTAAATACCCACTACTAGCCACCGACACTGAGGTGAATAAATGTTTTAGTATAATTATACTAAAACAGTGAGATAATTGAGCACAAAAATGATTATTTTTAACTCATTTACTGTTGCCAA
This sequence comes from Porites cylindrica, assembly GCA_964035525.1. Classification (NCBI taxonomy): domain Eukaryota; kingdom Metazoa; phylum Cnidaria; class Anthozoa; order Scleractinia; family Poritidae; genus Porites; species Porites cylindrica. The sequence goes on along the minus strand of OZ037781.1, from coordinate 13,695,402 downwards.
CGATTACAATTTTGGCGCGCCATGACCGAACGGCCACGGTCGTCGCTTTTTCTTAGCGACAAATAAGACTTTTGAAGGCGTTTGTTCTGCTCTTGCGGGGAAGTTTCTTCAAAAAGAGTCGTGAATTCTTTTTGTATTTAAAATAATTCTGTAAAAAACATTATTAAATTTAGTTTTAAGCTTATTTATGAACAAGTCAACTAAATAAAGTAACACAAGATTTGAGCTTAATTTGCATTTGTTAACAAAAAACTTTTTCATGGGTTTATTGATAAATTCAAGTCGAAAAGACAAAGCTTTACCTGTTAAAACTTCCAAACCGAACTTTGTCACCTTCTTCATGTATTTCGGAAATAGCTTGCTTGATTAGTTGTGAGATTTCTTAGTTTATCACGGCAGTAAGCCGGGAAGGCATTTTGCTCGCAACCTACGCGAGTTTGGCGTCGCTCGCTCGGAGGAACTGGAGGTGAATCAGTGAATAGTGCAGGATATTCACTGACTGAGTAGCCAATCAGAGCGCGCGAAAAACACTATCCATTGTTTTAGTATATACTAAAGACATTTATTCAGTTCTGACTCCGTGAAGATTCAAACCGGTGTCATTTCAGTTAAGAAATTTTTAAGTTGTGTGAAATGCAGTCAAATAGTGCCTGGCCGTAGGACGATCAGCTTTGAAGAATCAATTTGTCTTCTTTGTATAATTTGGCTGATCTGGTCTTGTTGTAGATCCCACGTTCTGCAGCATATTCGTTGGCGGTCCTTTTGTAGTTTGTGTCTATTTAATATACAAAGACTAACAAGAATTTTCATTGCAACAATAACAACTATCAGAGTGGCCCTCCGCTGGGTTACTTCCCTAATGCCAAGACATGTTGCTTGATCATCAAACCGGAACGAGAACAGGCTGCCAGGGAGGTGTTTAGAGACACCTGCTATTAACGTCACCATAGAGGGCCACAAGCACTTAGGCGCGGCTCTAGGATCAAGATAGTTCCTTGGAGAATTTGTTGGCGAGAAAGTAGACAAATGGGTCAATGAAGTTACTAAACTCGCAGATTTCACCATGTCACAGCCTCAAGCCAGCTATGCAGCCTTCACGTTTGGTCTGCGGCACCGTTGGACATATTTCCTAAGAACATTACCGGATATTGCAGAATTACTTGAGCCACTAGAGCGCGCGATTAATGAGGTTCTCATGCCAGCTGTCACTTACCATACAGTCACTAAAGTAGAGCGCGACCTCCTTGGTCTCCCTTTGCGCATGGATGGCCTTGGATTTACAGATCCTGTAGTGACCTCATCTTCTGAATACGAGGCTTCAATCGAAGTTGCTAATCCGCTCGTGAGGCGAATTGTTTAGCAAGAGCACCAGCCTCCACTGAGATGCCTTAGAAATTCAAACACTGCAACTGAGCACACGAAAACAAGCAAGTGAAGAATTCCCTGCCGACAAAAGCTGAGCGACTGTGTTGAGTTAGCTGCAGAGAACAAATTGGCTGACCATAGTTCCCCTCAAAGAGCTGGATTACAAACTGAATAAGAAGGAATTTAGAGAAGCAATCAAGTTACGGTACGACTGGGAAATAACGGACACGCCCATGCTCTACGCATGCGGTGTTCAATTTAGCGTGGATCACGCAATGGTGTTTCAGCGCGGCGGGTTCATTATCCGGCGCCATAATGAACTGCTCGACTTGAAAGCAGAGATGCTAAGGATGGTCTGTAATGATGTGGAAGTAGAGCCGGTCCTTCAGGAGGTCACCGCGGAGACTATAAATCATCGCGCTAACAAAGCCCCTTATGCCCGTTTGGATATTCATGCTCGAGGTTTTTGGGGGGGGAACATAGATCTACCTTATTCGATGTTCGTGTGTGTCACCCTAATGCAGACTCTTACAGAGACTTGACTCCTAAGCAGATCTACAAGAAGCATGAGAACGAGAAGAAGAGGCAGTATCCGGAAAGAGTAATGGAGATCGAACAGGGAACGTTCACTCGCCTAGTTTCCACGACCACAGGTGGAATGGCGGATGAGTGTGTTAAGTACCACAGCAGACTTGCGGAGCTGATTGCGCAGTTTCCTGGATAAGAGCTAAAGTATCTTTCGCCATCGTACGCTCTGCGATACTATGCTTGAGAGGCTCAAGATCCAGAAGAAGACAGCTAGACTTTGTTGACTCAGACCTACAGATCGAAAATATTAGAGCCTGCCTGAATTACTCTTTAAGAACTTTTTAAAGCATCAGGAATTAAGGAATACGAGATTTTATTATTTTTAACTTGTTCTCTTGTTAATATCAGAGACGGCTTATTCTCTTTTGTAATGACTTAATTTAAAACTCTGAACTGCCTTCACGAGTTATTGACCGTATATGAGCCGCAAGGAATGTATTTGCGAAATCGTTGTTGACACAGTGATTGTTATTTTTATGATTTGTGTAATTCTTAATGTTACATAGTGCTTTTATTCTTACTTCAAATATTTCTGTAAATTATGTACATTCTTTTTAAAGTTGAATAAAATTATTATGTTAATTACAAAACATGTTCCAATTAGCAAAAGTTCAGACTTGCAAAGAAGAAAGGTAAAGAAGCCATGGATAAGGCAACAAATTGCGGAAAAGTAACAAAAATAGCCAAGAATTGTTCATTAAAAAGAACGGAAAGAGGGGCCAAGAACACCCGCCTGTATGAGAGTCAGTGTTTCTTCCCCCCGTGGATATCTCACCTGGGATATGTTCTTGTCCAGTAATTTTGTAATGTTTTCCATGTACGGTCTACAACTAACAACTGCCAAAATTCTTGACATTTGTATACGTCGATCGTCAATTCATTTTCAACACCAATTGATCCAACCCACCATATCATATATGTCTGCTACACGACAAAGGCAATCATCAGTTACAAACGTGAGACTATTTACTCTAACAAAACGGCCATGATTCGGTTTTTATTAATATCAGTATGTGTACGCTTCGTTCTTCGATCAACATACAGCTACAATGTATAAAAAGCAGTGACAAACAATGCTCACAGAAGAGCGCAAATTTTAGCAACAGTTAAACGAAAACGTAAGCAGAACTTTTTATGGCCAAGAACCCACCATAACGATCGTCCCAAAATAACAACAATAGCAAATTGTTCACGAGAAAAAGTGGGTCATTCGACCCGCGCCTTAATACATGAGTGATTGTGTGTCATACCCATATTTGTTAAAACAAGGATAAAATCTTGCCAGTAATTTTTGATTATACTTCTCTTTTAAGGTGAATAATTAACAGCAACAACTACCAATATTATTGATATGTGTATACCAATCCATTTTTTAAATAACAATTGATACAACTTTTCTTGTATTTGTGCTTCGTTCTATTACTCATGAATCATCAACATCATTTGTTCCTCCCCGCACAAAATTTAACACCCCTTTGTTTGTATAATTTGAATAATGGCCAAAATGTATGTCAAAGTCAACAAAGGCCTGCAGCAAGAAAAATTCAACAGTTATGAACATGAGTCTATTTACATCAAGAAACTACTGAATGATATAAACCTAGAATTTTGAAAACCGGGTTAGCAAAAAAATCAACTCATTCTGCTACTTGTCAATTGAAAACAATGAAAAATTATTCAAAGGCTGATTAAAAGACTTTATCTGACGCCAGGCAGTAAGTTAGAGGTCCTCAGTGGCATTTCACTGAGTCCAACTTAAAAATGACGCAAATTTTAGAACATTTATTCAGTAATCTGACTCTGTGGAGTTTCAAACCGGTGTCATTTGTTTGGACGAGCGGTTTAACGGAGCGTTATTGGCGTTACCGGTTTGAGGGGCTGATATTTGGAGGGGCTCTTTTGGGAATTTTACGGTATGCGATGAACGATCGTTTTTGAATCGGAGAAATACTGCTGTCCCCAACCGACGGGTAGGAGAGAACCCTGGGAACGAGGATTCCGCGCCCCGCTTAAAAATATGGCGGATGGGATTATATTGATCTGACGGATTTTTTTGCACGACTTAGAAATTCCCTACTTGATCTATCAAGGAGATTACAGTTTAATGCGAGTGAAGATACGCTTGATTTTGTAAGTTTCCGTTTACAGCAAATACTGCAGCACTTGGTGCATTTTGTTGGCGGTTTAGATGGAGTACGCAATCTATAACAGACGTTAGGCCGTTTAGTGTAAGGGTGATTCTTTCGCTTGTGGAAGGAAGTGCATTTTGCTCGCTGAAAGCCAAACAGACGAACGCTCTTGTCCACGTGTTCTTGCGATGGAAATATGGCGAGAATGCTGCTGGCTCCCTTCTTCCTCTCTCTCTGCTGTTTCCACTACCCGGCCGGCTCCGCGATGCCCCAGACGACGGCCTATAACCAAAATTCTCCTGTGCTCCTCCCAGGTTGGACCAACCGTATTCTGAGGCCCTTCAAGGTCTCTTGCACTTCTTTCAGCAGCAGAGAGAGCAGACCTTGGTGACGTTGTGCTATGAGACTTAGTGGGCCAGTCGCAGTCTGAGTCGGTTCACTTTCTCGCCTTGCCCCCGTACTATTTCTGGCTGTCAGAGAATCCTGTCCTATTTCAGTGTATTTGCTCGGCAGCTTGCATTAAACGCTAAGCGCATTCCCTGAGCACATCAACTTCCATGATCTTAACGAGAGGAGGCGACTCACTAGCTTACCACGTGGCGTTCTAGTTCTGACGGACGCCCAACACGAGGGGTGGTGGGGGGGAGAGATGAGTTTTGGGATCCGTGGTCTGAGGTCTGAGTTTTCCAGGCCTGAGTTTACTAGACACCTCCATCAGACAGTAGTATTTCTCACATTCAAAAACGATAGTTCATCTGATTCTTCGCCATTAATTCAAAATAAATACGACTCTCGTGTATTTAAAATGCCATACTAATATATTTAAGGTAACTTTTATTTCATAACCAAGCAAAATGTCGGCTACTGCCAAGCTTTCATACGTCGTGCAGATGTATCAAGCCTTGCATATTTCGCCATGTAAAATGCATGCGTTACTTAATTCGCCATGTAAAATGCATGCGTTACTTATTCCGCCATGTAAAATGCTTGCATTATTTTAATTCGCCATGTAAAACGTTTGGGTTATTTTAATTCGCCATGTAAAATGTATCACTTAATTTTGACCCCCAAAAAGCGCCATAGTCGACGTAGCATGATTCTGTCGGAGTTGAAGTTCAATGTCAGGGCTTAAAACTGTTTGTTACGCCCTCCTGATAAGCCACAATAATGGCGAAACAGCTGTCGACGACTACAACCCCGCTTTGTTTTGGGTTCTTTCGGTGTCGTGTTGATGTCTTGCAAAGTTTATTTTCACGTAATTCGATCAGCTTTGCGGAATTCAATGTGTCTACTTTTCTGTACTTTGAATAAATTTGGCTGATCAGGTCTTCTTATAGATCTTACTTTCTGCAGCAAATTCGTTTGCGGTCCTTTTGTAGTTCATGTCTAATTTAATGTACAGAGAGGACCATACAAGCGATTGTTGGATCCACCTCCTCCTGCTCCCAATAATTACGATTGTAATCTAGTCTTTATAATTATATTATTTCTTTATGCAACAAGGCCTGGAATATAGGGTTGAGAATCGAAAAACTTGCAATGTGTAGGTATATGATACCAACGTTGAGATTTCGTTATTTTCAGGTTCTCCTTGAAGGCTTTTATAGCATTTTTTCCTGGTGTTTTTATTTCTATTTTTTAAAAAAAGTAAAAATAATATTAACCCTCGGACGTACAAGGGGGTGGATGCCACCCTTTCGAGGTTTTTCTGAGTTTTTTCCTAGAGGCCAAAACATCGATATCAGCACCTGATGTTTTCAGTGGCTGTTCGTTCATCCCTTGCGCGCATTTTGAGTCGAGTTCAGTGATGGTCAGTTTATTTGGCTAAATGTAATTTAGGCAAAGTTAAATTGCAGGCCAATGCTGTCAGCGGTCTCCTCCTCAAGCGTACGTGATCTGTGGGGTGACCGCAGGGGCCTTTTGCTTATCTTGTGACTTACGTTGCATCTCACGCTGGCATTTTTGAGCTAATCTTTGCGGATTCTGAGGCGTTCAGGCTCCTGTCCAACCTTTAAGGCACCAGTTCCCAAGCTCATCTATTGGCGATGAGTTTAACTCATCCTCGGAGACCTTTCGTCGCACCTTTTCTCTCAACCCGACTGACTGCCCCTTGGTCTCGGAGGATGAGTTTAACTATGGTTACGAGATATAACGTCATAAGTAGGAGGTGGTCAAGCCATTTTTGAGTACATGTTTTTTCAACTTTTTTTCAACAATAAAAGTAAATCTTGTGGCTAAAATCATGCAAAGTGCTTATTTTGTGTTATTTTTCCTCTGAAGCACAAAAAGATCACCATTTCTCGCGGTTTTAACCTGATTTCTAATTCTTGGTAAAATCCAAGATGGCGACTATTTTTGGTGACGTCACAGGCCCCCCAACAGCGCCACCACCCATAAAATATACCTCATCTTGTAGAGAATATCAAAGGCTTTCCACTGAAGGTAAAATCGTTTCGAAATACTGCAACATATCAAAAACTCTAGGGGGGGGGTCCATCCACCCCACCCCCTTGTACCACGGTGGGCGTATGAATTTGCATGTACGTCCGAGGGTTAATAACAAGATCGGTACTATCAGAAAACGATAAAAAAAATTTTGCCTCCAGTAAAAAACCAGTCAACTTTGCTTGGCTTTGCATTGCATGACCATTCTATTTCCCGATACCAGCCTCACACACTGTTCATACGAAAAAACGTTAATCCGGGAAAGAGAGTCGCCCTCTCTGCGGAGTATTTTTTCCCAGTTTCTTTTTTTTAAGTAAGGAAAAAGTTGACACCTTTACTTAAGCTAACATCGTTCACTCACGCTCTGCCTCGACGAACAGTTGGGCGAGCCAAATTGTTTATATGAGGAAACGTTGACCCGGATAGGAGAGTGACCCTATTATCGAATTCATTTTCTCTTTTTGTCAACAGCAATAGTCTTTATTCGTACCAATCTGCGGCAACATGAGAAAACAAAGCACAATGAAAATCAGTACTATCTTCCTAAAATAACAAGTAACTGTCAAATAACGAACTTCAGGGAACGAATCGAAATAAAAGCTAGCTGTTGCTATCTTGCACGTCGATAAACGTCGATAAAATCACCTAAGCTAATTTATCCCTGTCTGAAAAAATTTTATCCGTTAAGGGACTTTCATTTTTTCAGATTTCAAATCTCAGTCAATCCATGGCCCCCAATACCCGTTTTCGAGCGCCAGTGTCTTTGCTTCTGGATCAGCGCTAACTTTCCCAGAAGGTACCTCGCCCGTCTTGTAATACGTGACTCTCCTTCTTAACGTCCTTGCCACTTCCGGGTACGTGCTTTTGAGGACTTGACTCTCATATGGGTCAGCGGTGATATTGTAAAGTGCAACTCTAATTGTGCCACTAGATTTCTGCGGATAACAAAAGAAGGCAGTTGGAAGATTAAAGAAAATATGTATATGAAGCATTGTGTCTTGGCATGCTACAACTAAACATTTAACTAAACTGGATGATAAGATTTTAAATAGCAAATCGTAGCTCGTTCGTTTGTTTATAATTAATTTTGTAGGATAAAAAGAAGGAAAGTGGATATAACAGTTAATCAGCACGTCAGCACGGTATTGGTGACTTCGAGCTGGTTCAGAATTCGTGGATGGCAACAGTTCATTTAATCATGGACAATGCTTTGCAGTGAAAAAACCTCTATCCAGTGGATTGCGCAACTGGTCTCGTACGGAATACCCAATTGCGTGTGTGGGAGCGGGGGGAGGGAGGGGTGACCGACATGTAAAGCGGGCAGGAGGCTCTTCGGGCAATTGGGATTAAACCCGGCATAGCCTAAGCTTAATTTGAGGGCCATATATAGCAATGTGACTGCCTTAAACAATGCAGAATTATGAGTGGTGACTGTTGAGTTTTCTCTTAAAACCACTGATTAAAGTTTGCGGACCTTTCCAGAAACCAACCTCCGATTAATTTTAAGCGTTTAATTGGTCGAAAATATTTTTGGTGAAATACCCATCAGTCCCAAGGGCTCAGTAGACTGGGTGTTTCCCTCTCTGTTCCATCATGCTCTCTTGTTAATACATTTTTCGTTTTCCTTGTTCCAGAGGACAACTCTGGCGGTTCGGACCATTGTTTATCGTTTACGTTTAACAACAGCTTGATGTCGCCCACACGAATTGCCGCACTGTCTCCGTCAATATTGTGAAGAATCTCTGTTCTTTCTGATGGGACCCCTTCAGAAATTGCGGGCCATATGTTGTAGCCATTCAATGCTGAACTAACAGAATCCTCTTCTATGCCTGACAAGGAACAAGAAGCAAAGTTAATAGCGTTTTGTTTTTCTACTTAATAAAAATGGACAATTAACAACTCTTACGGAGCACTTCAGTGATCTAAAGGAGTGACGTGATCTAAGTATTCGTAACAATCAATGGGGGCAAACCTTCCAGATGGAGGAGGGTTGGGAACCAGTCAGTCACGTGAAAAAGCTCCTTGCATGTGACTCCAGTCCTCCGCAGCATTTTTCCATGAACAAAACCCACTCCTCTGACCCCTCCCTCCCAGAGGCTTCCTTTTTCACCACGAAGAGGCCAGTTGTAACCACCTTCATCAGGTGCCCCGCCATTATCAGTAGTCACAATCAACAAAGTGTTGTCCCATAAACTAAACAGAAAGTAAAGCAAAACGAATAATCTAAGTGACACATAAGAAGGTACAACTAACACGGCGAATACAAAAGGAGCTAAGAATGGATATTCTTGACGAGATTAACGGACTGCAATTGTGGATTTTGGAATCTTGATAGCATATCAGATTTTCAAAGTTCATTTAAGTTGTTTGTAACGTTTCATATAATACTTGGGATAAAGATTTGTTTGGCACGAAGCGGTGATTTAGTCATTAGGGAACTCAAGAACCACGACGAAGTTCACGACGACGACGTCTGTTGACTGGGAAAGGACTGGAACGAGAACGTCAGTTTCGGCGGGAAAAAGGAAACTTAAGATGAAGTCGATCGGTAGGTCGACGACGACAGTTACATATGTGTCTATTATCCGATATTCAAGCGGTAAGAAACATGTGGAAGGTTTTCCAGAGCAATTTCTAAATTGTTTGCGTAGGTATGTAGGGAAACATGTTGCCCCGTAAATTTATTTAGGTGACAAAATGGTCTTCACGTTTCCGTTTCTCTACGGGACACTTTTTGCGGGCCGTGGAAAAAATTTTCGCACAACAAAGTACAAAGGATGTGCTTTAAGACCATACTAGTTTTGGCCTCAAATTCTACGTACCAGTGGGCTTTTCTTGGGGTAGAAGTAAGCCGAAATTAGCCTAGTCGCTCAAGCGCTTCAAGTGGGGTAACTAACTCACCTGCTGGTTGAGATCGGGCCTCTCCCATTTTATAAACATGGATTCTTTAAGCTTCACTTGGTACTTAGTGGCTGCAGAGTCCAGGATCTCGAAGCAATCCGGTGTTCAGGATGCTCTACAAAACTCTGACCTCTGCAGATGTTTAAAAACGTTCGAAGACCTGTCTGAAAGTAAGTGCTCACGCACTCGTGTGGAGAAGCGTCGGCTGGTTTCACCAACATAACAAGCATTACAACTGGCACACGAAAATTTATAGACCACACGCGTGCGTAGCCCCTCAGGGACAGCATCTTTCACATTAAAAAGATTCCTGACTTTGGAAGTAGTTAAGACTAATCTTAAATCCATGTTTATAAAATGGGAGAGGCCCGATCTCAATCAGCAGGTGAAACACATTAACCTGACTCTCTCCCTGTAAAGAACTAAGCGTCACTCATTTAATTTTCTTTTAGTACGCAATATTGACAACGCAATGTAACGAACTTTGTAAGATCGCGCGCGCTTTAAATTCAAAGGCGATTTCAAAATATGTAACACTGAAGATGACGGATGTACCGTCGAAACATGTCTGGAAAATTAAAGAAAGTTTTTATGTTTATATGACTTTCCTTTATTTATTCTAATACTCATTTTCCTTTTTTCCGTGACTTTTTCCCTTCAATTTATCTGTACGCCAGGAAATCCACTACTTCACTTGACTGGTCTGAATATTTAATTACTTTTCTGCTCCGACGACTTCCGACTGCCGAGCCTCTCCGACGACTCTTACCGACGACTTCCAACGACTCCCGAAGACTTCCGATTTCCAAACCATTGTTCCCCAACGGAACCAATCAGAGGGCTCCCAAACAATAAAACTCATTTGCATGACAGCAGGAACCAAACCAACCCTCAATGCTCCTTGTTTCAATATAAGCGCTTGCTCTTTGGTGTATGTTCTGCCAGTGAACAATATCAGCACGAAATTGCTTCAGCCCTGGCAGGTATTAAAGGTGTCGAAAACATTTTGGATGACATTGTGGTGCATGGTCCCGACACAGAAACACACAACAGGCGACTCCACCAAACTATAGAGCGTCTGCAAGAGTGCGGTCTCACTTTAAATGCTGAGAAATGTTTGTTCAATACGGACAGGCTGGTGTTCATGGGTATGCTGCTTTCAGAGAAAGGCATTGGTCCTACAACAGATCGTGTTAAAGCAGTATTAGAGGTGGAAGAACCGAAGAGTGCGTCAGATGTACGTAGCTTTCTGGGTTTAGCCAACTACAGTAGCCAGTTCATACCTCACTTTGCCACTTTATCCGAACCACTGCGAAGGCTGACAAGGAAAGAGACACTCTTCGAATTTGGACCAGAGAAGAAGAAGTCCTTCGAATTTCTCAAACAGAAGATAGCAGAAGCTTGCACTTTGGCATATTTCGATAAGAATGCACCAACCAAGATAATCACGGACGCCAGTCCAGTTGGGCTGGGCACTGTTCTTGTACAGGAGCAGGATAGTGCATGGACACCGGTATGTTATGCTAGTCGTAGTTTGACCGGATGTGAGCAGAGATATTCCCAGACAGAGAAGGAGGCACTGGGTGTGGTGTGGGCGTTTGAGAGATTCCATGTCTCTGTGTATGGGATGAAGTTTGTTGTAGAGACCGATCTCAAGCCTTTAGAGGTCATATATCGTCCACGGTCAAGACCATGTGCACGGATAGATCGATGGGTCCTCAGATTACAGCCATATGATTATGATTTCAGTGTGATACACAGGCCTGTGCTCGAGAACATTGCTGATCCATTGTCACGACTACTTCATAGGAGGGTTTGACCTGAAAACCACCAGCGGTGTACTGAAGAGTATGTTAGGTTTGTTGCTGTAAGTGCAACACCAACGGCACTCACAACCCGTGAGAAAGAAGAGGCCTCTGCTGATGATGAACAGCTGAAAGAAGTGAGGAAAGCTATTGCAACGGGCAGTTTGAAAAGTGTAGACAATATATCACAGTGGCTGGGGAGTTGTGTGTCATTGGTCAGCTCGTGCTTAGAGGTACACGCATTATTATTCCTAGTAAGCTGCAGCCAAGGACCTTAGCACTTGCTCATGAAGGCCACTTGGGCGTGGTTGGCACCAAACAGAACCTCAGAACCAAGGTGTGGTGGCCAGGGATGGATAAAGCGGTTGAGAGACATTGCCGAGCATGCCATGAGTGTCAGCTGGTGGCACAACCAGATCCCCCTGAACCTATTCGATCCACCTCATTACCCGATGGACCCTGGCAAGACTTAGCAGTAGATTTAATGGGACCACTACCATCCGGACATTCACTATTAGTCATTGTTGATTACTACAGCCGATTTTACGAAGTCGAGGCTATGAAGTCCACTACCACTGAAAAGATCATAGACCGTCTGGCTGATACCTTCTGCAGACATGGGCTGCCAAATACCATCAAGTCAGACAATGGTCCACAATTTAAGTCGAATGAATTTAGAGAATATTGTGAATAGCACGGTATTATACATCAGAAAGTTACTGCCAAGTGGGCCCAAGCCAACGGAGAAGTCGAGAGACAGAATCGGTCACTGTTGAAACGACTACAAATTGCAGAGAACAAACCATGGAGAGCAGAATTAAGGAAGTATCTCACTGCCTATCGAAGCATTCCCCATAATACGACTGGAAGGAGTCCCGCTGAACTACTGTTTAACCGAAAAGTCAAGGGGAAGATTACTGATTTAAGCATCGACCATGCTTATGACCATGAAGTACATGATCGCGATGCTGAACAGAAAGCTAAGAGTAAAGCTTATGCAGACATACACCGCAGGGCCAGTCCCTCCAGCATTGAACTGGGTGATGAAGTTCTTGTCCAACAAGACAAGACTAACAAACTCAGCACTGCATTCAACCCAAACCCGTTTAAGGTCGTCAGTAAGACCGGAAACAGCCTCGTACTAGACAGTCCAACAGGGAACCAGTACTCCAGCAGTCCTGTGAAGCAATACATTAGAGAGGGAGATCCCACACCCCAACAAAGGTCGGACTCTGTGTCAACACCCCCCACACCCCAGCAGGAATTAGACCCTGTGCCATCACCTTACCAACCAACCATACCAGAATCAACTGCCGAGCTGCTGGATAGAGGGGAGTGCCCTGATCTGCAGGAGAATGTTGGAGCAGCACCAGAGCGATCGAGGAATTTGAGACCCCAGAGGACAAGGAGATTGCCAGAGAGATTAAGAGACTAATTATAGACTAATTCTTTGGGGAACATGAACACTGATTCTCTCTTCAGAACTATGTACAGTTTGAACATTTAAGTTTCTGTTTGCGTATTTTAGAAGAAGAGACTTTATCATTAGTATAGTTGACGTTATTGTTAGTGGAGATTTCTTTTTCACGTAGAGGAGCATTTTTCTGAGGAAAGGAGAGATGTAATGTATTAGGCCGCTGAGTATGCTGGGATAGGAAAAACCATGTGCTTTCGATAGCGGCAGCCACGTTACGTTTGCAATGACATTGGTTGAGTTAAATCTGTTTGTTTGGATACTTTATTACTCTTGGGATCACTACAATTCATTTTTTAACTTTTGTTTCAACAGCCTAGATTGCTCTACCTGTCTACATTAACCCCTGCTATTTGTGGGAAAAGCAGTCTGTAACCATTTGTCTTTGATATTGAATAAACATTCTGTGTTATTTGGCAGATATATCACTGACTGAAAGACTGATTGATAATTGACTTGTTTTACATAGACTGACTGACTGACCGAGTTACTAATGTCTGATTGGTTGGTCATTGACTGACTGAATGCCTAAATGACTGACTGAAAAATTCCATTGTCTTAGTACAGAATCGTAACTGTTTCGCTTGTGATGGATTACCCAGCTGTAACGTACTTGTTATTAATTTTTATTCTCAAAATCCACAAATAAACAACCTTTCTTCTGATTGTGTAAAGTATTTTGTCAAAGGTAGCATTTATTGATATTTTGCTTACAACTATCTGTGGCGTTTAATCGAGAGTGGTATTTAATCAATAATTATTGTGTCACAATACATGGCATATATGTGTTACAGGTCAAATTTGATTTCAGGTTAAATTTTTTCTTTACCTAGGTTGATTCTAAATTTCCTTTGTCTCCTAGCCCTAATTATCCATTAATTAGGGCTAGGAAACAAATGAAATTGAGAATCAACCTAGGTTAAATCAAAACTAACCTGAAATGAAACTTGACCTGTAACATATGCATACAACATACCGTAAACTTCCAAAAATAAGCCCCGGGGCTTATATTTTTTAATGGCCCTTTTTGAGGGGCTTATATTCGGAGGGGCTTATCTACGTAGGGAAATTTGCGTTTACAAATCGATTGGGCTAGCCTTCTAGTTCGAAGTAAATTTACCGTTTTTGCTTTGTTTTATTTTGCATTTGAGGGCAATTTTCCAAGTACAAGCCCCAGGGGGGCTTATATTTGGAGGGGCAATTTAATGGAGGGTTTTTTGCGTCACTGGTTTGGGGGGCTTATATTTGGAGGGGTTTATTTTCGGAATTTTACGGTATTACTGTAAGAAAGTTAGAAGAGTTGTTTACCATGTCTTCAGAGCTGTCTCGTTTTCTGATTGCAGCATATTCCCCTTCAGGTTGTCATGCTATTCTTCTTCATCAAGATTCCCAAATATATGACAAAATGACCAGTCCATCACTAAAAGAAAATATCATTGATAAAAACTGACTTAAACGGACCCAACTTTAAAGAATAGAACTTTCATAAAAAATAATTTAAAAACTGAAGTAAGTACAGTGTAAGTAAGTAAGTAATATGGTTTTATAACGGGGTTTCCACATTGTGGTTCTTCATCTGTTACTAACTAAAAAATAAAAATATGTACCAATTACTTACAATAAAAATATACTAAAAAAACAAATAGAATAAATAACGATTAAAAGAGAGAATATTTACAATTTAATCGCATGAATTAAACTTAAAATACAATAAAATTGAATAAAATATTCTCTCTTTTAACTGTTATTTATTCTATTTTTTTTAGTATATGTTTATTGTAAGTAATTGGTACATATTTTATTTATTCTCAAAAAGTTAGACGTTTTTAATCTATTTAGTTTGCGCATTTTTAAATTCATAAAGAACCAGGCACAGGCTGGCTTATCTTAATTATTAACATAAGTTCTTTATGAATTTAAAAATGCGCGAACTAAATATATTAGAATCATCTAACTTTTTAAGATTATCAGGAACGTTGTTAAAAGGGCAGCGGCAATGTCCTGGAATGTCCCTTTTTCCAGGGGAACTTAATCTTATACATATGTAGAGTCTGAAGAGCACAAACTTCTACATATAGAAACCCTTTGTAAATTTAATTATGAACACTGATGAGGGCCATTGCTTAGCGTGAAGTGCTTTAAAAGTATACTTAAGCAAATTCAAATCCCTTCTCTCTTCAACTTGGAGTCAAGTCAGCTTTAAAATGTCTCCAACATCATTTATGTATCTGCCATAAAACGTGTGGCAGCAAATTCAATTTTTTGAAGACATTTAAACAAGTATCCTGGCAAAGGTGAATAGACCGAGTCACAATAGTCGATCAATCAAGAACTTCATGCATTGAAAAGTTAACAGCTTGAATTTTGGCTTAAGTTTAGAATTTTCAAAATTTTTTGACAAAATACCTGATAGGATCCTTCTTGATGTGCTCTTTTGTGTGTTTAGGTTTTCTGAAGCGTCTTTTAATGCCTTGATGTCTTCATTCATAACATTGTTTAAAAACTTTGCCGCCATCTTGGCACTGAAACGTACAGAAGGTTGCCATAGCAACATTGTAATCTCACATTTCAAATTATAAATTAGGGCTGAAATTTTGTGCTAAAATTAATTAAGAAGTAGTTTGTCACCCATGATAATTATTATTACAGTCATTATTACAATGAATTAATAAAGCAAGTAATTAAATGACTAATGGTTTGATTAATTAATAAATATTAATTAATTAATTATTAATCCCAGTTGTCAAAAATTTGGAGGGCTTGTTAAAATGACTCTAGGCTAGGCTAGTACATGCTAACTACAGCTTGCCCAAGGGACAAGCTGTACAACTGACTTTCTTTGCAGAGAAAAAAGGGGCCACACAGTTTTCCAAACAAGACTGCCATAGTGGGGGTTCATTGTGCTGCCGACTACTGACTGCCCAAAGCAGTGTTTTAGTACTTTCAGAAGTATAGATTATAAAATTTTACACTTTTTTTCAGCTTGAGTTAGCCTGCATACCAGTCATTTCCATTTCTTATATCCCAAGCGCAGCTAGTGCAAAAGACACACGAGGCAAAAAGTAGCAAGACCGCTATGCAGGCTAGGCTTGAGAGTACAGCTAGGCATACTTAGCCTTTCGAAACAATAAATGATTAGCATTATTTTTAACTTGGACATTTCATCAACACACCCCCTTTCCCTTCCCCCGGTCTCTCTGCTCCTGAAAATATAGCATGACAGTATTATGTGACTGAATTATTTGATCTTCTGGAAATTCCAAAAATTATAGTCTTTCTTCACTTATAAAATGAGACAGGGTCAATTATGGTGTTTTAAATACTATTAAATAACACAAATTCCTGTTTCTCAAAACTTGCAAAACAAATTAAGTTTCAGCTTTATTTCTGTCGGATATTGCATTTAAGGCCCTTCCAACTATCCATAGGAAGTGAATATGTTTCTATTTGACAGGGTGGTCTACAAATAGCATATTCCTTTGTAGTGACGAAAGACTTATCACACACAGGGATAAATTTGCAACAAGTTGAAGCCTTTCCCGTGTGAACCATAGGAGCCATTGTTTCTGCAGTTCCTGCACAGGCTAATAACATCATTGATTACTGCATATTTAGATGATCATTCAGTGTAGATAAAGGGCCAATATCTCCACAAAATAATTTTGTGTTCGTTCCAAACTGACTTTTAAATCTCACAACCTGAAATGACCTGTATCTTCCCCACAAAAATCAGCCTGATTGAAGAGGGAGTGGGACACACAACGTCTTCTGGGTGAGTTGTCTGCCATTTTGCCTTGTTACAACGGAGAAAGCCCATTATATTCCATAATTGGGTGCCACAGGCTGCCCAATTATTTAACCCTGTCCCATCCCAAATTGTTTTTACACAGATGACTGCGCAAATGTGGCCATATTTTATCGATATAGACCATACTCTACAGGTATAGCTATTGGTTGTGGCAAAAATGGGAAAGAGCACAAAGTTTTGTTTTAAAAAAATTATCTGAAAGACATTAATTCCACGTGGGCAATTGCAATGCTGTCAGCCATCCATTCACCTTCTGTTAATTCCTTTTTTAATGTTTTTCTATTTTTCTTTTGCTTCTTAAATTTATCTTTGACATTATTTTTCATGTAAGACAGAGGTGAACTGGCAAACTGGTATGGAACGGTGGTTTGGGTATTGAATTTTAGTTACCATGAGATTTTGTGAACTTAGCTTTAAATTTCGTCAATTATTATTGTTCATTTGAGAAGCTACGTCAAACACTTCACAAAAAGGGAGTGAACTGGAGCCAAACTGCATCCTGCAATTGTTTCTGGGATGGTTACTGGGCCTGTGCCAGTCACCAATTGGTCAATTTTTCTCCCTGTCACGGCCAAACCTTTGCAAAAATTAAGTCTGTGCAGTTTCCTTGTCGTTTCTAAAGTATCCAGGCACCTCAAAACCCCCATGCCCCAGGATTGATATACAGTGAAACCTGTATTTCACAGACCCTATATTAGAGGACGGGGATGATTAAAAGCACGCGAAAGGGCTCTCCGGGAATTTCTATGATGATTTTGAACCTCAGCTCATAGCATACCTCACAAGACCTGTGCCTTGATTTTTCACGACTTCTGCCATGCCACATCCGTGAGTTTCTATGCCAAAAATGAGGCCAAGCATTGACGAATAAGTCAAAGAATCGATGGAGGTCAAATCGGGGTTCCTGAAGTCTAATTTTGCTACTTCGCGTCCATTTAAAAAGCACACGAGTTCGGCGTGTCCAGTCGCCATATTGGTTTCTTTTTAGGACCCAGTTTTCTTTGGCGCGTGAGGCTCACGCGCGAGCTTTCATCGACTCGGGCGTAAACGCGCTCTACCCATTTTGTATTGTGGTCTTCTGGAAAGCGCGAGCTTCGAGGGCCTCAGAAAGACATATGTTGTTATTAGTCAGGTCTCTTAGTGCAAAATATAGGCCGGATCGTTACAGACGTGACAAAAGTGTCAAATTTGGCACAGAGCTTGCTTAGCACCTGTTGATTAAAACTGGAGGGGGTGCCCGTTACAAATGGTCCTAATTACAGATAAAAGGGGCGGGGGGGTTAACTTTCACCTGTGATAGAAGATTAGGTACCCTGTGGTGAGTGCTCTTCTTGTTTGATTTGTCTAAAAAATATTTGTTTCAAATTTTTAAGTTTTCAATTTGGTAATGTTTAGTTGTTGTTACACTATTCAAAATAGTTTTACATGTACATAACAGTGACTAGTGCCCAGTCTCCACTCGGTAAGTGTCGCCATATTCAGTGTGCGGCTATCAGTGTCACTGCTAAGACTTGCCAGTGATATTATCATTACATATCAATTTATTTTATCATCCTAAACAATAGAATCGTTAAATTTTGACATGCCACATGAACGACCTCATGAACCGTAACTGACAACGCATCCACTTTGTAATTGTACAGCTAAGATGAGATTATAAGTTGCTTCGTTGGTAGCCCTGTACTTGAGATAATGATTAAAACATGTCAACCTCGCCCTCAGGGGGAAAAGGAGGAGCAAGGGTGGCACAGTTGGTTAGTGCGCAGCCCTCAGTGCGCGAGGTCCCGAGTTCGATCCCCAGTGTCAACACATCCTTATTTCAACTTCTCTCCTTTCTGTGTAGCTTGGACTAGCTTTAAATACCCTTAAAACGGAGCATTAATGGAGAGAGGGGGGTAAAAGGAGCGCACCGTCGACCTCAAGTTTATCAGTTATTATTACTGTCACGAGTTATTGACGTAAAATATGGTCGCTTTACCTTTTTCTACCTTTTTATTAAGCCCTGGAGACGAGGTTGTAAAACCTGCCTCTCCAGGAATTTTTAACTCTCTTTATTTTTTACACATTTGCATTTAAAAAGAAGTGTATGGGGTCCCTGCATGCCTAGGCACCAGTAAGGAGCTCATTCACTTCAGAGCCCTCGCACCAGAGTGTTAATGGTAGGTCTATACGATCTTTCAAAAAAAGGGAAGGTCGTCACGTGCGTTACAATTTACAAACAAACTACCTTCAGAAGAGCTGAAAGTTAAAGGAAAAAGGTTTCTTTTAGCCAACCAATGATGCATCATTTATGAAAATGAATGTAATTTGTTTGACGCAATTAGGTGAATACCCCGTGGTTACGAATCTTACGATCATGAATTCCTCAAGAGCAATTACCAACTCCTTAACGATCCTGACCTTAAGAAACCTGACTATATGCCTGTAGGGGCATGTTAATGAATAATGCGACCTTTGCCTCACTAAAATGCTCGAAAAAATGACAACAATAGTGATTGTTTATTTTTTTAACAATAATGAAAAAATTTTATTGACAACAATGCTAACTGTTAAAATCCTATTTACAATTAATTCGCTGGAAAAAAAGGAAAAACTATTCATTCAAAACACTATTTACAATTCCTGTCGATTTAAAAAGCACTTAATTTAGCTTAGAAAGAGTTAATTTAACTAAGAAAAATTTATTCGAATTAAAAACATTTCATTTCAATAAAAAAACTGTCAGCCTCTAAAATTCAAAAGTTTCTTTCAATTGTTTAAAAAAAATAACATAAAATAAAATAAAGACAATTAATAATAACAATAGTGATAACAATAATAATAATAATAATAATCAGTTTATACAGGATATCCCGGCCGTGTAATAAACACCGTTTTTTTCAATTCAATTCAATTCTATTCACACTTTTATAAAATATTTACATTATATATACACAGGAGCCTCCTGATATACACTAATAAAGAAGAAGAAGACGGAAAAAAGAAAATTAATGGCTTGGATAGAAGTATACGGTGGTCAGAGGACCTTAGCTTTCGAGCTAACCACGGCTATATTTTGGGCGGAAATACATTTTTAAAAATGTCCGCTTAGTGCTATGGCAACTATGGACGATTATGTCAGTAGTCATTTTATGTCATCAAAGGGGGCCTGTTATTAGGGAAAATGCAAAAATTCTAAAAGGTAAAAACTAAGAAAATTGTGCACGGCCGATATATAAAAAATAAGCCATAAATGACATATCCAGTCTTGCTCATATTCAAAAATAGTTCATTTTCTTGCATCCACGAAGAAATACGGTTGATATCAGTGTTACGTTTGCTTCTAGCTCAATAGCAGTTTTAGCAGCAAAAAACAACACTGTATCGTCAGCATACAGAAGAAACAAATAGTAGAGGGCATATCATTTATGTGACCGGGAGCCAATAAGTAATCGGCACCTGATGTGACAATATAAAGAGCAGAGGACCCAAAATTGATCCTTGAGGGACGCCAGAAGCTAAAACCAGGGGCGATGAGAGAACTTTGTCGACCTCTACACCTTAAGAACGGCCTTGCAAATTGCTCGAAAACCAGAGAAGAGCCCTGTCACATACGCCATCGCCATATCTCTGTAGCTTGTTTAGAAGGATATGGTGGTCTATCGTGTCGAAAGCCTTCTTCTAGTCTATGAAGACCGCCCCAGTGAGAAGACCGTTATCCACGTTTCTACGGATTTCATCCACAAAAAAGGGTACGGCTGTTTTAGTGGAGAAATTCTTCCGGAAGCCAGATTAACAGGACAACAGAAGATTGTTAGCGTTTAAATAGCTAAACAATTGATGATATGTTACCTTAGCTAATACATGAGCAGGAGCCTAGTGATGGGCTCCTGTTTCCCCTCATTTTCGGAGAAAATCCAGGAAAGCGCACGAGAACTTCCCGGAAACAGACTTCAGTCACTAAAAATAACTTAACGTAAAGCCGACTCATCTCAAAAACTAGCCGTGGGCGTTTCCCCTTCGACCACTTATTTCTCTCGATTAATTCGCTCTTCTGTGAACTGGGAAGTACTTCAGATAAGGTTCCATTGTAATCAAATGATTAATCTTCGCGGAATGAAGAAGTGTTACCCCTGTATAGAGTTTAAACTGTGTGAATTAAATAACGAATAGTAATAATTAACTTTTTCTTAGTCATTAGACCACCTAGATCACCTAGATTTACCGACAACCGACAAAGGTCGAAAAATTTTAACCGACAACTGACATGTGGACCCCCCCCCCCCCCCCCCCCCCCCCATTCAGGACCTCATAGAAAGGGAGACAGCAAAAATTTACAGCTTCTTGATCTAAAAGCGTAATAATATATACTCTGTGAACTGGAGCAAGACTACGAAACAATTTACAATTAACAATTTACTGTCACGTAGAGCACCTACATTTCCGTTTTGAGATATTTTTCACTGCATAAAGCACTTCTCTCAAATGTCCGTTAACGGTTAAAAGTGACCGTTGCCCGTCTTGGAGAGGTGTCCGTCTTATAAAGACAATAATCATTTGATTTCGGTTCATTCAGATTGAAAGTGTGTAAACCGTGTATTCTAGTGAAATTCATTACCAGTTCATCCACTGATACTATTTGTAGTCATTCGGTCAGTCATTAATTCGAAAACGGGATTTTATTTTTAACCAAAAAAAAAACAGAAGTCCAAAGACTACTACAAAGCTGATAGCTTTTAGCCTGTGAACAGGCCTTATTTTTTCCCCAAAAAGAGAGCCTGTTCACTGGCTTCAGCATTTCGGCTGGCTATACCAGTCTTCTTTACGTTAACAGATGTTACAGAATTTATGATAGGAATTAAATATTATATAGATGGAAAATGTCGCGGAAAAATTAATATTGTTTAAAAGGGAGAGGGGGACATTCAGTATTGCGACATCCTCCATCTATTGTAATTGCCATTATAAACTCAGAAACAACTGGAAACCTGTTATCAGCTTTGCAGTAATATTTGGACTTATCGATTTTTGTTCTTGATATTTAAGCTGATTAGATCTCGTTTCTAGAGATTCAACATTGACAACCAGCAGGATCATTGTCCACGGTTTTTGTGGTTAACTTCTGGTTATCATTTTATTTTTAACATGTTCAAAAACAGGTGTTTCTTGTTGTTGCTTAATTCACCCGCAAATCCCATTTGAATAGGTTACCCTCATCAGACGACCTCGAAAATCATTTTCATTGGCCTTCTCAACCTTTCCGCAGGGTCTTTCCGCCATAATGGAAACGACAAGTCTCTGGGAACTAGATTGGGCTTTGCTTTCCTCAGTTTTGGGCCCTTGGTCAGGCCTGGTAGACACTGTATATACACCACTACAGACTACAGTTTTTCAATGCTTTTCGAAACACCTGTTTGATGCTAAGCCGCTATCGCTAACATGTGATTAGAATAGACCTGAACAACTGCTTTCATGAACCTTTCATCGTTGTTCTCTTATAAAAACAAACATGAAATAAGCCTGGCAGAACAATGAAATGATGACATGAAATTAATTCAAGAAATAGGGGAGTAAACAACTGTTAATGGTGCACAAAACTCACTCCAGCAGCTTTACCCAACATCATATACCTTAATCGGTTTGCACTAATTATTTCCAAAGGAAAATAACTGTTAATTCACAAGGATACCGATTTTGTTTTAGGTTGTTTTCTGCTAGTGATTTTTGACTGGGTAAAAACAGCTATGTTCAACCTATAATTATAGATCTATTTCAGAGAGGCCCTGATTTCAAATACGTTTAATTTCACTGATTTGCCTTAAGAAAAAATTCTTCAAAATGTGAGCGCTTTTTCTATCATTTAAACAAGTTCAGTAGGATACAATTAATTAAACTAAATATCTAAGATGGTGTAGGTTGGGATGGAAGCCTTCATTATCATTTAAATTGTTTTTTATTAATCAGCTGTCATTTCAAATTTCATACTGTTTCATGTTAGTATTTTTAGGAACTCAGGTCTCAGTCTAAAAAGCGATTGAATAAATTCGTTTTTTATCACCTCAAAGTTTAAAATTTGGACCAATACTCCCCCGCCTCATGCAGCTGTCCGGTTAAATCCGACCACATGACCCGAAACGCATTGGCTCATCCAAGGTTTAGCAACACCTTGTTATTAGGCTCCGTAGTACATTAATGAAAGCTTGTCGAATTTGTCTCATTTTCCAACAGTAAATTAACGGATTTAATGTGGAGTTAAGAAACATCAAAGTCAAACTGAACAGGTCAAAAAAACCGCGAGAGGTGCCTGTTGGTGAGAAGAGAAAAATAATTAAGGCAAACACGTTCGGCAGATAACAAATTAAAAAAGCAAGATATATAAACAATGCTCCGATTCCAAATTTTCTCCTACTTGCAGCTGCAGCGTATCTCATTTCAGCTCCGCTATTGTGAGGTGTTATAGCTTGTAGAGTAGCTTGAATTTCGTTTGCGTGATGGCGTACAGCTACATAAATCTTGTAATTAAGGGCCGTCATAGTTAAAAGAAAAAAGATATAAATAATTACAAAAATTATGTAAAGAATTTGTGCCGAGATCCACAGTCTCATAAACGATAACACTGCGCTGAAAGCCCACTTAGAAATCACCGCCCCAGAAACACGTTTGTGGGTCACAAGTTCCTTATATCTGAGGTGGAGGTAAACAGCTAGGAATCTATCCAAACTTAAGAAAGTTATTCCGAGGAATGAAGCAAAACCAAACAGATTCAGCGTAAACCTTAAGAATTGGTCGATTATGTTATAAGCTGGATTGTTTTCCGTTTTTTGCTCCATTTCTATGACAAGAGTCGCAATGTACGAAGGCTGTACCATCAAACCAACACCCAGATCAGAAACAGCCAAACTTAAGAGCAGCGTTTTTAAAGGTCTTGGTAATGATGAGACTTTTGTTAAGGCGTAGATCGTTAAACAGTTTAGCATAACAGCGGTGTAAGATAAGAAACCGTTCAAAACACAAGTGGTGATGTATGATGAGGTGATGTCCCCGTTATTTTCCATCGTCAGAGATTTTGCAGTTAAAAAACATTGTACATTTGAGGAAAGGATTTGAGGCGCAAGGACTCAACTCGCAAAGTCCGAATATATGAAATTCAAATATTCATCGTTTTAGAAGTTACTCCCAAAATGTAAGGTTTTCGAGACGTTTGCAAAACTGGCTCTTGTTTCACTTGAAATAACGAACGGCAAGTGTCTAGTGTTTTTGAAACGTAGACGATCGAGGAATGAGCGAAAACTCTTGGTCCTTTTGATCACTAAATGTCAAGTCCAACCCCAGTTCTGATTGGTCAATAAACTGCTATCTTGACCTTGCACTGGTTAATATCTCATAAAATGGGCTAAAACTAATTTTTTCGGTTCCGTATTGACTGTTAGTCAACTAGCGAACTAACCGGAGACGCGTAAAGACTTGAGCACAGACAAATTTAAAATTTTTATATCGAATTAATCAACTTGATATTAAGTGGAAAATCATCCCTTCATAACCCTTCCCTAAAAAGACGGAGAGGGAAAGCTATCACAACTTCAATTAAAGCAGAGCCAAACTGTTCCTTTTCATTCTTTTTCTTGTTTTCCCTACATCAACCCCCGATGTAACTTCTTCTCCGCACATCAAATAATCACCAGGGAATCCGTAAAGCAAATGAAAGAAGGCCGATTTTTACGGATTCTCGCAGCAAACAAACTAAAGAAGAAAAATAATTTCTAAAAGTGTTGACGATTTTTGTTAGCTTATGTCGATCTTCTTCGATGTAACTGACAATAAGTTTGCTGCCTTATCCTGGAAACAGAGCTGTTTGCATTGAAGATGTGATTTTAATTTACAGTTGATTATTTCAAGATCAAAAATTAGATAACTTTATTTTAATTTGTGCTATGGTTTCTTCCGTTTTTGTGCTGCAGTAAACATGCAAAACGTTTTAACAAGGCTGTTGCACCAAGGCGTAAAAATAATCGCAACGGGAGTAAATATATAGAGTTCAAATATTTTCCGAAAAAACCTGTGTTCGAATATAGTATTCACAGTCAGCAGTTTAATTAATTAGGCCTGAATGTCTTAAAGTCAACATTACGAACTGTATAGGCTTTTTAATGACTAACTGGAGCTTGGCCTAGCTCAATGTTATGTTTTGCTTATTTTTTTTGGCCCCACTTTGTTAATGGTTAAGCTCAATTATCAGCAGCTGCATGGAGAAAAGGTGGAAACCGAGTTGCGAGACACGTATTTCTAGTTTTAATTTGTCAATTGCTTCAAATAACAAATAATGCCTTTGACACCTTTCATTTATACAAGTTTCTTGCTTACATTAATGGGTTTTCATTGCGACCTCGCACACTGGTATCCGGATGTTTTGACAAACGGAGATTTTTTCTCCGTTGTCGAAAAAATAGAGTGCACACGTAACTTCTTCAAATCGTTTTCGCAAGTCTACACGAAAACGCTAAAACGATGGAACTAAGATTGAATGCCGTACACTGGGGTACGCTGTGTATGATGTATGACATCATCGTATCGAAAACATCTGTTTTCGTCCGTCCGCACGTAAACGATAAGCCGGCGGTTTTCAAAAATCTCCTTTCTGGAAAGCGTCTTTGATAAAGATGCGTTTTCGGTTAACGTTTTCACTGGATACGTGTAGACGGTAGGCCAAACAGCAGAATAAAACTTGTTCTCGTTTTTAAAGAAAAGGTATACGTGTGAACAGGGCCTAAGCCTCCTTGTTATTTGGAGACCGCCTAAATAGAGTAATCAAGTTTGCCTGCTTTGATTCAAAGTTGCAATAGGCACGCAATACGTGAGAACGTAAACAAGCCAAGCAACGCGAATGTCTGCTGCGCGCTGTGTCACAACACAGCATTTATCTTCGTTACATACGACCCACAGATAACGCACGGCAAACAAATCGGCAATAGAAAACAAACTTTTTGGAAAAACAAGGTACACTGAGTGAAACAAACTATTAAATGATTTAAATTTTCCCTTTGGAAAATAATAGTCCTCGCAGCACACGGTGTAAATGGTTTGGCTTATTGCCAAGAGTTTGACAAGATTTTTGCTCTCAGTTGTCGAGCGCCAAAGAAGATGTCTCGGAAAAGAGGTGATTTCTTAAAAACTTATTGAGCAAAAAGACTTCGAAAACAAGGTACATTCTTTCACGGTCGAACAGTAAAAGGGGTAGAGTCCAACATCTTCAAGTGCAAACCGCGTTCTATTTTTAAAACCCTTGGGTTAATTAGAACCACGAAAGCGGCAAATTCCAAAGCTTTCAAGGCAATCTGCGTGACAATACAACCCCTCGTAAGGGCCTGAACACATGAGCCGGGGAAGCAATGGGCATGAACAGTGTGTTACCCGTTGTCCTGTTTCTCGCTTGGTTCATTCGCTGGGCAGGCCGGCAAGCGTGATTACTTGGAAAATTTCCAGCCGGTATCCCGGCATCACAATACTGGGATCCCGGCTAACCGGGCTGGCTCGGGTTGTCACATATTCGGAAAGTTGATATTTTGTTGCGTTTAACTAAGGTGCCGGGATCTCTGCAAAGCAAGTCAGCCCGGCTCACGTAATCAGACCCTTAGTTCTATAGTCAGATTTTACGCCCTCCCCTTGACCTCACCGATTTTTCAAAGCCCCCGAGTACACACACAAAATTTCAGACCCCCCCCCCCCCCCCAACATCTTCATACCCCCTTCTTTATATTAAATGAACTTTTGGCCTTATCCATGTTCTCTCCATACAAGTATTATCAAAAAAATAAGCGAAAAACGATCCTAAACAGAAAGACTAACAACGTTTAAAATAAGTAGAAGTATGTTTTCGACTATTGATAAGACATTTCACAACCACCACTTCATTTCAACACACTGTAACTACATTATCCCTTTTTAACTAAATTAGTACTTCCACAACTACCTCACTGCAACACCTAAAATCACTTTTGCCTCCCAAAAGAATTATTTGTTTTTACTTCATATTAAATTCTACGAGAAACAAGTTTCACTGATTAACAAACTACAGCCATTATTTTACCAATTCACGTGCAAAATAACTCCACGCCTTCCACTTCACGCATCTCTACCAACTCCTAAAATACACAACGCTACTGCACAACTCACACATCCCTAATACGCATAAAAAAACTTCACACACGCCTGGTACATCGACGCCCAAATATACGCTCCCAAAGCGTCTTGTTTGTTTATGTTTTTTTAAACGTACCGAAAGCTCCGCATCCATGCTAATGTTTTCTAATCGTTGTCTACCGTTTACACGCTCAAACACGTATCTTAGTATCTTATCTTACGATCGTCTTTTTTGTCAGGCTATCCTGACGGGCAGACCGTTCGCGGGTACATAAATAAATAATTAAATAACTAAATATTAAATATCGGCAGTATTCGATAGGACTTCTGTTCACACACAAGAACGGTTGTGGTGGCGACGAAGTCTGTGATGGAGCGACGCTGCGCCAGGCCGATCTCAAAACTGGAGTATCAGATATCGGATAGGTTTTTTGTCATACTTTAGTGTAGTGTAAACACCTATTCGGCCCGTCGCGGAAGTAAATCGGTAGAAGCGAGTACTGGAACCCACTGAGACGGAAGTAAATAACCCGGAGAGAGGACTGGAATTGAGTGCACCAAGCCCTCTCGGCCAATCGTGCCGCCACGAGGTTCGATGTGACTGATTGATTGATAAATTGATTGATTGATTGATTGATTGATTGATTGATTGATTGATTGATTGATTGATTGATTTGAACGAAAGTGAAGAATGATCATTGCAGTAAATTTTCCAAATTAAGCAATTGGAAAGAAGAAGACTGAAAAAAAATCAGGGCTTCAACGGGATTGTGAATTATGAATGTGATATGTTATGAATTATTTCATGCATACTTCACATGATTTGAACGACTTGTGTGGCCCCGGCTCGTTGTTGTTCACACTATACTGGATAGCTTTTTGTGGCGTTACGAACATTTTTCCTTTTTTTAAGCTGATTTTGAGTAATTTTCCTATAGCGCTAGCGACCGTGGTCTTTCCCTCCAAGCTCATAGTAGCTTTGACGTCAGCGTTTTTGAAAACGGTTTGTTTTGTCCTCTGGGTACACCTACATTTTCCACTTTGAAGAGCATTTTCGGAAGCCCCCCCCTCTTTATTTTTTATACAGCGCATAAAAATGTGTGTTACTGTGAAGGGGGCCTAAGTAGTATAAGGTGAAATGAATTATCTCTTTTGCAGGGAATATCATTTGTAAAGTAGGTTGAGTTTGATCGTCCGGGTGAACGTAGTCCTGAATAGGACTGTTTTTGTTGACAGTGACTGACGTTTCGACAACCTGTGCGGTAGTCATCTTCAGAGTCAATTCAGTCAGTCAGTTTCTTTTTTTTTTTACTCTGAAGATGACTACCGCACAGGTTGTCGAAACGTCAGTCACTGTCAACAGCAACAGTCCTATTCAGGACTACGTTCACCCGGACGATCAAACTCAACCTACTTTTGAAATGACTCCTGGGTTCAAACCTTTCACAGTTTTAATATCATTTGAGAGCGTTGGATATCGCCAATGACGACATACGATTTGATCTGTATCTCACAAATGCACCCTCATCGTATGAAACGTAATAGGCCACTTCACTTCCGAGTTCCAAACCGCCTCACTTTCAAAATAAGGCCAAGTGCACAACCTTTCTTGTGAAAATGAGTTTTCTTTGGCTGAGCACTTAACCTCGTTTTGATACCGAGGCCTGGGGGAACTCGGAAATGGCCTATTATAAAATTAGTGAGCCGCGTGTATTCGTTCATGCTGCATTTACTGTCCTGACAATAGTCAATTATTCTTCTGGTTTCGGTTCATTAGTTTAAGTCGTGTAAACTGTGTATGATACTGAAATTCATTACCAGTTCACACTATTTGCAGTCATCCGTAGACGGAATTTATTTTAACGGAGACTTTCAAAAACAGGTTATTTCTGAAAGACTTTCGTTCTTGGGCCATCGCAGCCTGAGACTGTTCATAATTCCATCGCACTTTGTAATAAACTAATAAAGTGATTCAACTTACTTAGTAGTCTCCCACCTCTTTGAAACCTCTAATTGTTCTCGATCCCCCTATGACGCAACTCTTATTTCCGGGCATTGCTAAACTTGTTCGTTGTGTTTTGCGGTGTTTTTAAGTAATTTGTTAGCTTTTTGCTGTCTTTTTATCTTGTATTCACTATTTACATGTGAAAAAATTAATAAAAGCTATTAAATTACAAAAAACTTTGCTCGTTCATTGTTTTACCAACTAATCCTGTGAGGCTTGTTACAGCTGCAAAGCGATTTACTTACTTAGTACATTTATCTTTTCAAAAACGTGAATGGTGCCCCCTTATCAACGGTGATGATTTCATTAAACACGTAACTTACGAAAATTGCTTTTATCTCCTCTATAGTTTACGCTGGTCTTGTGACTTACGAAATTCTGTAAGTTATACCTGCCCCTCGTTATCATAAAAAAGTGCTCTGCAAGCAATGGCCACTCGGAATGTATGTATATCACTAAAAACATAAGTCACGTGCCTTGAAACCCGGAAAAGCTTCCTGACTCAAATATTTTAGGTGATTCCAGAGAAACGCCTTTACTAGGCAAAGGTGGTTATTTACTTACCTACAACCGTTTTTCAATCTATCGTCCCTCTAGCAGTTCTCACGACCCAAATTATTTATATCATAAGAGCTCCCTTTGGTTCGTTCCAGCGTTTCCTTTGCTTTGGTACTAATCACAGGCCAGTTGCTGGTTAAAGGTGCAATTTCTTTGGCTGTTCGATTCTAAACTTTTATTGGTTTACCTCTGGTTATACAAAGGAAAAACGTTCTTTCGTTAGGAGGGTAACGAAGATTACTCTCGAATTGTTTGAAAGACATGATAAATGCAAAGGTTTTTACCAAACAAGTCGAGATCAAAGTGTTAATTATGGCTTCTTTGCTAGACCACTATAAATACATAAAATGCTCCTTAACGTTTTTTGAAATGAAAACGTAGGGCGAAATCAGCAAAACTCTTGCAGAATGATATAGAAAGTTAGGTAAACTTTTTTCTTGAAGAAATTTTGTTCTGCGACAATATTTTCAAAGATTTTAGCAAACTTGACAATTTAAAAAATATTGTAATTCATTGTCACTTTTTTCCATCATTCCTCATCTTAACTTCTTATTGCTTTCTTATCATTTGTCAAATGCTGTTCTTCGAAATAAGAAATACATTATATAGCTGGATAATTCTTCCCAACAGCGCGCGCTCTCATTGGTTACCTCGAGGTCACATGACATCTAACAATGAAACTGTTACGTTTTCTAAGTTATGTTGCTTGGCTTTTCAAAGCATGCTTAAAACCTCGATACCGCTCTTTCAGCAGATTTATGTTAGTCTGTACGTCGAAATTAAACAACAACAAATAACGCAGAAACGAGAATTTTTGGGTATTGTCCGACAATAAAAACGGCTGTGAAAATCAAACAAGCCGACATATTTTCATGTCTTGACAGAGATCAAAGTCATAAAAGCGAATGATAGAATGTGATAACTTAAGTTATTAAAAAGGGAGATGGAGTTACCATAAATTGCAACAGTTTAGTTTATTATAAAGTGCTACACGAAATTGTGACGGGTATTACAAAGTGCGAAGAATTTATTACAAATAGGCCCTTCCACGGTTTTTTTTTTTAACTTTTGACATGGACCAGTTAGAGAAAATCCGTCGGCACCACTGGACATAACGTCTTCAAATTAATAAAAATTGCCAAGTTTGAAGGTTATACGTCTCAAGCGAGGGAAGCTATAGCTCAGCAAACTTGAGAAAATTTACACACGTTTGCATGGTGGGGGGCAAGTTTGTTTCCCCCACCATATAACTGTCTGTGAAATTTCGCGACTTTAAATCTTCATTAGTTTTCAACAGATTACTTTGAAACTTGGCAATTTTACTGAATTAAAGGCGCTCTTTCCAGCGGATTTTCTCTGTCTTGTCCTAGTCCTTTCGGGTGTCGACATCTGGTCAGTTTACCTGCGTGAAAGGTTAGTTTGCTTGTGCAGACAAAACTGAAAATTCTAAATAAAGGGTGATTAACTTTATGAACTAAAGTGCTCTTAAGACTATCTGTGACCTCTACAAAATACCGCTCATTTTGCACTGTTGACCTGCTTTGGCAGAGTTAGTATGTCATTTCTTAGGTGTAAAGAGTGTTTTGTTTAGCTAAGCAAAGTTGAGAAAATTTACGTAGGTTGGTATGGTGGGGGGGCAAGTTTCTTCCCCCCACCATGCAAATATCTGTGAAATTTCGCGACTTTAAGGAACTATATCTTCGTTAGTTTTGAACAGATTACTTTCAAACTTAGCAATTTTACTAAATTAAAGGCGCTTTTGCGAGCGTATTTCCTCTGACTTGTCCTAGTCAAAAGTTGAAAAAATCGTGGAAAGGTCCATTACGACAAGTACTCAGTAAATACAAATTGCCACAGTACTAACATCACTGTTATTTACAACGATACCGAGCTATATGAGCTCCTTTTTGCTAGTGTTTTTTGACTGAGGAGAATTCAACTATTTTCAGCCTTAAAGTTTAGATCTACTTTAAGACCTTTTGTCTTTGTGCCTTTAAATTTCTTTAAATTGTGTGCGTTTTCTATTATTAAAACAAGGCTAGTAGTTCGAGTAATTAACTAAATATCTAGGGTATCAGGAGGGGATATGAGTATCAGCTGCCATTTCAAATTTCATCCTATTTCTCAGCTATCTGTTAGTATTTTTAGAGCTCACAGCTTTCTGGAAAGCGAATGAATAATCTGTCTTTTATCAGGTGAATGGTTTTTTAAAAATTAGACAAATTCCCCTCAAGCAGTAGTCAGGTAAATCCCATTAGTAGTTTCATCCAAGGTTTTATTTATTTATTTTGCCATTAACCGCATAATATGCATCTACATTACAAGATGGATTATTTTACAATATATTAAAGATATTAGACATTTCTCTAAATAATTTATGTTACAAATGCAGGTGAAAATGGTAATGGCAAGGAAGCCTATACAGAAGCCTGGGGCTTATGAGTTATCAACCGTAGGATTAATATAGGCTACACCATTTGAATTAATGTTCCTGAATGAAAAATGGATTATTATAAAAAGGAAAAGAATAGAGGAAGTATTTAGCTCAACAAGGAGAATATGTGACTGAGAAAGAAGTCTTTTGCCAAACAAACCAATTCTTCTGCTTTGAATTTCACGACTTCGCGAGTTGAAAAGCTTAGCACCTTAGCAACACCCCGTTGTCAGGCTGTTCATGCTCTGTAATACTATATTAACTACAGCCTGTCGAATTTGTCTCAGTTTCCAACAGTAAATCAAAGGATTTAACGTGGAGTTAAGAAACAACAAAGTCAAACTGTACAGATCTAAAACAACTGTGCTTGTTAGTGAGAAGAGAGAAATAATTAAGGAAAGGAGGTTTGGCAAATAACAAATTAAAGAAGCAAGATATATTAATAATGTTTCGATTCCAAATTTTCTCATACTAGCAGCGTTCCCCATTTCAACTTCGTTGTTCTGAGCTGTTATAACTTTTAGAGTGGCTTGAATTTGTTTCGCGTGATGTCGTACAACTTCATAAATCTTATAATTAAGGGCCGTCATAGTTAAGAGAAACAAGATATAGATAACTACAAAAATTATGTAAAGAATTTGTTCCGAGATCCACAGTCTCATAAACGACAAAACTGCGCTGAAGGCCCACTTTGAAATAACCGCAGCATAAACACGTTTGTGGGTCACAAGTTCCTTATATCTGAGGTGGAGGTAGATAGCTAGGAATCTATCCAAACTTAAAAGGGTTACACCGAAAAACGAAGCAAAACCAAACAGATTAAACGTAAAACTAAAGAATTTGACGGTTATGTTATAAGCTGGATTGTTTTCAGTTTTTTGCTCCATTATCATGACGAAAGAGGCAATGCGCGAAGGCAGCACCATCAAACCAACACCCAGATCAGAAACAGCCAGGCTTAAAAGCAGCGTTTTTAAAGGTCTTGGTAATGATGAGAGTTTTGTTAAGGCGTAGATCGTTAAACAGTTTAGCATTACAGCGGTGTAAGATAAGAAAGCGTTCAAAACGCAAGCGGTGACGTATGACGAAGTATTGTCTTCATTTTCCATTGTAGATTTTTCAGTTCAAGAACAATAAAGGGAAAACGCCGAGAAGATAGTTAGCCTCAAAAAGTGAAAGATTTGATGAACTGGCTGCACTGTTTCGGCAATTGACGAACGAAAAGCAAAGGCCACAAATGTCAATCTAGTGTTTTGGAAACGTAGGAGGTTGAGGAACTCCTTGACTTGAACTGGAACTCTATGCTTCGTTGTTCATTAATTATAAATTTCAATTTGAGTAAACCTATCGAACATCGCATTTTGCTGTATCTGTCAGAGTGTCGACTGAATTCTATTGTAGTTCTGATTGGTCAATAACCTGCCATCTTGACCTCGCACGCTTGTTAAATAACTCAAAAAAATGGGCTCAAATTAATTTTTCGTTCAATTTTGACTGTCGGTCATTACAAAAGTTTAGATTAAAACGTAAATTAACTAGCCGGAGTTAAGGCGCCTTAACTGATACCTTAAGTCCCCTTAAAAGCCCTTCCCTTAAAAAGACGGAGAAGGATAGCTATATCACATCTTTAAAAGACACCTGACTAACAGAGCCAAACTGTTCTTTTTTTCCCAAGAATACCCCCGATGCAACAATTTCTCTACATCAAAATAGTCACTAGGGAATCGGTAGCAAACGAAAGAAGGCCGTTTTTACAGATCCTCGCAGCAAACAAAATTCATGAGTTATGGTATCTTCACTTTATCTACAGTAAACAAAACATAACGTTACAACAACAGCTCACAAGGCAGTTGCTAAAGGCATCAAGTAAAAAGCTCACGAAGGAGTAAACATATCGAGTACGAATATTTTTCGATAAAAAACTTGTGTTTGTATATTAGACAGCCTCCAGTTTAATTCAGCCTAAATGTCTGAAAGGCGACATAACAAACTGATAGGTTTTTCTATTAAATAACTAATTGTAGCCTGGCCTTGTCGGTTTTAATGCTTTGTTTTGCGCCACTTTGTGAATCGTTTTGTTCAATTACCAGCTATTTTGGAAATGCACCTGAATGAACACAAGAGCCGAGACAACGGTGGAAATCGAATCTATTGTGTAAGGATATTTCGACGAGTATTATTTTATTTTAATTTGTCTTAATTGCTTCATATAACAAAAATGCCTTTAGCACCTGTCCTTTAGGTTCCTTGCCACATTTAATGGGTTTTCATTAAGACTCCTTGTTTTGCTGTAAAAAAAAGCGTATCGAAAGTTCCGCATCCATGCTAATGTTTTCAGATCGTTTTGTACCGTCTACACACCGAAACGCGTATCTAACGATATGCCTTCGTATTTAGGCTATTCTCGGATCGCTCCGATTAGTAATTTCAGGTTTCGGAGACTTTCGCGGCTAAAATATTTTTTCGTTATTATTTTCCATTATTTGTGAGGCCAATTTATTTAGTTTTTAAAATACTTGTTGTTATGGTAACCACTTTATACCATGATCCAGTAACATGAGTCCAAGCCATTTTCCTCCCTGGATTTTGCGGTCCATTTTCTGAATCATTTGCGGTGTGGGGATCATTTACGGCACTAGTGCGCTCGCTTTAGTAGCGCAAGCGATACTTCCGTGTATTCTCACGATTCACTAGCTAGTAAACATGTCATTTATGAGTGGCTATAATGAGGCGTTTCCAAAACCTTCGGTTTTGCCCCCTCCACATAGCCTCACCCCAATTCTGAGGACTCTAGTTTGGAGAACGCTCTCGAAAGCCTCAATTATCGCTTTGGTGTGGAAACTAGACAAAAACACGCAAAACTGTAAGCGTTTACAAACGGTCCCACACTTTAAAAGTTGATTTCCACTGACGCTTTTTTGGCTACGCACGTTAACGCACGTAAATTCTAATCACGTAAAATAAAAAAAGGAAGGATAAAAAGTGCTGAGCTTAAACGAGAAGTTGAGCGCGGTTCAACTTTTACGCTTACATTGCCTCTATTTTATTTGCGAACGAAAATTTTACGCACGTTCGCACGTAAAAATTACGCGACACTGGAAATCAACCTTAAGTGTGGACGAAGTCTTAGCGCTCATGTATAATTTAAACACGGCGAAAAGTACTATATTATTCCTGCATATCATTGTTGTGGATTAAGGACACCCCGGCGTAGACAAGGAACGACACGGAGTGTCTTTCAAGGAGACCCAACACAGTTCTCTCGGGAGGCCGGGGGGGGGACTGGGCCGTGAAATATGGCGGACTCTCTTACACTCTTTACTGACTGCGAATGAGGGGCCGTTTAACGCAGGAGTGGTTTAAATATTGGTGCAAAACCAATCAGGGGATAGCTTGGGGAATACATTCCCTTTTACCTTGATATACATGGAACTAATGACTTGCATGCATAATAAAGTATGTTTATTAGTCTTACCGAACTGCAAAATCGGATGCCCCATATTTCTTTCTTACTATTAGTGAATACAGCTATTTCGAGAAAAATTGTCGAAAAAAGTGCACGCGACAATTCTGAAAGGTATTGCGGGTGGTTTTGAGTTGACTGTTTTTCAAAGAAATTTGTAGGTTTGCGAGTGCTGAAGGAACGCAATAAAAGTAAGTTCGACAGCTGCGGTGTCGGGAACAGTGTATTGAACTTATCCCATATTACCTTTCGAGAATGTCGCGTGCGCTCAAAATAGCTGTATACAAGGGGGGGGGGGGGGTGGGGGGAGCTACTTCCCATACATTCTCTTAAATGAATCCAAACGATGTTCTCAAAAGTTGCAAAGCGATCATCGAGGGTCTTGCCAGCGGATTTGTGTACTGATCATGTGCATTACGCCAAAAACAAAAGATCAACGGTTTTTGAGAAGGAGCAAAAACATGGCGGTCGAAGGCGGGACTGTTTCTCAGTATTTCTGGGTAACTTTTCTTGCTGAAACCTCGAAAGACTTGGAAATAATCCTCATAACTATTGTACTGAGTTTTACTAATAGTCTTTCACGCACTAGCCTTTGTTTTAGCCTTAAGACAAGTTTCTTTTATTCAAACCTCTTCAGTTTGGCTAAAACTCAGTATTATATTTTGGTAATTCGAAAATTATTGATTTTATCAATGTCGCTTTTCAGTGTGTGGTTCTTTAATCTTTCGATTTCCTCGAGCGGTGAAACGTGTCCAGCACGCGTTGGTTTAAGAATTTACACGGCTGCAGTGACTCTCGCTTGCGTTGTGCAATTTCAGTACCAGAGGACAAATGCGATATGCGAAAAAAGCAAAGAGGAAACAAGAAGCCTTATCCTCAAAAAACAACGATTTCGGATTTAATAAATATGATACATCTCTACAGAAAAACGACACGTCATGTAGCGTTCATTCATTCATGTTCCTTTGAGAGTTCTGCCTGAAGTATTCTTGTTGGAGGTATCTCCAGTTCTTGGTTTACCTAAAAGTAGTAATATAAATCTAGTTACTTCCATCCTAGTGACTTAGCTTCTTACAATGTGGCATAGCATTTTTCCATTGGTAAGACTAATGCTTGAAACAAAGAAAACACAATAGAGGTAGCCAATGTAAAATTTGAAGCCGATTTTTGGAGTGGGATTCAAGAACAGCTAAGGGAAACGTGTGTGATTGGTTTAGCCTTAGATAATGGCGCTCAAGTAAAGCCGTCTTTTTGCTCCTCAAGGAAAATCGCTTTTTGTTTTAGAGAAAACTACGTCAAGTAAAAAAACATGTTCCTCATATCCGGATCTAATATTGCTGTCGTTTTTTCCTGCAAAGAGGGCGTCTAATGAATGTTGAGGATATGCCTTGGACAAGACGCCCACATAAACTAAGGCCAGTTTAGGGACAGAGGAGCTCTTCTGGTTTAGAATTTAGAATTTAACTCGGCGATAACCGAACCCAGAACGGAAACAAGCAACTTCTTAGAAACACATATGTTGGCTAAGGTTTGCGCATGGAGTCGCTAGGCCTTAAAAACAAGTAAACGTCAAAAATTACCGAAATGTGATTTTTTACAGTCAAACCTCCGCTAACGGCCACCTCTCTTCAACGTCCACTTCTTTTTGTCCTGGCGGACAGTCTATTTGTTGACTCTACTAAGTTTAAACCTCTCTACAACGGCAGAATAGGGAGCTTAAGCAGCGACGTTTTTGAGCCACGCACGTCAACCGGAAGTGAGGTATTTTCCCTCTTAACATGCCTTGATGATATAAAATTTGTATTCCTTAGCTTCTTTACTGTTATAGAGGCGATTTGACTGAAAATTTGCGCGAAACCACCGTCAAAAAAAGAAAAAAGGCCACTTCCGGTTGACGTGCGTCGCTCAAAAACGTTGTTGCTTAAGCTCCCTAATAACCTCCTAACAACGGCCAGTGTTTTCAGCGACTGACAAAAAAAGTCATAAATGGTCACAAAACACTCCTACGTCACTTTCTTTTGTCCCCAAGGTGGCTGTTGTGCAGGGGTTTGACTATAAAAACTAAGACGATACTAGGATAATGCTCAGTACTGCTTACCCTAGAGTTCACATACTGATGGAGTAACATCCTTAGCTCAGCGTTCTGAAGGAACAAAAAGGAAAACATTTGTTAACGAGGTTATGTCTAGTCTGCTACACAGCCGTTTTTAGTGTCGTCGCGCAACGCTCCTCCCCACAAAGGAGGGGGAGAAGCGTTGGGTGACAATACTAAAAACGGCTGTGCAGCAAACTAGGCTATGTCACGCCATTTCCTATCTAAAACAGTAAAACGAGTCTTTCGCGTCAATTGAATTTCAAAAATAATGGTCGCGTTTTGTATTGCGGATGGCAAGGATGGACATGGATTGAAATTTGAAAAAAATTCGGCCAACTTTTTCAAGTTTTTAAGGCTATACCTGGAAAAAGTCATCACCAAAATACTACTATAGTTAGTGCTCCCTGATAAAATTTGCTTCATAACTCTATAGGAATATTTTGTGCACAAAATTCCTATAACTTACCAGTCTTTAGAAAGAATTACATTTCGTGTGACCACTCAAACAGAACCCTTCTTAATATAAGCAGTATGTTCTATGCTATTACGTTGTCAGGTAAGGTAAGGTAAAGGCGCACAAGAGCCAAAGCCCCAAACGGCCGGAGCTATCTCGGCTTCCTTAGCATAAAGCATGCCTAGGAGTATTTCTACTACCCCCTGGACGGGAAGATAGCCCATCGCAGGGTCACCCCCCAGCAGTATGTCGCCGGTACCCAATTATACACTTACAATAGGTGAAGAGAAACAAAGTGGAGAAAAGTTTCTTGTCTAAGGAAATAACGCAACGGGAGAAGCTTGAACCCTCCAGATCCGGTGTTTGAGGTCCTAACCACTCGGCTCGCACGCCTCCATTACGTTGCTATTTTTGCATTATTTGACAAATTTTGGATTATACCACGGTCCTTACCTGTTGTCTGAGGGCATCTGTTTCTTGTATCAGTGATGCCCTCTCTGTTAACACAGCCAGATATTTCTCAAACCCATCTAGCAAAGCTGTCCATACTCGCTCTTTCTTCACGTCGATTACCGAGGACATCTTTTGCCAAAAGCTTTCGTCAAGTCTGTTGAGATAATAAGAATAATTTAAACAAGTTCATTTCTCATTTCAAAATGTCACAAAAAGAGCAACACTAAAATGCCGCCTAGATATTATGCAAACCAAGCTTCAGGATTTAAATTGCCGGTGAGGGGAAATCTCTATTCAGGGCTTCTGATGTTTCGCGCGGTCGCAGAGCCGCGAAATTCAGGTAAATCCGCGAAATCCCGCCAAATTCACAAAAACACCCAAAATACCGCGAAATTCGGTAGAAATCTTATCAAATACATGTCTGTACAGCAATTTTGAAACTTGTCTCAGCTACTGGGGGTATTTACTTGCCGTAAACTCGCAAATTTATGTCAAAACTTCGTCACTGAAACGTCCAAACAACGTTCCGAAACTACCAGGCGTAGATTATGTTGCGAAAAACTGGGCACTAGCCATGATGTTAAAGGCTTTGCCATTGGTTCATTTCTAGAGCGTATTGTTGTTGAAAGAGCAAATGATGTTCTCTGTTAGAAAAACATTAAAAACGCTGGTCTGATCAGCGCAAAACCGATCGATTTCTTGCGAAATTTGCCCTGAAAATAACCACAAAATCCGCCGTTTTTTTACCGACTGCTTTCCGGCCAAGTTTGCCCTGAAAATTCCCGCGAAATTCCCGCGAAATCGGCCCATTTTCCCGCGATTTTGTCCCCCAAAATCCCTCGAAATTTGATTTTTTTTCCGCGAATTATCAGAAGCCCTGTCTATTTCTTATAATCTCGTTGGCTTCTCGGGGATTTCTCTGCCACAGTCAACTTCCCAGCTGTTAATCTATTTGATATGCTTTTCCCGCTACTTACTGTAATTATTTTGCGTAGCAAAAATAATAAAATAAAATAAATAACCTTGCTATTATTAGATTTTTTAGTAGATTATTATTATTATTATTATTATTATTATTATCATCATCATCACCATCATTATTATAATAGCCAAATCAAGAATAAAGGTATACATACGTTGTAATTCTTCCAACTTCAGTCCCAAGCTTTATACTTTGACGCTTAGTCTCCCTTGAAAGAAAACAAAAATGATGCGTTTACGAATCTGTATTTTTCAAAGTGGAAAAATTAGGATTTTGTCCACCTAAAATAACGACACTTACTTTTGGGGCTGGCGGTTTTCTTGCACAAATTGCCTTAATGATTTAACAACTTCGTTCGGGTGAATAAGTTGTGTCATTTCTGTAAAAGAATTAAAAAAATAAAACATTCTTATTTTACTTCACGGAACAGACACAGAAAGTGGTGTAGAAACATTTCAACATACCTTAAAACCACCAGATATATTGGCCTGTGGCGCAGGCGTTTTATTTTTCGTGTAAGCGCACATAAAGTATAGTGTATTGCCTTATTTGGGTGGGCCGGAAGCTCTAAGAACGGCTCACAGGATTGGTTTAAAAAACAATAGATGGCCCTACCCCAAACACAACTAACAATGAACCCCAACTCTGAAGCAACAGAGCTTCGGGCCAACAAGAACCTATCAAATTAGAGGTTCTCAAGGGGTTCTGGCCAACAGCCTTATTTGGTTTTTAAAGCAGAGGCATATTTGAGAAAGTAGCAAATGCCATCAGTCGGTGGGTGTATAGCCTGAGAAGTTGGCGGTTTAGAGGGTGAGTGCAGATTAACTTGTGAGTGTTGTACTGTTTTGGCGGCGGAGCGGCGAGGAGATTGGGAACAAGTTAACTCGTAAGAAACTACCCCCGAGCATAGACTGTTCACAGTCCCCTATTTTGCGTAAAATCGACAGGATCAAGAGCTTACCTGTGCAGGGTGTCCCAAAAGTACGCTCCTCTAATTTCATGCACTATAACTTTTGATCAAAACTTTATTTTTACATGAAATTTCTAGAAGACGTTTATTTCTCTACCGAGCACATGCATTCAGAATTTCAGTAACTGGCATGTGCTTTTTGATTTTTGATCCCATTCTCTACCCATTGCGGCATGAAGTGGGATACAGTGTGTAGAGCCACAGATGATCCATTTGAGCGTTTTTATCACCTGGTGCGCAGGAGCCAGTCTACCCCCAAACAATATTTGTTTATTTCACGCACCTAAAAAAAATATACATTGGGCATTTATCCGAAGAAGATAATCATCTCGACCTCCTTCCACAACAAGGCTTTTATACTTCTTCACAAATCTGAGACCAGCTGGGCGTTACTTGGCAGACTAAGCAGAGGGGTTTTTTTTTTTGTCAGGGGCCTCTAATTTCAAACATTTTAAACAGCTTTTCATGACCCTTTCTGGACTTGGCTCTCTACCTATGTGAGAGCTTCCTCGTTGAGTCTCCTACTTTGTATCTAGCCTTCTTTAAAACTATTTTAGCTGCTTTCTTCAGGACTTTTGGTCTTCCCCTTCGTTTCTTGCCTTCAAAACCTTTATTTCTCCACGATCATTTTACCACCCAACATTCGGATTTTTCCACGTTTTTAGCACTTTCTACAACGGATAAGCCAGTAAATCGAAGTATACATGCTTATGCTCTCACCCAGCTGAACTTTTTTTGCGTTAAGGGGGTTTATCTTTCGTGATATTCACAAAATACAAGGAAGGAGTTCGAGCAATTCGGGCTACAAAATACAAAAAATACGAGGCTGAAAAATATACTCGCGCACAGGCACCTTTGGGGTGGGAGTACACAAAATCGAATATTCGAGTCAAAAGGTGGTACAACAAGTATGAAAATAGTGAATTAGATTGAAAGACGCAACTTTTGTTTCAATGAATTGCTTAACAAGTTCAATCGTACTGAAATACAGACTTATAAAGTAGAGGAACAAACTTTTGGGACACCCTGTGTTGGAAGCCATGTTTCTCATGTACCGAGGGGGCGAGCATCGGGGTTTAACCGTCCTCATTAAGTAAATTTGACACTCATCCAAGATGGCCGCCCGTAACGCGCTCGATCTCGACGACCTTACGGGAAAATAGGGGACTGTGATTAAACTACCCCACGCATAACAATCCTGCTAGCTATGCAGGCCAGGAGAGAACAGGGCTGAAAAAAGCGTCCTCTTCAACTCTGACCATAACTTGAGTGGATGATAGTACTCGCGTGCAACCAAAAACGC
Source organism: Porites cylindrica (assembly GCA_964035525.1). NCBI lineage: Eukaryota > Metazoa > Cnidaria > Anthozoa > Scleractinia > Poritidae > Porites > Porites cylindrica. Next base: position 13,654,054 of record OZ037781.1, on the reverse strand, counting down.
CCGATGCAGGTTGGTGATGTATATCTCACCATATGGAACTTCTTTTGACAAAATGAAAGGAGCCAGTTTTACAGCATTGTCCGTTGTCCCGAATCCTGAACATTTTTTAAAAGGTGCTAAGTGGTGAAGTGACGGAGTTCGAGTCGACGGAAAATAAGGAATCAGACAAGGCAGGGTGTGTTCGTGGGAAATGCATTCAATCTAGCCTGTGCGCAAAATAATCTTTATATTTTCGTCTTTTGCTGAAAAGGCAGAAAACGCAAAACCAAAACAGCAACAAAACAAGCCAAGTTTGTGAACAGGCTAGTTATAGTCGTCAACTTCACAACTGATTGCTTTCTCGTAGCTTTTCAAAATATTGTAATAAATGCTTAATTTGCTTGTTGAATCAGATTCTGAAACGAAATAATTTCCTTCAGAATCTCATTCACCAAGCTAATGTAGCTCAGTGTTATAATCGTCAACTTCACAACTGATTGCTTCCTCGTAGCTTTCCAAAACATTGTGATAAATGCTAAATTTTCTTGGCAAATCAAAAGCTGAATTAAAATAATTTTCCTAATTCAGAATTTGATTCATCAAGCAAATGCAGGTCAGTGACTTCAATGACTCTTTTTATAGTAATGAAGGCTTTTATCTATAACCTCATTGCTAACATTTTCAAATGCTGGGAATTCAAGTTCTTTCTGCGCTACTTAATTTCCTAATTCTAATTCTGTCTCCTCCTCAGGCGCTTCGAATTTCGCTCGGAGACGAGTGGGAAACGCAAGTGACTGGTGACGAACTGAATCGGCAAGGGACCATGGGAAGGAGAAGGAAGAGAGGCGACTCCTTCCCACCTTCCCTTGCGCCCAAATTTTCATCGAGAGGGAGAGAGAGACGTCCGGGTACGAGGCAGATTCCCGGCACTGTTGCTTAATAGGGACCTTACGATCCGACAACGGCGACGTCCATGAAAACTTCGTTGAAATATAGACTCCGCATCCTTTCAAACCATTTCGCGATTATCCCAAGTCGCCCAGTTAATTAAAAGAAGAGAATTTAGGTTGGAAATGAGGAGAGGGGACCGCGCCCGAGTTCAGACAGAGATGGTAGAATTTATCGCCTAGCCTTTCCCGTCCTCAAAAAACCTTTTAAAAATTTGATGATTTCACGTCGTAATCGTGCAGGAACGGCAAAGAAATGTACAAAAAAGCGTGAAGCACGTGCAGAGCTGTTGTTTTGCTAATTAAACCTACTGCTTTTTGGTGTTGACGTTGCCCTCACCGTCGTAGTTTCGTAAGGCCCCTAATAGGGAGCTAAAGCAACGACGATGGGTGACAACAGCAAGAACGTCGAAAAAGCAATTGGTTTACTGAGATCAGCAAAACAGCATCCTTGCACTTGCATCACGCTTTTTAGCACATTTCTTTGCCATCACTACAAGACAACAGCGTGAAAATGCATAATTTCACGTTTTCTGGAGGACGTGAACACAAGCCAACGACTTTCTATTTCTTTTCCTGAACTTTCAGACAGTCTTTCTGAATTCAACTCTAGAAAAATTTGCCAACATTTGATGAACTGAGCGAGATGGAATTAGCCTCCCACACAGACGTTCTTAGGGGTTCGTCACGCCTTCCTGCCCGCATGCAGATTATCGGAGATCAAATCGGCGCTGTTGAAGTCAAAGTGTTGACAAGCCAAACACATACGTACAAGCTCTGTAGAGTGTGATAGGTTACCAAAGATTTTTGCTCCTGGCGAGAATATAGGAGATAAGCGTTGGTTTTTTGTATATTTCTCTGTGTAAAGGCTGGATTAGATGTCATTTAGTCATAAAGTTGTTCTTTGGGTGATGGAACGGTGGGGTTACCTTGTAAGAATGAACAAAAGGCAGAATTTTTTTTTCACACATTATAGTTTTGTAGGAAAGCCGACTTCCGTTCAGCAAATTTAACCTCCGACGTAATTTTTTTCAACGAGATTCTGAGGGTAGCCACTAGAAAGAACGCTTGAGAGTTAACTGAGTAGTTTGTTCTAAAACTGTAAGGTCTTCACCTTTCATGCGACCTTTCTGATCTTTTCTGGCGCTATATAGTCAAGCGCGAAATTTCTCAAGGTCCAAGTGCACTTCCCAGATCTGGAAGTCTGCTGTGATTGGTCTACGTTTTTTTCCGCTCAAGTCAGCAGACGTTCGTGGGGCAGGAACGCGTGACGAACCCCTAAGAACGTCTGCGTGGGAGGCTTAGATGGAATAAGAGCCAAGAATTTTGAAGCTGGGCGAATTTACTTTTTAAGTGACCTTTTCGTGGCCGTCGCCGTCGTTGTTGCTTAAGGTCCCCAATTTTAAAGGAAATCCGTGGACACGTTACCTGACAAATGAGCTTTGACTGATGATGAATCACTGGCTTTGTCATCTACGCTGTAGACCACAGAACCATCGTCATCTTTCTTCTCTGCCTCATCCATCCCGACAGCTTTTATCTCCAAACGTCCTTTCGCTCCTTCCACGACTTCCTTCTTCACATCTTTCTCGGCTCCTTCCTCCGCCTGCTCTCCATTTACAAGCCCAGGAACTCTGTTTAGGAAGTAGCTGGACAGTAGATAGATGTCGTCCTCTGTGTCTACACCCATGGCCTTCATAAGACAGGAAGGATCACTATAAGATTCTGGAAAACTACATACCTATCCATCTCCCAACCCAAAATTTTTCCCTAACTGATCAGTTATTGACAATATTGAGTCAAGTCAGGAGCCCAAATGTATGGTTAGGGGCTCCTGGTAAAATTTAGCTTGCGTGGCTGGCAGTTTTATTTGGCGAGCGTGCAAATGAGTGAACCCGCGAGAAATAAAACAAGAGGAGTCTGCAAAAAAAAAAATGAAAACCGTCCTTTCCGCTTCTCACGGCTTCGCCACTCGCAATAACAATATATAAAAGAACAATATATATATATAAAAACATGCAAAACAGTATTAAAAAATGAAGGCTACGACACAGTGTACTACCATGGCATTCAACTTTGACACAACATGTTGAGCGCATAACACCACAATGAATGAGAAATTGCCTATAGGGGGTGTGTGAGTGAGTCGTGGGTCTGGCAGAAGAATCTAAAATTCCAGACACCGCAACAACTTTCTTACCGCAAAGATGGCGTCAAGCTTCATTAGCGACTGCTCATCTCTTTCAAGAGGTGCAAGAAGTTTGGTTAGTTTGGACTCCACAAGAAATCCCTGTAAAAAGAATGACAGTATTAAACAGTATTTTAAGCCCGCATACTTATGTTCTTCGCGTTTTACTGCGCAGTCCGTTCCTATTTTTCGGTGGAATGACCTTTAAAATTTTGCATCCGAAAGCTGCTAAGCGGTACTTTTCGGGGGTAGGGGAGGGGTGGCGTGCGAAGGTACTTCCGAAGAAGATTTTTCAGGAACATGCTCCTGATAATTATCCGTGCACGGAAAACTAGCGTCTTTAAACGTCACCCTGTGTAAGGCAATCCGCATTGCGGAATCCAGAAAATGTTTGATTCCAGGGCGTGCAACTCAGAATCCAAGACTGTCTTGGATCTTTTACATGGGTTTGATTAACGAGAAGTCTTGTTTTTAACATGGGGTTAGGACATGCTAAAACAATTCAAAGAAACCCCCTCACATGATCGTAAATACCCTATTTCATGACTGAACAGCTCAAAAGAACATACCCGATTGAACGGCGCGTAACTACGTCAGTTCATTTTAAGACGGACACGCATAATAGAAAATCAAAGAAAATGGCTGAAAAAAGGCAGGGGCCGAGTCCATGTGTCCGTTTAAGGGTTGTGTTTGCCTTACAGAGAATCGAAGGAAATGACCGAAAAACGCGAGGGACCATTTCTAGGTGACCGTTTTAGGTTTTTGTCTGCCTTGTTGCAAGTCAAATAAAATGACTGAAAAACGGCAGGGACCAACTCTAGGTGTCCGTTTCAGGGAGGAATGAGGGAATGACAACGGTTTCAGAAAACGTTGCTCCTAAAACGTTCCCAGCGAGGGCGGGGCCATGTCCCTCACCCCACTTGTGGATTCTGTGCGTATATACTCACTGCCTCATCGCAGATCAGCTCCAGTATAGCCTTGATCGTTTTGGATGACAACTTTTTTCCCTGACCGATCTGCCCATCTTGTTGAAATTCTCTAACGCCTGAGCTTTGTTCTAGATCATCCTCTCCCTCATCTGTTCCAGCTATAACACAAACATGTAAAGTGGAAAAGTACAATTAGAGTGTCAAACCATTTTACATCATACCTCACTCTAGTTAACACAACGACGGCTGTGTGCAACAATGATGATGATGATGATGATGTTGTTGACATCTGTTGATAAAACTGATTGCTTGAACCTATCAGTCCTACCAAGCGGCAAAACGTATACTAATCATGACCCCTGTCTCTTAGTTTCCGCGAACGCTTCATGGGGAGAAGATCATTTAAACAGTGATTGTCAGTGGTCACCTTGTTCCAAAATTCCAAATCTATTTCTCGCATCAAATCAGTTATAGGAGTGAACTTAGCAGTATGGCCATATTCGACTGCACGCTTACAAAACCTATCTCAAGTATCTGAGAAAGGTATTTACTATTTTGCCTATTTTAGTCCAAATATTGTCCATCCCAAATAAAACGTACGAAATTAAACGTGCCGGAATTTTTGAGAGTTTAATGTGAGAGTGAAATAGACCTATAATATCAATACTAACGTGGCCTGAGTTTCCGACTGCAAGTAAGTGTTGAAAAAAAAAATTTTTAAAGGAGAAGTAAAGGGTCACCTACGCGATCTTGGGGGTGGCAATGAAAATCAACGTGTATTAAAAATTTCGTTACCTAAAAAGAAGCAAAAACCGAAAATGGTCCTACAGAGTCGGTGATGAAATGTAAAATTCCTAGAAATCTCGGATTTCAAAATCCGAGAATTCTACTACCAAATCGAACAAACCATGCAGCCTTTCATTCGCTTCTTCAACGGCTAGTTTCGTCAATGCTATCAAAAGTCAAAATTTAAGTGGCGAAAGGTAAAATAGCGCGATAAAACACACATGGAAGTATAAAAGCAAATACTGTTGGAATGCTGCACAAAAGGTCAAGAAGAGCTGGTATCATTAGCAAAACATTAAACTAAAGATCATGATCTAACCTCCAGACATGATCTCATGCGCCATCTGAGTAGCTGACATTTGTTTCCTTTTGGGTCCAGCAGTTGACTCCACTGGCCTGTTCATAAAATCCCTGTAAAAGAAACACTACGTCACTGAGAAAAGCAGCATTATCAAAGCGGACACTAAGCAGTCGTAGCGAGGTGGAAGCAACTCAAAAGTTGACAGTACCAGTGGGTTGATCCTGGTAAAATTGGCCGCGTTATATTGCTTAGCACTTGCTCAAGCCATTTGGTTGAAAATCTTGCACAAACATTCAAAGATTAAGTTTGACTTTCTTGCAGAAGGAGTCACTGTGAAGTTTAACCAAATTATTTGACTAAAAAGAGTAGAAAGAAAAACATCACCTCCAATGACAGCCAATATTTCCTGAAATTTCCAGGCAAAACTACGCGAACTAATTGAGTTTTCAGTTCCCTTCCCTGTGGGGAGGGGACTGAAGCAATACGACTCCCCTAAAAATGCCTGCGTGGGAGTCTACATTCGTTTAAACTGTTCGGAGCTCATCTACCAACATTCCTACGATTTTGCGGAAGTTGAGTTTTCCACATTTTATTAGCAAAATATTGCGATTTTTGTTTGCATTTGCTTTCGGTATGGAGACAAAACTGCCCTTAGAATTTTATAAAAGCACGGCGACTCCATGTCCTCGGACTTCGATTGGACCCATCAGGGTAGCTAACAGTTTCGAATGAGAAGTAAAAGCCACCTACACCTTCCAAGACGACCAAAGTTCCCCTAAGACACCCAAACAGATAAAAAGCTGGCATTAACTTACAAGTCACGGAACTTAAATAGGTGATTTTGCTGCAATCGATGACATCGATGGAATGTAGTGAAAATGAGACACAGGCCATTGGATAGTACTTACAGATCCGGGGCTTCCCACGGCAACCCCAGCTGTTGCTCATGTATAATTCTATCCTCCTCTAAAACACTGTGTACCAGTTCCCTGACTTGCTCCTCATTCATGGCCCAGATGTCGTGGAACTTCTTTTGATCTGTCGTTTGGAAATGTCTGAAAAGGAAGGGCAAATAATGGCAATACCGTCCTTTATTCCACAAAATACGGAAAAGGTATTGCTCATAGAAACCCAGAATGATAAACGTTAGCGAAGAATATTTTTCTCACCTCGACTTTTTCTGAAGTTCTCTAAACTGCTCAGTAATTCTCTTGTAATCATCTGTCAGAGCTTGGTTGTCTTCCCTATCAAAAAGCCAATGAACAGACACTTAGCCTTCTTAAACCTAAGTTTAAATTATACCTTCCTACAAACCACTGACAAGTTGTTTAACAATTTTACCTATATTGCTTTTCTTGCTTGGCTAATTTCTGTTTTAAGTTATTAAGCACATCCTGGAGCCTGTAAGAAAAACCACAAAATTTATTATAACAATTGATGATTTGATGGAAGATCGTCGAATGACTTTAACTATCAGATACAGAGTGCACAGAGGGTCGGGACAGAGTGTAATATTCTAATATTACTGAAGAATGCAGACCTAGTGATCTTCCGCTTCTGCTGTGATTTTGTGATCGTGTTTTCTTCATCTCGTTTCTTCAGGACCTAAAACAAGTCAAATAATTTTTTTAGAAATGACTGTGAGTGAACTTGATTATGTGGACCTGCCCTTTTAGTTCAGAGTCTTTGTGCATTGTAAATTGTAGCTTGCTACAGGCGTTCAGATAGTAGACCGCGGCGGTCAGATGATGGGGACCGAGTTAAATCGTAAACGGGGAGAAAAGAATGCGGGGAGAATGGGGCGAGAGCGAGGAAACGCCTGTGAACATTCTTAACATTCTTATTGGTCTATTATGACACCTTCTGTTAACACTCTAGCACCCTCCCCTTTTCCTATTTTCCCCTCAATTTTTTCCGGCGCTCTACTATCTGAATGCCTGGAACAGGCTATGTAAATTACAATGATGTTATTAGTGTGTGACTCCAATTCACAGCTGAATTCAGGCTTGGTACAGCCTCTTAAGACGAAGATTTCCTCAACTTTTGATTATAATGTAAGAAGATAAATATTCCAGAGAGTTTACTTCCCAAAAAACTAGCAGACTTTCCAGTACGGTAGTCTGTGGTCGCCTTAGCAGCCGTTTTTGGTGTTGTTGCATGACAACCAAAAAAATGACTACATAGGAGAGTTGTGATAGACAGTCTAAGACTTGACGATTTTCTTACCGGGCATTGTTACCTTTTAGAGCTCACTTGCCTCAGATGGGCAAGGCTCCAACTAAATCATTAACCCTTTAAGTCCCAATATCAACATACAAATTCTCCAAACTAATCTCCATACATTTCCTTTAAGAATCAGTTGAGAGAATTTAATAAAAGATCATTTGAAGCATTTTCTTTTTGGTGATCATTTGTTAATTCTCATAACCTTTTCTCTTGACAATGTATCGATATTGTTAGGAGGAAGTTGATGTTTGTGGTTTGGACTTAAAGGGTTTACAAAAACAAGCAAGCAAATTGGTCTTGGTCAAGCCTTAATTCATTTTTCGTTATTGAGCCCTGCTATTTTAAAATGTGACATGATTGTACGCTAGCAGCAAGCTAAGTCAGGTATCAACTACCAGTAAGTCAGTTAGTAGTTGGAAAAGAATGCAAGATGTGAGTGACATATAATGCCAGAGAAGGAACTCCTTTGGTGGACTAGCAAATACCACTTTTTGAAAGCAGTACATGCGTCAGTAGACTTTGCACTTGCAGATCAGAATTGGAAGGCAGAATGACAACTAACATTATTTAACCAAAGTAAATTGGATCACAGTCTTTGAGCCAATAAACAGGATTTTCATTAACATCAGAACAGCTTATAATGAGAAGCAGGTTTTATATAATTTGACTGACCTGAAAGTTGTATTCAAGTTTTTCTTGGTTCAGCTGGTATGTGGCTTTCATCTGCTGAAGCTGCTGCTCCAAAATCTAAACACCATAAAGGAAAATAAAACTCACCCTCACTCATGAGTAGCCTAACTTTATTCAACAAAACCGTTTTTTTGTTGAACTACCTTTTATTGCTCCAATGTTTGGTCAAATACCTCAAAATGTAATGTCAACAAGTTACAGGCAGTGCAGAACTTCGCATGCCGCATTGTTAGCGGCGCGCGTAAATTTGACCATGTTACACCAATTCGCAAGGAGCTAAATTGGCTTTCAGTTCCCAGTCAGCTTTATTACCGGAACGCTACAATGGCTTTTAAATGTATGACCGGTCAAGCCCCTGAATACCTTACATCAAAATTCATAAAGCGAGCAGAGGTTAGCCGACGTAGCACCAGAAATTCACAGCTTTTACAAATCCCCTTTTTTAGAACAGCTGCCGGTCAGAGAACATTTTTCTATAGAACTGTGAACTTATGGAACTCCTTAGACAATTCCTTTAAACTGTGTAACTCGATTGATGTTTTTAAAACTCGTTTACGTACTAAATTACTTAAAGAATTGTAATTTTATATATATATTTTAAAACATTTTTAATTGTAAATAGGATCATGTATTGTCTTTGAAAAGCCCCTTGGGAAAGTCAATAAAGTATGTATGTATGTATGTATGTACCTGACTAAGGTGTCACTAACTAACCCAGGCTTTAAATTCACCATAATATTGCTATCATTGTGCATATAAAGCACATACAGCTATTCCATTCCTAGCAGTATGCAGGATGTTTGTCACATAAACCTACAATCGCAGACAAAATTGTTTAGACATTGTACTCAAATAGGGTAACTCAAGAGAACAAAGGAATCCACACCCCTCCCCTGTCCCCTCCATTCAAAGTTGCAGGTGTTTGTTGTTTTCTAAAGGCACAACATTGCATGGAGGGAATGGGGGAGGAAAAGCTATATTTTTCCCTTTTGAAATCAGGAAAACATTTAAAAAGCCCCTTTAGAATAAAGTGTCTCAACTCATTTTGTTGGCGATTGTAGCTTATTGGCCTTAGCTTTCAGAGTCTCCTGTAGCTTAGTGGTAGAGTATCTGGACTAGTAACCAGAGGGTCATAGGTTCAAATCCTGGCCCCCTTCCTCCCTTACCCAGATTTGTTTCTTTCAAGCTGCCTATGTCACTGACTGCAGAAACATCTTTCTATAATATGGATCTTGACAGGAGTACCCACATAATACTTAAATGGAAAGGACAGTACTGAATGGACAGTAAGGTTGAGCTTTAATGAAACTGTATCAAAACCTCCCAAAAATTAAGACTATGGGATACAGGTTACCCAGCACTTCTATTTTCTGCAAAAAAGTAACCATTCATTTTGATGGAACACAGGAAACCTACCTGTACGTCCGTCTCCAATTTGATCTTCACCATGTTGTACTCCTCAGCATCTTGAACCCTTAAAGTCTGCAACTGATTTTCATGATCTTCAACTCTTTTACGGCGTGACTCCATATATTCTACCTACAATATTATACAAAGCAACAAACAGGTCAGCAGCTGGTTGCAAACTTCTTACACTGGTGTGTCTTAGATTTTGATGAAATTTTTCAAAAGAATACCTGGCCTGTGCAACGTGAATTTCATGACTATAACAAGATTTCCTGTGATGGTGAAAACTGCTTTCTTTGTTTAAAAGCAATGGTTCTAAAGCTATGGATAAGATTTGTGCCTTTGGCTTCACCTCTTGAAATAAAATTAATGTAGTATGACGTGACATAAAATAATCGCTACAGTGAAAGGAAAATAATATGACAATAAAATTATTGATACACTCAAACTCGCAATTTTAACTGCTAAAAAAGTGGTGAATCAATAGTACACAGAAATTGTTTTGCAGCTCAGGGGTCACAGACGTTACTTTTTGGGTGAAGAAAAATGAAGTATATATGTAATAAAGTGTTGCTGAGGGAAAAAAAAATGAAGACTTGAAATACGTCTGCATTCTTGGGTAAACCTCTTCCTTGCAATCCAGCCCCTATCATTTTTTACCATTAATACAGTGTGACAGGTGCAGCCCAGATGACTGTATGAAGGCTCATGGCCAGGTTGGAGTGATTGCCAACCAGCACGAAAATGATAAATGTAGGAAATGTATAAAAACTCTCAACCATTACCTCTTTGTCGCGTCTCTGCAGCATGGAAGTATCCCATTTCTTTCTGTTGTTATCAATCAATTCAGCCCTCTCAGTAACAAATGCTTTCTGCAATTTAAAATGCCTTCTTTGAATAAAACCATTTCCAACAACATTTTTAACTTTGTTTCTACCAAGCCATAACAATTCTGTTCATGACAGCAGTCAGTTACAATGAGACTACGGCTAATTATAATGTAGGTATGCAGTAGCCTAAGAAAAATTATTCTTTTATTAACCCTTTTTAAGAGTATACCATGCTAAGTATTTTCTTTTTCATTTGAAGCCTACTGTTTTTTATACCTTTTTTTTCTTATTCCTAGGTTTAAATTTTTCTCACTGATGGTATGTTGACAGTCAAATCTGTTAAAAACAAACCTCGGTCTGTGTTAGTTCTTCCCTATAAGCTTTTGTTAGCTGTTTCATCTGTTCCTCCATCCTCTCTACCATGAGGTCAACATCTTCAGCCTGATTAACAAGCACAAAATTAATACATGAACACTGCAACAATTAAATGAAACAGTAACCACCCCTACAGTGATCTATCCATTGATCAGAGAAATTGCAGTTGAGCCTATAAAAGAAATTTTTTTTGACAAGGACAAATTAAATTACCCAAAATCAATCAATCAATACAATGCTAGCAAGGGCACTTTTATCAGTTGATGTGCTAAGTTTGAAAGTGACAAGCTGAAAGCTAAAGGAGATACACGTATTATCCTGCAAAGTGATGAACACTACATGCAGATGTCTGTAACACTGTGAAGCAAGGTGTGGTACATAGTGCTGCAATAGAAAATCAGGTACATGATAGCAGCTTGGATATGAAATCAAATAACATGGTTCGTACAACTTCAGACATACTAATTTCAAGGACTTTTCAAGGATTTTTCAAGGACAAATTACAGTTTTCAAGGACAAAGATTTATTCAAAAAATCGGCATTCTTTATCCCCCTTTTGAACACCTTATTGGCTAAAAAACATCATGGAGTCATTTATCATTTTAACTTCTTCAGCCACAATGGTTGATCACATTATTTAGTACTACTTTCTGCAAGAACACTTTGTAAAATGACCAGGTATGACTCACAATTGCATCTGAGGTACAGAAATAGCATTTGAAACAGAAAAGAAACAAGGAAACAACAACAGTAAAGAAACAGAAATAAAATATTGTTCAAGCACAAGTATGTTTTCAAGTTCCCCAGGAGTCTTATTCATGTAGGTTCTTACACCAAGGATGAGCCAGATTTTCCTCAGCGAAATAATCTAATTTTACAGAAAATGGATGTCTGGCATAGATAATAAAGAAATCAAGTACTTTTCAAGGACCTTAACCAAATTCAAGGACTTTTCAAGACAACTACCACAATCCAAGACCTTTTCAAGATTGTACGAACCATGAATAAAGAAATGACCCCCGTTGCGATAGTAGTGTAGGAGAAGGAAAAAATCACTGAAAACACTTCTTGAGGCTTGAACAGTCTTTGCCTCGCCAATCAGCTTTTCTGTAGTTGAAAATTTCTTCCAGGCCTACATTGTATATATCGAAGGAAGGATCATTTCTTAAACCTTATTCCAAATCTTTAGATCATGGGTTATTCACCATGCATTTATTCCCAGTGAGATAAATTACATGTACTTACAGTGCTCTTAGAGAAACAAACAAGGAAACCACAATATTGTTTTTCTGGGTGTTTTAAAGAAGAAAACTTACTGCCTTCTTTAAGTCTTTAACATACTGGTCATCTTTGGACTTGAGTTCCTAGAAAAAATGAATAACAATATAAAAGAATTTTTTACTTTGAGGATATGTAAGTCTAGGGTTGGGAGTGGGACACAAACTTAGCTTGTATTGTTATATAGTGATATGCTGTTGGAAGGGATGCATTTTTGCCCTTGCTGTCCAAAACAGAGTATCTAACAAAGAAGAAGTGGAACTGTGCAGGTATTTTTTCAAGGCTCCATTTTTGATCAGTGACATTTCTTTAAGAATTAAGTCTCAGTAAGTTGTATTTACCACTGGCTGAGGAACGAAATAAGTGGAAAATGTTTTCTCACACACCGCTGGGACCTGGGCCCAAGGGGTTGATTGTTACATGCTCAGTGTTGTTTGTCAGTTGCTTTTTTGTTGTCTGCCATTGCTGTTCCCACCCAACCCGTTGTTTGAGTTGAAACCATGCACTCTGTTGGTTAGATGTTCTTTATTAAGATTGTCAGCATAGATTCTTACTAAGCTTCTATCTGTTGTTTCCTGTTACTGCATTTTGCCTACGTTATCTTAGGCTGAGTTGGCTTTAGAAATAAAATAGTCAGTTGGCGGTAGTCAGCTTGACAATGGCTCCCTGAGGTGTGTGAGAAAGTTTTTTATAACCTCCAGGCTGTAACCAACTTTATCAACAATATTATTTAAAATGAATAACTAATACATTAGAAACAAGCTCACAAACCTGCTGAAAATCATGGATGAGCTTGTTCTTTTCATCTATCATGCTATCGCATGCACTTTTTTGTTCCATCAACATCTACAAGGTACACAATAATATGAATAAGTGCACCTATCAAAAAACACCATTCTACACTCTTAGCCCTTTCAATGATCAAATCAAGATACTGCAATTCTGCTGTTGCTAAATTCATTGTGATGGATACTCACTCCATTTAAGTCCTGTGGTATTTCTTTAGAAAGAGCATATTCCCATTTTTTGGTAACCTGGTAACAGGAGATGACGTAAAACAGTCAGCATGGCAATACACAGCACACAATCACCAGATTTTTGGAACCTTACAACTAGTAATACATAAAAATTCTAAAAAATCAGTGAATCAAACAGACATTCATTTTTAAAGAATAAAAAGAGGTATAACACAGGGGTCAAAAACAGAGAACAAAAAATTATTTAGAATTGTTCTAAATAATTTTTCGTGAAACAATAAATTGAGTAACCTTTGTCTCCGTTGTTGTTATTCAGAAGGAAAGGCTAATAATGAGCTACTTGTATAAGTGCACCTTTACAAATTGTTCATAGTGCCAAGGGTGGAAAAATTCAGCAAAGACAAAAGAGGTGAAAGTGGCAACTGCCACCTTGTGTTTGGAAATCCTCAGGAAACTACTTAAAAAAACACAAAACATTTTATGTAACAAGACTAAAAAGACTGAAACAAAACAAATAAGTGTGACATAATTGAAACAAAACAAGAACTTACCTCCTCAAATTTTTCTGTGGCAGATTTTGCTTCTGCTTCCAGTTTCTCATTCCTTAAAAATAAGGAAAAAATAATAAAACAAAAAAATCATTACAATATTACTTCTATCATCAAACTCATGAAGAAACAAATGAAGTCTAATAGGGTTGCAAGTTAAGTTCTAAAAAGAGTTCTAACGGGGGTCAATTCTAAATAAAATTTTTTGTGAAACAATAGAGTAACCTTTGTCTCCGTTGTTCTTCCTCTTCCAATCTCCTCATAGATTCCCTTGCATCAGCTGCAACATGTACATTGGTCACCAGTTCTGTGCCATCAGATTTGAGCTTGACCAAACGCTACAACCAGGAAGTCATAAAACCATAATATGTAACTAATGAGTACCTGTATAACCTAACTTCTTTGAATACTCACTGATGCTGTCAGAAGTTTTAGCACTTTTGTTTGAATTTGCATTTCACACGTTTTAACCCACTGAGACAAAACAAGTGCCAACACCCACCAATGCCATCAGTTTGCACTTTATTTGCATTGATTAAAGCCATAAAATAAGCATTTTCAAGGAATACACTCTTGTCTGTCCCCTGTGGAAATTCCAGATCTAATCCCTCATGCTTTTGAATTCCAACCCTAAGTATCTCACCACACCTTCGAATTTCCAGTTCAATCCCCCCACCCACCGACACTGCCTTTGGAATTACAAAAAGCCATCCCTGGTATGGTAAGGATAGTTTTTGGAATCACCCATTTTGCTGTGGTAATTCACACATTTTTTAGCTTTATTTTCTTTTTTGCTATTGCTTCATTGGCACGAAACAGCTCAAATCCGTATCACTCTTTCAAATCAAGTACAATCAATTAATAATATTGACTGCACCTGAGTTGGAGAAGTGATACAGAGCTGTCACTGAGATTTCTAGTTGCTCGATATATGCAATTTAATAGTCAGGCAGGATCAAAAATCAAACAGCCACAATAAAAGTTCTTATTGTTCTGTTTTCCTCTTGTTTCGTTTGAAAGTTGCTGGGGAAATCCTTGGCCCCAACCTTCAGTGACAGCTCTAACAACAGTTACACTTAAAACCATCTGCTCATAAGTCTTTATTAATTGGTGCTTTGAAAAGGTTTAACAAAATTTTGTCACAATGCTGTTGAGGATCTCACATTGTGATGGAGTAAATCCTCAGTTGTAGGAGAGAGAAATAAAAACTGCACTAAAATCAAATCACCATTAGATATGACAACAAAAAGCATTTTCCAAAGAAAAAGTCATCACATACTTTAACATACTCTCATGAATCACTCAGTAGCCCGAGTATCAGGTCTCCCTTAGGGCTTAGGGGAGAGGAGCTTTTAGACGGGGGAGGGGGAGGGGGGAAGGGAGAAAGAGGAGAGGTTTCTCTCTCTTGGCTGTTCACTTCACTCTTACTCCTTTTCCTCCAGAAATGCCTGGTACTTAAAAAAGTGACTCACGCAGGCATGGTTCAAAGGCCGTGCTTTATACATGCCGAACCTAACTGAATAAGTTTGACGTGGAGTGACACTGGTGCGACATCTTATTCAGATGGCACACCGTGTGTCGCACCTAAGTTAAGTTGGACAAAAGTTCGACAGACTCTGTCGAACTTAACACTTTTACCGCACTAAACTAAAACTGCTGTACCTATAAATTGATTCAGACGCCACTCTTTTGCTGTACTTAATTCATCAGTTACGGGTAGGTTCTGTACATAATTGGAGCGGCGTCTGAACCAGGCCTCAGTGACATGTTTATGTTCGTCAGTATGAGGATTTCCTTGTCTTTTGAGTCATTTTACCGATTACAAATAAATACACTATTCTTGTCAGTCACCTGCCGGCTATCTTCCATTTGTTTTCGACTTTTGAGTGCATCTTTTTCCGAGTCCACGGGCTTCTTTTTTGCGGCATCTTCCCCACTAGCTTCTCTAGACGTTACAATTACATTAAAAACTTAACAATGGTACAGAACACAAATAAAATACAAGTTTTAAAAGACAGAAATAAGATTAACTCAACCAACCTTTTCGCAGCTTCCAATCGTCTCTGTATTCGTATTCTTCGGGCTGCTATACGTTCCTCGGCAATTGCAGAGTCTACAGATGGGCCTTCGTCCTCCTCTTCTTCATGCGGGTTCATGTTTTTAATTATAAAGAAAAAAACTAACAAATTTTGTCCAAGCACCGTCTAATAATATTCTCCAACTTACTGTTATTTATGCTGCAGCGTTGCTACCTTGGTAACCTGGTGATCTAAAACTAGTGTCCAGTCTTTTTCACAACACATGACCCTGAGTTCCCGGGTTCCGGTGCGACAAAGTCGAAAAAACATGGCGCCCAAATTGGACTTCGAAGTTATGAATTTTTATTCCTGTTTCGTTCTACTATTACCATTTTTCGGTTGATTACCGATTTTATCCTAGAAGTTGTTTCAGTTATTCGGAGCTGTATAACTGTAGAGCATCAATGGAACTGTCTTCTTATAAATCTATGGAATAGTATCATAAAGCTTATTTGGTCTTATTTCCCGTCAAGTCTACAAAGCTAATTTACAAATATTAGCATTTTAAAAGCTTATCATTCAAGCACTTAACCTTATTGTTCCTGATGTCTGAAGGGGATCAAGCAATGCCTAAAACTAAGCAATCGCTTCAACACACTGGATTCAAAACAATTGAAACCATTGGACGTCTTGTCTTGCATGTAGTCCTTCGATTTTGGAGATTTTGTAGTGCGGCAATGTTGACGTTGCTTCTTCTCTACTGGCTTTATGGAGGAGTCGTTAGCTTCTTGTTATTAACTGCAGCCGTATTTGGCGCTTTGTATCATTATCAAGACACCCTTCTCTACTTCCCAGAACAGCCTGTCACATCAAGAGTCTATGTTCAAAATCCAGCAATTCTGGGCTTTCCATTTGAGAATTTGTACCTCAAGACACAAGATGGCCTGAAAATTAATGCTGTGTTTCTCAAACATTCTCCTCAGTTTCAGAGCTCTGTTCCTACTGTGTTGTTTTTCCATGGCAATGCTGGGAACATTGGTCATAGATTAGCAAATGCCAGAAGTTGGTATAGTTACTGTGGTTGTAATGTTTTTCTGGTGGAGTACAGAGGTTATGGAAAGAGCGAGGGCTCCCCTAGTGAACAAGGTAAAAACATTCAAGACCCAACCACAAAATAACCTTTGTTTTGCCCACAGTTTACTAAATGATTAATTAAAAGAAATCAACAAATCAGCAGATGGTTAATGGGTAACAGGTCTTTTCACCCAAAAGTTGATTCGCTGATGGCAGTTCACCCGTACCGACATCGATTCACCCTAAGTTTATTTATCATTCCTTAAGCTTGAAGAGATAGGTGTAAGCATGAAAAGACAATGGCTGGGGGCGGGGTGGGGGGGGGGGGAAATTTTTTTCCTGACATACATCAGTGTAGGATTTTTTTTATCTAGCATTATACGTCATGAAAGATTTTTTTTTCATTGCAGGAATTTTTCTTTTGCCAGGTATTCCCTTCCAAGAATTTTTTTTCCCCTTGAAATCAGTCTGCGGGATATTTTTTTCTGAAATCACCCATACCCTCCCCCCCTTCAAAATTCAAATGGTCGCCCCCTCATTAGATCGTTCTCAGCAATGGAATCCAAGCTTAACTTAAAAATATCTTTGATATTGAGTTGTGCTGTGTTGTGAGGGTGTTAAACATTGACTTTGGGACAGTAGGTGTTTTAACATGTTCAATATTGTTGAATAGGTAATTGAGATAAAAATGCTAATTTTTATACCCAGTGTACTTCTGAGTGGAAAACCCAACACACTGTAAATCTCTTTGCCATTACTGATCAATTTACCATTGATCCATATATGATAAATTTCAGGGCTTCATTCTTAAATAATATATATTGTCGATTTATTGAAGGTTTTGCGCTTGACTCAGAAGCTGCATTTTCATATCTGATGTCACGCACTGACATAGACACAAACAAGGTTGTTGTATTTGGACGATCTTTGGGTGGAGCAGTGGCAATTTCTCTTGCATCAAATGAACTTTATCTCGACAAAGCATTTGCTCTAATCGTAGAGAACACCTTCACTAGCATCCCTAGCATGGCTAATCAACTTGTCATGAATGGAATTAGCAAGCTACCTTACTTCTGCTTCAGAAATAAGGTAAACCTTGGTTACATGTAATAATTATTCTATTGATAGTTTATGGAATGAGATAGTTTTTTAGTCTGGTTAACTTCTGTTCAACACTTTGTTTTAGCCATGATTGTGCACAAAAACTAATAGCACCCAAGCCATATTTAGTTGAGCTTTTGATGTGTGACTAGCTGACTATACTGAGGCCCCATTAGGGAGGGTTTTAATATCCCATATCCCTGTAAATTTTTGACCAAATATCACATATCCCATAAATTCCGGTCACAAATATCCCGGAAATGAAAGTATCGGCCATTGTTCATATGTTACTTGCTACAATATATTTTATAATATTCGTTCACTGGCATTAAAACGTAAAATGGAAAAGCATGGTTTTCAAGGAACTTATTGTGACAGTTGTTTAAACTGCTGTCATTCAAAATATGGTAGATATCAAGTGGAAAGTTAACAAATGTTGCCACCAAAATCACTTTTGTATACGAGTGATTTTGGTGGCAACATTCAAGTCATTTTCAGTGACTTTATTTTGAAGTCAAAAATTCCGAGCTCCTTCGTTCGCTCCACAAGGCCGGATGACACTTTTAAACGTTCAACGAGTTTATCCTTTTGTTGCTCTTGCAAGTTTTGTCTGAAAAGACCATTTAGAGACTGGTTTGTCGCAGTTAATTTTATAAATACACACCGTAACATCATGAATGACTTTGACCTGCGCCATTACAGAGGTTTCGCCTCGATCAGGTGGCGCTGCCTCAATCGAGTGCTGGCGCGCTATTTTTAGTACTTCATGTTACCCCCACATAGTGCCCATAATGAACCGATGACTGGTCAAACGGTTTGTTTTACACTTATATATTTTTCATTTATATCTAATCATCAACAAAAATACAGAAAAGGGCATGTATTTAGTAATCTAAGAACGTTTCTCATCAAACATCTGATATGTTACAATTTTTTGCGAATATCCCGTATCCCTGAAACTCCTTCTCAATATCCTGTATCCCAATAACTTTTTTCTCAAATATCCTGTATCCCGGTAATTTTTTCTGCGAATATCCCATATCCCGAAAACCCCTAATGGGGCCTCTATACTGGTATACCCCACCAGGCATGGCTAAGTTTTTCTGTGCCACCAGCAAGGTGTCTGGATATCTGATGAAACACTGGGTTGAGACACTGTTTAGGATGTTTAAGATACTGTCCAACAATTCTACAGTCTGTTTGGTAAACTTAAGGTTTGAAATTTTTTGACGAACTCTCGATCATAAGAAGCTCTATCAAACAACATGGTTGTGATTTTCTTTATTTCTGATCATAAAAGTTGAAGGATGCCTGGAATAACGTAGACTACGAGTAGTCCCCCATTTTTCCTCAGGGACAGTAGAGCAAGCAAAACGCGAGCGCATGTGAAAATCACCCCACGCAAAAAAAAGATGCCACGCGGCAGGGAGAGAGAAAATGCGCTCGCTCTACTAGCCCTGAGGAAAAATGGGGGACTACTCGTAGTCTAGGAATAACGCCTTAAGTATTTTTGATAAAATGCTAGATTCTCCTTAC
Organism: Porites cylindrica; assembly: GCA_964035525.1. Taxonomy (NCBI): domain Eukaryota; kingdom Metazoa; phylum Cnidaria; class Anthozoa; order Scleractinia; family Poritidae; genus Porites; species Porites cylindrica. Next base: position 13,634,864 of record OZ037781.1, on the reverse strand, counting down.
AGATTACATTGATTGTCCATGATAATATATAAAAAGGACAATTTGACATTTGACAAGAAATCACTTAGGGTCTTATTCCATGCATTCACCCCTATAGTCTGTCTGTCAATTGTTTTGACAAGTTTGTGCAGAACCTTTTCAAATTTTGGCTAGAGGTGTTATTTCAGTGATAACATTTAAGGATTTATAACAGAAACCAAAAAGCTATATTGGTAGGTTTATTCCATACATGAAAAAATCACACTAACCATGTGCTGTGACACAGTTTGATTCTCTGAAGAAGATTCGCAAGGCGAGAGTCCCAACGCTGTTTCTATCGGGATTGGCTGATCAACTAATACCTCCCAGAATGATGACGAGTTTATACAAGGTACATCTTAAAAATGTCATTGAAATTTAATTTTCTCATCCTCATCTTATGCATCTTGAAATTGTTAAACTTTCTCCAATGTACAGTCAAATTTCTGCAAGTATTTTCAATTAGCTTGTCAGAAATTTGATACTTTAAAAGATAGGTTGATTTTTTAAGCAGAGGGGAAAAAATGCTATCAAACATTTTTCAAATCCAAATAAGAAGTTAAAAACAAATTTTTCCAATTTAGAAGCCTTTGAGTTCATTTCTGTGGTTGACCCATGGCTTTAAAAGTCCTGGAACTTTTACCGAGAAAATAATTGTAGTAAATTACTGGAGGATGCATGGTCAAGTACAAACATGTATGCACGACAACGATTTACTCTATGCCCAGAAAAAATAGCCTCTTTGCTTTCATCTTGTACCTGATATCATTAGTTTTGAATGGTTTTGCGGTTTGTGTTTCTTTCCTAGGCCTCAGGATCATGCTTAAAGAAAATGGAATGCTTTGATCATGGCACTCACAATGAAACCTGGCAATGTTATGGATATTTTGATGCTATTTCTAGATTCTTATGTGAGGTATATATATCGGCTTAAAAAAAGCTAGAAAATCTGAATCACAGCGGATGGGATCTAATCAAACCCTGTCAGTGTAAACCCATTCTTTATCTTCTGTCATTTGGTTAGTTACAGGTGTTTATTAAGCCCAGTCCAATCCAGATTTTGTTGCGTTCTCCTAGAACATTCTCATTTACACTTGATTGTTCAAGTTGAAAGCTGACCGTTTTTAATAGAGTGCTTTAAACCCTATCACTGTTCTTAGGTGCTAAACCCCATATTCAACTCTTTCACCGACCTAAAATAGATACCTAGAGCTGGTCCCTGTCATTCCTCAGGCCTTTTCTTTGACTCTCTAAAGGATGGATACTGTAAAATGCTACTTGTCGAATAAGCCCCCGCTTATAACCCCTCCAGCATTTTTCAGTACCACTCTAACAGTGTCCGTCTTGAACAGAGTTCATGTGTTGCTCTTCCGTCAAACACACATATGTGGCACAGAGGCAGCAAATCTTAATACACTCTGTAATGTAACATTTTTGGTTCTCCAATGTTTTCACTCATATTTTTTGTAGGTTCATCAAGCTAGACAAGCTGGAGTTATTGGACCCCCAGTTGGTGACAGCCCAAGCGTGTCTGGGGGAGCTGCTAAACCAACTGTCCTTAATGTACATGGCCGAACTGAAGACATTTAATTCAAATCATCTGAACTTTTGTAAAAAGAAAACAATGTCAGACCATTTATCATAGTGTAAAAATGTCTGGTTCGTATGTACTTCTCTGACTGGTAAAAAGTGACTTAAAAGTTACAAGGGAGAAGTTCTCTACACCCAAACCCTTCAAACTTAAAAATGAGGATTGTAAATATCTTTTTGTCAGTAAATATCCATACTCTTCCGCAGAAGGTTGTGCCTTGGCCCCCTTGCCCTCCCCTTGGAAATTCCCTTTAAAGGGGTTATGTCATGCTATTTGCTATAGTCGTTTTCAAAAGTTGGGACGTGTCTTCAGATCAATTGAATTGAAAAACTATAACGGTAATGTTAGGTATTAAAACTGCTTTCTGTTATCTGTCGTCATGGGTGGCAAGGATGGGCGTGGATTGAAACTTGAAAAGTTGGCCTGCAAAAATCACCAAAAAAATTTATGGTTTGTGGGGTTTGAATGAAAGGTGCGTACGGATTGCTGCGTGATTGATTGTGACATGCATAGTACTTGTCTGTGGTGAAAAGTAATGTCATAGATGTCAAACTGAACCGATAAAACTGTCTAAATTGCGCACATCAGTCACAGACATGGGGCGAAGAGACCCACCCTTAGCATTTTCTTAAAGGAAGTCTGTTTTTTTCTGCTCTTAATAAAATTGTAATGTATGTGTTAACTCTTTTTGTCATCGATTTCATTGTACTAATGAAATGAAATTGTTTTGTTTAACCCCTGGAAATTTTGCCGAAAAACGCTGTTTGAAGCTAGCCTAGCACTATGCTAAGTTCTGGCATGCGCAAAAGACAGAATTTCCCTACATAGTTACTGAAGACTGTCTCCTTCACGTGTGTGGGTTTCTATGTGCAATTAAAGGGTGGGTGATTGTGTACCGTGCATGTATTAACGTCTCAATTGGCTGGCCTACTTGTACTTGTTTTTGGTTGAAAGGTGGTTGGATATATTAAGTTATGGAAGGTTGGAGATGGCATTTTCTCCCTCCTCATCTCCCTATGATATCACGTGACCTTTATTCCATTCTCTTATCCAATCTCCACCTGACCGAGGAAAAAGATCTGGGCTCAAAGCTAGTATTTTCAGGTTCACATAAACGGAACAATAATTAACCTTTTTCATGATAGATCAATATACAGCAATTAGTAAAATCTAGATTTCTGTTTTCTCTTGCAAGTTAGAGCTACAGTTAATTTGTGGTACATACAGTTTGCTCCTGAAGAAAAATAAACTCTACCTAAATCCATAGTCAAAGACTCGCTTTATTGCTGACCTCTATCAAGCAAGCTTTTATGGACACATAAATTAAAAAATCGCGCTTGATTGCAGCTTACTTGTATACAACATATTTTAACCTACTTTCACTAGCCACCAAATTTCAAACCGATTTTTGAACAGCAATGCCACTGTGTTAAATATTACATTTCAACTTGACAATTAATTAATTTACTACTCAAGACAGAGGAGCAAGGTAATGTACAAAAGAGCGTCAAACATACAAGAAATTTACATCTGACCGACGGGGGGTGGGGTGGGGCGCTAACTTGCGTGTGTTAAACTAAATATGGGAAGCGTTTTCTATGAGAGCTTCTCTTAGAGACACTCCGCACTAGAAAATTACCCAATAAATTCAAAAAGTCACCCTATGAAAATCCTAGTTTTTAAGTACTATCTAAACAGTTCTAAGCTTCTTCTATGTCTAAACACGACACAATCGTCAATAACAGTAAGTTAAGCCAACGCCGCGAGGTTTCCTGCGCAAGTTCCTTCCTCGGTCGCGAGGAAGAAACTTGGTCGCGCGCAATCTAAAACGTCTATCAATCCTTTTTAAATCTATAAGTTGAAGGGATTAATTCAGCTCGTTTCCTCTGTGAGGATAAATATCCTTGAGACTTGGTTCTAGGATAGTTTTAAAATAATGTTATAGGTGTTATTCATTCAAAATACGTCCTCGTTTCTGATTAGCTTAAAGACGTCAATGATTGTACATTGCAAATTAAACCACTGACGTCAAGACAGCGGCACAAACTAAACTATCTCGTTTTGAGAGCTAAACTCAAGAAAATGGTGAAAGCGTTCAGGTCTCCGCGAAGACGAAATAGCAGAATTAGTGACTAAAAGAACTCAGGGAATGTAGCCGGCTTTTTGAGGAATATCTACGAGGAAGAAACATCCGTTCACACTCTGAAACTGCCGAGAAACAAGTCAATTAATGTTTTAAACAACCCTACGTGGAAGTAAGAATGTTAAGGAACTTGGAAATATTTTAAATTGATAATAAAACATTATTGAATTCGGCTCTAGTACAATATCTCGGAGGGTGTTATTCACCAACGCCTTACACCCTCCCCGATCTGAATAAATCTTCATATTTATCCTAAACCTTACTCTTGCCCAAGTCTGTCCCTTAACTATGAAGTGCCCATGTGTAAAGACAGCACCTGGCTACCACCGCAGATCAGCTTAATAACACGTGTTATTAAATTACAGGAACTATCCTTTTGGCCCATTCTTTCAGCATACAGCGAACTTTTTAACATTTAGATATTCTCCTATCTTAACCCCACCCCCAAAACATTACCCTACTCTAACCACCCCTAAATATTTTACAACGTGCATAAAAGAAAGAAGAATGTCTGTATTCTATTCAGACGCTGCTGAGTGGAACCCAGACTGCCTTTTTCTGCTGCTCGTCCACCACCTCTTGGATCTGGGAACAAATGTTGCTGAGGTTGCCAGTGCAGTGAACTGTACCTAAGGAGAAAACGAAATGATTAACATTGTCACTGTCAACCCCTTGCTTAGTCCCTGTACGGCGTCTTTCCAGGCCTTCTCGATCAACGTATTCTCGGTGACGCATCCGAGACGAAAGGCTGAAATCTCGCTCGGACCACGTGACCCAAAACGCATCGGCCGGGCGCAATAATGAGGCCTAGGGACAAGGCAAGTCAACCCTTTTTAAAATAAAACATGTACACTTAAAAACAAAAGCGTAAAAATATGACTATACAGTGAAAATTCCTGTTTTTCCAAGCGGCCATTTATCGACCTCCAAAGCAACCATTTGAGCAAATACTCGTTTACCTCCCGAAGTCAACAGTATACTTAAACAAAGATACTTTTTCCCAGTGAGTTTTGAAAAATTGGGAATCCGCTGTAACTACAGTTACGGTAAAAGAGGCGACAAAAACGAGCAACTTGTTTTGTAACATTGCTGCAAAATGAGTTCAATAGCGATGTTGCACGTTGTATCACCCACGAATCAAACTTGTCTTGCAACAAATCAGGTTGCAGGTTGCAAAAAGTTGTTACAGAACGTAGAGTATTTCTACTTTTGCCAATACAATTTGTATATGTTGCGCTTCTAACCGACCCAAGCAAACTTGTTTGCAGCAAGTCAGGTTAGAATGTAGGTGGTACAATGCGTAACATCGCTTAACATCACAATACACTACTGGCCTTACCATTAAAGAAGTGTTTATACTCGCGTTCCAGTTTTGCGGAAGATTCAAATAATTCTTTGGCACGTCTGAGACTGATCTTTTCTCTGATGTATCTTCCATCTTTCTGATCCCTGTCAGGAAAAAAAGAGTCACGGTGAGAGTAAAGTTTGCATATTGAGCCTATGATAAGGATTAGCCTTGTCCTTGTGCGGCGTCTTCCCAGGCTTTATTGGTCGGTGACGTAGCCAAGACGACCGGTTCGCTCGGACCACGTGGCCCAAGGCCGCGCGGAATAATGAGGCCTAGGGACTAGGTAAGATAAGGATAGGAGTGACAAAGCTGCATGTATGTACGTATGTATGTAACCTGCACTCGGGGAGGGGGAAGGGTGCTTCTTCCCTTTTTCTTTGGGTTTTTCTCTTTTCCCGTCCGCTGACTTTCGTGCTCTCCCACAAAAAAGGAGAAACGTTCGATCGCTGGTTAAAGGTTACATATCTCTCGAATTAATCCCTAGGCTGCGCACACTTTCCTTTAGCGCGACTATGGATTTGGAGCGAACGATCGCAGACAGTCTGACTATCAAGCTAGCTACTCTACAAACCAAACGCTTTCGTTTTCACTGTTAAAGGGACGAAGTCATGGTAGTTTTCTCCATTCTATATAGTTTTACAAACTATTCGCTAGGAGGGTCAACGCTATCGAGGAAATTTCCGTCTACATGACAAAACGCAGCTTCAAAACAAAGAAATAATATCACACCAGGGTGACCAGTTCCCGATGGCTGAAGGTGGCTAAACTTCGAGACACACCTTTAATTTTAATAAATAATTACTCTGCGCATGCCCTTATAGATGTGATCCAAAAAACCCGACAATGTTAGGTAATAATCCATAAATTACAACAACTTCAGCGAATGCGGGACATTCATTTTAAGCATAGCCTGCGAGCGAGCTTACTTGTGCTAGTTCGGGGAAAGTTTTCCTCTCGTGATGGCAGCTCTGCAGCCAAAATTTTCCCCGAACTAGCGCAAGGTGAGCTTGCTGGCACTTTCACAGAAAAAAACGCCAGGATCAAATTCAAATTGGAGCAAACAGTAGAACGTTCTTCGACTGTCAACTACTACAAGTAAGTTCTTCGTTTTTACAAACCTGATATGTTTAGGAGATTTGAACTTAACAAACAGTATAATAGGATAGACTTGTAAAGCGTGCAGGCGTTCTACTGCAGATGGACTGACATCTAATAAAGAGTGTTTGTCTGTGACTTGCTTGATTGACGCCATTGTAGTGCAAGCAAGTTGATGGCCCTTCCAAGCGGAGTCTACAAAGGTGCCATCTGCAATTCCCTTCTCTACTTTCTCTTGCGGTAGATTAACCACTTCTGAAATCAAGTCAACATTAGAGGTTCATTATAATCCTCCTCCGCAGGCTTCACTGTCCCGTTTTCGAGAACGAGAGGGAGAATGGGGAGAGAACGGGCTCAGACTCCTCACGGTCAGTGTAAGCATTACAATAGAAGTTGCTTGAGAAGAAAACTAGTTCAATATATAGTTACGCAAAATTAAATGCTATGGATCTTAACGTTAACGTAAAAAATTACTCTAAATGACAACAAACGTCTCCCCAGCATTACAATTCAGTCAATGGTACAAACAATTGCCAATCTGAACAGTTTTCAAAAATTCCAACTGCAATGCGTTTCATAGACTGTTCACAGTCCCCTATTTTTTCGTGAGATCGTTCAGATATACCGCGTCTTACCGTCACGGCTATCTTGATTTTCAAATGTACCGAGGGTACAGGCGTCGGAGATTATAGCTCTAGCGGGGGGCGGGGGCGAGAAAAATTTCTTCCTCCCAAACCGCCCCCGCCCCCTAAGTAGTTTTGACACTCATGCAAGACGGCAGCCCGTAACGCAAAGCGCTCGATCTCGATGATCTTACGGAAAAAATAGAGGACTGTGAACAGTCTATGCGTTTCACTCTTCTTCAAATTTATCTATCTGTGACTTCTTTGTATTTGCTGTGTAATTTTGACTCAATCTGGTGACCAGTTCCGAATCCATGAACAAAACTTCAAGAACAAGAACAAGAACACGATCTGTTTTTTGCCTCTTTTGATTGTAGACACAAGACCAACTGAACACGTAAAAACAGGATTAACAAAACTAAGCATTCAATGAGCGGAAAAACGCTTCTGTATCCGCGTTTTACATATTAGTACATTTCTCTATTAAATATCCTTTGCAAAACAACATAAACAAATGATCAAATCTCCGTGGTACACATGAAAAAATGGCCGTTAACTCAAATTTGGTGGTGAATTTAAGCTGAGGAACTAACATGCAATAGGTATACAGCTGCTAACTGCGTTGTAATGCTTAAGTACCTGGTTTACACTGCACAAACTTGTACGGTACTTCCTCACTGAGTTTCTCATACAACACTTCAACCATCGGGCTAAACAGTATAACAGCTCGCGGGATATGAGCTGCAAAAAAACATGTAAGAACATCAAGGAATCAGTATTTTGTCTTAATCGCGCTTGAAATTGACATAACGTAAGTTACTCTATTCAAATTTACTGTACTCACTGTCCAGTTTTTCCACTGTTTGATACGACGCTATTCCAAGATCTATAAGAAAAGAAAAATCGCAGTAAAATTTAGCTGGCTACTTCGCAAAACTACTTTCGATTAACATAGACAGTTTACTGGTAACGACAGCTCCGTATGACCGTTTTCTAAATATTTATAGCAGACTCATCATACTCTCCACCCCGCCCCCTAAAAAAAATTTCCCAACAAGGAAGAAAATCTGATCGCCTGGAAGGTTTCCTGAGATGAAGCTCAGGGTAATCAATTTATCTTTCATATTCACAAACGTTGCGAATCAAATACGCCACTAACTCTTGTGACGATCAGCTCCATATCTAAGATAACGAAAGATATTATTTTCTGAGGTTTTAGTTTGGAAGCCTATGTTAACCGTTTTTTTTTTTAATCCACAGAAAAGTTACCAGACTGAGACTGTGAAGGTAGCAAGATCCAGAGTGGGGTGGGAAAGAGAAAAGATAGCGCTCCATTCCCCTCCCCACCGGACAAGGGCTCATATACACACAAACAGGACAGACCTGGACAACTGGTTGTGATGCTGGTAGCGGAGTCACTTCCTTCTCGTGAATGATTGACAGCTACGCCATGCGTGCCTTTCTTGCTACGTCGAAAGAAACTTCGCCTTCCGGTGAGTTTGTAATCCTCGCCATGCGCTAATGCCACGCTTCTACGCAACAAAAGCTCCTGCTCAGCTCTGAAAGTAAAACAGAAATGGACCTTACGTCAGTCACTCGTGTGGCGCTCTCGAGGCCTTTTCGTGTTATAATAATAATAATAATAATAATAATAATAAACCGAAACCGGCAGAAACCTAAGCACGGGACTGACCGAACACAAACGAGCGACGAAGAATGATGACGTCAACAACCACATTGCTGAGCAACATTTAAAGACGAAACATCAAATTGACTGGGACTCTGCGACATGTATAACAAACGACTTATTGACGAGATCAAGCAAAACTAACTACGAGAGAATGACAATTTGACTAACAATAGACGACTGTTTAACTGTGACAATAGACGGATCGAAACGCACCAATTACTGATTACGAGTCTTCACAGCCAATAACATCACGGCTTAACTGACAGACGACCAATAACATCGCGACGTAATTGACCAATCAGATCAATAACCGGAGTATAATACGTGACACAACTACTTTGACTCTGAAGGTGACTACCGCACAGGTTGTCGAAACGTCAGTCACTGTCAACAACAACAGTCCTATTCAGGACTACGTTCATCCGGACGATCAAACTCAACCTACTTTTGAAATAATAATAATGTAATATTGTCTCTATATAGTTGTAATTTCTCTTCATCCGTTTCCTTTGGCGGCATTGTGAAGGTTTAGCGATATTTTTTAGAACTGTGAAAGGTTTGAACCCAGGAGTCATTTCAAAAGGTTGAGTTTGATCGTCCGGGTGAACGTAGTCCTGAATAGGACTGTTGTTGTTGACAGTGACTGACGTTTCGACAACCTGTGCGGTAGTCATCTTCAGAGTCAAAGTGAGTTGTATCACGTCAGTTGATGGTATTATACTCTGGTTATTGATCTGATTGGTCAATTATGTCGCGATGTTATTGGTCTGTTTTTTAACTTTAGTAGCTGTTGATTAAGTAGTGTAAAATGAAATAATTTGTTTGGATGTTTTGCAGCTCGGTAGTGGTTTTAAATAATTTGTAGTGTTAGTATTCAATAGAGGTTGTTAAGGTGGCTCGACTGGATTTTTTTAGGGCGATACCTCCCAAGTTTGAGCCTTAACTACGTCGGCATGAGTAAAGATATCGAAAAAAGGTTACCACAACTGTATTACATAAAGATGAAAATTTCTTATGATCTGGGTTTTATTGCAATCGGAGTCGCCATGGCAACGTAATGACGCCATTACGTTTTTCATTTATCCTTGTGTTTCTCTGTTTTTATATTTTTTGCTAGTTGTGCACGTGCATATGAAACTTGAAAACAATGCCAGTGAATAATGAAGACGCTCACTTGTAAACACAAAATCTGGGGGGAAAATTGGTTATGTTTGAGTCCCTATTTAAAAGCCTTCCGGGTTTTCAATGTTCTTGAAACTTGCAGGGAATATTTCTTGACGATTGATCTCGGAATTGTCGAATTTATAAAAAAATTTATCGAGCGGTTTTTGGAAAAATGCGAAATTCTTAGGCATGGACCAAATTACCTCCAAAAACTGTATCAAAAGCAGCTGAATGCAAGTAAATAAAATTCTTCTTACTCGCGATCGCCCAGAGCAATTCCCCTCTTTTTTTGTATGCAGTTTTCAATGGAATCAATCCACTATGAGATGAAGCCGCGTTCCCAAAGCTTATCATTTTCTTAATATATTAGCGAATTGAGCGGCTAGCATGCTATTTCACTGTTTTTATGATTCTTAAAAGTGTATTTCAAAATATTTCGAAAACGCTCTCATAGAATTTCTTTAAACTTTGCCATAATGGAGGCAATTATGGCAGGTACATACTCCCTTAAGCGATTTCTTCAAAAAACTCCTGGTACAGAGAAACACAAGGATAAATGAAAAACGTAATGGCATCATTACGTTGCCATGGCGACTCCGATTGCAATAAAACCCAGATCTTAACAAATTTTCATCTTTATGTAATACAATTGTGGTAACCTTTTTTCGATATCTTTACTCATGCCGACGTAGTTAATGCTCAAACTTGGGAGGTATCAACCCCAAAAAATCCAGTCGAGCCACCTTAAGTGACAAAAAATGAAAAATGAATTCAGTTCTCGCAATTCCTCGCGCAAATTTCTCTCTCAAGAACCTCGAGAAGATATTTCAAAGTCAGACTTTGGGGGTTAACAATAAAAACATACTTCATTCTACTCGGTATCATTCCAATATCTCTTTTCTGTGCATCTTCTTCGTTAACAAGGCAAGCTCTCCAGCAGCCCATGTGACCATTGTACATTGTGTCGGTGACGAAAAGAATGTCTCCCTTCTTAAAATTTACTTCATCCTTTGAGTGCGGTATTCGATCAAAAAGGGCCCTGAAATACAAGGAATACAGTAAAAAACCAGCAAGTTAAAACCTAATTTTAAGAATCTGTTATGTTTAAATTTGCCAGTTATTCTCCCCACCCCCCCCCCCCCCCAATACCAAAACTTGTTTAGCCTATAATTTGATACAGGTTCTTATTTTCTAAAATCTATCAAAAATTCTGTATACTTAGGCCAATAACACCAAAAAAATAATGAACATTTAGGATCCTCCTTGGAGACATAGGTGTCTTATCACTCCAACTGCCATGTAAGGGTATGCAAATTTTATACAGGGGATAAGCTGAATACCACTAAAAACAATTAGCTACAATGTTTTTTTCCTCATTCAAAAACTAAGAACCTGCTTAAGAACCTGCATGTAAATAGCCTAAAGTTGCGCTAATTACCACTTATCTTAGAACTTGTTTAGGCTAATTTGGTTCTTTGTCGTGCGTTTTTACTGTATTACGATTAGAACTAGATGCCACGAAAAACAGGTAGGAAAATTGTGAGGATGATTTAGGTGTCCCACGCTCGTGACGTGCTGATCACTTCATTTTCACATTTGTTTCACTGACCTTAAAATTTACCATCTTTCATTCTTTCACCACACAGTGCGACATTGACATTGCTGATCCTATCAGTATGCAGGACGCATGTCAAATATGAACCTAGTATATGGTCTCGCTCTCCATGAGTTCTCCGTAGCTCAAGGGGATAGAGCGCCCACCCGGTGTTTGGGAGGTCATGGGTTTGAATCCTGTCAGGGATTCAGATTTTTTCTTGGTCCCACGCTCGTGACATACTGATCATTTCATTTTTACATGATTTATATTACCTGACGTAGAAGGAGTCTCCTGGTTGATCTCTCAGGGAATTGAATTCTAAATAAATGAGAAGGCAAAAGAATAAAATGTTATTATATTAGCTGGATGGAAAGCAAATTCTCTCCTGTTTATACAAACAAAATACTATTAACACAGAGAAATATTCTTCATCACCAACAAGTCCTTGAGAGCTACACAAAGCTCTTAGAACTCATCCGAATCCCTTCACAGTGGTGACGTTTGGTGTTATTTGCAGCCTACAATTATGGACAAAAGTCTTGGGACACTTTTACATTTCTGGGCGTTTTCCAATTCACACAGGCTTAATCCCTCCCTTCACCCCACAAACAATGTTGGACACGTGTATCCAGAACTTTTTCTGAGTTTCAACATCGTATAGGGTGGGGGGAGGGAGAACAGCAAGAAAAATTCGAAAAGGATGCACTGTTTTATGAGGAAACCCAGAATGAAAGAAAAATATGAATATTGCATTATTGTCCCCAGGACTTTTGTCCATTATTGTAGTTTTGATAGGGCTGCAAAACTGTTCCATATCAGCCAGATCTTGGACTAAACTGTCCAAAAATTTTAATCGGTGTCCAGAAACAAGTTAAAAGCAATGGAAATCACCTCTGTTCAAATAGATGCATGGCACACGCAAAGAGAGGATGTGGAGGGAGAAAAGATCTTCTACCCTTTTGACGCTGGCTACATTGATAAAATACTAAACTTACTTGTGGGATTAAACTGTGCCAGTATCTGGACTGTTTCAGTGGGTTTACATAACTCTAGCATCGCTTGCTCTGCAGTGACTGATGTCAGATCTACACCATTCAGCTGAAAAATAAGGTTAATTAACGGTATGTAAGGAAGAATGAAAACCAAAATCAACTTTCATACCAACTAACAGAGGATAATAATTTATAAAAGGTTTATATCACACTATTGGCAATCTGTTTAAAAGGGTAAATCGTTCTTTACATAAGTTGATATCCAAAAATAATCGTCCAGTTTTGTCACAGCCTGAGAAAACAGCTGACATTTGGCGACACTACCACATCACGTCTGAGAAACGAATGCAGAAATTCCATACGGATGATGTGTCACTACCCAGATCTGGGTAGTGATTCTGATTGGTTGAAGAAAATTTTTAGCCAATCAGAAGCACTACCCAGATCTGGGTAGTGACCTGTCATCAGTATGGAATTTCTGCGCTCATTTCTCAGACGTCATTTCGCAGGGAAACCGTGGTGGCTTCGCGAAATGTCAGCTGTTTTCTCAGGCTAAAGGAACTAAGTAATGAGAGCATAGAATTGCCTAAGATGATAATAATAATCATCATCATCATCATAATAGTCCCTTATATATCGCAATTTCAATATGCATGCTCAATTGCACTTCACAGAAGTTCTAAAGAAATTCATAAGTACATGCAATATTAAAAATTAAGAACCTGGGTAGTCATGAAAAAACTTGGGAAAATAAAAATGTTTTCAGTGTAATTTTAAACATTACAGACTCGCGCTTGTCCTATGTCCCATGGTAGGTTGTTCCACAACTTTGGGGCAGCAAACATAAAAGAGCAATCTTCAACGATCTTTGATGATTTCATTGGAGGAAAGCCAAGTAAAGTTCCATCAAAAACACTGCGAAGACTGTAATATGAAGGTGTCACAACACAGATAAGAGAAGAAAGATAAAAATGGGCCATATTATTTAATTATCTTAAAATCAATGCACTGCCTCACAGGTAGCCCGTGCAAATCCCCTAATATTGGCATGATGTGACAGAACTTAGGCTCTGAATAAACAGAGATATTCTCATAACATAGTCACTTTAAAAGCTCTGGACGGCAAATTTTAGAGAGCAAAAGATCACCTTAGTATTTCATTTTCTTACTTCTAAAATGTGATCTCCAACTTTGAGCCCAGACGAATTAGCAGCAGTATCATCAGGCTGAATTTCAGATACAAAAATCCCCATGGCATTCCCACCAGCAATGCTGAAACCTAATGAGCTTGGACTCTTTGTGAAGAATACATAACGTAGATCTCCCGGGGGTTCGTTATCAATGATTGGTAGAATTTCACCGTTTCTTCTGATTGGTGGAGTGTTGCTGCTTCCTCGTCTCTTTCTGTTGATTGGTGTGCTGCAGGTAGTGGTTGCTTCTGATTGGCTGGATAATGACTCTGTAGTGTCTTTGAATTTCTCGGGATTGAACTGTGCCAGAATGGTGACACTGTTGCCTGACTGCTTCAGAATCATTGCTGCTTGGTCGTAAGTTGCACATCTGAGGTTGACACCGTTGTACTACATGGACACAGATGAGCATTATTACTAGTAATATCCAAAGGTTAAGGAGTGCAGGCTTTTGATTGGATGTCAAAATGCTTGTGTAAATTTCAGATCATAGACGGTCAAAACACAAGTGATCGGGTAACGAATAATATAAGGTAGAAACATGTGTGATCAGACTGCGTTCTATGCATTCCATTCATTCTTAGTGGAAGTCTAAATGAATGATGGCTACATCTGTGCCAAGCATGCATAATAGCAACCTGGAGATTAAGATTACGAGATCCTCCTGTTGCCCACAATTATACATTGTATTCGCCATCTGTCTTCTCATTGGCTAAGAGCATACAGTTAATTTTGGGAAATCAGAGCAACCCACAGATTACTGGCCTACAGTCAGTTAGTACTGACTAATCTGTAAGTTATGCCCGCATGCATTGCTTGATTTCTGAGAAGATTTCAAGAATGTCAAAAGGTGTTACATGTTCATATTTGAAGAGCATGGTATAATGGTTCTTATTATATAGACACGAGTGTTTTACTGGAAAATATACCACTCGTGAAATTCATAAAAACTACATCCGGGACATGAGTGGTTTATTTTCCATAATCTCACACATGAGTTTATCGATGACGTAATTTCGGTCATTTCCCTCTATTATTTTATCGATGTCTTTTTGTCTATATAATAAAAAGAACATTACACGGCGGCTTGAAGATATGAATTTTATTTTCTTGTGGCAAAAACAATCGTTTACTCACTCGCTGCGCTCGTTCGTAAAATATTGTTTTGCCACATCGAAAATAAAATTCATATCTTCGCGCCACCGTGTAATATCCTCTATATATACCATGAAGGCTAAGCCAATCAGAGATCTGGAATTGCATTATCCAATGATTCAGTTTTTAATAATAACATTGTAGTTATTTTCTTCAAAACAATAAAGGGTAAAACAAATAATTAATATTGGATTAGTTTTTTGTGATATCCAGAATAATCAAATTATTACTACATATATAATCACTCCAGGTGGGTGGTACAAGAGACTTACGGAGGGCAAGGCCATAATTATTATAGTAGGTTCATAACAACGAAAAGGGTGTTTGGGAAGACACAGGTTCAAATCCTGTCAGTGACTCAAGATTTTGTCTTGCCTCAAGCTTATGACATCACATCTTTCAAAAGACAAAAGTCATTGAGGACAAAGTGTCTCCATTAATCTTTTTGCCAGTTCTTGTAAGCTAGTAGCAACTCTGGAATCACATGTACCTCTAACAGCTGATCACCGCATTTCAGTCCAGCCTTGGCAGCCACACTTCCCTCATTGACTGAGGAAACAAATACCCCACCCTGGCAGGCAGCGGCGATGGAAATGCCCAGAGTGTCTTTCTTTTCAATCGTCACCAGGCGTGGTTCATAATCCCTGAAAACAAAAAAAAAGGTAACTTCTCAGTTGGAGATGCCTTGCAACATTCAGGAACCAGAAAATTTACATTCCCCAATAAGAAAAACAGTCAGACCTTTTCACAATGGCAGGAAGGGTGGGTGGTACTATAACACCACTCTTTTTTGAAGCGGATAAAGTACTTTTTTAATGCTTATTATAGCATATAAATACAAATCACAATCAAAATGCATCAATATAACAGAAGTCAAATGTTGAGAACAAAAAAAAGTTAATGAAGCAAAGTGAAGAGAGAACAGAACAATACTGTTTACCTATTCAAAGGATCTTCCCCTGATTCAGGTGGGTTACTGAAGTCAAATGCAAGAGCTGGACCTGTTTCCGTAGCTGGGACAATAGGAGTTGAAGGAATAACAACAGGGGTGGTGTGACCTGATGAGATAGAGTATGTTGAGCTCACTGAACTGCTACAGTAGCTAGATGTTCCAGCACTGGGGTAAGATGTCACACGTGCTCTTGATGTGGGTAGATTGA
Source organism: Porites cylindrica (assembly GCA_964035525.1). Lineage (NCBI taxonomy): Eukaryota > Metazoa > Cnidaria > Anthozoa > Scleractinia > Poritidae > Porites > Porites cylindrica. Next base: position 13,619,098 of record OZ037781.1, on the reverse strand, counting down.
TTCGTTGAGGTCTGCGTTTTGCTTTTGAAGGTGTGTCATAGTCATACATTGACAAGCACTGCCTGTTGCGGCTATCCCCATCTGCACTATGAGAAGAGCCCTGTCGACTATGCCTGCCTTTCCCAAAAGGGTCTGTCTTCAGTCTTGATTTTTTCTGCTTTCTATCACACTGCACTGGTAAACACTGCTGACTAACAGCAGGGAGCCCTTCGCAACTCTGCACTGAACGGCTCTTAGCGGTATAATATGGTACACTTGTTGACCTCAGCACAGCAACTGTCGCAGGAGGTGTTGAGGAATTTGGTCGGGGTGGAGTCAGTGCAAAAGGATCTTCATGACTAGATGAATAGCGTCCAAAACCAGATGAACCAGGACTGCTTCCTAGAGCAATCTGGTGTTGTCTTGAAGAAGGTGCCGACTGGGGACGGGAACCACGGAAATGTGAATCAGTCTTTTTACGAGTTACCACAGTGTTTGATGTATTTACTACGGAAGAGTCATGAAAATAATTTGAAGGATAATGAGCAGTAGACCCTAGAGGGGGCGAAAATGTGGGCGCATCATCTTCCTGAGAATGTACATTGTCTTCTTCACCCTGCGGTGGTGACGTGATGGCCGACATGTAAGAACAGCTTCTCATGGGAGGGACAGGGCGCTCCTTATATGTCAGTTGTACAGGCATAGAAAGACGTGGTGACTGTGTAAACGGGCTGGAGCGAACTAATGATTTTCTCAACTTAACGAATGCTTGGCTGCGTTTGTTTGAACCCGCAGATGATGCAACAAGAGGTGAAGCACTCCCCTCCTCGGTGGACAAATCACCGCTAGAGTCAGTTTGCTTTCTATTTAACATTTCTGGATTTTCTTCGTACAGCGGTGTCAGTGATGATAATGACTGCAACACTGGTTCAGATATAGACTCCGGTGTTGATGACATCTGATCATCAGGCAATGGAGAACTTTTCCCTGAGAAATAAGCAGATGACGACTCTTGTTGGAGCTCGCTTAAACTTCCTGAGTTTGTAATTCGTTCCTTAGTAAGCTGAGCCTTGCGACATATGTCATTTTCCCTGTTAATTCTGTCATTAACTTCTTCAAGTAGTGACTGAAGCACTTGTGTTCGTGATGAAGTTGTTGACAGCTTTTGGACAGTGAGGCTGAGAAGACTTGTTGACAAAAGACTTTCCACTTCAGACTGGTTAAGGTTTTCAACTGATGTTCCATTTATCTACAAATAATCAAGTTTATCAAATAAAAAGTCAATGCTATCCTTGTGAGCAACTCTAGTTACAAATAGCATGGTGAAACCCCACTTGAACTATGACTTAAACTCCTGGGGAGAGGACTTCCCAGTAATAGGCTAATGGGGATGTGCTGTTGGATGGGGTCACCTTTTCACAACTAATTATTGACTATTAAGGGGTTGCATTTTCAATAGAGTAGCTAAAATGGGGTTGCACATTTTCAAAATTTTGGAGGTAAGAAAATTCTGGTAAGAAGGGATGAAAAATAGAAATATTTTTACTACATTCAGATTAATGAATGTGTCTATAAAGTATATGCATGAGCTTAAAGTGACTTAGTTGGGATTACAAAAATTACATTTGCCCAAAAGTTACTAAAATGGGGTCGATTATTGGCCACAGAATAGACTACAACGGGGTAGGGGTTCTGAGAGGCCAGCGGCACATACCCAGCAAAAATCGACCCAAGTAACCCCCCAGCTATAACTCTGCAACGAAAACCTCTAGAGAGGAGGTCTTTTCCTTTGCTGTTCAGTTCTTGTTAGCAACAAATCAGTTGACGCAAGAATGACACCATAACTTGTTTTATCAAATTTAGGGTAATACATAGTAAAAGCCCTCTAGAGCAGTTCATCAACTTCAAAAGTGATAGGTAATGAAAAATAAAAAATTCCATAGTATATTTGACCTTAATTCTTGCTGAGATCTTTCACTAGTGGCCGCCCTTAGTAAGTTTATCACAAGGTCATTTATGATAACCCACTCTTGTCAACAACCAGCTCTAGTTTCCACCAATTTAATGGACTCCCAAGGTGGTTGCTCACAAGAGTTTTGACTACAATAATATGCACTGTAACGTATGGATCAAGTTTTCCTTTTTGGATTTAAAGCCTACATGCCAAGTAAAAAGGCCATACAACAATACCAACAGTTATAATTTTATTCCTAGACTTTCACTCAACTAAACAGGGACAGTCATTGGCTGATTCTTGGTCACATGGCCTTGACTAAAATCAAATGCATTCCGATCGTGATACATTAAGCAATGTACCACGCTCAGGATACATTACAGCACATGATCAAGGCATGGTGGAAAGTGGTGTGACAGAAGGCGGGAAAAACACTGCCAGTTTTCTTTTTAGTGAATGAACACAACAACACAAACATGAAACCTCAAGCTAAAAAGCAACGATTTCCAAAGTTATCCTAAGAAGAGAAACAGCTAGTGGAGGAAAAAGATGCAGATAGTATAAGGAAAGTACGTTGTAAATCATTCATTCAGTGGTTTTGAGAATTAAATTTGTGTTCTTATAAGTACCAAGTCGACTGTTTTGATTTGCTCTACTAAAGCGTATTCTTTTGTTGCTGCTGAAATACGTTGAATTGAAAGTAAAGAAATATAACAAAAGACTTAATGTCAGGTCCCTTGGGAAACCAGTTAGTTTTGTTTTCCCTCGAGTCCTGATGTTTCCCTCGACTTCATCTCAGAAAACATCAGGACTCTCGGGAAAACCAAACTAACTGTTTCCCTCCGGATCTGACATAAAGTGTGTAATGTAACAACTCTTCTTACAGTAATAATTTTGTCCCCAACGGCAATTCTTCCCTCATCAGCTGCAACACTACCAGGAACTATGGAGCTGATGTGATTTTCACTGTCGACTCTAATTCCCATCTCTGAAAGACACAACAATGAGGAAAAATTTATTACATGTATGAAGCACTTGTTATGAACTTTTGCCTTGTTATAAACATTTTTTATCCATAGCAATCAACTGAAGGTAGTTTTCTACATCTCTTATACTTTTCTTATTTCCCGGAAACGTAGATATCACCTCGCAATAACAAATTTTGTACTTATATATAGGTATTTGGACCTTTACAGTTATAGTGTCTTTTACTGAGAAACTGCCATTTAAGGTGACACTTTTATACAGCCATCTATCCAACTTCCTATCTTCCCCACATAAAACAGCTTTCAAAATGTTGCCGGCACCAGCTAAATTTTTTTGATCACGTTCTTTATATCCATTGTTATGTTTTCTGAGCATAAAAACTCATATTTGCAAACTCAAAATTCTTTGAAAGATATTCCATAACAATGTTTTTTGTCCCTTTACCTCTGTTGTTTGTCAGCATCAAGCTGACTGGGACCAGCAAGGGTCGCAAACCCGTTGACCTCTTTCTCTTCACTGTCTACAATAACAAAAGATGAAGCATTATAATCAGTTAGTGGTGATAATTTCCAGATGTATTGATGGGAAAATGTGTGTATTGAAGTTATATATTCTGTTCCCACTATTTTTCCTTTGTCACTGCTAAAAAATACTAAAAACAGAACAGTTTTAGCAGACAGCTAAATTGATAAATGTCGATTACCCACCATAAAAAAAGCTGAGAGTGCTATCCCCTTTAATTAGATTAAATTGAAGGGCTAGTGCTTGAAACATTGGTTTGAGGTATCAAACTTGGTTGATAAAACTCATTTTTCAAGTTGTTTTCTTTGACCCTGTTAATAAATTGTAAAAGCCAGCGCTGGTACGGTTTTTTCACAGCATCAAGTTACATATATTTTTCTTATAGCTGCAGAAGTTTCAGACAACAACTAAAAATTAAGACCGTTCAGTTTTCAAAATAAAAAAATCATAAACATATACTGTTTCAAGCAACTGGTCAGCCATACAATTAACGTAGTATCAGCTACATGTAACACCTGAGACTGCTGCAACAACCAATGTACTCAAAAAGTACAGTATTTTTAACCCTGATTCTTAATAAAAGAGCAAATTTTGGTCAAATTAAATTCACTAACCATGTTGACAACTTCTCCTCTGCTGATAGCTTGCACTGCAGTACAATACTTGACATTTGTTAAATCAATGTTGTTCACTTTCAAAACACAATCGTTCACTCTGGTGCAAAAAAAATAGAAAAAATAAACTTATTAGTTAATAAACAACGAGAAAAATTAGAGACATGTTGTTATATTTCATCATAATTTTTTTTTGGACATGGTTAACCCTCTAACAGACTAAAGTCGAACTTCCATAACAGCCACCTCTCTACAATGACCACTTTCTTCTGTCCCTAAGATGGCCATTGTAGAGAGGTTCAACTGGAGCATGCAGAAGCAAACACCTCAGAGTGGATAAAACAAGCCACATTTTGACAAAAAGACATTGCATCCATCTAGGCTGGAAACAGCCATGTTCCTAAAATCAAATCTACATTAAGTGAATCTGTATCAACCCTTGCGTGGGGGTTGGAAGTAAGGAGCACCCAAGGGGAGTATGGGTAGAGGTAAAGTCATGTGCTGTTGAGGCCCTAAAAACCCTGACCTTGTTTAAAACAAAAATTACTCAATTCAGTACCCTTTTTACAGTGCGGTTGGGAAAACCGTGAACACTTGAAATATCTCAGGAATGTTTATTGTGTTATGACCAATCACAGCAAAGATCAGGACATGTGAACTAGCCACAAAACCACAAACTAATTAACGCTCTTGCTTGCGGTTCAGTTTTCTAAAATGCCTGATTGGCTTTTTTCTTACAACACAATAACATTTCAGAAATATTTCTGATGTTCACAGTTTTCTCGGTTTGACTGTTAGACAAGAGACCTTACTTCATAACCCTAATTCATTTCATACAATGAGTTAACCAGGGGGTTCTTACCACTTACATAGGGAAACCCGACATTCTGATCAGATAATACAAGAGATCACTAAAGAGATAGGGATTGTATAAAGTTGGTATCTTTGGGACTAGTAACCTGTCCGTAATAAAGGGGTGTATACTTTATAGAGGTAAAACAGGGTACCCTTTGATGGGTGTGGCATCCCACTGAAGGAGAAGTAGTAATACTCATACAGTACTCTCTTCATAGAAAATAAAAAAAGATAGAGTGCAGTAAAGTGTCGAATCACTTAAGAACACTTGAGACCAACTTCAGAGTCAGGTACAGAAAAACACGTGAATTAAGTGTGATGTTGGTTTTCCTGTTGCACTTTTAAGACTTGAAGGTGATCCTACCTAAGCTTGCCATCTGCTATACTGCCTTTTGCAACATTGGTTATTACAATGGAGCTATCATTGGGGATGGCTGGAGTGTCTGTCCCACCAGCAATAGCAATACCAAGATCATCATCAATATTCATCTGAAATCACATTTAATGCCAGAATTTAAAACATGTACCAAAAACACTGATAGGGTCAAACCTATCATAGACAAACTCCTATTTAAGTAAATGCAAAGATCTTGTAGTCACTTATTAATAATTATTCAAAGTGGTGGCTTAGAAGAGGTTCCCCCCGTGCATGTATAACACCTTGACTGGAAATACTGATTCGTTTTTTTTAGATAGGCATTCACTTAACAGAGGTAGGGATATAAGGTGTATTTTCCACTGTATTTCAAAAAGCCACCCAGAATTTTCATATTTCATAGAGTTTATTATCCCTGAAGCTGTTTTCAGTTGTCTGATTTATTATGATCCTATACTTTAGCTCAAATAAACAACAGAACACTCTTAAAAATGAAAGAACTCACCCTTTCTAAAACAACAGATTCTGTTTCCCATTCCTAGAAGAAGGAAGACAAAACAATTTAAGTAAACACTACTGCAGCCAGACAAAACACCCCCTTACTGTGACTGAATAACTAACATTTCACACTGTATTACCATAAACAAAGGGCACAATGATACAGGGCTCTGTAAGGGTAAATGTCCAGCATGTGACATGGCTTTAAGGAAGCATCATAGAGGCCCTCTTGAAAAGAGGCTATGATATCTCCGTAGTCTGAATTTCAAATAATTATGGCTGTTTTGTGTTCTGAGGAGTAGGCCATATCCCTGTTGGTATTGAACCAACCTTCCCGTCCTTTATCGCCATTTCATTGAGTCTTATGTCACTGTTTGAAGGCCATGTTAGTTGCTGCAATTTTACCCTGGCTAGAAGCACTAGTCCAGAACCACTTCTTCATCACATTATTTTACTGCAAGTCGGAATTAAGAAGAATGTGAAAATTCATTGAAAAGTGTTTCTTTATCAGGAATGAAAATCAGCAACTGAGGAGAGTCAGGTAATTGACTAATGCCCTAAAAAGAAAAACTCCTCTTTCCATCACAAAAGATTTTCTTTCCAGATCAGGTGAGTATTCTGGTTTATTAACTTTTCAATGCTTTACTCTCCAATAGGCAAATACTTCCTACAGAAACAGGTAGACCGCAAATCCAGAGATTTGCCTGACAACTGATTTTGTCGCCAAACATATGTCAAGTGGTTTTGTTTGTCAAATCAAACAGGTGAACTAAAGTGGTCACATCCACTAGTATTTGGAAGGCCAAGTTGAACAATGGTGTTCTATCTCAACCAACAAGGACAAATTTATTCATGGAGAGTAAACTGAAGAAAGTGCTTTTAGTTGCAGCCTTCAAATGCTTTTTAACTTTAATGTGCGAACAATGAAACCAGCAACTGACGATATCATGTGAGTTTACCTTTTTTGTTTGACATACAAAGCCAAGTGAGCTAAGACGTTAATGTCTGATGCCAAAATCAACGGCCACAGGAACAGTCAACTCTCTCTTAACCCTTTAAGCCCCAATGGTGACCAACATCAATTTTCTCCTAATGATATCCATACATTGTCAAGTGACTAGGTTATGAGAATTAATAAAATGATCACCAAAGAGAAAATGTCTTGATCTTTTACCAAATTCTCTCAACACATTCTTTAATAAAATGTAAGGAGATCTGTTTGGAGAATTTGTATGTGTATATTGTAAAACGGACACCTAGAGTTGGTCGCTGCCTTTCTTTACCCCCTTCATTTGACTTTCTATGAGACGGACATCTCTCTAAGATGGACACTTAGTGCTGGTCCTAAAAGGAATCCTTCTTAAAGAGAGTTGACTGTATTGTTGAATTCACGGTCTACATGTTTGTGTTGTGTTCACCTACTCCATAAAGCGGGCTTGTGAAATTGGGAAGTTCCATGCCATAGTGGCACAATGACGGAAAAGAAATGTACAAAATAACGTGATGCACGTGCAACGTTGTTGTTTTTGTTGATATAAACATATTATTTTTTGCCGTTCTCCTTGGCGTCACCGTCATCGTTGGTTTTGTTGTCATCCAGAAATAGTGCTGCTATGGTAACATGATGTCACACTTCTCCTATCTTTTATAGAGACATGCATGAAACCTAAGTTTTAAATGTAGATGACTATGGATGTAACCTATCATTGGTATGACTATCTATTATACACTTTTTTAAAACAGTGTGTAATCAACCACAAAGTATTTGGCAGTATTTTGCAAGATAAAATATTAACTATGGGGTGCTCTGGAGAGCAGAAAGATTAGGATAAATAACAGAGCACTTACATTGGAATCAGTGTCAATGGCAGAATCTCTGCTCGATACAAGTTCCTGAGGAAGGTTGCCTTGCTTCAGCTGGGACTCAATATGCTGTCGCAACTCCAAAAGCTCACCCACAGCTTCACTATGTTTCCTTCGAATATGATCAGATTCTTGCAAAAGTTCAGCAAGGTCGCTTACAGCACGATCGCGCTCTCGTTGCATCTTATCAAACCTGATTTTTAGAGAGTCCCTGTCCTGGATAACCTTGTCCCTCTCTGTTAGTGCCCAATCTCTTCTCATTTTCACAACTTCAACATCATGCAATGCATCTGTTAGTTCTTTGGAAAGAACTTCAAACTGTCTTCTCAGAGCTTCAACTTCATTTTCTCCTTTTAGGACAAGCTGATGCTTCTGTTTGATCTCAAAACATTCTTTCAAAATTTTGTCCCTATGGATGATTGCTTCGCTACGTTCTCTGCGTGCAACATTCCTTTCCTGTTTAAACATTTCACAGTCTTCTCTAACTTTGTCTCGTTCTTTGACAAGGCTGTCTTTCTCTAGTAATGCATGGCTAAGCCTTTCTTTGAGCTTATGTGCCTCTTTAGCAACTTGTTCTCTTTCTTCAACCAAAAGGGACATCTCTCCTTGTGTGTCGTCAAAGTGATTCTGCAGTTTTGAATAATCTTTTTGTAAACTTTCATTTGTCTTTCGCATATCAGTAAGCTCATCGTGAAGTTTTTCAATTTCTCTATGAACTGTGTCTCTTTCACTCATTACCAACTGATACTCATTCAAAGCGGCATTCCTCTCCTCTGTTAACTTTGTAATATCTTTTGCCGTTTTCACCTGAAGAGACATGACTTGGTCACATTCTCTCCGAGCCAGATCATACTGCTGTTCCAGTTGTTGTTTATCTTGGAACGACTTTTTAACCACAGTATCACAATCCTTCATCGCTTTTTCATACTTTTTGACTGCAGCCTCAGATTGTTGTTTAAGTCCATTGCGCTCTATGATAAGAGAATCTCGCTCATGAATTAAGCCATCAAATTGTATTTTCAATGCGGAATAATCCGATTCCAAGTTTTGAAAACTATTAAACAGATGGTTATACTCTGTCCTGAGCTCACGGTGAACATCTTGAAGGCTTTCATAGTCTTTCTGATGTGTCTCATATTTTTCAAAACTTTTATTTCCTGACTGGCTGTTTAAATACTCCTCATATTGTTGATTGTCTTTCATTTCAATAAGTTCAATTTTTTCTCTTTCCCTCAACAAAACAATTTCCTCGTACTCTTGTTTGAGTTTATCACGCTCAAGGTTCATCTCATCAACCCTTCTCTGCAAGGTTTGAAACAACATCTTATACTTTCTACTGTTTTCACACTGCTGACAAACAGAATCATATTTAGCAGAAATGTCAGAATGTTCATATCGTAACATCTCTAGCTCTCTTAAGTTATCAATATATTGTTTTTTTAGAATGTCATAATCATTGTCTCTTTCACTTCCTTGGGAATTTGAGTTACCCTCCATGTGTAACCGGTCACCAGTTTTATGATCAATCATTTTTTTGAACGCATCTCTCTGTGCTTCCGTCTCATGCAACTGTGCTGTAACCTTTTCCAAGTCACGCTTAACAGCCCTCAACTCGTTTTTCAGGCCAATCACACGATCTTTACAAAGATCATGACCAGTCATGCTTGTGCTACGGCCTACATTGACTCGCCGAGATGGACCAATGCCTATCAGTAAATTAACAAAAATGTTAGTATCTGTAAAGCAACTGTACCTCTGATGTGAATCAAAAGCAATCATCATTGTATACAGCCAGATGATGCTGGGGATCTTGATAATGATTGTGAGCGACTAAACAGATATTCATTCTACAGCTGTCCATAAGGAAGAACAACATTTGGGATGAAACTCAAAAACAAGTTGTCCTTAATCTTGAAAAACAAGTTGTTTTTGTGAGCGCTTCATACTGCCAAGTTTAGCTTACACTTTAGGGTCATGGTCAATGACTTTGATTGATTAACCAATATAGCAGTTAAATATATTACTGTATAAAATGCTCAACCACAGTAAAAAGCCAGCTCATTTGCACAAAGACCTGTCCGTGTATGAGCTGCCAAAAGTTCACACAGAAAAGCAAATATCAAATTAATTATCGGACCTGACGCTTTTGAAAAACAAGCCATCAATATCCACACTGCACATTGGGCACCCAGAGAATTTTTTTCTGGTTGTTTTCGTGTGAGCCGTTACCCCAAAGTTGGGAAGTTGGCCAAAACAATTATGTTTGTTGTAACAAAGGGGGATCGAATTTTGCCTTGGGGGAAAACATTCAATAAAAGAAACAAACCACTCTTTCATAATTTCTGTCTTTTTTTTAATACAAAGAAAAGCATGTTTTTTTGGGTACTTACATTGCATGTGGCGAGTAGTGTCTTCGTTGCTATCGGCTGTTTTCCCTTGATCATTCCTGATGTGTTGCGAAACTACAAGAGCAAGACAACAAATCGACAGATGACATATCAGCCATTCGATTCATATGACGTGACTGTTTTAGCAGCACAACACATGCCATCACACAATTTTAAATTAAAATTATATATAGGATCTTACTTTGCTGCCCACAAAATTTGATAACTTGTTGCTAACAATGCTGTGGTAGATCTTTAGAAAAGCCTTTTCTCATCGAAAATTTAGCTGGGTAAAATTTTTCAGGCATCACATATAAAGCTTCTCATGTAACAAAAAATATTGAAGTTACCTCCGGAAAACGTGAGATCATTTGTCACAAAATAAAGGAATCGTGTGCTTGTACTTCACAACAACTGTAAATTTTTTTTCTCGAAAATGACCTAAGGAAAATGTAACCAAAGAAAACAACGAAACCCTTTGCGTGCGAGGCCACCTACAAGCATAGCAACTTTCACGTCAGCGACAAACAAATTTGGATTTCCGCATCAAGCATTTTCTATTAAATTTTCAGTTTTAAAAAAACAAGAAGGACAAGAAGGTGTATTAAACCTATTGGAGTTAAATGAGAAAACGGTTATAGCCGACTAAATGAGAAATAAATATAAGAAATAGCGCTTTCGCTGGAGAATAAAATCACCACCAAAAATATCCCACGCAGCATCCACACACCAAACAGCTGCTTCATAAAAAAGTCGTCAAAACAAGATTACACTAACTGTACCTTAATGGCTAGGAACACTTGTTTTCGATACCTAAAATAACCTCATCTGGGAAAAGCAATCATTTCATGCGAGCAAGAAACGTGGAGTCGTTAAAAAAAAATCCTAAAACGCTGACATGTTTACATTAGCCGTGAACGTTTTTACCTGATGTTGTCGGAGGCTCTACTCCGAGAAACATACAGTTTAGCATGTACGGATATGTCGTCTCCAAAACAACACAGAATTTCTTGAATGTCTCATGGTCCTTTCTCTGAATGACATCCAGCAAACGATCCACGCGTTGAGCAGGATGTTCGCTCTGAATGGATTGTGCTTCCTCCGCGCTGACAACATGGCTGACTACCAAGGGCGACAAAAGCCTTTCCACCGTAATTGCACGACGAAATTTATCCCGATGTCGTTCGATTAACTTCTTATACCCTTCATCCATTGCTAAATTATCAAACTACTGCGTACAATTCACACAGCTTAGCAAAAACATTACTAAAGATGCTGTTGTTTGCAAACTCGCGTTCAGGCCCGCCATGTTGATAGACTGGAGCTTTCAATCTTTGTTGATCCCCATACTCCAAATATGGCATGTAAAGGAACGCCGCGCACGTGATCGAGTGGAACAATCGATGATTGTTCGAACTCCTGAGTCAATTGTGCGCGAGGTATAGGTACTTTACTAAACAACTGGTGTCCAAAATTTATTTGTTTTTTAACCTCTACAGAAGTTTCACGAAAACAACACTAACATGTGGATAGGAAAGCGTGCGCCTAGCTTCAGACGCACGTGAACGAAAACAGGAGCACTTGGTTACCGGTTCTGTCAACACTTGCCACCAGAGGTTACAGTGTATTGCCTGAGGGGAAATGTCATGTCTTTCTTCGGGTCATTTAACCACAACCCGCCTTAAAAACGTGACCTCCGACAGAGCATATATCTTCCACTCCTGACCTTTTTATTTCCGGTTGGTGAAGAAAAAAAAACTGTTGTGTATAACAGCGATCAAGCGCAGATTTTCGTCAGGGGCACCCAACGAGGATATAGTTCAAAACCACTTAACATAGCAATGTTGAACGTATTTTAGCAGTTAAACGGTAGATATAGGCATATTTTTATCCCCTAAAAACTTTTCATCTGTTCGGATTTCCTAGCTGAAAGTCTAGTGATCGGAAAATTATAGGGATCAAAACTTACCTTTTCGAAAATTTTAGCCAGAAAAAAGGCTCCCGAAAATTCTAGGTGACCTTTTTAGGGTAAAAATCCGTTAAAAATAGGCAATTATACCAATTTTTAGATGTCCGAAAATCCTAGGAGAGGCAGGCAAGCAAGAAATTTTACAACAAATGTTCCGAAACTTCTAGATCTCAAATCGTCTTCCGAACAGATATTTTTCCGAAAATTGTCGTTGGGTGCCCCTGTTTCGTGCGCGAAAGTGAGGAAGCCTCAAAGTCTAGTGAGGCTAATAGCTTTTTTTTCTCTCGCCTCTTGAAAGTCTTGGCGCTTTTCACACTTACTCCAACTTTCCATTCGGACGACTGCGCTCATTTATGGCCAACTCAAGATATTGATGTTTCACAGTCTAGTGGCAATGAAGGGGCAGTGAAGCACCTACAAAAAAAAATATTATAATTGCCTTTAACCTGAATTCAGTGAATCCCGGGATTGAATCGACCGAGGTAAGTCCGATCAAACTGGTAGCCTGTTCCAGGCGTTCAGATAGTAGAGAGCGGGAGAAAAATTCACGAAGGAAAAAAAAATCGTTTTCCCGGTGTACAACTTAACTCGCTCCTCACTTAGCGCCGCGCTCTGCTATCTGAACGCCTGGAACAGGCTATCAAACTGGCTGATCAAGTGCTGATCCTTCGGACGGAGAGATAAATTAAAAGCGCTCAGTCAAGAGGAGATCAATCCTCTCCTGTCCGGCACAGGTAGCCCATCAGTTGCGGAGACACAAGAATGGCGCGAAACAGTTGTCCACAGCTACAACCCCACTCTGTTTTGGGTTCTTTCGATGTCGTGTTGATGCCTTGTAAAGTTAACTTTCACTTAGTACGATCAACTTTGCAGAATTCAATGTGTCTACTTTTTGCTGATCAGTTCTTTTATAGATCTTACCTTCTGCGGCATATTCCTTTGCGATCCTTCGCAGTTTTTAAAAATGTCACGCTCAATAGCCAGCGGAGCAGGCACAAAAAAGGGAGAGGGGAGGGGAAGAAAAGCGCAAAAGGGATTCCAATCGCAAATCCCGTCTCCCTTTTCCCTCCTTTCCCCTCCGCTGTTGACGCATGAAGTTCGAAATATGACCATGGCCACTGTTGTGCAACGCCTGAAATATAAATATTTGTATGGAGGTAAAACGATTGTTACTGTAACTTACAAATGTGTCTCTCTCGGTCTCATCTTTCTTTAATGAGTCCTTTAATCCTTTCCAAACTGGTTCCCGACAGGAGCCTATCACGAACAACTACATTAAATGATATGGGCTCGGGAACCGCACAGGACAAAAGAAACACACAACTTGGGGGAGCTAAGGAGATTTTTATTTTGATCACGTTTCACATTCGTACTACAGTAACAATCGCTTCCCCCCGTGCAAATCCCAACCTCGTCCCTAGGGCGCTTCCAACACACTTCACCCAGAATCCGAAAAGCAGTTTTTGGAAGGCCAAGTTCAAGAAATTCTTTAGGAGACACATTTTTAAAGTTCATAAAATTAAACTTATCAAAGAACCGAAATAAGTTTAAAAAAATTCTTGTCATATTCACATTAAAAGATTATTGCATGTGTGGTTTAAGAAACTGAAGAAAAAGGACCTCCTGGCTCCTATCTTCCCATATTAAAAGTTTGGATTATTGTTGATGCCAAAACGTTTGCTACAATTAAAAAGAGTTCTCAAACAACAATACGGTTTCCATTCAGTAACCAATTACCAAGAGAAAGAAAATTTTCGAAGTATTAATTAATTCTGGACAATTCAACTGCCGGTGTGATTTCACAATTGATTTAAAATATAGAGATCTGACGACTTATATGTAATCAAAAAAAATAATAGCCCTTTAATCGGCATACAGCATGAAACAGTCAATTCATTATTTAGCACTACGACGAAAAATAGAGCTTGGTGTTAGCAAAAAAAATTGAGAGACACGTGAAATTTTTCGTATAACAGGAAACGTCATTTAAAGGAACTTTGATACATACATACTTTATTATTACCTCCCCAAAGGGGCTTTTCGGGATAATGTTCGCGAAATAAGATGACCCGACGAAGGATTGGCTGTGCTTGTCAAGAAACAAGGGATTTTGTCGCCTGACCAAAAATTGTAGCCCTCCAAACATTCTGGACGGCTTCTTTGAAGTTTTGGCGATTGGTAAGTGAAAAATCGTTCACACCAGGATATATGGTTTCTTGTTGCATGTTGACAGATTTTTTTGCAAAACAAACAACATTTGGCATAGTGCGAACAGGGCCTTGGAGGAACCTGTGTCCATTAACGGTGGGAAACTAGACTACGAGCAGTCTCTCTTTTTTCTGTAGTCCGTCGAGCAAAACGCGAGACACGCAAACGGCCACGCGCGTGACTGATGGCGCGAGACGGGAGAGGCACGTCTCGCGGCTTCGCCGCTCCCGCGCGCGTACATTGCTCTCACTAAATCTGAAGGAAAAGAGAGACTGCTCGCAGTCTAGTGGGAAACTAACTTTTCTGATGTCTTCCTCAAAATCACTCTCCCATTTCTCGAAATCACATTCCCCCAATTAAGGTCTTATTTCCTTTGACATATTCCAGTAAGTTCTAGCTCGGCACTCACTTTAACAAAGACAAGAATGCTCTTACAGCGGTTTCCATCTCGCTTGCTTGGAGATTAGATCAAGAAATGAGGAGGCGATTAATTCTACACTAAACAGGATTTACTCGCTAAAGGTTTTTTGCTTCCAACTTTACTCGAGGTCGATATTTTTTATTTGTTTCTGAATTGATTTAGTACGCGTGTTAGCAACGACCCGAAATACGTCTGCGGTCGTAAGATATACACGTGTATAAATAACAAATGACGAAAGAATTTCCGTTAAGCTGAGTGGCACTTTAGAAAATAAAGTTAACAAAAATGTTCATTAAAAATAAAGAAATCATGAACAAAAGTGCCTTATTTAGGTTGAAATTATCCTTTCCAAACGTTTCGGGCCTGGTCCTTCATCAGTGGAATTACCAGTTCGTTGAAACCGTTGCAAGGTATAAATACACGAAAATTCAAGGGCCTCGATTCCAGTGAAATTACGTCATTGTCGGAGATCAAAAAATTGATTTACATGGTTCGTCATTTCCTCATTTGCATACAATGAAAGTTTACAACACCCGACCATCGCAGTTTTGCTAATTAAGATTCTCATTTTTTTTCGACCACTCAGTAGTGTTCACTTGTTCCAAAGTGATCAACGCTTTCAGGCGATAGAATTCGTGGACCGACATGTTTCGGAAAAGCTCTAAATTTCATTTTTCCTAAGCTTTCTTCGCAAAACATGCGTGGCTTCGATCACGCAACGATTCTTAGTCCCAGTTTCCACGTTCTCCGCTAGGAACGCCTGGCACAATGACTCCCCTTTTGTGTCCTAAATACGACGAAAAACGAGTTGCAGATTATGAGTCTCACTGCTTACGCAAACGAGACCAAAATAAAAAGCTTTCTGTATTTTTCTGATCACTGCTTTCCTAGTAACACAAAATAAAACAATTCCAATCTTGTATTGGAGCTTCTTCCCTTCTTTTCATTCCTTAGTTGGAAGCTTGTCTCATCTGCCGAAAAAAAAAATCTTGCTTTTAATTCAGATTTCCAGCCTGTATATTGCCTTTGTCAAATACTGATTCGATTCCTTTAAGGCAAGTCGAAACTGCTTCATTCGAACGCAATGTATAATTGGGTTAAGGAAGAGAATTGGAAATTACAAAAAAGACGCCTGTAAAATGAACAAAGTATGCTGAATTTACTGAACTTATAACGAAGGTTGAAATAAACATCCGAGAAATTATCATAGGCAAATAACAAATTGTTAAGCAAAAAAATATAGTCGTTGTTAGTTTCAAAGCATTCTTCTCTCTTAAGAACTTCTCTCTGGCTTCCACCGAGACTTGCTCTCCAGCTATTTTTTTCTTGTGGCGTCGTGTTTCGTAAAAAAGCACAATTTGACAGGAGAAGATAGAGGCAACGCATAGGAATGTTAGGCCAAAGTCAAATCGAACGTACTTGTTGTTATTTGTAAGAAACGTTGAAAGCAGGGTTATTGTCCACAAGAGAGAAGAAACACCACTCAAACGAGCTTCAGTGACTGTGATTTCGTAGCACAGTGAATGTTTGACGGCAATGTACTGCTCTACGGCGTTTACCTTAGCCAGGTGCAACAATGATGTGATGCCTAACAATCTAAAGGATGCTCTAGAAAAACTTATTAGCACACAATACGAACCGAAGGTGTTTCCTTGCAGTTCTACGATTAGCCAAAAGATAAAAAAAAAAAAGGCAGACCGATCACTTCCATAAACCGCATCAGTGGAAGATAAACAAGCAAGAGCAATGTTGGACTTGTTTCTCACCTGGTTTTAATTTTAGTTTTTACGGCAACTATGATCAGTGCATTCAAAACAGTTGTGATAGGACGTGTGATGATACTGATGACTGTGATGAAGAAAAGCCAGCAGTAAACGTCCGAGGATGTATGATAAACAGTTCCTTGCGAGGTCAGTCCACATTCGCGACCTGTCCTCGCCGTCTGTGAGGCTTCACTTGAATTCATATCTTGTTTTGCTTTTATAAAGCGGTCTTTTGCTGTTATTATGCACGAATAAGCTGTATTGATGATTTATTTTTCATTACCTGCTGTATATAATGATAGGAATGCTACGTATGAGGAACTCCTAGAGAAGGAAAGACTCTCTAGTCTTGAGAAAAGACGGTTACAAGATATACTAATTTTAATGTATAAAGTTAAAAATTCACTAGCGCCAGAGCATGTATGTAATATGTTTTTTCAGCAAGATAAGCATTATAACTTACGAAGTGATTTTCCTGTTCCAAGATGTAATACTGTTACGTATGGCAAGCACAGTTTCAGATATTTAGGCCCACACATATGGGGCAAGATGAGCCAGGAACTACGCAGTAAGACCAGTCTTCAGGCATTCAGGAGAGGGGTGCGTGCTCTCAATGTGCTTGGCTTGCTGGACGGCACGTGTGGCTGCTGTGTATGCTCATCTTAGAGTGGTGGGTATGCATAGTGGCTTCTGCTGTCTGGCTGCCTGGTGTATTGAGAGTGTGCTCCCCTATCCTCTATTTAATTCGTCTAATTTAAATTTTCTAGACTTTTAACTTTCTGAATTTTGTATTTATGTTTGACTTCTGCTTATATGTTTGTCCTATATTGTCTGTTTGTTTGTCTGTCTATCTGATTGTCTGTTTTGTCTATCTATTTGTTTGTCTTTGCTTGTTCCCTGTTTGTCCTACTGTTTGTCTGTAACAATTTTATATATTGATGTTATTTTTATATATTAATGATATTTTAAGAATATATTTTTAATATTTTTACATACACTTGATTTAATCTTATATTATATTCATTTTATTTATTTATAGTGTCAACAATTAGCTCTTAGATAAATACCTTGACACTTTAATAAAGTTTATGTATGTATATATGTTATTTCACGCTTTTATTTCCTATGCATAGATAGAGTCAATTAATGCGTTTGTTTATCCTTTTTAATAAGCACGTCACTGACGGAAAGTTGGTCTTAGCAAAGTGTTCATCACTAAAAAATCTTTTTAATAAGAATTTTATTGTTGCATCTAAACCATAAAAGCCACCAATCCTGTTGGTCAAGGAAAAAAATGACAAAGGCGTCAGTTTTTCTAATGATAACGAAGCATTAGAAAATAAAACCTAGTTTGGACTTATCATTTTAGTTCTTTGATCAAGCAATTGTTTGTTCTCGGTTCAAAGTAACTTTACTGAACAAATGAAAATAGCAGTTTAACAGTTTCAAAGAAGAAAGATAATCTTGTTAGCATGCGTCGCGTTTTTGCTCAAGAATATCATGTCCCTTTTTATGACGTGGAGTTTCGTTAAAATAGCGTACAATGAAAGCCGAGACTGATAGTAGATTTAATGCGGCCATTTGTGGAGATATAGGATTTCGGCGGCATCTATACGAAGAATGATTAGAATATCAATGCATTAGTTTAAGCTATTTGGTTATCCAGTGCACCAATGCCCGAGGGTGTGGATAGGAGTGGGGGGTACAAATGTCAGTTGTCAGTTAAAATTTTGGCTATTTGTCGTTGTCAGTTAAATTATTGACCTTTTGTTAGTTATGATTATTAATAACTAACTATGATTGTTAATATTTATGAAACTTATTTGTTCATTTTTGATCCGAAATTTAGCTAAAAAGCAGTGTCTTACCAGGATTTTCTTCACTGGGGTCAACAGGACCCATCGAGAAGCTAAAAGGAGGTAACTAGGGAGAAAAGCAGGTCACAGTATTTGAGTACATCCTTCAAGATGACGGAGCTTCGGAACGCATCATTTAACACATGAGCAAGCGCAGAAGTCGTCATTTTATGGACGCCGCTGATTGGGTGTTTTCTAAAGTCGCCATCACCAATTAATGTTTACGAACGTTTCTTTGATTGGGCGTCGCCCAAATAGTGTAATCGAGATCGCTCGTTTTGATTCAAAGTTGCAATAGGCACGCAATACGTGCGAACGTAAACAAGCCAAGCGACGCAAACATTTACCACGCGAACGACTCGTACAAGGTAAAAAGCATGCAAGAAATAAAGCTCCCATAGCGTCTTGTTTCTTTTTTTTGTTTGTGTTTGTTTTCCCTCTTTGCGTCCTTCGGACTCCTTGGGCTAATTATAGTGCGGTATTTCCCGAATGCCTGCAATGCCGCAGTCTGGTAAGAACACTGTAAAAGGAATATATAAAGTAAATTAAACATTTAAAGCGAAAACTGATGCAATAGTACCTTAATTTTTACCGGTTTTGCTATTGAAGGCATTCCAATTGGCCCTCCATTTCTCAAGTCTTGTGTTACTCTCGCCCACACAAACGTTTTTGCTGGCCAGAGTCCAACATTTCCGACCATTAAGCCAATCAAAATTTATTTCTTCAAAATATTGGGACGTAGATCATGTAAAAAACGAAGAAAGACCGAATTTGAATCATCTCGGTAAAAATTTACAATTGCTTTTATACGCCTTCATCAGGAGCCAACGTGTATGCTGGCACGTTCTCAGAGGAGTGTAAATTTAAGATCATAGGCCATTTCCAACGGATGATCCATGACACGTGATAGTCTTTACGGTAGATCATTAAGGAAATTTGTAAAAATCGCGAAATTTCTCTTCTTCCCTCCCAAAAAAGTAACAAATAACTTTTTAAAGTTTCCAATTATTATGATTTTTGTATTTTGCAAATCAAAAATAGCATAATAAAAAAGTACAGTGGTTATATATTAGGAAAATGATACCTTCTTTGTTTTTTTAATCTTTCCTGCTCATCCCAAGTAAATATTCGCAATCCAATGTCTGAGCGTAACTAACTCTATAGATAGAAATTAGCAACAACAAGAACGATTGCAGAGGTGCTATCAACTTGATTTTTCCGCCGTTCCGCGAGGTCACCTTGCATTATGAAACGCTGCTAGAATATACTCAACGATCTAAAATTTTTCTGATATTTGAATTTTACTCACTGGGTTTTTACTGTATGGATTTCACTACTTTTAATCATGGCTTATGAAATAGTTTTGCGGCTGGGGCCGCGGTCAAACCTAGTTTTCCTCAGACAAAACCTGTTTTTGGCCGGACAAATATTTAGAACGTCATATCCTTATAAAATTTAATTTATTAGAAGCATAAAGACGGGTCCAGTTCCTGTCATCCAAGGATTTGTCAGGACATTTTCTGTTGACCGACCGTTATTTCAAGCCCTGTTAAAAGGCGGAGCACCATGTGTAAGGAAATTTGGTTATTTATGCATCCAAGAAATTTTGGTTCTGACAAAATAGTCCACACCTACCGTACGTCCGCCCTTTCATGTTTGTGGATGTGGAACGTCTTGCTTACTAGCTTAAAAGTCCAAGGCATCCGTGTTATGATCAACTGACAGCTATCAAAATTACGTTATCCGCTGACAAGTGTCACATGACTGGAGCGCCGGCTCAGATTTACAACTCACTGAGGTGACGTGTTTTGTTAAGTTCCCCGCTGAACAGTTATGGTATTCAACTAATCCCAGGCTCGCAAAACTTTACTTCAGTAAGACATTAAAAGCCTCACGAGAGCTTTGCTTTTGGCCTTGGCTAAATCTATGTATTAAATTGATTCTCTGAACTGTTTATGTCAATGCAGGTGAATTCGGAGGAACTGGTGGATTTGTAATTGATGATGAGACAGCTACCAACAACTAAAATAAAGCGAATGATGAGAACTATGGTGAAAACAAGAACGCTCTTACAGCGGCGTCAGTCTCGCTTGCTTGGAGATTAGATTGAGAAATGAGGAGGCGATTAATTCTACACGAAACAGGATTTACTCGCTAAAGGTTTTTTGCTTCCAACTTTATCGACGTCGATACCTTTTATTTGTTTCTGAATTGATTTAGTACGCGTGTTAGCGACGACCGGAAATACGTCTGCGGTCGCGGGCTATACGCGTGTATAAATACAGGAAAATTCAGGGGCCTCGATTCCAGAGAAATTACATCGTTGCCAGAGATCAAAAAATTGATTTACATGGCACTTCATTTCAATCATCGCCGAAAATAAGTCGCATGCTCATCAAAAGAGCCACTTGCATACAATGAAAGTTTACAACTCCCGACCATCGCTGTTTTGCTAATTAAGATTCTTATTTTTTTCGACCACTCAGTTGTGTTCACTTGTTCCAAAGTAATCAAAGCTTTCAAGCGATAGAATTCGTGGACCGACACGTTTCGGAAAAGCCCTAAATTTAATCTTAAGCTTTCTTCGCAAATTATGCGTGGCTTCGATCACGCAACAGTTCTTATTGCCAGTTTTCACAGTCTCCGCCAGGGACGCCTGGAACAATGACCCCCCTTTTGCGTCATAAATACGAAGAAAAACGCGTTGCAGATTATGAGTCTCGCTGCTTAAGCAAGCGAGATTAATAAAGTGAACATGTAAGCTTTTTTTAAATTTGCTCATACATACATTATTCCACCTTTACCGTCTATGCCAGGAAAAATCGTTTAACGAAAGATAGAAGGAAGGAATAAATGAAGGATCTTTTTACTAGTAGCACATCCATTTAGCGGTTCCTTGTCCACCATCCCTGGTCGAATTGGAATTTGAAAGGTGTTTTTTAAGGAGAAGGGGAAAACCGGAGTATCCGGAGAAAAACCTCTCTGTGTTACTGCGAGAACCAACAACAGACTCTCCCCTCCTTGTTTCGAACTCAGGGCACATCAATGAGAGTCGAGTGCTCAGTATTACATTTCTGC
Source organism: Porites cylindrica (assembly GCA_964035525.1). Taxonomy (NCBI): domain Eukaryota; kingdom Metazoa; phylum Cnidaria; class Anthozoa; order Scleractinia; family Poritidae; genus Porites; species Porites cylindrica. The sequence goes on along the minus strand of OZ037781.1, from coordinate 13,597,768 downwards.
GTTTTCTGTGAAAGAGAAGCATTACGTGACAAGGTTTTATAAGGCGGTTGTGCAGGTATCACATCAAGTTTTCCCTTGCTTTTGTGAAGTAAAAAATGTATGAACGGACGACACATGCCCTCATCTCGACTTTTTTACTTAACATGTTAGGTCCTTTTTAGTTGTAAACACAACCCAAACTTATATAAGTTTAGACGATATAAACAATCTCCTAAACAGTTCACGGTGAATAGATTCGTAAATGGCTCCCGGATATCATTTTCGTTTGAAAAGCTTTAGACGAATAAGAACTTCATGCAAATATCAATGTATGTTTTTGTGGACAGGCCTCCGATGGGCAGACCGTAAGAAGCATGCAATACGCCGTCCACTGGCTGAAATTCTTGAACAACCATCTGTAGGCATTCTGACATCCCCTGCATAACCAATTCGTCCAACCAACGAAAATTCACATGAAGGCGTTGGCTTCTGACAGGCTGTCAGAGTAAGGACGTTGCCGCTAAGTGACGTTACAAACTCGCGCGAGCAAAAGAGCGATAGATAACCTTAACCCTAAGGACCTTAAGATCCGAGGACGGCGACGGCAGACAAAACGTCGCTGAAAAAGTGAATTTGCGTTCTTTCAATCTTCATCGCGATTACTCCAAACTAACTTTGTCAAAGAATTATATCCAAGTTCAGAAGGAGAGAGGAAATTTCGTTGTCGCTTGAGTACTTGAACGCGAAATTAGGCATTTTCACGTCGTAGTCATGCAGTGACGGCAAAGAATTGTACAAAAAAGCGTGATGCACGTGCAAAATTGTTGTTTTGCTAATGAAACCTATTGCTTTTTTGAAGTTCTCGTTGCCGTTACCGTCGTGGGATCTTAAGGTCCCTATAAGGCGGTTGTGCAGGTATCACATCAAGTTTTCCCTTGCTTTTGTGAAGTAAAAAATGTATGAACGGACGACACAAGCCCTCATCTCGACTTTTTTACACTCATTTTCACAAGAAAGGTTGTGCACCTGGCTTCATTTTGAAAGTGAGGGTTTTTGGAACTTAGAAGTGGCCTATTCTCCTTATTTTTCGGAAAAATTATCCTTTGTTTTGGGGTATGGTAATGTATGATAATGAGTTTGAAACAAAGGAAAATAAAATTTGAACCAAGGATAAAATGGGTGGGCGGGAAGCTCTAAGAACGGCTCACAGGATTGGTTTAGGAAACAATAGATAGCCCTAACCCAAACACAACTAACAATGAACCCCACCTCTGGAACAATAGAGCTTCAGGCCAAAAAGCACCTATCAAATTAGACGTTCTAAAGAGGTTCTGGCCAACAGATTGAACAACAACAACTATAAAGTAATAAAAACAAAGGAAGATGAAAATAAATGACATCAAAGCAGTGTTTCTTCTAAGAAACAACTAAGGCAGCTAATTCCTAGTACGCTTCGATAAGACTCTTGAGTTCATCAGAAATTCTCTGTCCAAATTCAGCTGGTACCTCACTACTTCGAAAGGGGTTCTCGCCAAGGTTTACTCGGAAGAGTTTGGTAATCGCCATCTTCTCCTTTGGGTCTACAGATCAACAGTGTGTGCATTGGTATGAAAATTTCGCGTATAAGAAATGACAGAATTCATCTTTACGATCACTGTTTTATACACCGAACCCCGGAGTGTATGTAGGAGAAAGGGTTATCTAGATGAAGGCAACGCACGATGGAGCGCACGTGATTTGCGGGAGACAACTAGTTCCCAATCCATCTCGAAAAAGGATCGAGGGATCCATGGAGTGACCGGAACGACTTTCCCTATAACTCGCTCATAGCGCTTTGCGCAATCATGAGTTTAAAATGAACCATCATTTTCAAATTCCGTTCTTGTGTGGACAGCGCGAAACGCACAAGTTGATACGTGTAAGAGTACATGTAGGTTTACATCCGTTTTATACAGCTATTTCGAAAAGGTTGACGGAATAAATGTTCAGGCGACAATCCCGAAAGGTAATATGGGATATGACCAATACGCTGTTCCTAACACGGTAGCTGTCGAACCTATTGTTGTTGCTTTCCTTTAGCACTCGCAAAACATAAGTCCATGGTCTCTCGTGCCATTCTTTCAAATTTCTTTCAAGATCAGTGAACTCAGAAGCCACCCACAATACCTTTCAGGACTGACGCGTGTAGTCTGTCCTCTAGACGTTAACGCTCGACGATCTCTAAAGATTAAATAGAAGGACTTCAAAAAGACTAGAGGGGATGCCCGCATTACATTCCTTTGGTAAAAGGCTCGATCTATGAATCAGTAAACAAACCACAGACGTGATTGAAGGAAGTTGTTTATTTCGGATACTGGAATTACACTAACTCATAACAACTTACATTAACAAAGTCTTACGTCCAGACCCAGAAATAATGTTATCGATATACAGAGTTCCCAGCGACTGTTGATTCGTTGAAACAAATGATGTACGCGTGAGCTCAATCAGACTGCGGTATAAACTGTTTCTGTGATGAACGGCTTACATAAGTTATTTTGTTTTACATCCCACAGCAGACACAAAGATGAAAATGATAAATCATTCTCGCTTTTTCCTTCAGTCGTGTTTGTGGAATTTAAAACAGCGAATGCACCTCTAGTTGTTTGTTCACCATGTTTCGTTTGTTAGTTTATAAACTCAGCTGCTTCTTTGAAAAAAGTTGTCAGCTTATTTCTTGTAAACGTAGATTATACCGCAAAACCAGACTGGTTAAAATTTGAATCAACAGGGTATGTCAGCGCGATCGCAAGCACTAATCCATTATTTTGACCGACAGACTAATAAGAAGTGGATTCGAAACTCGTCGGAGTTCTAACGAAGTTTTCCCGAAACCGCCCATTACTTGCTGACTGTTTCTCGGTTATAATTAACCCTTCCTCAAATAATTGCTAGCTTCACACGTGACACTGGAATAACACTAAGGAACAAGTTTTCAAATAACTTAATTTCACTAGCGAAACATTTTTGGCGACGGACAGTACAAAAACAGCTAAACAAAAAATGAAATATGCGTGTGAATAAAGCTTGGTGAATTCTACACTGGATAAAACGGAGGTAAAAACAATTATTCAGTTGGTAAAATGATCGTCCTTCGTGTCCAGCCTCTTCATTACTTTAAAACCCTAAATAATTAACGTACTGACATAATTATGCGCAAAATAAAAAATTCCTTCAGCATTCAGGACTACTGTTTAAGACATGCTTGGCATGAAGAGTGAAAATATTTGAGCCTGCCGGCACGCAAGACGCCCTGGTTTAACGACGTTACATTTTAAATCTTCCTCTAATGATTTGTGGACCTATTCACGTATAAATCCACCCTAGATACTTAGCCCTCCACATTGACGGACGGACTGAATAAAACTCACTCGGAAGCGGAAATGTGCTACTACTAACTCTGAAGAGAACAGCTCTTCTTAATAACAGTCCATTTATAACTTCTTGACTTCAGCCGATCTACTGAACGGCAACGTTCATCTACTGCAATGCATCTTTAAGTCCTAATCACGGCCGATCTAAGTCTCCTTTGGCAACGGTCACACAACACCCCTGTTAGGGTCATGAAAATAAGAGAACAGCTGCAAAAGGGGACCTCAGTAAACAACGAACGTTCAAATCTCGGTTTCTTCCGTATTTCCGTTTTCCACTTTTGCCGGTGCGTCATCAGAAAGGAAATTTAGCACACCCTTGTCATTACCAAAGAAATCTTGGAGTAGCTTTTCAGTATCCTCTTTGCTAATTTCGTTACCGTCTTGCACATTCGCGTCTTCATCCACGACTTTGTGTTTTTTCTCTTCCACAATGTCGCATTCTTCTGTGACCGGTTCTGGTGAACTTCTTTTCGCTTCACCAAACACCTCGTCTCCGTTCTGAGCCTCCACGCCGGAAATGCGCGGAGAGCCGCCATCTTCGAACATGCAATCCGTTTCGCCAGCGGCATCCAGATACTCTGAAATTCGACGTCGGCCACCACTTGAGCCGTCGGTAGAATCTTTTTCAGGAGTGCTGCTTATATGAAACGTTTCTACGATAATCACAGGATCCTTAGAGTAGCTACTGTACGCAAGCTGTTTGAAGTTTTTGACGATGTCTTCTCGTCCCATGTCACGAAGGGCTTTCTCAAGGGCCGCCATATTGGCTTCGGTATCCTCCTTGTCTCGCCAGGTTTTTAACACGTCAGCAGCACATTCGTTTGCTTCAGCAGAACTAGAGAGAAGAAAAACAGAATAGAGAGACGAATTCATCAGAAAATGCCCCCCAAATGTTAGTTTTTAACTAAGTACTCTTCAAATCATGGGATCACATTGAGGATCCTAAAAGAGACAATGCCTGTACCACAGGAGCTGCCTCGCCCCCAGTCGCTCGCGATCACTTTTTGGGGGATATTGATTTAATTATTAAGGAAAGCGGGGACGAAGGGAGTGATGGGAAGGGAAGAACTTTCTCTTTCCATCACTCCCCGCTCGTTCCCATCATCCTCCTCTCGCCTTTCTCGCTTGTCTCCAGCTCTCGCGTGTTGTCTCTCGCTGCTCCCCACTGAGCCTTGGGAAAGCCTGTGGAGGAGGCAGCCACTGGAGAGTACTGTTCATTGGCTGTCATTTAATACTGGTCCCACCGTAGGATTTCATCCACAGACACACAAGCTAGAATCACCTTATACAGCATAACACACAGTACCACAGGAAAGTGCTACTCAGTAGCTTTCATTTGAATGGTCACACTTCAGCATTTCATCCACAGACACACAAGTTAGAATCACCTTATACAACATCATACACAGACCACAAGAAAGTACTACTCAGTAGCTTTCATTTGAATGGTCACACTTATAAGGTCTTAATCTACAGACACACATGCTAGAATCAACTGAAACAGCATAATACGCGGTACCACAGGAAAGTACTATTCAGTCTGCTCAGTAGCTTTCATAAGAATGGTGTCACTTATAAGGATTTAATCTACAGCCATACAAGCTAGAATCACCTTAAACAGCACAATACACAGTACCACAGGAAAGTACTGCTCAGTAGCTTTCATTTGAATGGTCACACAAAGGATTTAATTTACAGAAATACAAGCTAGAATCACCTTACAAAGCATAATATACACTGTAAAGTACCACAGGAATTTCAGTAGCTTTCATATGACTGGCCACACTCTTTGGATCGCAACTTGTGCAATTTTTGGATCAGAACTTGTTTTTTAATTATCAAGCTCTAAGGATTTACAGAACAATCTTAACGTTCAGTAGCGTTCATTTTACTTTAAAAATTAATGAATTCGAGTAAGGCTGAGTTGTGACTCTGATTTTGTCAGATTTCTTGAAAAATGGGCGGATCTGTTCAATAAACATACAGATCGTGTTTTGTCAGGCCTGATAACACTCGGCGCCTGATCAAATACCCCTGGGTTTTTATATCTAGACTCTACAGTCCAGTTTAACATCATAAACGGCACCATAAAAGATAATCACAAACTAGGCAGCGAGCAAACGCTATGTTTGGGAATCACGAGAGTTCATTACAGGAAAACATTTCAGTTTTAAAATACTCACTGTCTGTCGGAAATTTCTTGGAGTTCTGAGTCGGTGAACCCAAGCTCCTGACCGAGGCCAACCCATTCGCCACCAACACTCTTTCCAATCAATGTTAACAATTCATCTACAAAGAAACAAGTAACACAACTGTGAATGCAATTCACTACTACAGAAATTGGATTTTTTATTCATTTCGTTAAAAGGGACATCAATCGGTCGCATTGCTCACAGCTCCTCATTTCCTTAACGTAAACTAAAAGTAGCAGAGAGCGAGTGAAACCGGCGCACGGGGATGCGGGTACATGGTGGGCACACCCGCTTCCAAGCGCTCCCGCGCTTTTCACTCGCATCCAGTAAAAAAAAAACAGACAGTGAGCCTTCCCATGGTCATCACAGCCGCTGGTATTTACCGGAGGCAAATTGAATATATAGCTGAGTTTATTTAACGAACCTTTTGAGTTACAGTTTGCGTACCCCCTAAGTGGAAGACTAAACGCTAACGGCCCAGGTCAATGTAAAGCTGCTCCCCTTTTAAGGAGATCAGATACAGAACCTTTGACCGTCATCATTCCGTTAGATAACTTCCCATCACTTTGGAGTCATTTCATGGCAACCACTTGACTCTGACCAATGGCGAACTGAATTTGAAACCTTCTATTTTCAAACCAAAAACCTGCAATTTATTATGCTCAAAATTTCGAGAACGACCATTAAACGCGCAGTTGAGACAACCGTCTTAAATAATACGCTCTAAAAAGTGAAGATTTGTCCTTATTTTGGAAGAAAAACGATGTCAAGTTCGGCTCCCACTATACACACACATTTCGAGACTTTGCTGCGCTATATCTTCGTTAGTTTTCAGCAAATCACTGTCAAACTTGGCAACTGTAATGATTTTCAGGCGCTCTTTTCAGCCGTGTGGACGGATTTTGGCTTACTGGTCCCTGTCAAAAGTCAGTGAAAAAACCATGGAAGGGTCTATAGAGAGGAGAAGTCGTTACGTCGCGTTGCCATGGTAGCAAAATTTTTGGATGACAACAAACCGAAAACGTGACTTAAAAAGTGAATCCGCACCGCTTCAAACTTCATCGATCTTATTCAATTTCATTTAATTTGGCAAATGTTGGCGAAATTTCCTCGGGTTGAATCCGAAAGGACCGTATCTAAGTTTAGAAGAGGAAAAAGACAACTTTTGTGTTGTGTTCACCTACTCCATAAAGTAAGCGTGTGAGATTAGGAAGTTTTACGTCGCAAGGGTGCAACGACGGGAAAAAAATGTACAAAATAGCGTGATGCACGTGCAAATTAAATTTTGTTGTTTTGTCAATAAAAACCTTTTGCTTTGTTGCCGTTCTCCTTCCGTCGCCGTCGTCGATGGTTTTGTTGTCATCCAGAAATAGTGCTACCATGGTGACATGACGTCATACCTCTCTATTGTGCGTGCATTTATGGTCTATTTCAAAATTCGCAGTAAACAGGTGATTTTACGCGGGACGATTTGCAACGACGAAGTGCAACACAGCGTTACAACATTATTTCGAAAGGCTGCAAAATGTGTTCCAATAACGTGACGTTGCAAAAATTCAAGTTTGTGAAATATGCACCAACAGGCTGATTTTTAGCAAGTAGCCATTTTTCATCTTGTTCTTTCTGGATATGCCAACCTATATCATAATTTCACAAATTTACTTTTTGTGACGTCATCACTTTTCTTTTCTATATTAGCACCTTGTATTGCGCTAAAAATCGTAGTTGCGATTTGTCCCGAGTAACTTTACCTCAAGCTGAACATACCTGGAAGTTGAGCTGTCCCATTGCCTTTCCTCAAGTTCTGAGTAAGTAAAAAGAAAGAATGAAAGACATCGTCATAACTCAGAAATTGATTTGAAAGCGCAAAACGCGAAACATTGCATACATTTTAAGCGTCGTCGATTTTTACACTAGAGATACAATGATAGTGGCAGCACAATATGACCAGTTCTCAAAACTGGACAGCATTCAACCTTTTTACTGCTACTGGCAACGAAAAATACAGCTTAACTTAAACACGAAATTTCATTTGAAGAAATACTTCAAGTTAGAAGCAAATTAAAGTATTATACGAAAGGACTGCAAGAGGTTGTATTTCCCTCATCACTCTGTCATATCATGTAGGAGCTCGTCCATAAACCAAAGGGTTAAAAATCACATTTTCATAGTTCCTAGCCTTCGAACAAGCTCTCCATTTGAGAGAACCGCGAGAAGTCACGCGAGAGCAGCACGCGAAAGGTCGCGTGCTGCTCTCGCGTGACACGAGCTATAAAACCAAAAATGGCTAGGCAAACTTCTCGGCTCACCTCCTCAGACAGGTCGATGCTCAAGTTACAAATTGTTCGTACGTTCCCCTGTCGATCTTTACGAGGTTCCTTGAGTAAAGCCAGCCGGCAGGTGGGGGGCTGGGACGGATCAGTTACACACACCGTCACGGACAGTCGGTTTTCGCGGAAAGGATTAAATGTGAACTGCAGTGGCTCGCGGTTTACCGGCGTGACATTGCCTAAACACCTAGTGTAAAGAAACAAAAAAGGATTAAAACTCAGGGCCAATAATTAAAACAGAATTTAGCCCGTGGTTAACAAAGTCGCTGTCAAAGCCATTCAAAGCGTTGATCAACGTTAGCAAAGACCGAACGATATTAATAAACAGCTAAATGATGAAAGATAGCGCTCAGATCGTCTGGGTGGGCAAGCGCTACTTATGATTGGTTAATGGTTGCCTTGTATACCATTGACCAATCATAATTAACGCTTGTCCATTAAAGCAATCCCAGAGATCACTGCACCCAAAGCTTGTACCCATTCTCCCCAGAGTTTCCGAAGTGGGGAATAGAGAGGTGGGTTTTTGCAATGTAACATCGACCCAGGGGAGAATTTGTGTCAAGTGGTTTTAGTGGAAACAAGGGTTTGTGGGGGTTGCTGAGTCTCGCGGGCTCACAAAACCTCCCTTAGGTCCATCTTATTTTGTATTTACCAGCGAGGTGTCCACAAGGCCGTCAACCGTTATACAGCGGCCAATCAGACGTTTCAGAAAAGAGGTATTGTTTAATTTTCTGAACTAGTGAAATCTGCTGATTTTAAAATGTGTAAGCGATAAATTAAGTGTAAGTTATTTTCACACATACCTGACGTGAACTGGTCTTCCCTCGCAGACTTCAACATCTCGGCTTCGCGCTACTTCAGTGAAGCCTGTTTGCTTTTCGAGTGTCTTGTCAATATTATCATCAGTAATGCAAAAGACTCTCAGTGTAGCCTCGGTTCCATCAGATGAAACCTTGGCGAACACCACGACCTTGGCCAAGAATGGGACAGCGGTTAGCTTACGGAACAGAAGGCGTGCGTCTGACGTCACGTTGTCTGGGTTACGTGTCTCCACAAGCCAGAACCTAAAAGACATAAGACAGTTGCTTCCTCAAATTGAATAACGGCGATTTTTCTTAAGAATTTGACACGATTACATGTCAACTCCTCCAAAACAAACGCGACGCAGCACCTTCAAAGGTAAAAAGGAACTTAGGCAGATTTTTCGTGTCTCACCTTGCGGGATAACTGGTCGTGAAAGTTGCGCACGCGTTTACTACGCTCAGCGGTGTTGTATCAGTGATGTCAGTCCAATTGTAGAGAGGGGCATGGGACATAGACTTCCTATTGTCCTGTGGCTGACAGCTGAGTAGTCTCAAAGAGGGCTGGATATCAACCTCTTCTCCACTCGCACTGTACAAAGGGGTGGGAATGGTAATGGATACAGGCTTGGAAAAGACTAATTCCTGTGGTTCTAAAGATACCACAGGGCTCACAGCCACCCATTCCTCATAGTCGTTGAACGATTCATCAGCAGGTTGAACCTGAAAGAACAAGACAATGAAGAAGTTTAATCAGTTCGGATGACTTATTTGTTTGCCAATTTCCTTGTCTCACTCCCCTTAGGCACACAAAAGACCGATACTCTACAATTTATTCACTTATACAAGGCACCTTTACCCTCTAAGGCAAGATTACCCATTAAAGAGTCACCAAAAAATATGCGCGTTGAAAAACGGCGTAGAAATTGACGGTTTTCTGGCTTATTAACGTTTTTGTAGTCTAGCATTAGGGAGTTTAAGCAGCGACGTTTTTGAGCGACGCACGTCAACCGGAAGTGAGGTATTTTCCCTCTTAACATGCCTTGATGATATAAAATTTGTATTCCTTAGCTTCTTTACTGTTATAGAGGCGATTTGACTGAAAATTTGCGCGAAACCACCGTCAAAAAATGAAAAAAGGCCACTTCCGGTTGACGTGCGTCGCTCAAAAACGTTGTTGCTTAAGCTCCCTAATTTTGCAGTTACCCTTAAGCAGCATTTCTTTGTGTCGTCATTCGCCCCTTTAGAAACGAGACGGAAGCTGGGCTGAGTAAGCTTTCGCAAAGACTTCTGGGACTGTCACGTGGGAGAGGGGGAAAAATTGGCCAATAGCTGACCGGCGCGTCCCCGGTAATGATCCCAGAAGTCTTTGCGAAAGAATAGAAAAAGCGCGGCGAATAGAAGGAGCGTTGCGTGGCAAGACAAAGAGCGGCTATACAGGAGACCAAAATGCAGCTCTCCATTTGGGCGAGTCGCGAGAAGTCACGCGAGAGCAGCACGCGAAAGGAGACGCGAGCTGGCAGGTTACTTTATTTATTTTCTTTACGATTACTTGCAAACAACTAAAACTTTCAACTTCAGAATTCAATTCGCCCATACCCCATTCTACGGGTAAACTCGTATGCTAACGAGCCAAATGTAAGCAATGATGCCAAGATGAATTCGACAATATCAAAACCACCAAAAGCGATGCGAAATAGAAGAGGGCACAAAGTATTAACCTGCAAAATAATTTTCGTTCCACTTGACACAGCTCCTTCAGGAACTTTAACTTGAACTTGAGGAAGCACTGAAGACTTAAGGATATCTCCGCCCGGTCCAACCATGAAATTTTCTTTCTTCAGTCGGGAGATGATAGAGAACTTCTCAGGGAAGTCATGTGTTTCTATTCGAGCGTATCTCTTGCTAGGAAATCCTTGGTGAATGTTCATATCTGAACTGTAACCATCCACCGCTAAAACAAATTAAGAAACAAGAAACGATAAGGTCTAATTTGGTAATAGATTTTAATTTATTGGGAGGAGGGAGGCGATGCACCAAAACTAGCACGAACTCTAACCTATAACACTAACACTTGAACCAAAGTTAACCCCAAACACCAACACTAACACCACACTAACAACTGAACAAACACTAACATCAACACTAACAGTTACACCAATACTGACACCAACACTAACAACGACACTAACAATTACACCAATACTAACAACAACACTGACAGTTACACCAACCAATACTAACAACAACACTAACAATTAGCCCTTTGACGGTTTCCATCCACGTGGTACAAAACCGGCATATTGGCACGCAAAAGTCGCATTGAGGTAAGACCAACAAAAGGCACACATAATTCTAAATGGTAATTTCCATTGTTTGTCTTGTCCCAGTGCGAGGTTTGCGTCCCAATATGCCGGTTTTGTACCACGTCAATGGAAACCTGCAAAGGGCCTATTACACTAACACTAACACCAACATTAATCCCCAGCACCAACACTAACACCAACACTTACACCACTAACACCAGCACCTTAACCCCCAACACCAACATTAACATCAATACAACACCATCACTTACACCACAGTAAATCACTACACTACATTACAGTTAGCTATAGAGCGATTTTTGTATTACCTTGAAAAATAGTTTCGGTAAGTGTTCGTTATTTGTTTTATCAGCCAACGGATAAAAAGATCACACAGAGACTCTTCGTTTTCCCGCCAAAACAATCCCTAACATGGAGAAGGCATTGTTCGATTGGTTAATCGTATTGCAGTATGACGTCAAAGCGAAGTATTGATTGATTTCTAGAGAGTTCTCGGGCATGGAGTTTTCTCATCCGAGCGTGCGCTTAACCAACCAAAAGCCACGCGCGTTTGTATCCGTTCGATAAACCAATCAAATCCCTCTATTTCGGTTAGTTTGTTGTTTCTGTTTTGTTCGCGCGTTTTCATTTCAAGGTCATACGAAAATCGCTGTATCAGGGATTCTCTGTATTCTCTTAGAATTTGTAAGAACCTTTTATTATAATCACTATTTGTAAATAGGCTTTTCATCATGGTTAGTGTAATTTTATTGGTATCAATTTTGTTTTTAGAGGGCCACTAGGGAGGGAGAATACTTGAATTCTTAAGATCTTTTATTATAATTACTATTCGTGTAGGCTTTTTATCATGATTGTTGTAATTTATTATTATCAATTTTGTTTTTAGAGGACCACGAGGGAGAATACTTCATAGTAATTGGTGTCACCCTCTTAAAATAAAGGTTATTAAGATTATTATTAAACCACACGGCCCAGTCTCCTATTCGCTCACCTTTCATGTCTTCGACACAAACTTCCTGCCAGTTCCACCCTCCATCTTGAGTTCGAAGTACAACAAGTTCTCTTTCGCCATCTCTAAGCGCAGAGAAATGCGGCAACTCCAAGTAAACAGGCTGCAGAAATTTGACGCCCGACGGGCTAACATCAAGGACGCGACAGGCAAGAGCCTCGCCTTCATAAAGCGGCGGTAACAGAGATGGTTTGTTCGGCCTTGAAAGAGAAAGATTAAGACCATTAAGACCAAACGCCAGGTTTGGGTATATGCATTATTTTCTTTTTTTTTGCTTGTTAGCCTGTTTGACAAACGTTTCTTAGAAATCAAAAAAGATAAACGGACAGTCAGGATTGTAAAAAGGGTCTAAAGGTTCAGTCACTTTTCTGTGGTATTGTTTTTTTTTAATGCTGTAAATGGTGATTTTATCTTTTCAGTCTGTGGACTAAGCTCTTAAGTGTGACCAGAAACTCATAAGGGGTTGTTCAACCCCTTATGGGTTTCTGGTGTGACTTAGATGAAAGCTGTTGAAGAGCCGGTTTTAATTCCTGTAGTGCTGTTTATTATGCTGTACGAGGCGGTTCTAACTTTTCAGTCTGTGGCCTACAATTTTAAGTGTGACAATTTAAATGAAAGCTACTAAGCACGACTCTCCTGCGGTACTATTCATTACACTGTACAAGAAAGTTCTAAGTTTTGAATCTGTTGTCGAAATTCTAAAGAGTGAACATTCAAATGAAAGCTACTGAGCAGTACATGTACGTTCCTACCGTATTGTTTATAATGCTGTACAAGGTGGCTTTAACTTTTGCGTCTGCGGATTAAACTCTTAAGTGTGATCATTCACATAAAGGCTATTGAACAGTTCGTTACTGTGGTGATGTGTATGATACTTCAGAGGGTGGTTTTAACATTTGAAAATGAAACCTTTAAGCGTACCATTCAAATGACAGATATTAAGCAGTACACAAGGTGGTTTTAAATTTTGCGTCTACAAAATAAACTGTGATTCTTCAAATGAAAACAACCGAACTATACTTTGATGGAAATTTTTACGTGAATGTGTTCAATAACCGTCCATGTATGACTCACCGTATTTGTTTACAAGTAATTCTCGTTGGCATCTGGCAAGATCTTGGCGGCAAGGTAATTCGAAGTCCTGTTTGCGAGCTCTCCATCTTCCCTCCCCGAGCGTCGACCAAAAAACTAACAAGGAAGTCCCCGGAAACGGGCGGCTCGTACTTAGGCACGTTATCCGCTGCCATATCTGCGAGACTCGACGGCAACTCCGATTCTGTTACGATGGTTTCCGAAGCCGTTATGGTCTGTGATACATTGAAATCGGACAGACGCGATCGGTCCAAGTCGGATGCTCTGGATCCAGTAGGGGTACCCTCAAAGAACCCTCCGGAGAATCGTGAGGAGCTGAAGATGCCCGAGTCTCGGTGTTGGCCGAGAGTCAAGTGGTGTTCTTCATCTACCATCTCCTCCATTGTCATAAAACGGTCGATGGACTCTTCGGGAATTGCTGGTTCTGCAGTAAAAATATCAAGTTCCGGCACGTTGAAAAGGACGTTCTACCTCGGATTTTAATGAAAACGCATACAGGCTTTGCTTCATTACTTTCAACGGTTCAAAAACAATAAAGCAATTGTAAACTTATGATCTATTCAGACCAGAGCTAAGACACGTTTAAACGATGTTAATTTTGACGCGGTTTAACACTTCTTTATACGCGAAAAGTGCCGGCTGAGTTTTGCATTTTCTCTTAATGGTTTTCAAATTGTTAACCCACATTTACTGAAATTAAAAATGTTTTGTTGGTGTGAATGGAGCAAAAATAAAACTTAATATTACGACTTGAAAGCTCAAGTGGCAATCTGGACCGTCACAGCAGTGACCGCTGTCATCACGAAATCAATGATGAACCTTTTAATCCACTGACATCCTTGCAATCCTACACTTCCTATCCCCACTCCATGTTCTTCCTCGTTTTAAAGCTTTTAAAATGTTTTTGTTATATTTTAAAATATTTATCTTCCTTCACCCTGAAGAGACAGACGTCGTCCGGATTCATTAGCTCACGCTAGTGTTTGTGATGGGTCGCAAAACTTTTGACGCCAGATGTACGTAATCTGATTTATAGTAACCCAGGGATTAAGTTAAGCTTAGGTTTGGAAGGTAGCCAAAGTCTGCACTTATTGGCGTAATTGAAAGGTTTCCATGGGTTGGTGACATGACAGGATTTTACCCGGATTCAAAGCCGATTAGTCAAGTCAAGCGGGTCATGGGAGCTATCACAACGGCGCGACTCAAAGTAAAAGGTACAATGTACTCTCGCAAGCTAAGACGTGAAGATAAAAGTTGGTCGCTTAAGTTTCGTAACGAAGCAAAAGCCAAACAACTGTGATTCTAAGTTTTTGCACCGACTTCAAAACTTACAGTGAGCTTTGCACAAAATTTTCGGTTGAAAAAACGTGTTGAAAAAACGGCTTGTTTTTACTTTTGTTAGGGTAGAGGTAAGATCAGTCAAAAGGAGAGGCACTAATCATTCCCGTTGCACGCTACTCAAAACTGAATTGTACGAGCTTACCTTCCTCGACTTCAGCTAGCTCTAAAGCCTCAAGGACCTCTTCCACTTCTAACTCTTCCGGTGCTGCACTGAACACAATGTCGTCTGAGTCCTGGTCTTCTTCGCCTTCCCCTCCTTCTTTTTTCTAAACAGGCAAACAATACCGTCAAGTCACACAAGCTTAAAGAGACTTTCATGAAAGTCACGCAAGGGTAACGTCACTTAGGTGAGCTGTCACGGGAATTAACTGCAGTTTCAGCAGTGTAGCGGATGACTTCGCAGGCGCTTTCTGTCAAATACGTCCCCTAGGGGTTAGCGAGTCAAGAATGAAAGAAATAGCTTTTCTCAGGGGGGTGTTGAGGGTTTATCCCAGGTATGATCTCCTGGGTATGACATCCTGTAGCCTCAGGAGGAGTGGGGTCACAGAAGACTCCAACCCCCTTTCCCCTAGGCGAGAGAGCTGGCTTGCGAGGCTGGACATCTCAAGGAAGAGTGTATTAAAAAGTGACACTTTTTAAAAGGAGCGTTCCTAAAAGTGCCCAGTGACCGAGACTACAAAGCTGTCTGTTGATCGAAACACACATGCAAAACGCAGGTAAAGGTTACTCAAAATAACTTAAAAGCTAATCGAGTTAAGAAACAAAAAACTAAGTAAAGACGGTTGGCAAAAAGGCTCGGAAAACAACACAAGAAATACTCATACAAAGGCGATAAGAAATAAATTTACTACAAATAAATATATTAGCAACTTTTTCTTCGCTAATACATACATTATGGTTGGTACTCGATGAAAATTCGGACTGTTAAACTTGGACAAGCGACAGGAATGTCAGACGTCTTTAACTTTAAATTGTAAACTGTATGTATCCTAAGCTAATCTTAAAAATCTGACAGAGCTTATTCAATCTAAAGAGTTTCAAAAGCCCATACAATGTTGAGGGTGATATAATAATCTCATTGTAGCGTTAAAACATGCAAGATAATAGGTTGACTTCGATCATGCCTCACAAAATTGTCTAATTTCTACGATCTCACATTCGTGCAGCTTATTTGCACTTTGTATCAGAGCATGAATCGACGTTAACAAAGCAATATTGTAACTGTCAGTCCTTGGCATCCACGTTTTCTAATTAACCCAGGACGGTTGATCATTTTACAAGTAGTCGTGGCGAAGATTCTTAACGAACTTCTCTACCCTCACGCTTTAAATTCCTACCCAAACTGCGAACATGCTCCCGATAACTATTAGTTTTTGGACTACAATATATTCGACAATAAATATCAAATACATATTTTAAAGCCAACACAAAACTTTGATTTTTTTTGTTTATTTTCCATCACAGCCTCCGCCCTCCCTGTATCTGTACGCTTATCTTGAACTTAAAGCAGACAAACGCTCGCATTAGCTTTAGACAAGAAAGAGTTTAAGAAGTATAAACTCTTAATCCTTAGACTTACAAACTGTTAAAATTCTCGCTCCTTCGAATGCAGAAATCAATATCAAGCTTCTTGAGGAACGTTGAAACTTCCACGTTCTTCCAAGATCTCAAAAACTTATCGTAAAGTTTATAACTCACCGTCGTATTTTACACGTAAAAGGATCATGTGACGACGAATTTCCCCGTAGCTTCCGAGATTCCGAGCTTCCGAGAACAGGGTTTCCAAACTAACTTCTCTAGGCTCTCGAAGTAGTGACAGGTTCACAACTGATATTGTATACTGAATTGGTTTGAACATTAATAGCTAGGGTCAGCGTCATGGGGAATACTTCATTTTCAGCCAATGATATCCAAAAACTGTATTTCAGTACCCGCATGTCTAATTCATAAATGGCGTCTAGATCCACATCAAAAAGATACCACCAAATCGGAAATGCCTTGTGGAAAGAGGAATGCATGAGCACAATGATTCTGTACTCGAGTCAACTAAGACGTACTACAAGAAATTGAAAACTTCGACTCGACTGGTTCAAGCTCGTACCCATTTCTACCAGAGCCATTAACATCTAAGCAGTTAGGAGCCTCTCAAAGATCATTCACAACTCGCGTAGCCTGCCACATATTCATGCTAATAAGAACACTTCATTCTTGAACAAAGATCGCCGTAACACCAAGGAAATTTTTGAATCTCCGTCTATAGAAACTGTAGAAAGAAGCCAACTGTATTTCAAAAGCATATGACCCCATCGTTAAACGAAAGCTTAAAAGCCAGCAGAGAACCATATAACTGCACGCTCCTGTCGACTTCTGACGCTTAGTGTTTTCCCCAAATGTATAACATTTATTCAACACTTGTGGTATTTTAGCACTGTTCGTATGTCACCTTTTAGTCTGACGATATACGATGTACGTATAAATACCACGAAATCTGACTTTTACACAAGTTTTGTATTCTGTTATTCTGTTGTCTGCATAATGTGAACATTTAACAATACTGGGTTTAACGAACATCCAAACTCTCCTGAATGATTTGCCTGAACTAGAAGACCCTTATTTTTCAATTTCTCTTAATGATAGTACACTCAGGTTTTACCACATTACTGAGATTATTCAAAATGTTGATAACAATTGACACTGTCCCTTCAACGAACGACTAATTAAAGCTCAAAAAATTACAAACCACATTAAAAAAGGAATGTCATTGGCACCACTAGTTGCTTTCTTGTATATTCGCTACTTCGGGGCGCAAAACATAAATTCTTCGTGAAATGTCTTAGCAGAAATTCCAAGAATTTGGTCATTTCAGGTTGTGTTTTTTTTTGAAACAGCAACGAAATGCACCGAGAATTATAGCACACGTGCAGAGCCATGACAACCTTTTGTTTGAGAGACGTCTTGAGGACTTACGAGAAAATGTAAAGGATTGCTTTTTTACGTCTAACGATCAGACCAGTAGTTGTCTTTTTATGTCTGATCTGCACCAAAAACGTTTCTTCAGAGAAAGATTCTTGACTTGAGAAATGCAGTAGAACTTCGATATAAGGAACCTCTACGTAAGGAAGTTCTCGGTACACCGAACAACATTCTTCGCCCTGGTAATAGTAAGATATATGGAAAATAACCTCGATATACAGCGAACATACTTCGCTTGGCCCTTAGATATATCGATTCCACTGTATTTCGAAATAATGACCCTTGGACTTCAGCGCGATTAAACCGGTCAGGCGATAATGATTTCATTAAGTGGGATTTCAGTAGGAACTATAAGGTTGAAACATGGTCAAGGACGTATAAAAGAGGAAGATCACCTTTCTCAATATAATGAGGTTTTTTTCCTTAAAAACGTTTCCCACCTGAATAAAACAATGTTGACAAATGGCGCCGACTGTAATAACAGGTTCACAAATTTTCAAACACTTAGAACTTTTTTTAGTGGAATCTCAAATAGTTTGGTGAACTAACAGCGAATTGGTAATGTTTAAAACTTTGAACGAGATGTTGCAAAAGGGTTGTACAATATTTCGTCCCTGTAGTGCTTAAATTAAGTGGGTAAGTCATGGTGAGTTCCATATTTTTTGGGTCAAACCTGAGAGGTATTCTCAGACATGTGTTCACATTGGAACTCTAAAAGAAAGATATCACACGATTCTGTCAAAGGGAAAACAATACATGGTTAGTCGACAACACAAGAGTTTAATTTGAAAACCTTGGCCCAGTTTTTTCAAGTTGCAGTCTGTTCCCACTCTGGCCATCAAAATCAATGCCTTACAATTAAAGTTTAGGAATTCATAGGATGAGAATAATTTTGAATAAAACTGAACCATTATTTCAGGGTTTCTTTGGTTCCAATGTGATTAGGGGGCTTTGAGCTACTTCCAATATTTTACAACCTAGCTCCTTTCACTTGCATCGAACTTACCGCTTTTCTCTTCAGCGTTATATGAGTCACTGTTACTTTGGTGAGTGTTTCGGTGATAGTTGTATTCAAGTTCACCCTCTGTGAGATGTACAAGGCAGTGTAGCCCTCCTAAAACACAAAAGGATAAAGCAATGCCATTTAAAATGCTGAGTCTAAATACTCTAAAACAATGAAATCGTTTTTATTAAGATTAGTTAGGCTCTACAATGAAGTCTTGTAAGGTGAACCAATCCTTTCGGGCGCCCATTGGAGGCTCAGAGAAAAAAAAAACCGCCAAGGACTACCTATTTCCAAATTAAGTGCCCCACTTGTTTAAAATATTCAACCTCATAAGATAACTGGTTCTCAACAAACTTCACATATAAATCTGAACGCTAACTCTCTAAAAGTTAGAAAGCTCTCTGATCTGAAAAGTGAACTTCACTGAGAAAACTGTTGGGAAGAGCGTGTTTTCACTTGTTTGTCAGTAACAAACTTTTGGCAGTGTCATCGATGGTTGATCAGCCCCGGACAAATTTCAGTCGCTTTGGCAACCACAAAACCGCAACAACGACTGCAATCGACTAAAACCGCGAAACCGCAATAAAAACTGACAAAAACGAAAAAGCGGAGGCTTCAACGATTAACTGACAGGACAAACCGTAGCCTCGTTTTGAAAAGACTACTTAAGAATGTCCTTGTAGCTCGTTTAAAACTTGGAGAAAAGCATCTTCTAACAAATGGATCAACACACACTGAGCAAAACTAGAAACAGAAGCAATTATGAAAACCCGAAAAACAGTTTTTCTTTTTGAAAAAACGCATAATCGAATGTTCACAAATAGAAAAATTTTCACTGTACTTACTTTTTTTTAACCAAGTTTCCAAAAAGATTGCTACGGACTTATCGCAACTACTTAAACAAAACCCATGAATAACATAGTTTTATACTTTAGCCCAAGTTAATCAAGGTCATACCTTTTGGCACCCTTAATAAAAACTACGTGCAAGGAGTTTCCTGTTTAAATATTACCAATGTTATTTTAGAAGATAAAACATATTGCTATATTTATTTTAGTTAATACAAGAGGTTATTATGTGTCAAGTCAAATTCCTAAAATGTGGCACACGCAATGTTCGACTGTACGAGAATAATCATTCGCCTTAGGGGTTAACACAGGAGCGGAAGCACATCAACTCCAAAGAGACGAAGAGACGCAGACGCAAACACAGGAACTTCTTTTTAAAAGGAAGTTTCTGTTTAAATACTGGCAAGTAAAGCAAGTTTGGCTTGGTTGCGTAATTCAGGAATTTCTCATAACTAGTTTCCAGTTGAGTACTGAAAGTTACTTTGAAATATATTGCGTACATTGCTACGTTGCGTGACAGGCTAAAAAAAAAAGCGGGACACTTCTCAGCCAATAAAAAATGACTTGCTCGCACGTGCTTCCCGCGCTTGGAGCCATAAGCCATCTAAGCGTTTTGATTGGATCTATGTAATGTCTGCGCCTGTTGCAATAGGCCAAAACAATTACGTGAGCATTGGAGTTGTGATACACTGTTCAAACACTGTGTACGTTTTGACTCCGAAAGAAACCCAGCCTGTTGACGAAACGACGTGTTATACATGTTTCGACCAAACACGGCACAGTTTTTTAATGGGATTCAAATGACTTCCACATAGTTAGACTGTAGACATGCCTTCATTACACAAATTTTCTCCGTCCTGGCAGAAAGCGTGAACGTTTAACCTGCTTAAGAGGAATTACAGTTAAACTATAAAGGCACCATAAAAAATTTAAACGAACGATGGAAGAAGATTATAGGCAGGAGCCACGCAAAATACTTTAGGCTTGATAATATGGCATTCAGTTGTGTCGCCGTGACTGACTAATCTACGGAAACTTTCAATTTTTTGAAACAAACTTTTCAAAATTTTTGTGAATCCTGTTACGAGGCATTTTTTTGTTCACGTGGAGTTCTCTCCAAAAACTAACAATTTTCGTTGATATGTGAAGGAATCTTATGACTGCTTGAAATCTTGACGAGTCTTTTCCAGAATCCTATCTAAATAAGTACAAATGGTATTAACACGGTTCAGCGGTAATCTCTGTATCGACAATTCTTAACAGTAGCTGACGTATTTACAGGCTATGGGACAGGTCTGCGCGCAGCCTGGGATATTTTTAAGTCGATCCGAAAGAGTTTTAAGGTTTGGATAATAAAAAGCTCTTTATCGTCCTTTGAAAATACAGCGTTCTGTAACAGCCTTTAATAACGACAAAACACCATAACAGATAAAAACACTTCAGGCACGATCGTTTGGTTATTTCAACAAAGAAAGCCGATTTAAAAAACCTTGATATATAACATGTGGCCCGCCACCTGTGTTAACCTCTAGTTTGTTGGGTCAATATTTGGTCAAGGCTAGTGAAATAAAAGTAGCAGATTACTGAGTTTCGCTTCGGAAGTCGGGTATTAAGCTAAACTATGATAAATGCATGAAAAATGAGGTCGGTGTTACGCGTAGAGCGACCGCGGGTTTTTAAGCCTCGCACTAACAAAAATCAAATAACTAAGGCAATAAAGTCTAAAGAATGGTGACTACCACATTACTAAAACAGTCCCATTTCTATTTCATGGTTTACGTAAAAACAGTACATTCCTAGAGTTTGCCAATTTGCTGGAGAAACTCAACTTGTTATTTAATTGTCACTTTGATTAGAAATGAGTGTCAGAACACAAAGAACGTTGGAAGTTTTCTGAGGCTGTTTAACACAATTGTTTAAAACAAACTTTCAACAATTGCTTTCACTTCCGCCAGGCTTCTGATGAAAATTTTATTCTTTTTCATATTTATTTTCGGTACACGAACAATACATGCAACCAAGACGAACTCAGATTCCTTACGTCACCTTATTCTCCACAACGCTAGTTTGTCAGGACTGCCGCTCGAACCGTAAGTTTTGGGGTGGAAAATTCAAGTTATAATAGAGACCTTTAGCTTCTAAGATAAGGACGAGATTTTCTCAATACTAAGCAATGCGCGCGCGTGAACCAGCGTCATTTTGGCGGGAAAACGTGATAGCCGTCGTCATTCTGTTACGGATTTTAGCGAGAATGTCGAAGTGACGGAAATACTGAAGTTTTCAACTGTAGAGGGCTTAACTTTACAGTGAAAAAAAACAAAAACAGCGTAAACATTTCTGGTGAAAAAAGCTCAAATTAATCTTTCCGGGGTGTCTATTTTTGGAGAATAAGAGGAAAAACTTTAAATTCAAATCTCTTCCTTGTGGTGGTCATCATTTGTCTACACATTTGAAGCTCGCTTTACGAAAAGCCTCTTATCAAGAACCCGGCCGGGTTTCAAGGAGACTCCATCTCCCGCAAAACGGTCAACGCATCACTTTAACATGAACTTAATGAATTCAATTAACAGACTTAACAATGGTAAGTCCGTCTCATTTGATTATGTTCCAAGTTTTCGTCTTAAAGACTTAATAGCCGAAGCGAACCGAATGTCTTACAATCAACTTTAAAAGACTTTATTTTAACACAATACAAACTGAATTTAGGATGTCACTTAGGCGCATATCTACACGTTGTCTTGTGTAACAAGAAAAAAGATAAAAAATTTGGACCAATTTTAAACGTGTTCTTTGCAGACTAAAGACTGTACAGATATAAGGCACTGTCAACTTGCCAAAAAACTATAATTGACGTACGTGACACTTTCCTTAATTAACCCACAGAGTGAAGCATAATGCGTCTGAGAAGATTGTAACTGAAGTGTCATAATAAACGGCGTAGCACCTCATATCTTTGGTCTTAAAAATCTTTGGTCCAATACTAAGTAGTGCGCGCGCGTAAACCAGCGTCATTTTGGCGGGAAAACGCGATAGCCGTCGTCATTCTTCTACGAGTTTTAGCGAGAATGCTGAAGTGACGGAAAATAACTATCAAAAGTTAGAAATTTTTAAAAAATCATTTTGCGATCAGAACAGGGCTTAACTTCCTTCAATAACAACCAAAACCAAAGAAAACACATCTGGTGAAAAAAGGTCAAATTAACTTTCCGGGTCTCTATTTCTGGAGACCTCGCCCTCGTCTCGAATCCAAAGATCTCTCATGAATGCGTCATTCACTGTACTTCTCCACAGACTCAGCCGTACGGAGCCGTGTTTCCGTCAATATTTGTTTACTCATTTGAAAGCCTCTTATCACGAACCTGGGTTACGAGAAGTCTCCATCCCCCGCAAAACGGTCAACGCATCACTTTAACACGAACTTAAAGGAATCCAATAAACAGACTTAACAATCGTGAGTGCGTCTCACTTGAACATGTTCCAAGCTTTTGTCTTTAAGACTTAACAGCCGAGGCGAAAGGAATCTTTAAAATCAACTAAGAAACCCTTTACTTTAACACAATGCCAACTGCGTTTTGGATGTCACTTATGCACATATATTAAATTGTCTTAAGTAACAAGAAAAATGATTAAAACTTTGGACCAATTTTGTGCGTGTTCTTTGCAGACTTAAGGTTGTACAGATATAAGGCGCTGTCAACTTGCCAAAAAACTATAATTGATATATGTGACAATTTTCTTAATTAACCCACGCAGTAAAGCATAATGCGTCTGAGAAGATTGTAACAAGTGTCAAGACCAACGCGGTAACAAGAATTATCTTTGGTCCAAGGTTTAAGCCCATAGTTGAGAGAGTAAAATAGTTATGAAGCCCATATTACCTTTGAAGCTTGCAGTCATTCACAACCAGTCTCCTCGTCTAACTAAAGTAGAACTCCGATAACTTGAACTCGGATAACTCGAACTAAGTCCTTAATTTTCCTTCGATTTCACCCCACTTTTCAGTCCGATTTTTACTAGGTTAACTCGAACTCGGATAACTTGAATTCCTCGCTAACTCAAACTAAATTTCCTTTCCCTTGATCAAAATTTCACTGAATTTTACCCCGATGACTTTAATTCTGGTTCTTGTAACTCCACTCAGATACCATTTCATTATGTCTTCTTGATGTCTAATCGGTAAAACCACTAAAACTAACACTACAGCAATTTGACTTTGATTGGTGCAACTAACAGATCACGTTTTATCATAAGAAGCATATTCATGTTACCGTCTCCGATGAAATAAGTTAAATTTGCGCTGCACTATACTCTGAAGAGCTGAAAAATCAGTAACTATCAATTATTAAGATGGCAAATTTCACATTCAATCGACCCCGATAACTCGAACCTCGCTAACTCGAACTGTTTTTCGTTTCCCTTCAGAGTTCGAGTTAACGGGGTTCTACTGTATTATTAGCCTTAATGCTGGTTTGCATCCGACGCAAGCAGGCTCATTAGCAGTTACTCCACAAGTGCGCGCTGGACATGAGAAGGAAGGTAGCCAACGAGGCGCGTAGCGCCGAGTTGGCAATAATCATCTCATATCCAACAAGCGCGAGTGGAATAATTGTTTTATTAAAAACGCAACCAAAATATCGAGAGTTCTCCCCGACTTTATTTTTTAAAACAATCGATTTTCAGCTTGTTTTTAATTTTGAGCAGACGCGTACAGTTACCATATTTGGAGAGCGTGGTATAATGGCTTGTATACCACGATGGCTAAGCCAATCAGAGTTCTAGAATTGCATTATCAAATGATTCAGTTTTAAATAACAAGTATTATAACCAACCATTCCACTGATTAAGAAAATATGCAAACGAGTATAATGGTTTAAAACACACAGCGTGCAAAGGAAGGCGTGTCCGATAGCCCAGGGCTAGTGGATTTTGCTATGGGGCTAGTGAATTCGCTTCTGAACTTGCCCGACGTGCGAGTGAAGTTTTTTTCGGAGAATTTTATAAAATTACAGAAGAACGGTAATCAATCCTGCTAATCAAAGAATTTTTTCGGGCAAGTTAAGATAACTCTTGGTCTAGCTATTCTAGTACAATGTGGACAGACCCTTTCGCTGTATTTCGCCAAATTTTTACCTCGTCGATTTTCATCCATAGACTCAACGTTACAACAGGACGAAAACTAGCCTGCGAACAAGCTCTTCACTTGGGGAAGTCGCGAGTGGTCACGCGAAGGCAGCACGTGAAAAGAGACGCGTTCTCTCGCAACTCGCTTCGCTCAAAATGGAGAGCATGCTGGCAGGCTAAAAGAAAACTAAAAGCAGTTACTCACATTGGTCAGGGCATCTGGAGGGGCTCCGTATTCCAACAGCAGGTCAATTATCCACTGATGTCCATACTGTGCGGCAAGATGAAGTGCCATGTAACCATTCTTCGTCTTGGCCTGGATGTCAGCACCGGCCTCAAGTAGTAATCTGGCCAGCTCAAAGTGACCGTATACGCAAGCAATGTGTAAAGGAGTGAAGCCACTCTGAGTGAGGACAAATACATGAAACAGATCAGTTTATTGAGCATACATTTTCTCCCCACTACTTCCTCTGCAATTCATATGGAACTTGTGAAGAGAGTTTGGATCAAAATCAGGGTGTTTTATCTAAGGTGATCATATACTGTATTCTCATGATGTTATAGTGAAAGAGGTGATAGCTCAAGAGTGAATGATGCTAAACATTGTTACAGGGTCCAGAGGAGTTTCGTGTGAATAAATGAATAATTTATTTAAAGTCTCACCTTGAAAAATGTCTATACCTGTCGCTTAGCACGATTAATTAGCACAATAGGATCTTTATGAATCTACTGTAAACAATTTCTTCGCTTCTTATCTGACCCAGATCGACTTTTTTGTTCGCCATTTTGAAACTTCATAACCGCAAGCCATATCTTCGCTGGCGCACGGCACGTCGCCCGAAGTGCCGAGTAAAAAAAAACGTATTTTATACTGTAAACCGATCTTGTGAGCCCTCAGTCTCTTGGTTTGCGGTCTATAGAACGTGTTACGAAACTGTAACGCGATCAAAATAACCCATTTTTTCAGAGGTTTTCGACGGGTTTTGATGTTCTAACGACAAACACATCTCCTCTGGACTCTGTGACATTGTTAGGGTTTAAAAGGGCCAGCAGCCACGAAAGTGACGTAAGCGAGAATGACAAAAATCAATGCAACGAGTTAGAATCCCCTTTACAGCAAACGGTGAACGTTATTTTATACCATGCGATCAAGCTTTCCCTTAACTTTCCGTTAACTGTTAATTATAAGAAGTATCACTCTTTACAAACATCATTTTTGTTACTAAAATTTGTGAAGATTGAAACAATAGAATCTTTTGTTTCAAGAACTAATGCGCTTCTGGTTTGGCACATTAATATCAATAGGTAACGTCAGCATGAGCATCCGTATATTTACGCAAAAATAAGTGGTTTCATGTCAGTCTGTGTTACACGACGCAAACGTAACAATTGGAGACAACTGCAAAATTGCCAATCGTGTTTTGGCAATTATGCTTACAGCAGACTCTTTCAGCCTTTTTTAAACTGTTTGACATGACGAACCAGTTAGTAAAATCCGTCAACACCACCGGAGAGAAAGCCATAAAATCAGTAACATTCATGCTAAGTTTGAGAGTCAGTGATATGTCAAAAATTAACGAAAAGATGACATCCGCAATACCAAGAAATTGAGCAGCAATTTGTAAGACGAGGGTCGGTTTATGACCCCGTCGAATAAACGACTATAGTATTTCACGACTTTGCGGAACTAAAGCTGTTTTAGCTTCTGACAAATCAAGTTTACAATTGGTAAGTTTCCTAGTTTAAAGGCGATCTTTTCAGCAGTGTCGATGGATGTTCGGTGACTGTTAAAAGTTACAAAAAACGTGGATCTATTCCGGTCATTTAAATCAACCAATCAGAAGTCAAAACAGACACTACAGCGCGGGAAAACGCACGTAACCTTTGGTTTTAGCCTTACTTCTGATTGGTTGAAAAAAGCCAAGGTAACTAAACCAGCCAATGACAACAGAAGTTCGAGAACCTGAACCAAATACCTGAAGCCAGAGCCAGGCGGTTGAAATATGTGTGTGAGCAAGTCACGTATGGTTTTGATATGACTCTAAAGCTGTGCTTTAAGACAAGTGCACTGAACCTGTTAAGTCCAGGGCGTCCAGAATATGATTTCTATGCAAAAACTGAGATTTCCTAGTCGCCCAAAAGCAAAATTAAGGAGACTCCGGGCGCTGCTAGAGCACAGCCCTGGACTCCTCATTGGTTGAGAATGAGGCGCGAGCTATTAAAAGGCCGTTAACAACGTACGATTTGTCGGCCCACGTTTATCCTTTAAATAAAGACCGGCCCGATGAACCTTAGCGTATAAATTGGCAGCCAACAGATCGCACCGACAAATCTTACAGGGTAAATAGGCCTTACTTCAACAGGGCGAACCAAAGCAACTGCTAAATTACCTTCGACGCTCAATCGAAAACTACTCAAACTCAATGTACAAATAAATTACATACCACAGTCTGGGCATTGATAGGGGCATTGTGCTTGAGAAGAAGTTTAGCCACATCAATTCTGTTTTCTCTAGCTGTCAGATGCAATGGCGTTAATCCGTTCTATAACAAAAAACATACAATTTTCTTAAATAAGAAATCTAAGCATGTATTTTTAGCTTAACGACACATATCCCCGTCAGATAAAAGCCGATGATATTAACAGAGCAATCGCGTCAAATCAGTGTCAAATCCTGACACTGATTCCAGAATAATCCGGATTGCCTTCATTCTTGCGATACCATTCGTTTGACATGAATTTCTAAAGTAACCTGTTTTTGATGTACTTTAAACACAGCAAGAACAGTTAATTGGTACAGTATAGTTGACTTGTACAGTTAATTAAAGTTCATCAAAGAAATGGAAATTTCATCTTTTCCTAACGACCTGAAATCAAGACATCCGCCAGCCTCCGAAATACAGGCGAACAGCCAACTCCTGACGCTACAGGCTTCTTTCTTTACTGACCCTGGCTGATTGATTGACCAGATTGAAATAAACGAAGTATTTCAGGGACCACTATGTGCTGTTTCACCTTGTTTTGTATTTGTTGTTGTTGGTATTTTATTGCAATATTATTGTTTATATCATTATTTACATTGGTGGTGACGCCTGGGAGAGCTCCATTTTCCACGAGGTGTTCACAAAGCTCCACGTGACCTTCTTTAGCTGCCAATTGTAGAGGGCTGATGCCAGTCTGAACAGAGAAAGCAAAACAGGCTTAGCTTGACAAGGAACTGCCTAAACAACGGGAAGATCCAAGCTCGATTAACGGCCGCTGTTCGGGAAATGAGACCGCTCTTCTTTCCGGGTCTTGTTCCTCCCGAGATGAGTCTTTTCTGGGGCCCGTTTCTCGAAAGCCCCGGGAACTTTTCGGGCCAGAAGGCAAATTTTAGAATCAAAACCTTTGAATAGTAACACAGTCACTAGTTCACAAAACAGTCAGTTTTGCTTCCTTAACTGATAGTTTTATTGCATCGTTTTCAAAATTATTGACACTTTGATCTTGAATGCCAACACGGCAAACATTTCCGGGCCCGAAAAGTCACTGGGACTTTCCAGGAAAGGGCCCCAATACCCGAGAGAGCGGCGGAAGTTGAACCTAAAATTTCCCGAAGATTTCCCGTCTGTGCAAATATCACTAATTAGAGTAGCGCGAAGCAGTTTAAATAGACATGAGCCCGCTGATCTGTGAAAAAGGCTGATGTCCCCAACAACTGATTAACCAGGCTTCAAGTCTCAATAACGATCAACACTGATTTTCTTCTGACAATATCATTACATAATCAATACAAATGTTTATGAGAGTTCATAGAATCATCGACCAAGGGAAAAAATCTTTGATCTTTTATCAAATTCTCTCAAATAATTCTTTAAGGAAATGTATGGAGATCAGTTTGGAGAATTTGTATGTGGATATTGGGGCTAAAAAGGTTAAGAAGGAATCCACCAGCACATAGAGTAATTTTGATTTTCAGTGGACAAAACTCTTGCACCAGAATTATTTAAAGCATATTGCATTCTTTGCTACATTTTTCAAGGGCTAAAGATGTAATAAATCATCTGTAGTAACACCAAAAAAATTTCTTTTTGGAGCCTGAGAAAATGAATGTCAAATTTCCCAAAATTACATCTTACACATGAAATTTTCCGAATTTTTCTGTTTTTCCACAATTCTTGTGAAATTTGACATTCATTTTCTGGGACTCCCATGAGAAATGTTCCTTGGTGTTATTACAGAAGACAAATTACATCTTTAGCCCTTGAAAAATGTAAAAAAGAATGCAATATTCTTTAAATTATTCTGGTACAAGGTTTTTGTTCACCGAAAATTAAAATTACTCAGTTTTCTGGTGGATTCTGCCTTAATCAATAAAAACAGACAGTACCTGAGTTGTGATATCAGGGTCCATCCCTCGCCTCAGCAGCATGAGTACAATGTCTATTCTGTTTTTCTTGGCTCCAATGTGCAGAGGCGTGAATCCATTCTACAAAATCAATCGTAAAATACGAGTTCAAGTCACGTCGAACACAATGATTGCATTATATCGGTGTGAGTAACAGAGCTTTTGAAATACGGTGGAACCTCGTTAATGCGACCACCGTTAGGCTATAAAATCCTGGTCGTAATAACGAGGTGCCGGTCGGGGTCTTAAAAATAATAAAATAACTCAGTGATTCTTACGTTTGGGTCGAAAGAGTATGGTCGTTATAACGAGGTGGTCGTAAGGCGGGGTTCCGCTGTAGTCAGGCGCGGATCCACACCGGTTTCCACCGTTTTACGGAGATCAGTCAGTTTTTTCATAATAAACATATTTTTGATTAAGATAATAATAGAACTTTCCACGTCGAAATCTGGAAAACGGTCTGGACAAATGTTTTCTTTTTCCAATTTCGGGGCATTAGACAGAAACCCGGAAAAGGAAACTTTAGGGAAATTACAAAGTTTAAGGGTGATTCGTTAAAAGCGGGCGATAATATTGCTCCACAAAGTCACGAAATTTTACAGACGTTTGTATTGTGGGAAGGGAGGCGCAAACTTGCCCCCGATCATAAAAACGTCTGTAAAATTCCGCGACTTTGCGGAGCTATTCAACACATCACGTTCAAAATTTGCATCTTTAATAATTTCAAGTCATTCTTTCTAGCTGTGTTGACGGATTTTCGCTCACTGGTCCACGTCAAAAGTTGAAAAGACCATGGAAGCCTGTCTATCAACCCTTTAAAACCTAATATCAAAATTGAGATCTTCCCTTTTACTGTCCCTATACTTTTTCTATAGACGTAGTGGGCAGAATTTGTTGAAATATCAATTAGACTCATCTTCCCTGATCATGTGCTCAATTCTCATGACCACTCTGTTTTCTAAAGCATTGATGTAAATAAGGAGAAGTTTCATGCTGATCACTCTTAGGGCTTAAAACGTTAATAGTGTTTATACCATAAATTAAAATGACTTTAGAGGGGTACCTTTGCTTGGGCATTAGGGTTAGCATTGTTGTCCAGAAGGAAAGTGGCTACTTTGTCACTGTTGTAGTGTGTTGCAACATGCAGAGGTGTAAGACCATGCTACAAGACAAAGAACACTAAAATAAATCAAACAATAGATAAAAAAAACCTCTTATTCAAATCATCACCGTAATACTCATGCTGTAGTCTTAGGAGTGTACATTCACGTTAGTTTACCGTATTTCCTCGAATAATAGCCGTCCCTCGAATAATCGCCCCCCTTTGATGGAAATGTTAAAAATAATCGCCTCCCTCGAATAAACGGTTGAAGAGGAAAAAGAGTGTTTCGCTACATCCCCGCCTGACAAAGAGCTTGCTCGCAGGCATCAAACTGGCTTGCCAATGTCGTGTTTAACCATGTCGTGCTATTTCCTGGGCTCCACTAGCCTTTGTGCTATAAATATTGCCAAGAGCCAAAAAAAGATCAGTGAATTTGTGATGTACGTCGATGGGAAGCTACATATCAACTTCAATTTTTTTGCAGCATTTAATACTCTCTGGCTATTTTTTTACCGATCTGCAGGAGCAAAATAATTCGCTGAGACTTGATAAATTTATGTTTGTGCCACCGCATTTAAGTATACAAAACGCTACATAAAAAAAACATAGCATCGGAACGAAGTTTAAAATTTTGTGGACGAAGCGTTTACTCCGATACCACGTGCTACAAAACAACGAAATGAACCTATCAAATAATTATGAATGCGGGAAAAGAGACGACATAACTAGTATAAAAATGTTTGATTGTGCATCTATACAAACATGTCCGTCTTTCTCCTTTTCAACGCGTTAATAAAAATATCAGAGAGATAGTTGACTAACCTTTCCTTCTGGGTCTGGACTGTCATACCACTTGAGTAAGATCTCCACTATTCTAACATGGCCTTGTCTAGCCGCTTCATGAAGAGGAGTAAATCCTTTCTGTGAAAGAATGTATAAAATGTTTTGGTGAAACAAAACTAAAGCACGTAAATTAATGGCTGCACAATGGTCAGAAGCGTTGCTGCTGGTGTGTGAGTGAAGTGTACATGAATACAGTTACGCCAGGTCAAACGTACTCCTTGTGTTATCATAATCAATTTTTGACTACAATTAAAATGTTTTCAGCATGTCGCGGACAGATTGAAAGATCTTTGAATGGTTTTGAACAGACAAAATTGCCAGGAAGATATACCTTTATATCAAATTTAAGAAAACTGAACGTGCGTGCGAATTCACTGATCATTACGCATTCAGGAATGCAGAGATGGAAACAACTGGAATCGACCATAAAATAATCAATTCATCAACGGAATCTTGGGGGAATAACAACTATTGACCTGACCGGACTGTAATATGTTACCTTCGATAGCGCCGTGACAGAAGCACCGTGCTCCAGTAGAATTTCCACAAGCTCTTCATCACTGTCTCTAGCAGCAACGTGCAAAGGTGTGCATTTGTTCTGATGAAAAGAAATTCATAAGATACTGTTAATCATACTGTTCACGGGTTAAATGTAAACAATCCAGGATGTATATCTTTTGAAGACTATGTTTCAAGCAAAGATGACTCCTAACCAGACGATACTTAATTTAATTCCCACTCTACTGATATCTGTCAGGTGTCTGGCATGCTTTGGCTATATTGTAGAAAAAAAATTACCACAAAGATTGGAGTATTTAGTCATTTGGCCAGTTATAAAAGCCGAGCTTAGTGGATGTTTAAAAAAGCCATGTTCTAAGCCATTTTGACATTAACTGGGCATAACTGATCTAAGCATTGTTTAAGCAAGGACGAAAAGGGATGAAACACAGACTAGGAAAAAAAAGTTATCTACTATGGTCTAAGTTGTACGTCAATTTAGAAAGTGGTCCTTTGTGTCTTGGCATCGTAGAGGAAGAGGAATCACCTTTAAGGATACAATACGTCTTTCTCCAAACAACAAAGCCTATAGTGGCTAGATGCTATGCAATATCTCTTCTGAAGTGCTAATGACGATAACGATGATAACAATCAAGGTGATGATGATGGGGAAGACGATAAAGATGATACTAATAAAAATAATGAATTATCGCAAACGTTGATGATGAATGATAAAGTTGCTTTCGTTTCTATCACCTTGACAACAACGATAGTGAAGACAAAGATTGTGACGATGACAACGATCATAAAGAATGGTAATAACAATCAATGTCCTGTTAATTGTGATCACAATAATGTTACAACTGTTATTTTGCACTTTTGTGACAGTTCCAAAAAACACAGATTTATAGACCTTATCAATAGCATCTGGAGAAGCACCATGATCCAATAGGAGGTTGACCATCTCAGTATTTTTGGTTCTAACAGCAATGTGCAGTGGAGTCTCGCGATCCTGAAAGGTAAAGAAACAGGAAGGAGACATTCACAGTCAGTAGCTTTCCTGATCATGGGTAGGGGAGGGGACGTTTGCTTCCCCACATTACCTTCATTGGTGTGTGGCAACCAACAGAAGTGTGGTTTTGGAACACTTGATTTGGAATAGGGTATTTGTATTTGAGACATCAATATTAGCAGAGAAGAAAACGTCTTGAATGGGTGTTCAAAATTGGAAAAATTATTTCTAGAGTGGGGCATCATTTCCAATGCAAAATCCTTATAACAAAAAATGGAGCAAAATTTTTTAGGCTAGGTCACAACTACCCATCCAAACCTAAGTACAAGCCTAAGAACCCCAAAATAACTGGTTACTTTAACTCTATCTGGCTCTAATAATTTATGGCTCTCATATGCTGGCCAGTCGGTTAAGACAGGGATGGCTTCTGTTGCCGATGACTTCTTGTTCCTCATATGAGAGCAAGGCTTAACACTCTCCACCCACTCCTCTGCTTCAAATCTAGGAATTTTCCACTCTTCCGTCACTAATGTGAAATGATATTTAACGAGTGTTTGGAAATCAGATGAAGAACCCCTCATTTTTGCATCCTTAATTGCTCCTCCTAAAATCATTTTATTTGAGAAGAAACATCAAGCATTCAACACAGCATTTAATCTCAATATCAGACACTTCAAAGCTCGTCAAAAATGGTTCAATGTGTATCATTTTTCAACTCTCTTCTTAGTATTTGATTTTGAGATGAAACACTCTGTCTCTGTTTGATACCTACAGTTCCCGGTTTAAATGGACACTACCTTTTAAAAAGAAGCTTTAACCATTCACTAAACCATCACAAGCAAATTGTTTATTTCTACCTGTGTTTTTGCATCCACTGCTGCTCCATTCCTAAGAAGCAGTCGCACAATTGTTATATGACGTCGACGGCAGGCAATATGGAGGGCTGTTTCACCTCTCTGGAAAAAAACGTACACAACATTTAAAATAAGTGGGTGGGTCTCTTTTACAATAATAAATAATAAAACTGTGAAAGGTTTGAACACAAGGGTCACTCGTAAGTAGCCTGAGTATGATCGTCCGGGTGAACGTAGTACTGAATAGGAGTTGTTGGCAGTGACTGACGTTTCGACAACCTCAACAGCTGAGTGGTGGTCATATTCAGAGCCAAACGGCGCTTTCCATTCAACAACACTGAATTCCGGTTGGAAATTTCGGAAATTCTATTTGCCCAATGGAACGGCACATTCCGGTTGCACACACCCGACCGAACCCTCAGCGTGTTTGTTTATTGTTCTTGTAAGCAGGATACAAAAGAGCTGTACTGGGAACAACAATTGGGACATTTCGGTCCGACCGACCAAAATGACCAGGTTTGTCAAAATGGACCACCCTCAAAGCTGGTCCCGAACATTCCGGTCAGACCAAACCTGATTGGTCAATCAAGTCGCGATGTTGTTGGTCATCAGTCAGTTAAGCCGTGATGTTAATCTAGTACCCAGATCTCTTGTTGACGAACCCAATCAAGAGATCTGGGTACAAGATTACCGTTATGTTATTGGTTTTGAAGACTCGTGGTGCCATTGGTGCATTTTGATCCGTCTATTATCACAGTTTAATAGTCGTTTATTGTTAGGTTGTCCAGTCATTCTCTCGTAGTTAGTTTTGCACGACAGTGACACCCAAGTGAAATATACAGCCAAACACACAAAATACAGTGGACGGTAAAGAGGATAAGGGATAACATCTCACCAAGTGGTGTGAATAGTGCTAGTAAAACACAAGCAAATCCTGAATTCGCACTTCTTATGATTTTTTTACATTTCTATGCCGCGGGCGTTCACTGCACGACTTCAACTTCAGGAGACAAAGTAACCGAGTGTGAATAATCACGAGAAACGGCGCGAATTCACGTTTGCACCACCATAGCCGTTGAGGTATCTTAACTTCCTACTTGAGTCCCTATTGTTGTCGCATATACATTCTCTGGCCACGGAATTTACAATAATTTACCAATAATGTCTTCTTTTTAATAATTGTTAATTTTCCTTAATAAATATCTGTTCTCTTGCGCCCATCTTGACTAGTTTAAGCTAATAATGGGCATCAGGTGTTGTCTTGTATAATTATTGAAAGTTTGTGACAAGGTGGTTGTTGTTGTTAAATTACAGAACAATAGTCCCATAATATTTTCCCCAGAGACCACAAAATTTGTTTAAATCGTTAAATTTGATCACTTCACTACCACAATAATTTTCTAGTACGTGTAAGCTAATATGATAAATTTAGCAACCTACTAAAACATGAAGATAAAATTAATAATTAGCAAAGAAAAATCCTGACATAAGTTTTCCTTTCTACTCAGTTATCAAGAACAATATTATCATGAGGTGATGATAAGCTTGTTATCGGAAAAAGGGATCCTTTTGATTGATTTTGTCAGAAAGAAAACTTCCGGTCAGCTACTGAAACTTATTTGCATAATTATGAGATTATGCCAATCAACATGCAAAATGGTTGTACAGTTTGCCATGTGTTTTACTGTGTCACAGAGCACAAAGACCTTAATTGAACTCACAGGGTTTAAAGCTGACCTAATGTACAATTGGATTTAAAATCTTCCATTGCGTTCACGAAATCAGTGAAGAGGAAGTCCTCAAAAGGTTTCACTTTATTGAAGGATAAGTTAGAATTAGGCCTGTGAATAAAGTCCTCGGCAATTCACCTAGTTTGCATACATGCATGTGCCTACCAAACCAGTAGCATAAATGACTGGACAAAGAAAATGACTACAGTAATTTTAGAATAGAATAAAAAGAGTGCTTACCACGTTAGTGAAATCAGGTGAGCCACCATGCTGAAGAAGAATAAGGACTAACGTCACGTTTCCATAATATGTTGCCACATGCATTGGGGTTTGGCCACCCTGAAAGAAAAAGAAACCAATAAAATAATTTCAACAATGACATACTCTACAATATTCTCATCAAAATGTGAGACTTCACAGAAGGATTGTGGAATTGTTTACTGACAGAGACAGCTAACCTCATTAGCAGAATGAACATTTGCACCATATTTTAGTAGCAGCTGAATAACTTGTTCTCTGTTCTTTTTACAGGCAACATGAAGAGGAGTAAATCCATTCTAGAAGCAAACACAGAAGCAACAGAGCAAAGTTATCTCTCTAACTTACAAAATTATACAATTACCATGTTTAAAGTAGTTGCAGTATCCACGAACACCAAAAATAAGCAAGGAGAATCAATCCAATGGCATTAGTTCTAAAGGAAATTCACCTTGATTTGCCGTTCCTTCTAAAGTCAAAAACCCCTGCTCTCCTAAAATTTCCTAGTTATGTATATATTTCGGGTATCGGGTTTTCCTATCAGTAACCGCTTATTATCCAGCTATCTTTTCAAGGCAAGTAGTCAATGAATTATTTCACCTTGACATCGACGTTCAACACTTAAAGACTGGTAACTAAATTTGTTGGGCAAGAGAGCCAGTTAAATACAGTTTTTTGCAGCTTGAGACTGCATTAATTGTACTTGAAACAATGTCTTAGGCTTTTGAAACTAACAAAGGGCTGAAGGCATAGCCATCATGTCCACTACAGGTTGTTTTCCTTCTGGTAAAGACATGTTCAGGGGTTTCAATAAAAATTGAAGTAGCCAGCATGTTTGAATTGAGTAACCGACTGTTTCAACAAGGGGCCGTTAGTCCCCTATTTCTAAGGGGGAGGGGGTCTGGGGGCGTGCTTCCCAAGAAAATTTTGAAATTTTAAAGGCCTAAAATGCGATTCCCAGCATTCTGGGAAATAAATTCAGGACAAAAGAGCGTGGTTCTTTCCTTCATTGAAGAAAATGTAGCTTTCATTCAACTTTTAATCTATCAGCCAGACAATCAATTATTCCTACAACCAATGAACAAGTGATGAAATCTAAATTACGCACTTTTGCACGTAAACAAACTTGTGAAAAATTGACTGAACCATAGCGTTCACATGACTTGAGTAAAAAACCAGTGGGCCTTTATGAAAACACATAATTACGTTTTCATTCAGATTGTATGATGCATTTTTGGTTACGACGTTATTCAAACTATTTGCTTCTTCTTTCTAGAAAAAAGTAGCCGACTTCTCTGAGCAAAGAAGCAGGCGCATGTTTCGTCGGCCGTCGGTGCGTATTGAAACCCCTGCGTGTTAAACAGAAAATTCAACAAAAAATGGAATAATTATATTTGCCCTTTTATTCTTCTTCCACATGGTTCTTTTCGGCTTTCCAACATTTTATAACCATGGAAGCTGAAATTTTCTTGAATTTCTCATTTTTGACGCTACTGGGGGAATAAAAGGGTGTTTTTTTACCACATCTTTCCTTGAATATTTTTTGTATACTCTCGGGTTCTGATGTTTTCATTGAAGGCCACATCTAATGAACAAGACTGACTTACCCTGGCTCTTGCATCTGTGTCAGCTCCACGTTTTAGCAACAATTCAGCAATATCTACGTGACCATAATGTGCTGCTATGTGAAGAGGTGTAAGACCATTCTTTACAAAAAAAAAAGGAAATAAAAAATCACCATTAAGAGACGACTTCCCACAAGTTTGTTTTGAAACAAATCAAAAGTACATGGAAAGCTCCAACAAAAATTCAAACAAACCATTAAACACATGGTGAGAAAATAAAGACCAGGTCATTAACAGTTTGTAGAAAATAATAATAAAAAAATCAGAAAATCAGTGCCTAGCAGACTAAAATTAATCAATGTTCTATGTGTACTTCAGTGAGAAGAGTGAATGTGAGTCTATGAGGATGTATAATAACCTTGTGGACGTTTTGACAGCAATTTTCAAAACCATATCACGTTCCAAAAGTGAGGGAAACAAAGATGTTGAATTTCATTAACTGTTTAATCAACAACAATGAAAGAAATTTAGAAGGCCAGAAAAAAGAAGGAAATGAATCCAGCACAACTGCAAGTATATAATCTGCTAACTTTTTCCAAATCATGAAAGTGAGATGTTTTTCTAGGGGTGCCTAGATTTCAGATGAAAACTAAATAATATCTAAAGATACTGGCTCTTTCCGAAATTCTGCCTTCAAAATGCACATTTCAAAACAAACATGTTCTCAAATTTCAATAGAGTCATTACACTGTCATGATATGTCTGTCTGTCTACCTGTCATGAGTTAAAACCATTTTTTATTACAGGCCACATGATGTTTATATTTTGTTACAGATCATGTGTTCTTACTGTAGCCACAGCATTAACTGGAGCCTTGTTGTCAATAAGGAGGACAGATGTGCTGGAATGGTTCCCTTGGCAGGACATGTGCAAAGGTGTAAGACCATGCTGGAAAAAAAAAGCAGTCATGTAGATGAGATCAAAATTCATTTTCTCCTCTAAGGTAATGCAGAATTAAGAGTATTGGTGAAGAGATGTTGGGAAGATGATCTCAAAAAAATTCAGACCTCTTTTTCTTCTAGTTGAGAAACATAATGAAAACTTGACAGACAAATTATTTTTCTGTTGACCTTAAACCTTTTCCTAAGCAATTTCACCATGCATTATCAAAAGTGAGGAGATGATCCTCAATATGTCAGCTAATTAAATGTACTTGTCCCTCTCAAAACGTCCCTTAAGTTGAATTGGCTGGAAGCACTTTCCAGCATTTTTGCAAGGTTTAAAATAAATTTCAGGAGAGGGTACAGAGATACATTAACACTATTTGAAAAATTAAGGTGGCTCTGAGCAAGGTTTTTAACTTGCCAAAAGGTTGCATTTCATCATGCTTATCATTGTTGGAAATATTAAAAACTGGGGGTTGCCAAAACTCATTGAAAGTGTAAGTCCATAAAGCTGAACTTGAGGTTGTTTTTGACAAGCAAGTTAATATATGGTTGCTATAGTAAAATGTAATATCAAGAAAATGACCACACCAGGCTAACCAATGAGGAGTGAGGTATATCAAACCAAGAACCCTCTGTAGGGGTACACGTAAAAATGGGAATTTTCAAGAACAACACAATGGCTACAAATTCATGAAGAAAGCCACTGGGGTTCACATTTAGTAAAAGGTCCACGTCATTTTTTTATTTCTGATGACAACCTACTGTATGAGCACCCTATTAAAATAAAAAGTACTAAGGACATAATAAAAATTCTACAAACCTTAGTTCTTGCAATTATGGAGGCCTTCTTATTTACAAGATATTCTACGACTGTGTCATGTCCATCTCTTGAGGCACAGTGAAGAGGTGTTAGACCATCCTGGAAAAAATAAAGGCAAAAAAAAAAACAATATTAAAAATTGAGGTGATCAAGATATCTGTGAATTGCAACATAAAGACTTGGCACATGGTCCAACCTTTTGAAAATGTAAAACTTGGATATTTTCTAATCAGTGATGAATCCCATGAGCACCAAAGGAGCAAGCCGCTAGCGGGGATTGAGGGCCTGCTCCCCCAGACAGTTTTGAAATCTTGATGCTCTGAAGAGGACAATTTCTGTCTTAAATGTTTGCTAAATCAATTGTCATTTTTAAGTTTACCAGTATATTAATATGCATGGCTTCTTGTGCAAGTACTTGATTTTATTTTGTATTTCATGCAATAAGTTTTCTGGATATCTGAGATTCAGTCAAGTTTACTCTTTTAGGTGTTCTTGTATAAGAATCATAAGAATTCATTTGAAAATACCAGAACAGCTAATCAAAACACAGGTAACCCAGGCTCTGTGATAGTACCACAGTACGGTTCCAGTAAAATTACAGTGTTTGTATGGGGTAAAAATATCATCCTAACATTTCTAGGAAATACTAAACAAAGATCAATGAAACTTACTCTGCAGTTAAAGGCCCATGTTCACCCTAGATGCATTGCGCGCCCTGTACTCCAGAAAAAACATTTCGCGTAGTTGAAAATCGCTGCCTCTAGTGTGTAAGGTCAATCTTTGTTAATCTTCTACAGTTCGCTAAATCTGGTTTAACAGAAAGTCTCAACAAGTTCTTTTGGTATTTTTCTTTACATCTTCTTGGATATTTTGGAATGATATCGAGCCTTTTTGTTTCTGTGAGAGTTTGTTTCACTGCAGCACTTTCGATGGCGGCTCCATCGAAACAAACGGTTGGAAGCATGGTTGGAAGACCGCGTCGACGGGGGTCGCCGAAGTACATTAGTCTCCGTGAATCCGTTTTTTTAATCCCTGGAGAGATGGGAAAGAAACTCTTGGCTGTAAATTCTACAGACAGCGTGTTTGCCGAGTTCCTTCTACATCGAATGTTCAATTGTAAACAAAGGTGCCGTTGAAATCAGTTGAAAGCAAAACAAGCGAGTCAATCTAACATGAACAATGCTTTATTTAATTTAACCTATGAAGCGAGTGATATCCTTAACGTAAACTTATCGTCTGGCATATCACGATTAAATCCGGCCCTAAAGTAGCGAGAACTCTTATTAGCAAACCAATCCTTAGCAAAACCTAAAGAAAGTGTAATACAGCGATTACAGCGACAAGACCGTACGCAGTGCCGATTCGACGCTTTGCAAACACAACTTCTCGCTTATTCTTTCGAGCACACATACCTAAGCTTCCTAAGAATTAACACAAAATAATAGATTGAGGAATCAAAACATTTCACAGTCGAATCGGGCTTCAGGAAAACCTCACCTGGTGCTTATTAGACGTTTCGTAATTTATGACCTTCATTGTGTTCATCGGACTCAACAAAGCATCCAGATGCATTCACTACCAGTTTAAATTTTGAACTGCTTTCTGCGGTGACATTTAACCCCGGGCATTTAACGAAGTCGGCGATATATCTTCCTCCATTTGAAAAAGAATTAAAAGTCTTACTGGCCTCTCTGATAAAAAGCTGCAATTGTAGTCTCCCTCGCAGTCGTTTTTAGTATCGTCACGCAACGCTCCTCACAGTGGAAGCCAATCAAAACACTGCATTTGACAAAAGAATCGTTTCAAAACAAAAACACAAGCGCGCAAAGCCGTTTGGGTGAACATGGGCCTTTAATTGTTGTTGTCCTTATTGCTCCAACTAAGTTTCGTGATAATTTGCAGTAATTTGTTCAAATTCACTCTGTCTACAATAATAATAACAATAATTTTTTTGTACAGTGCCCAGGCCTCATTTTCTTGGCCGCGTGTTGATCTGGCCCGGCTGCTTCGGCGAGCGTATTCTCGGTCTGTTTGGATTATATTCTTCGAGTTTGCCAAAGTCTGTGGGATTCGTTTCTCATCTGGGAAAGTTTCATTGGTTTCTATATCTGCTGCTATCCTATTTCTATGATCCTGGCATGTTTATTTTCCGTTGGAGTTCGAATTTCGTGGAAATAGTTGTGTTGAATGAGAGCATGTCGGCAAAAATGGCACCTCGTGTTTCCTACCTTGTATATTATTATTGTAGATAGAGTGAATTTAAACAAATTACTGCAAACTATCACAAAACTTTGTTGGAGCAATAAGGACAACAACAATTAACTGCAGAGTAAGTTTTATTGATCTTTATTTAGTATTTCCTAGAAATTTTAGGACGATATTTTTACCCCATGTAAACACTGTAATTTTACTGGAACCGTACTGTGGTACTATCACAGAGCCTGGGTTACCTGTGATCAAAATTGGGATTTTTCCTACCCCAATCACACATTGATCATGATCCAGGTTTTCATGCAAAATCAGGAGAATCCCAACAAGATCAGGATGGTTGGACAGTCTGCCTTTGGGGGCACCCTAACTTACGCACATAGTCATTTCTGCCTCCCATTTATAATCTCACCTTGTTGGGTATATCAACT
Source organism: Porites cylindrica (assembly GCA_964035525.1). NCBI lineage: Eukaryota > Metazoa > Cnidaria > Anthozoa > Scleractinia > Poritidae > Porites > Porites cylindrica. Next base: position 13,556,682 of record OZ037781.1, on the reverse strand, counting down.
TTTGAACCTTTTTCTACCAACAGAGTCACAATATTAAGGTTGCCATATTTAGCTGCTACATGAAGTGGAGCAATAACATAATTCTACAGAGAAAAATGAGAGAACGTTTAGTTAGCAAACCAGCAAAAAATAGAGTAATAAAATGTTAATATTATTTCATTAGTATGGTGGACCTACATTTCATTTTTATCTACTCTTTACCAATATATACATTTTTGATGTTTCATCTGGAATGAGATCAAGTCATGTTCAGCAGGGCTAAATAAAAGCTGGCAGGGCTTATGTGTGAAGGTTTTTAGTTTCTGGATTTATACTAATTATTGAAAAATAAATTTACATCAAAGAATTATAGCAAATTGAAACTCAGGCAAGACTGTTAAGTCAATGTTTCAACAACCTCTCAACATCTTTTTCAAGATGCAGTTGATGTTAAGCCATGTGACCACTTAAGTCACCTGACAGGAGACTCAGCAATGTGGGCAGGACCTCATTGCCCCGGTCATGGCTGAGAGCAGGAAGCCTACAGTGAGTCTGGAGAGCTTTTTTAATCTAATTTTAAACTCAGAACTCACTATCTATTTGCTTATTAATAAAGTTTTGAATTATGTCACGCTATAATATTAAGTGTACACGTCTTTGACAATGTCTTCTGGAAATATCGATAATATTTAATTAGAGTTTGCTGAGAGGAAATCATTCTGCATGCAGACATGTTTCTCTGATGTGAGTACCTTAGTTTTGTAGTCAACATTTGCACCATGTTGAATTAGTACTCCTGCAACATTGAGGTTTCCATATTTTGCTGCAATGTGAAGTGGAGTGAAGCCATTCTGTAAAAAAAAATGTGCAAGTGGTATTTTAACATAGTTGTCAAACCCCAGAGATTACCCACCCACCCTAGTTCTTTCCCTGCTGTCCCTTTCTAATCCACCATTTTTTACACATGCCAGTAGGAACTGTGATGGAAATGCATCAGTCACAAGCAACTACAAAGCTACTATTAGTCTCACACAGCAAATCAAAACCATGACCAGATGAAGACCAGCAGTGAGGGAATGATACAACAAAATCTGACAATGAAAACATACTACACAAGCAACAAACAAATTAACCATGACCATCTCTATAACATGCAAAAATAGTCCTATGAGAGGACATGAGCTTGCTGGCCATTCAGTAAATAGTCCGCACAAAAATCACGTGCTTGCAAAACAAAACTGTTCTTCAAGGCAGTGATGTTGTGTAGCAACTTCTAATCGGCATACGCACTGTTTGTCACTGTTTGTTCCATGTTATAAGTGCTTTAAAGCATTGGGACAATTGTGATTTCTTGCCAAGATTAAGCGCGCAAAATAATGTCATAACGAAATTACCATAAGATGAAATTTTAAAAACACCAGTTGTTTTAAAATTATGCAAATTTGTGACATTTTAAATGAATGTTTAAATAGTAAAAGTGACAAATTGGTGTTTGCATTTTCCCACACCATGATTTTCAGTGTTTAATACTACTAACAACAAACAAATATTCATTACTTAACTAGTAAAACTCAATCAACACATAAAGCAATTACAAATGGATAAAAATAAATGTAGCAAAGAAATTAATGTGACTAAAGCAATTTGAAAATTATCATATGTCAAAACAGCACACTTTTCCTGTAAATATGATAATTATATGACCATTCCTCATGAATGCAAACACTTATGTTTTTAAAATTCATGTAATGGACCATAATAATTTCTTATTTGAACTTTTTAAAAAGCCCTAAGAACAATCAGTATCAAATTCCTCTTTGTCATAATAACGCTTTAATATAAACGTGTTACTGCATGTACGAGAACAATAAGCCTACCATCATTCATTCATTCATTCTTATGCAAACAAAAGCTTAAAGGCAGCCTTACTGGCTATAATCGGAGCCAGTAAGCTCAAAAAAATAAATTTGAATCAACTTACAGGTGCCTCAACATCAGGTTTGTGATCTTTTTGCAGTAACAGCTTGGCTGCCTTGGCAAAGTCTTTTCTGGCAGCAGTGTGGAGAGAACGGTAGCCTTTCTGTAATTCAAAATAAACACAAATGAGAACAACATTAAACTGCATCACCTCTTGTAAACATGAACGGCTGTCTGTTCATGCTCTTTTGTTGACAGAGTAGCGTTATTATTTCTAAATAAGGAGTAGCAAGAAGAGGAGGGAAGCTGCAAAGAACAGCTAAGTGACTTACCCTGGAGTCATGATGAAGCAGAGCAGCAACAACTTTCTCATGCCCTTGTTGGACAGCAACATCAATAGGTGTAAAACCATCCTGGAAAAAAGTACACAGAATATTTGCCTGTTGATTTTAACCTACAACATTAACATTGATGAAATCAGCTGATCAGTTATCTATGTATACTGTGTAGTTTTGCTGCAACTTAACAATCACTTGACATCGTGATTTAAAACATGGTAAATACCACAAGACACCGGAGGAAAAAAAAACGCATGTAATAATAATGAGAAAAAAAGAGGACCTTCAGCTGTTTATTTTATGGGTTTACTGTACTATGAAGTGACTATTATTTTACACAATAAACTTCTTAGACAGTATTTTTGTGTGGAATGAATTATGTCATTGTTTTCCACAATCGTGCACAGTGAACTCTACTATACATGTATATTTTGCCAATTGACCAAACCTAGTGGATCAAACTGGGTTGGATCAATTCTGTAACCTTATCCCTAAGTTTTTACCAATTATTTTCTAAACTTATTCAGAATACTTCATTAAACAGTGCTGTCATTAAGGGCTGGGGGCCTATGGGATTTCCCCTGGCTACATGTACATGGAATGTAACCCCCAGCTACTTTCATAGGAGAATAGAAGATAAATAAAACTAAATAAAATCTCAAATCCCTAGCAATTTGATTCCCCATCTACTTGTTGCATCACCCAGCAACTTGAAATTTTTGTGACAGCAGCCCTGTTTAGAGTACTAATATCTGAATATATAGACTAACCTCTGTTGTAACTTGCTGGTTTGCTCCTCTACTTAGAAGTGTTCTCACTACATCCACATGACCTTCCTGTGCTGCCATGTACAGGGGAGTGAAACCATTCTGTAATACAAAATAATGAATCATGCAAGTTAACGCACTGTACCTGGGTGCATATTGCATGCCAAAAAATCTACTCCAGATGCATGGATCATTCAAGATACAACACCCTATTTATGACAAATTCTGCCCCTTTTTCTAAGCCATATCAAAGATTAGACTGACTCATCACAGTGGCACAATATCACACTAAAGTAACCTGCCCACAGGACTACAAGTATTTCAGAAATGCCAACCTCCGGAGGTCTTAAGTCTGAAGACTCTCTCTTTTGCACTACCCCCCCCCCCCGAAAGTCAACACCCCCCTGCCCCCAGATTGACCTAGCCACCAAATTATGACATAGGAATAGCCTAGGACATTATATGAGGTCTTACATGAAGTACCTACTATCATGACAAAACTAATCTTTGTCAGTTATTAAATATGTGCAAAAATGTCCCAGAAACCATACAATGAAAGAAATTTGAGGAAAAAAATGGGCTAAATTTCAAACTAAAACACAGAAAAGCTCCAAAAAGTCCATTCCGGAAGATTTGGTGACCCCATACGGGAGAGACTCCTGGATAATCCAGGATGGTTGGCATTAATTATATGCTATTCTATGCTAATTGAAAATTCTCTACGACACAGCTGGAGTCCCATGAACAGTTTATATCAAAGCAGGAACTCTCACTTAAGGAACTGATGCCTAGGACAGGATTTGGTGGGGTGGGTGTGCTATCGATAAGTTTTAAACAGGATCTACATGTAAGCTGCTGTAAACACATCCCAATGGTTGCCTAATGTACACAAAATGTACAGGGCTTTCATTCAGGGGCCACGAGTTATAACACCAGATGAAGCACTTCAAAGAAAAACTTGAATTACAGTTTTGGACAAGTCATTTTTACAATTTCCTGTGGTCATCGATTTTGATTTTGTTGGAAGCTAGTGACCTCCTTGGCCTTTCCCTTTTAGGCAAGTTGACAGGAAATGCTACTTGCTCAGCAGGAAAATCGTAGTTGTCTTAGAAGAATGGACAGGGCTATTTTCAAGATCAGTAACCCCTTTATGATGGCAATAATCAGAACTGTGGAAACTTAATATAACAAACTGCTGTATAATAAAAACCTGCTACATGTATCAAGGCTGTGCTCTAAAAAAATTGAAGGGAGCCCAGTGCTCTGAACTTGTGAAATCCAAGGTGCCCAGCATACATGTATGATTTGTATGAAAAAAGTAAGATTTTCTAGTAGTCTGGGAGCAAAAGTTACGAACCACAGGCCACTGGGCACTGCTAGAACAATGCTCTTCTTGCTATGATGATTGATACTATCTCTTAATTGACCTATTAATATTAAAATATATGAAAAAGAACCTTGCTAAAATAAAACCATGTTATAGCAAACATATTTCACCAGTCCCTTGGCCCTTTATAACCAGGTTCCAATGTAATTTGACATAGACAGAGCAAGATTTTTCATGAAGAAGATAGCTGCACTGTTAAAAAAGAGGTACTTTTCTTGTATGTGCAGGTCCATTTAGCAGGTCATCCATTAACCCAAGGGTCATACACAGGGACAAAAGTCAGAAGTTCTCATAGAAGTGACCAGTCATAGTGTTTTAATTATATGTAGTTAGTGTTTATACTCTGTCAGAAAAATTCTTCATAAAACATACCTGTGCCCTTGAATTGACAGATGCACCATTTGCTAACAAAACTTCAACAGCATGTTTCTGACCAGCAAGTGAAGCAATGTGCAGCGCTGTGTTTCCTTTCTTGGTGGTAAAGTTCACTCCTGCTCCACGCCTTAAAAGTTCTTGTACAACCTCCACGTGGCCCTCTTTAGATGCCAAATGCAGCGCATTGAGACCATTCTGAAAATTGTCATGAAACATATAATGTTCATCATGGCTAATGTGTATAAAGGGTTTTGTTTATTGCTTGTTTAATTTATTGATTTGTTTCAACCACATACTGTAGGTCTTGATCAGGTGATAGTTTTGGTTTACTGAGTTTAAGGACTATTTGTACATGTGTACCACCATGGTTGTTAGTGATTGGTGTACACTGTATCACAAACCTCACTTATAGTTAGATTACATTCTGGAAAATTTATGAAATCATGACTGTATTTGCTCTTCTAACTTTGAAGTCTTTAAAGGAAGTCAGGACTGAAATGTGAATTTTAAATACAGGTTGTACAGCTGTATGTGGAATACCGTATTTCCTTAATGCCTGGGCGCTTATTCAAAATTACAAAAGGAGGAGGCCAAGGCGCTTATTGGAAGAGGGGTGCTGTTTTCCTTTCAATAAATTAGTGTAATTTTGTTTCACAATGGCTAAATCTTTAGTAGAAACATGAAGTTAATACTAATAGTCTTTTTTGTTAAAACAGTAGTTGGTAATCAAGCATGCACTACAGTAGCCCCATTAAACACTTAGCACAGATATGTATCAGTATTGGTTAATGCTTGTTTATAGAATATTGATTATCTTATCACCCCTGCGAACATCCTCATCAGTGATATACACAGATCTTCACATTCCTCTTGTATACCAACTATTATTTTAAGAAAGTGAGGGGAGGATAAGGGGGACGCTTATTTTAAGAGGCAGACCTGCCAACTCTCACGGTTCTGCCGTGAGTCTCACGATTTTTTGTCATTTCTCATGGTCTCACGACAAGGCTCCTCAATCTCACAGGTTTTGGGAAAAATCATTCTGATTCGTTGAATCAGAATAAAAATGAGAAATTAACGAGGAATGCTTGTGCCATAAAGTGAAAAACTAATAAAGAAGAACACTGTTCTTACTTTTTTGTACCCAGCTGTGATTTTCGCTTGTCTTCAATAAACTTAATCGTTTTTTTTCGTGTCTGTCCGCCATTTTGAAAGGGGAGTAGGCCCTGGGAACGAGGTCTAATTCCCAGGCGTCTCCCATGTTGAGTTTCCCAGTAGTCTTTGTAAACTGTTAATGACTTTCCTCGATGGAAAAGGGGTTTGTTTAATCTTGATCGGGAAAAAAATAAAATCTCACTATTTTTTATAGAATCTCCAGATTTTTTTTCATGGGTCTCCAGATTTTCCTTTATCAGGGGTTGGCAGGTCTGAAGAGGGGCGCTTGTTTGGTATTATGGCCTAGGGGGGTGGGTGCTTATTTGGGGGAGGGCACTTATTCGAGGAAATACAGTTTACATTTTAGGTGAAGTCACACTCCAGAAAATATAAAAATTCAATGTGAGGTCTCTGTAGGTTTCCTCTTTGCCCTTCCATCAAGGTCTGGCCATAATTGGCTTCCCATATACAGTATGTTGCTAATGTTTTCACTATAAGCTAGCAGCTTTACCCTCCCCCAGGAGAACACGTGGCCAGTACAGTTGAACCTCAATCTGTGACCACCACTTGTAAGCAACCACCAATCCAAAACAACAAACTTTTGCTACTCAAAGTCCTTTGATTAGCATCTCTTGTCAACCATCACCCTTCATAAGCGACCACAACCACTTTTAGTGCTAAGGGTTTTATAATTTTCCTTTGTTTTTAACCTCTTGTAGGCGACTACTTGACTCATGGTCTAATCTCTTCTTTCAACGTATAATGTACTACACCACTCATAGTATATGAAGAATTTTCAGTGACGACATGCAACCACACATATTGTAACTGCATTATTATATATGTTGTGAAAGGTTGTTGTCAAAAGTGCACGCAACAATCCTGAAAGGTATTGTGGGTGTTTGTTGTCGTTGCTTAAGGTCCCTTGGGATGATGACATGATAGGGTTTAATGATTCCATTTCCTTTACACAAATGTGGACATAACACCCCCAATCAATGCCCCTCCCCTCCCACTCTGAAAAAATTTGAAGAATTACTAAAAAGAGAAATCTCCAAAGACAGAGTATTTGACAGAAACCTTGCTTTGTTTATCTTCGCGTTTTGTTATTACCATTTATTGTTTTGTTGCAAAATAAACATACTACACGTGTTGAAAATGGTGAAAATTTAATAAGCACCCAGCCTCGAATAAGCGCCCACTCTCAAGGTCCAAACATTTAATAAGCCCCCAGCTAGGCAGTTAATCGAATACATACGGTATAATAATAATATCAGGCTACTTACAGCATTGCAGGTATGGATATCCCCTTCATCGTTGAGAAAATTCCGCACCTTTTCAAGATTCCCAGCTCTCGCAGCCCTCAAAAATGCAACATCAACCTAATGACGATTAAAATGATCATAAGAAATTGGTAACAAAGAACCTAAGTGGCAGCAGGATCTTTTGAAAAGTCAAAATACCAACAGGCAGCTCTTTCTGACTACAATGGGAACACTCTCATCAGGATACATGCCAAAAGGTGACCTTCGCTACTTGAAAGAGGTGGATGCTTGAAAGAGGTTCAATTTACAATATTCTTTTGTATAATTTTAGGACTTTTGACTTGCTAACCCCCAAAAGGCAAAAAATGTGAGATTCTGAACCTAGAGCTGGAAAAAGTAGTAAGAAATGGGTAAAAAGTAGTGAGATGTCCCACATTTCCAAGTGGAAGGACATCCAGTGGGTTTCATGGGTATTGGAAGTCACATTATGATATTATTGTAAAGCTGGAGCTGTAAACATCACAATCAATTTTACGATTTTGCTTGCAGCCATCTTGAAACATGAGAAACATGCGCATTTGGTGGCAGCTGCCAGTTGCTGTGGGCTAAGAGAATGTAATCAAACCGCTAAAGGTTTTCATTGAATTTGGCTGGCTTTCTTTCAATATCTAACTTGAAAACAAACCCTAGAGCTCCAAAATGTTTTTGGGAGTTTGAATTTTTGAGAAAGCATGAGAAATCAGTTGCCAACTCCTGAGAGCGTGAGATAGGTCATGAAATCATAGGACTCATGACAAAGTTGTGAAAAATCTGACTTGGATTACCAGCCACTTAATAATAATAATAATAATAATAATAATAATAATAATAATAATAATAATAATAATAACAGGGCCATGGCCAGACTTCAGAACAAGACGAGGCAAGTTTTCGTGACATTTTTCTTCAGAAAAGTCAATCTTGGGCAAGTGTAGAAGTTCACTTTTTTATTGCCTAACGATACTGGTGCCAAGTTAATGACCATCTGCATTTTAAAGCATTCAAATGTTGTAACATGTATTATAACAATAAAATGAATCCACAAGGGTAGCCAACGTTTATGGATTTTATACGGTAGATAAGGAGAAGTCTTAGGTAACACTTTTTTTGAAGTTAGTTCTTAGATGATATACAGAATCACGCTCACTTATCAATTATCTGTTTCAATACACTCTTGCTTATGTTCTTCAACTTTGAGACAGCAATGTCATAATATTGCCATGTCTTGTACTTGTAGGACTAAGAAGTCACTAACTTTCACGATTAAGAGTAGTAAACTCCTCCCTTAACAGTTAGAAAAGTGAAAGTTTTTTGCCTGTCGTTTATTCGTTGCCAAAAGCTAAGGCAATCCGTCCGTGGCCAGATCGAGAGGCATCCCATCTCTTTTAAACAGAACTGCTGTCAATTTCCGTTGGTTTATGAATGTATGCTAAAGCGAGCCTGTTCATGCTTGTTCGGGACCATGTTTTAAGCCTTCTCAGTGAGCTGAAGTTTCTTCAGAAAAAAAAAGGCCAAAATCAAGACGAGGCAGGCTCATGTTAGCTACAGCCCTGAATAATAATAATAATAATAATAATAATAATCTTTATTATGCTTTTGTCTATGCACGTGGTTAATATTACACTCTAAGAAATTCAATTACAGTACAAGATATATTAAAAATGTAAAAAGAATAATGTGCAAGCTAGGAAGCTAAATGAGCCAGTTGGTTTTCTTGTTAGCTCCCTGAACATTTTATGTTCTAGGTAGCAGGTAAAATCAAAGGAAATACAATGAGAGAAAAAACAAAAAACAAAAAAAACAAAGTAGGAAGAACTTATATTTACATTGAATCTAATTCATTCAGTTGGTTAGATAGTTCTTCCAACTTTGCATTTACAGGAGCAAGCTTTTGCTTTTAAAGATTTTTTTACCTGCTCGAAAGTGATACTAAATCACAAGTCAATCTGCAAGTCTTGCAGTCATTGTGAGCAACAATTTCAGTGTCGATGGTGGGGCGGCTGGGAAATGTGGCCGTCCACCATGACGACATAGGTGCTTAATGGAGGTTCAACCGCATCGTGCTACACAAAGTAGTTCTAATTTTTTACTCTGGATGAATTCCTTACAAGTAAGTGTGAGATCCCATGCAGATGAGAGCTACTCAGAATTACTCTCCTTCAGTACCGTTAAATATGCTGCACAAGGTGATAAATTAGCTCTTTGATCAAGAAAATTATATCACTTACAGACTTGAAAACAAACGTACAAACTAGAATTAATTTCCACAATATTACCCTTTAAAAGAGAAAAATCAGAGGATAAAAATATAACTAGTAAAAAATAAGCGAGGAATTGTAATTATTTTTATTGATATATTTTATTCAGAAAGCTAAGGAAGCTTTCTTCTTTTCATTTTGTAATCTCTAAAAAATTATTAATTTTCACAATTTACATATTACACTAAAAGCAAATGACAACACCAAAACACTACAACTTACCAAAAATTATGTAATAAAAAAACTCACACCCAGTACAGTGTATGTACTGCTATTTTAAAACTCAACTTATGCTCTGGTTAAGAAGAAAAATAACCTTACACCAAAACTGCTGGAAATTTTGTTTGACTAGTCAAATAATTACAAGGGATGTTTGTGTAAGGGACAATTATTGTCAAAAACTCAAGTTTTTAAAAAAGGTTATGATTGGCTGCTGATTGCCTTTGAAGAAAAACAAACAAAGACCTTTGGACTCCCTATTTCTATCTCAACATATGTTTTTCCTCTCAAGCAAGTACATTGAACAAGTTAAACAGCAATTTGAACTTGAATTTAATTGTAAATGTTTTCTTAAAGTTCAGATGAAACAACATTCATTATTCAAAATTTGGAAAAGAGACTCACTTTCTTCCCTGACTACATTCTATAACCCACAGGCTTTATAATTATGTGCAAAGGAGATTACTAATGTTTCACAACCATTAACAAATTAATGCTAATGTTCTGAAACACATTCCAACTGAATTTGCTAAATTATGAATTTATAACAAGTCTGCCACCTGAAGAATTAACTAGAGAATGTTAAAAGAGAGTTGAACACAAAGAAGGTTCTTCAAATATTTTTGAAGATTCACATTCTGTCTATAGCTAGTCTATGTGGAGTGCTAAAAATCATAAGCCACAAACTGTATACCATTGGCTATCGTTATAGTTTCTGAAAAGAAAGAGATTTGTTTAAAAATTAGAGAAGACAGAAGACTGAAGAGAAAATAAACAAGTTGGAGAAAAGACTGAGAAGACACAGTAATGCACATAACGACGAATCGAAATCATTATAGCGTGACAGGCAAAGGTCTTGGAATGTTCGAGGTCGATTTCACACCTCCAAACGATTTTGTGTAGGTTGAAGGAAGTACACCGGCGAAAAACCAAATTCGTAGAGGTGAATAAGCGGCTTTATTTAAACTGATTATTAAATTCAAGGTTGGTGGTAATGAGCATAATCAATATAAGTTTACTAGATTGAGTAGCCAAGCGTATTAATCTGCGTCAACCGTTAGTTTCGATCAACTGTTCGAACTTCCTACTCCACACGTGAAATTAACAACCAGTTTTCCAACCTGCACAGTCGGAGAGCAAAAGCACATGGTCCAAGAAAACTTCTTGAATTGACATGTGATTAGTTCTTTTAACACTGGAAAGCTTTTCACTAGAGGCTTACTCAAGTGTAATACATGTCGTGTAACACATTATACCACCGATTAAATGATGGCGTCCTCGATAAGACTTGTCATTTTCATAGTTCTCGTAAAGCATTTATGCTTACTAATGACTTCCAAAACGTATGTGCACTTCGACATCGTGGAAATCAACAGAGAAAGGATCGAGAATTGTTGCTGAAAGGAGCAAAGCCTTAAATAAAACGTTTGCATAGCACAAAAGGTGTGGTAGATTCACACCTAAATCGCACGCCCCCACTCAGATCCCAAAGGCCTAAACGGACTCGAGGAGTGTTGTTTTCTTTTTATTGTTATTAATCATATGCGCATTTTGAAAGTCCGAACACGATCAAAAGGTAACGAGACTTGACTGGTAAATGATGAGATTTTGACAGAAAACCGTTGACCTGAAGTTTGGATTGCAATACCATTGCCCATGATGAATAGAATTGTAGTCTGCGAATTTGTCACAGTACATTGGGAAGTACATACGGCGCTACTGCAAATCTTACAAATATGCAAACACAAGACTGAATTATAGCACTGAAATAAAGAAGGCAAACCACGAGCGTTTGCAAAGAATAATTCTAAAAGTATACTTTCACGTGAACGAGATAGGACAGGGAAAACAATTCAAAAGATCGCGAGCGATTCATCACCGCACAAAAGAAGTCCAGAAACTACGAACAAAACGCCAAAAATAAATTTCGCAAAACAACTACGGAAACTTTAAATGGTCGTAGTAAGGAAAGAGGTTGATTGGCATTTTAATTTGGAGGCTATCCTGGCAAGACAAGGGAACTCAATACCTGTATAAAAGTAAGTAATATTTAGGACAAGCAAGGAAGAGAGCAGCTATAAATGAAGTTTAAACTCGACTACCTGTGCGTGACGCGGCAATACGATTTTAGAAGAAATAACAACACTCCGACAGAACATTCCAGTTTATGAAAACAACAAAAAAAGTTTTTCCTCACTTCGAAATTAAGTAAGTGAAGTGGAATACACGTCAGTGTAGCTCAGAAAAATAAAAACGACGAAAGAACAGAGCAACGAATATTCAAGCGAACGAGCCGCTTGATGCTGATCAAAAACAAGAGTACGCGCCATTAGTTTACCTGATTTAAGGTTCCTGTTTTGTCTCGCTCCTTCATTTTTTGGGACTAAGCCAAATGGGAAGTCTTTCCCAACAAAGTGCAGAACTTCAGGCGATTGCAGCTCTATGCCAAGGCGCAATCGAGTTGTGAAAAAACTTTCTGTGTGGTGGCCTTGAATGCAACACAGCCACAACGCCTCGATGAATCGAGACAAAAACCACGCATGCCCCAATATCGTGAGTAAACACGCGCGACACGCGCGAGATTTTTACGACGTCACACAAACTCCAAGTGAAATCCGCCGTGTTTTTTTTTTTTTGATTTACATTTGTAAATCAGATTGAACTATGTGCATTTCAGAGACAATACACAAGCTAAAGGTTTCATTGTCTATTTTAACCTCACCGATGGAATATGACAACAAAAATAAAACGAATAAAAATTTTGGCCGCAAGTTTTTATACGGACGGTCGAGGAACCTCCAAAGGGGCACAAAAGCTCTATATAAACATTTGCAGTAACAAAAACTTTAAAAATACATTGTGAAACAGGTAATTAGTCCTGGCAATTATACATGGTTGGCTTTGTAAAAGATAAGGTTGACACAGTTTGTACCTCTGTGTGCATGGCTAAAACGTCTAAAACATCGGAAAAACCCAAGTAGCTTTCCTCTTTATCGCTAATCAAACGTAGCTTTATCCTACTTTTCTATCACTCCCTCAAACATATGGATGAAGAGGACCGCATGCCCCGGTAAAGCTTTTAGGATATAAATCGAAAAACAACCATTGTATTTTGCCGATTACTAGTAATCGGCTCCGGTCTTGGAAGTCCCAACCGTGGGGTGGGCGGGGGGGAGGCATGGGCCACAGGGTAAGGGTTTTGAGCCTCTTCGTTATGCGTGACGAGACAAAAACGGCTGTCAGGGAGACTAGGAAGAATGCGGCACCCCCACCAATAATATGCGAAAGTAACCCCCCCCCCCCCCCCCCATCCCGTGCTTGGGCTGTTCCCAGGAGCACTGTTATCTTGTAATTTCCGTCATATAAATGAAAACGTCAAGTGCCTTTGCGAAGATAAAAGCAATAAAAAGTTACAGTCACATTATTTGTTCAAATCTCCGTAAAGAAAAGGCCGTTTAATCGTAGTATGCGGTCGATCATGTTCTGTTAGCATTTTGGCTTTAAGTTTATCATTTTGACTGGTCCAGGCCGGTTTTTGTCTGACCGTCAAGTATATTTTGAAACTCAAATCTAGCAACAATGCCTAGTTAAAACCTAGTTGTCACGGGGCTTTCCACACAACTGCGACGAAGATGTGAATGAATCAGGTTAAAGAGAATGTCTTAAAGCATGTAAGAGTTCATATTAGCACCTCTCATCATATCGCCTCTTGGCTATTTTTGCTCTTGGTGTAAAGTGCGAACGGAATAATCTAAGGCTGGAGATTAAGCTCAAGACTATACGCTCATAAACTTATAGATACACATACCGTTATATCCTTCATGATGTTGATCAATAACCACGAATGGAACCACGTACGAGCTGCCTCACAAAATTCCTTTCATCTCTGAAATTCATAAGATCATAAGATGTGGACACCCCGATTCTCCGCGAAACATGCGATCTGTAAAGCTCTAAGAAAAACGGCGAATTTTCAAAGAACTGTCGACATTTCTAGAACCCAGAGCTGTACATGAGGTACAATAGCACTGTGGTATAAATAAAATATTAGGACAGAATGTTTTTTGAAGGCGAAATTTGTTAGTGACCGATGGCGTGTATCGCCAGGCCAAAGCTGTATGTAATATGACGAGCCCATATTCCTTTAACGAATTAATGATTTACTACATGCATGGTCCATACAAGCTTTGATGGCAGCCACTTCTGACGTATTACTAAATGACGGCTGGAAGGAGATATTAAATCGACCAGGCACTAACAAAACAAATACACGAGAATTACGTATTTGTTTTTTTTTTACGTGAATATCATAACTCTGAACCGAAAAAGTTTTCGTTTTATGGATTGCTTATGCATAGTCTGTTCCAGGGGTTCTAACTTATGCAAGGTTCAGTCTTTGAATAAATTTATCGAAAAAACTTAACAAGGATGCCTATTTCACACAAGCATTATATATGCCTCTCAGCAATGACATTTTCTTTCTAATATTGTCTTACCTTTCCAAATGGGGGCGAAACATTGACCGATAAGCGACCACAAACAAGTTGTAATTGTGCAGTCAAGTAAGTAGCGAAATGTAACAGAGATAAACAGAAACCACTGAATTTCGCTTTTTAACATACAACGCTCGAACCTCTACGAGTTACGGATAAAGAGGACCAATCTGATTCGAGCATTTAATTCTCTTTGATCTCAAATTAAACTGTCTGTTTATTTTGGCCGACCACTGTCTTTTGCGATATATATAACCCGATAACTTCTTAGACGATCCGAGCGTCTCTTTATAGTAACCTGTTCTCACCTCCCCAGAAGCTCCGGCTGGTTTTTCAATAATAATAAAAAAAAACAGTAGCAATATAAAACAAAAGTAAGCGCGCGGTGGACAATGGGAAGAGAGAAAAAAAAAAACAACAAAACAAAACAAAACAGAATGCAGGGCTGGCACTACGGCAAAGTGCTTATTTATTATAGGCCAATATTTTGGCTAACAAAATCAGCCTTCCTCAGGGCCACAGCTATACCGAGAGAAAATGTCTTTTAACGGCTCCTAAAATTTGAATTTAAAATTCACATAAGTGGTTAAAAATTAACAACAATTATTAATACTAGATAGGATAATATACAATGAGGAACAATGAGGTCTTCTTCTCGTACCTCATAGCTAGAGGCAAAACCCTGTCACGAGACGGTCTGAACAGAAGGAAAGAATATTGAACTCTTTCTATTTCTATTTTTATTGTATAATCTTTAACCTGTATATTATTCTATCTAGTTTTAATAATTGTAGTTAATCATGCGTTAAAACTAAAATTCCTTAAATAAAAGTCCTTCTTCACTTTACGGTAAAAATCAGTGAATTGGCCCTGAAAATGAGTCGAGAAAGCATTCCATAAAATTACGCCTTTATAGCTAATAGAGGGCGCGATCCATTCAACCAAAATTTCCGGAAATTTCGGTCCAAAACTCAATGGATCGGTTCGGTCCAACGGGAAAAGTTTCGAAAAAACTGGTCCACCTTTTGAGGTGGTCCTCTTTTCCCGGTCGGACCGGTCTGAATTTTGGCTGAATGGATCGCGCCCAGAGTTTTTGAGAATGTACGAGTTAAAGCGAGGGACGGTTATGTTATTACGCTTTGTGAAGTTGTACGCCTTGCAAGGTTTATTTGTCAGGTATGATAGAGCCGCAGAATTTGCTTCACCTATAAAAACGCTATGGAGCATTTTAATTAATCGAAGTTTATATGAGTAGAAGGTTGAAGTATGCAATTTCGAACGTCGGTATACTTCACCAGTAGGCATGTCGCGCGCGGGGCAAGTTGTATATTACTCTGGCTACCCTACGGTGGAGTATTTCCAGAGAATTTAGTAGGTCCACATTAAGGGAGCCGCCCCAAACGACATGCAGTCCATATAAAACTGAAGGCAATATTATCATGAATAGTAAGTTCAGTAGGACATTTCTGCTCAAAAACGAACTCCTTTTTAAGAAGTCCAGTTTGTTAACAAAATTCTTTTCTACTTCTGTAAGATAATGTGACCAGGAAAACCTATCATCGATAGTAAAGCCCAGAAGACGAATGTGTTTCGCCCATTCGATCCGATCCTCTCCAATAGTCACAGAAAATAGCGGTCCGATGTGCGATTTTCTGGTCAGTAGCTAGCGTAGCTTCGCACTTTGCCGAGTGAGGGGTTAAGGAGTTCTCTAGGCACCAACTGTTCAATTCCGATAAAGCTCTATTTCAAGAAGTGACAGTGTTATCAACAGGGTCCCCAAAGCAATAAACGGTGGTGTCATCCGCTTACTAAAGTACGAAAGCCGAGGAGGGACTTCCGACTTCGGACTTCCGACTTCCAACTTCAGACTTCCGACTTCCAGCTTCCGACTTCCGACTTCCGACTTCCGACTTCCGACTTCCGACTTCCGACTTCCGACTTCCGACTTCCAACTTCAGACTTCGGACTTCAGACTTGACAAAGTGCGAACGCTGGGTTTCTGATTTCTGACCGTTCAGACTCAAAGCTGAATGGCTAGATCTTCAAACCTCCCACTTCCCACTTCCCACTTCCCACAGTTCTCACTTCCGACTTCCGACTTCTGACTTCCCATTTCCGACTTCTGATTTCCCACTTCCCACTTCCCACTTCCCACTTCCCACTTCCGATTTCCCACTTCTGATTTCCAACTTCCGACTTCTGACTTCCAACTTCCGAGTTCTAACTTCCGACTTCTGACTTGACTCTTCTGTTAGGTTCGATTGCCGCTCGATCCACCACGCAGGTATTAATGCTCAAAGTCAAAGCTCAGTGGAAAGGACGGCTGTACAGTTCTCGACACAAAAGCAGACAACTAAACCTGCATGCTCTTGAAAAAGAAACTAATCACAAAGCCAACCCGGCAACTGATGAGGTTCACTTGGAGAACCGAAACCATGGCCTTCTCTGATCACAAAGTGGCAATAACAAAACAGTCCAAACACTAGCTGTTAATCTTATTCTAGCCTGCATAACGGGCGCCATATGAGTTAAGGGAGGAGAACGCGGCATTTTGCGCGGAGCGCGAAACAAGTGTGAAGCGCTTCACTCGTAAAGCGCCTGTTATGCAGGCTAAACTTTTTCAAAAAACTATTACCAAGGAAGGAAATACCCGCTCCAGTCACTGCCATTGCCTTTGTCGTCGGCTTAGGGTTAATTATAAAGGCTGATTTAGCAACAGAACGGGAACGTCATTTGACGACGGGAAAGCGCGCGAAAAGGACTAAACTCGACTTCGGTTCCCAATTTCTCGCTCTGCCATTGGTCAACCCAGTTGTTTGATTTGCGCGCACCGTCGTCAAATGACATTCCCGTTCTGTTGCTAAATCAGCCTACTATGACTCAGGCCACGCCTTTATGGAGAAATGTTGTCCAAGGAAACGTTGACCCCTTATGGCCTAGCCAAGAGCGCTTGCGCATACTCTTATTGTCTCGCCTTGACTGAGCTTAGCCGGCAGGGGGAGCCAAACTGGAAATAGGGAAAAGTTGGCCTAGCTAGGAGGGTACCCTACCATCAAAAAAGGGTAACCGCGTGCGAACTTTTTGTTTCTTATGTAAACGGTTTGCCAATTTTTGCAAGGAAATATAGATCGTTTTCAGTCACGTGGTCAGCAGCTTTGCAAATTGCTTGGAGTAAAAGAAAGTTCAACATGTGAAAAGAGTTCAATTCCCACAGGATTTTTATGGCCGCCGGTACATTGTTTTGCACACAAATATGGCCGCCGTGACGTCTTGTGAAAACGATCTATAGGAAGAGTTAGCTCGCCCAGGGTAGCTTGGGTAGGCGGGTGACTCTTCTATTTCTCCATAAACTCTTATAAACGAGCCTCGAAAATGACCGCGGGAATCCTATGTTGCTTTTTCGCTTGAAAATGGTTTCAGCACTAGAAACAAGCTGAACAACAAACAACAAACCAGTTAAAAATTATTTTATATTCTGAATTTGCGACGGTGTACAGCTTGTAATAAAAAAATTCCATCAAAACTAATTTTAAATACCACCACACAAGATCGACCAAGCACGATAGAAATTACAGTTCAGCAAACACGACAATCACATGAACACATCATTTCACCATAGTTAAACAGCAATATTGCAAGCTCTTTGGGTTACGGTCAAAAATGGTAATACTGAAATGCACTTCTTTTTTACACGGCCATAAGGCTTTCTTTAATTCTTGACAAGATTCTCACCACATTATTTAGTACGAGTGCTGCGATTGGATGAATAGTTCTTGACGGCATTTACAATACTACTTGCATTCTGATTGGTCAAAAACTACAGCTGTCGTCTTCAGGCGAAGGTATGATTTGTATTTTAGTTTGAGGGTGTGGAAACTAAATGAAAATAGCCAAAAGTAAAATACTCTATCAAGTAAAAAACTGCAATGCATTCCACTATTACAGTAGTAAATATAAATAACAGCATTTTTTTCAGGTAAGGATAGGCTCTATTCCAGGTGATAAGACTTTGGGGAGCAGGAAAACCAAACACAAAAACTTAAAATAAGGCAGGAGGATGACCAAGAGGGAACTGGGGAGAGAAATACCTCTTATCTCCCACGTCTTTTATCCATTATTATTTACCCCATTCAGAAATAGTCTATTGCAAATCACTATTGCAATAGACTACTTCTGAATCATCTTAAGCCTCTTTTTCAAAGTGACTTTTGGTGTGTACAGTTGACTCTCTCTTTACGCACACCTCAGCTGACACCTAGAGTTGGCCACCGTTTTTCTTTACTGCCTTTATTTGACTCTCTATAAGACGGACACCTCTGTAAAACGGATACCTAGAGTTGGTCCCAGTTTTTCTTTACTGCCTTTATTTGACTCTCTATAAGACGGGCACCTTTGTAAAACGGATACCTAGAGTTGGTCCCTGCCTTTCTTTACTGCCTTTATTTGACTCTCTACAAGACAGACATCACTCTTAGAAGAACACTGAACGTCGGTCCCAAAAGCGTCCGTCTGAGAAAGAGTTGACTGTATCGTTTTATTTGCCAGCCAATTTAACTCAACTCATTTTCATAAGGATTACTGTACAACATACCTCGCTTTCATAAAGAAACTTTAAAAGCAATTTGTTACAGACTACTTTCTTCACCTAGCTCCACGCTACCTCAGCACCCGGATAACCTAAGTAGACTGCACTAATAACAGTAATATTTTATTCAACACAGCAGGCAACAGTAGGCAAGCCTTGACAATTCCACTACACTTTTTGCGAAATTCCAATGCTTCCACGAAAACAGGTAAATTACAAAAGTCTGATAGTTCAATATTTGCCGAAAAAGTGAGCATAAAGAGACAACGGCAAAATATCAGGAAAGCTATTTGCAAGTTTCTTCAGAAACCTGGCAAGGGAAACAGGAAATCCAGGTTACTTATTGCCTACCTTCAAGGAAGCATGATAGCATCATGTTGACACAATATCAAGGTCAGATGGAAGCCAACAACTGAAAAATTTATTTGGCCAATATTATATTATAGATCTGACTGAGTTACACTGTTTCGTCTCATTGAGGCTTCAGCTTTTTTATCTAAGGAAGGCATAGCATCAACTTTAGCATTTCATATGCTAACCAAGTTAAGATCTTGCACTTATTTATATTTGGGTGCTTATAGACAAGGAGCCACTACTATTCTGAAATCTAAAAAGTATTGGCTAGAACATGTTAGTTTAGGTTAAAACATTCTGGTTTTTCTAAATAGTAATGGCCACTTTAAAGTAAAAGGAAGCTGTATACACAAGCAGGGTTGGTGTAAACATCTTATCCTTCTAAGTACCCTGACAGCTTGCTTCCAGGCTAACTTGTAAGAGTTGTTTTAAGCTCTCTACTTTCATAACTTACTCTACTAATGTAATCATAGCTAAAACAAAAAATATTCATTCTGGTAACTTAGCTGTAACGAGAGTTGTACATGTATAAGAACGCTTAGTGAGCAACTCCAAAGGTGCGGGTACTTCAAACAAAGCTAACGATCATGTACAAGAAAATTTACCCAAGAATTGCTTGAAAGGAAAGGATGATAACCTCACAAAAAATTATAATCTTCATGATAAACAGGTTAAAATAATGATAGTGATCATATTGATAAAGCCTTGTCAATGAAGTCCTTGGTCCATAGGTTCCTGTTGCTGTTATGTTGTGTATGTTGGAGATTGTTAGACCTGATCCTTTCTTCAGGATGATGGAGGTGGCGGTGGACCGGGTGGGGGAGGGGGCGGAGGAGGAGGCGGTGCACCCATCAGGGGAGGTGGACCCTGGAATATATAAAAAAAATTGGCACATATTACTAAAAAGAGTTGTTGTATGGATAAATAAACTGGCTAATTTACACTTAGCCTGCGTAGTAAGGCGTTTGGAAGTAGTGGGAACAAGAAAGAACGGGCGTGTCTCCCTCTCGCACGCCTGTTCTTTCTTACGCCCACTACTTCCTAGCACCTGCTACACAGGCTAATTTACAGTGAAACACAGTTAAGTGTCCCTGGGAGAATAAACTTTGAACTTGATTACTTCAATGTTTAGTTCATAATGGACCTTTTTTCCCGATACAGCGACCATATTGCATTTATTAGATTAAAGGAGTATTATGGGATGCCCAGGGGGGGCACTTGGGAAAAAGGTGATCAATATTACATCCAAACACGGCACAACAATTTTTTTTTCTCATTACAATCTTTTTCTAGGAAGGCTTAAAGAAAAATTGGCCAGAAAAGCGCCTAAATACTGGGCCAGTATATCAGATCGTGCTCATGCCCTCTGGGCACCCAATAATACTCCTTAAATCTAATTAACTCAATATGGCCGCTGTATCGGTAAAAACTTCTGTTGGTTTCAGAATCCCATTATTCGGTTGAAGACTTGAAAACTCAGAACAACACTTGATTCAAAATTGTAGTTGTCATTGGATTAGTGCAGCCACTTTAGCCATTAGTGCTCCCAGCCCTCCCTTCGCTCGGGATTTCTGTTAGTAGGTATCTGCGATACTCTCCACTGAAGTTCTCAGTGTGACAGCAGTGTTCTTACCGGGATTTTGTACACTAACAATGGGGTCCACAGAACCCATAGAGAAGCTAAAAGGGGGCCGTAAGGGAGAAAAGCCGGTCACAATTTTTAGACACAGCTAACTCAACATTTTCACTGCATATAACCTAATTTTATAGTACTTTTCAATCTTAGTTAGGACATATCTGTAAACCACAGTAATGCAATGAAATTTTCCTAATAAAAGATTATTATTCATTAAAATTTCACAATGTGCTGATATAAATAGGTATCAAATATGTCAGTCAATCAGGATGCTGAATTTACAATATAAGCATTTTGCTATAACTTATTGTTGTGGAGTTTATGGATGTACACGTACCAACAACATTTCTGAGACTTACAACTAACCAATAAAGAAAACCAATAAAGAAAAGAGCAGGTCAGAGCTAAGAGATTGACTTACCCAATGGTTATCTGAAGGTGGTGGCAGGGGTGGGCCATGGAATGGAGGGTATCCTGGGGGAGGGGGTGCACCATATCCTGGTGCCTGGCTTTGCCACGGAGGGAGTGGAGCAGGACCAGCTACAAAACAAGTCATGTACAAAGATAAATCCTCATTCAAAATCTTTTCTGTTTGTTTGCTTTTATGCATACCCTAATTCATTCATTAAGCCCCCACAGGGGGCTTATTTATTCCAAGCATCTTTAAGAGGGGACTTAATAGAGATGAGCGCTTATTTAATTTAGCAAAGATGATAACAGAGTGTTCATTAGGCATCAGAGATCGGAGAATTCTCCGGCAAATGTTCAATAGCCTATGACTATCTTTTATTCAGACATGGAGCCTCTTTCAAAATATTCTCCTGTGACAATACACCTTTCTCCCGCTACTAGAATTCTTAGTGAAAACTCTCTGATGGTATCAGTTCTCCATAAGGAACTAGAAGGCAAAGTGGGAAAGCTCAAGTGCAAAACGTTGGAGGTCACGAAAAATGAAAAACAAATCTGAAATTCCATCACGTGAATAAACCACACAAGACCAGTCTACATGAAGTATTGCAGTCATGATACAGTCTATCATTTACTAATGAACAATAATAAGGGAGGAGGGGAGGGTGGCTGAAAAGAAAGGGGCTCCTTAGAGAGGGAGGCTTTTAAGCTAAAAAAAAACAAAGCAAGAGGCAAGAATCTCATTGGAGATTTTTGGGACAAACTTCATTACTCACCTTGCCATGGTGGTGGTGGAGGGGCAGCTGAAGACGGTGGGGGTGGGGGTGGGGGTGGTGGTCCATGTCCTCCAGACACCTGAGGAGGGTATGGTCCAGGACCACCTGGAGGGGGTGGGGGTGGAGGACCACCAGGCTGATGATGAGGAGGCATACCTTTAAATGAACAGATGAAAAGATCGTAAATCACATAACCAACCCTTCCTTTCGTAAAGAGCATTATTACATTTAATCCATCTTTTACCACACAGACACTAGAGTGGCAATTTGCATAAAGGTGTCTGGCTTTAAACGATGTTTCGGATTACATGCGACCAGCGTTGTCAAAAATGTTTTAGGATTTTGGGTTTTTTTTCCATGTCAATCAAACTGCTACCATAGCAACCAATCCTTGTTTGTCAAATAACGGTGAAATAACGAGCAGAAGCTGCAAAATCAAATGTTGGCGGAAATGTACCGACTCGTTTTCACTGTGTTTCTTCTAAAGGAACAATTTCACCTTGGGAATCTAAACTTCAGTAAGAAGGCAAAAAAACTCGAGAGCTAAAACATGAAAAGTTTACATCACACAACAGAACATCAAAGTACAAATCTCCCTGATCGACAAGGCAGAGAGCAGGAAAACTTACTGCGCTTTTCAAAAACTCTGAAATTCAAAAGCAACAAACACACAAAACAGATCGAAATCGACCAATCACAAATCACAAACCATGACCTTTTGAACCTGTTGAAGTAACTTTCTGTTTCCTAAGAGGTCCACTAGAAAGCGCCATGTCCTCAGATTTTGATTGACGTTGCAGAAAACCCAAAATCCTGAGATGTTTTTGACATCTCAGGTCACGTGTTATCCAAAACAGCTGTTATAATTTCCAGCAACAATTCCAACAGATAACTGTGCAGGTTTTTGGCTTCAGGAAAATATCACCAAAATTTTTTATCAGTTCAGTTCACATCCATAAGCAGGTTACATCAGAATTACTTTGTGATGGTCTGAGACCACTAGATCACTGTGTTGGCCAAGGACTAGCACTCCAACCCCCAGCTTCCCTATCTCCCTAGGGTGGCCAACCCGCCTTATCAATTCAGTTGATAAAACCAAATCTTTGTACTTCGGGAGGATGTGTCTGCCAGCAATAGTTTGAAAACAGCAAAAAGACAAAGACAAAAACAAAATCTTACCCATCATTGGTCCCCCTGGAGGAGGCAGCAGTCCTTGTTTTGCCCATGGTGGTGCAGATGAGTTATTAGGGGGTGGGGGAGGAGGCCCTCCCCCAGGGATGGGTACAGGTGTGCTCATCAGAGGCTTGGGTCCAGGCGGGGCTGCCCAGGGGGGAGGACCAGAGGATGGTGCTGGACCTGGAGGTGGAGGCGGCCGATCATGATTTGTGTTCTGTCATGCAACAAGAAAGTAAAATAATTATTATTTTATGTGAGACAATTAGAAACCAAATAAAAATGAGCATAGTGTGTTATTACGACACAAAAACAGACACTGTAGGAAAGTAAGCCCAATATTTTCTCTAGTCTTCTTTAATTCTTTGAATCTTAGGGTGCATTTCCTATGGGACGATCCAGATCAGGATCAGCGAATGTGATCCGAGATCACTCAGATCATGGCACATCAAATGAACTGATGAATCCTTGTCCAGAGTGGATTCATCATTTGATGCAACAAGATTCAAGTGATCTTGGATCACTGATTCTGATCCAGATCATCCCAGTGGAACGCACCCCTAGTGTAATTCATGAAAAAATGAAATGAAATGCTGTGCTGTAAAAACTCATCTAAATAAAATCTCAATAGCGGTACACACTTTCAAAAGGGGTTTACTCGTATACAGCTCTACATTTAAACTTTTGAGTCCATGTATGAAATAGAAAAGAGAATAGTTGATAATTTACAAACCTGAATGGGTGGAGGAGGGAGAGAACTGGGAGGATGTCGGGGTGGGGGTCGGTCTTGACTACTCATCATGGGTGGCGGTACTGTTTGGTTCATCTTTGGTTCTGGTGGTGGGCCCTCCCCAAGTTCTGCCATAAGTGATAAGTACTGCAAGGAATACAAAAGGTCTTTTCATTAGCAAGGAAAATTAGCAATCTTTGTATACCATGCAGAATAGGATCACTATTTTAGGTTAATGTTCTTTGATTATCATTTTGGATATTGTGGCACTGTCATGACCTAACCAGTGCCATATACAAAAACACATGGTGAATTCACCCAAGCAAAGTGGCTTTTAAGCAAAATTTACGTTTTTAAGACCATCAACAAGAAAGCTGCAGGATATGACAGGACTAAAAAGGAAACAAAAGGCAAAAGAGACAACTAGAGGACTTGATGAGTAATGGTCCAAAACTTATTATTACAAGTGAACGAGAGAAAGCAGGCTATGATGCTGTTACGAAGTCAGAAGGAAAAAAGAAGGGAATGCATATCCTACAAAGTGCATCATCATATGAATCATTAGGGAGCTTAAGCAATGACGATGGTGACGACAACAAGAATGGCAAAAAAGCAATAGGTTTAAATAAGCAAAACAACTAAATTGCACATGCATCATCCTTTTTTGTACATATTTTCTTTTCTGTCGTTGCACGACTATGATGTGAAACTTCCTAGTTTCACATTTTATGGAGAATGTGGACAGAAGACAACGATTTTCTTTTCCTTTTTCTGAACTTAGATACAGTGCTTTATAATCAACTCCAGAAGAATTCCTCGACATTAAATAAACTATATGAAATGGAACGTGACTAATAAATTTTGGAACAGGGCGAACTCACTTTCCAGTAGACATTTTTGCTGCCGTTGCCGTCTTGGTTGCTTAAACTCCTTACACAGACACCTCCAAGAGACATGTAAATCTTGCCACATGGTGTTCAACAAAAATCATTAAATATTTCTATAATACCTCACTGTCCATTTTTGCTTTGTCCACAGGAACATCAGGTATTGGAGGAAGGCTTTAAGAAAAAGTAAAACATAAATCATTAATTTAACTTGTAAGAATTGTTTTCAGAAAAGGAGAAATAGGAAGATAGGAAATTCTAATGTAAATGACAGCTAAAAAAATGTAAGCTAAAACAGTGAGCATTATACATGTATTATATGTGAAGCTGTTCCCAAGGGATTTTAACACTGGCTTTTAAAAATCACTACAATTTGCTAAAATACTCCATTTGCCCCTATGAAATGTTGTATTATTTCGGAGACAGACCTCTGGCCCACAGAATTAACCAACAACAACATCAACATAGCCTGCTTCACAGACATTATCTATCCCTAGTTAGTAACGTCTGTATAACGTCTGGCAGCGCCAATGTTCTGGGTCCCCAACAGACTCAATGAACTACTAGAAATGCGTTTCAAATTTCCACTCAACCTGACTGGCAAATCGACAATGGCTTTTTTGACAAACAGGCCATTCATGGCGCATAATCAAATCCTGGAAGACAGGTGGGGGCAGGAACAAGGATTTCAGCACTGTTTCGCAGACGGACTTAACAAAAAAATTTAGTTTCATTAGTGGTGCAGGCTACAGCGGCATTGTAAAGATGGGCATGAAAAGAAGGGGAAGTGGGAGAGAAATCAGACTCTGCTAGAAGAAAATGGGGGTATAAATAACAAGTCAATGAGTTCCCACAAGTGTACATCCCTACCATTACACTACATGTATGACTCACCCTGTCTGTATGCAGTCTGTAGCCAGATGGCCCGCAGCACCGCACTTTGTGCACAAAACATTGTTAGTCACATTTTTCTGTTCAGGACACTCCCAATGACGATGTTCTACTGATCCACAGTTCCGACATCTACAACAAAAAGAAGGTTAGAGCAAGTATTAGAGTAACAGTTTTTTAGAAACATTCAAGAACAGATTCATTGGATCACTGATTATAATATCTGAGACAGACACACAGCCGGTGAACTTTTTTTTTACCTGAGAATTTCATCATCTCGAAGAGTGCCATTCAGTGCAGCTAATTCTCGAAGTTGCATTCTTTTCAAGTCATTCTGACCTTCAGGGGCCTCAATACCTTGTCGCAGTATATCACGAATCTGTAAGAAAGAAGAAGCTATTTGAACTACAATCCTAGACAATAATCTTGGAACAGTCATTCCCAAAAACACCCTCTTTTCAATAATTTTAAAAGGATAGGTACAGACTGTATTCAAAGAAAATGGAAATGTGAAAGTGTTCCAAATATTTTGACATGATTAAAGGTTTGACATCAAAGATGAATAAAAAACTGCATACAGTGGAAGTTCTCCTAACGGACACTCTCGTAAGCCGACAGCTCTTCTTTTGGCCGCCTTCACAAAACCCTGTTTTACTCAACTCCCAAACAAACTCTGTATTTTTTCATTCTCATAAGCCGCCAGCTCCAGTAACGGACACCCTTTCCACCTCTTAAAGGTGTCTGCTTACGAGAACTTCCACTGTAGATCAGGTATGTCCCTTATGGCCAGCTCCCGGCTAATTTCACCCGCTGAAAAAGACCTTAATTACCACCAGCTCATATTGCTCTGGAAAACAAAAAAAATGGGGAAATTTTGAAGGTGCAGTTAAGTGAAAAAGCCAGCTTGACTAATAAAAGAAGCCTGCTTCGCCTTACCTTAGCTACATCCCCGACAGTCAAAACATAAAACAACCACAATAGAAGGAGGTCACCACAATTCAATTCAATTCAATTAAATGCTTTATTTCACAGTATATAAGATATCTACATAAGCGTACATAGGTAGGAAAATAAAGTAACTGACAAATAATAATTAACTAAAAGACATTAAGTTCATTTGTGTACAGTGTCCAAAGTAGCAAGAGCTTTCTTGTTGGACACCGTCATGTTGAAATAATCGGCAGCGGTAAAGAGAGGAATGAAATCTTAGATAATATCATAATGATATCAGTTGATGTTTTTAAATCTACATTGAAAACTTATCTTTTTAGACTCGCTTTCAATTGACAGTGATAGAACATATAAGCAAGGTCAGATTTGGTTTGTTAGTCTTCTCTTTAAAATTAGGTGAAACAAACCTTACCATAGCTACAGCCTTCTGAACTGATTCATTTGTTGGCCCAGTAACCAGAGCATGCAGAGGTTCATCTTCCCCAGAATTGATTTGTCCACCCTTTCCTCCCTGTTAGAAAACATAATAAGTGGTAAAAAAAATCATTGTCAAGTACAGTAGACTTATCTTTTCAAGTTGTTTCTTGTTGTGGACATTATTGATTTAAAATAAGCATGGTTCGTTTGTACTCTGCAAGTTCACATTCTGTATTTTTGTAAGCTTGAAGAAAATATTGGGTGAAATTGAAGCTCCACACATATTAGTAATGCCAGAAATGATTTGGCCAAAAAGTCAAATTGGTATGATAGAGCCACTTTAAGTCACAATACAAATCTAAGAGTTTCCAGTCTACAGGGTACTGTAAGGGATCCAAAAACTGTTTAGCTTTAAACTGAGAAACTTTTTACAGCTGAACCTCTCCACAACGGCCACCTTCGCTACAGAAGAAACTGGCCATTGTAAAGAGGTTTAAACAAGAGTCAATGTATGGACTGTCCGCAAAAAAAATTGGCTGTTTTAAAGAGGTGGCCATAGTAGAGAGGTGACCATTGTGGGGAGGTGACCGTTGTAGAGAAGTGAAGTGAAGTGAAGTGAAGTGGATAGGTGGCCATTGTAGAGAGGTCGCTGTTGGGGGGAGGTGACCGTTGTAGAGAAGTGAAGTGAAGTGAAGTGGATAGGTGGCCATTGTGGAGAGGTGGCTGTTACGGCGAGGTGGCCATTGTAAATGGGTGGCCGTTGTAGAGAGGTGGCTGTTTAGTTGAGGTTCGATTGTACTTATAGTCAAACTATAGTTTTATTTTTGTCCACACACTCTAAAGATGGAGCTGGAAGTGACTAGGATAAAACTGTACTTAAGAGCCATACGTTATGTATTTTTCCCTCTTTTATAGATCCTTTCCCTCTGATCATGATTTTAGCAGTACTCTGAAAGAAGGAAAAAACAAAATATTGTATAAGAACTAGAAACAAAATTAATCAGTCACAAATGAATCGTCATTAATTTGCAACAATTATTAATATCATATTATAAAGCCAATGTAGATCACAGTGTACCTCTTTTTCCATTTTCTTTAATGTATTGCCACTATAAATAAAACAACAAAAGATATATCAATAAAAGAATGAATACATAAACAAGCCCTAGGATTTCATGATAACAATAGTATTGTTTCCGGTCCTGCACATGTGTTGTTACTGTGGTCTTACAATGACGGAATGGAAAAATAGTTTCCCAGTGATATTTTCAGCTTTAGGGATCAATTTTCAGAAATTCACAATTTTCCACTGAGATTCTTAACTACATGTAGTAGAGTAATTCTTTGAACTAACTTTTAATCTCTCAATGGCTTTTACCTAAGGCAAATTGTGTGTGTGTGTGTGTGTGTGGGGGGGGGGGGGGGGGGGGGGGGAGTCGGGAAGGGGAGCGTGGCCGAAAATGCCTACCACAAAAACAACAACAATAACAATACAAATAGAGCTCACCGTGGGCCAATCAGCAGTCCAATAAAGTTTACTTCAGGGTGATTATCCTGAGGAATCATCACTTTATCCTGAATTTTAATAAGAGGTGGCCTGTCAAAGAGAACACAATAATATTGTAATTTTGTTCAATAACATTTTACAAATTGCATGAAGATATTCCATTGAAATCAAACTAAAGGTCAAACGTGGGTCACAATCTACCTTAGGGGCAATAAGTAAACCATGCAATGAGACCCATATTCTAGTCTCAGTAGTACAAAGCACATTATACCAAGGTTATTACAACTCCCCTCTGGACTAGATGTTACTCAACTCAGGGCTATCACTAAGATTTCCAGTTTCTGGGTATATGCATTAAGTAGGCAGGGAATTGAGGAGCTAGGAAGTTCTTTTGGTTCTATTTTACAGGGTTCGAAATTGCAACCTATTAATTTTTTCCATTTGCCACTGGAACATCGAGAGGAGTCGCAAATTTGCAACTAGTTTTCACTTTTACTATTATGAAATAAAAGGGCTAGCAGTTAACACTTCACCTCACTTTTTGCTAAAATAGAAAAGAAGTGGAAAAATATTTTGTTCATATGTCTTAATTTTTAATGAAATCCTAGGATATGGGGGAAACTATACCATTTTTCTTACAATGTTATGTTCACAATGATATTCCCTCTACAGCGGTTTCTTAGAAATACTCAGATTATTAACTTCATGTACCAGAGCAATTCTGCTTACACATGAAAGTAAAATGTTGTTTGGCGTCTTTAAGTTTTCTATTGTCCGCCATCTTGAATGGTTCCCAAAGTGCATCACACGTTACTTGTTTATGGCTTCTTGTGCCAAGACAAAAATATGACCTTGAAAAATTGAAAACATCTAGGATAGGGGTTCCCATGAATTTTCATGGAATCAAAAAATTGTTACAGATGGTTTTCCATGATCTCTAGGCACAGAACCGAAAAATTGTTTTCCATGGGATTTGAAACCCTAGGGCTTGTAGGTTACTCAACACTAACATGCTGACTTACTTGTAATCAGAAGGAGGTTTGTAATCTTCATTTAAACTCAGAGCCTCTTGTATAAGGACGTGTCGCTCTTCCTCCAATTTCTTTCTGACTCTGAACTCACGAGTGTTCAATCTTTTACCTTCTGAATTGTAAATTGGTTCTGGAGAAGGAGATCTGATTTGCAAAGGAAAAAAACTATATGTTATGAAACTATTTTGCTTAGTTGTAATCCAATATTACATTGTACTAACCCTCTCCCAAAACGTGCATCTAAGTGATGTAGTAACAAGAAGACACAAGGATTATGATGTTCCATTTTGAGATAATTTTCTTGCATCCTTCTGGTGTTCAACCTTGGGATATTTCACAGTAATTTACAATCCTGAAGTGGGGGAAATTGTTGTACATTTGACTGGAATGATTTGCCTGTAGCAGGAAATTTGATAGCAAATTTTTGAAGTGTCAATTCCCCACCCCATGCCCTGCCAACCCTACTGGCTTCATATTGTTTGGTGCATCCCACTTAACCCTTCAGCTCAAATATCCACATACAAATTCTCTGTGGTGACCTCCACACATTTCTTTAAGGAGTTCGCTGAGGGAATTTGATAGAAGATTAAAGCATTTTCCTTCAGATGATCACTTTGTAAATTCTCATACTCTTTTCTCTTGATTAAGTGTTGATATTGTTGGGAGAATTTTCATGTTGATCACTCTCCAGATTTAAAGGGTTAAAATGGAATCTCTTTGTCAAAACAGTCCTAATAGTTTCATTACTTGGAAGTTAAGAACGACAAGAGGTTCACAAACCTTTCATCTGGATTGTCTGGTATTCCTAACTCTCCTGTCCGCAGCATTCTACTGATTTCTTCAATCTTCAGTTGAGCTGAGAAACATTTTAAATACATTAAATTGAAAACACACACTTGCCCTTAACAGTAAATTATTGCTGGGGAAATTACATGTAAAACTAAAGTGAAAGAGTTTTACCCCATTTTATGAGGAATACAGATTGTCTCTCATAAAAATACAGTCAAACTATGAGGAATGTAAACACCAAGAATATTGCTCAAAATGTGCAACGCCCAAAAAGCAAGCTGTAAGACTAACTCTCTCTACACAGTGGTTTGCCAACTTATTTTCATGATTTGATTGCCATTCATACACTAAAAAGGCAACTCAGAAACAATAAAAAAAAGCTTGGGAGTTTTCACATGACTTCCTTACCTATGTAAGCTTGCTGTTGTTCTGGAGAAAGGTTTGGCGGCATGGTGGTAGGCATACCAGGTATAAATGTCCTCTTTTCCTCTGTACCCCATCGACTTTTCTTCTTTTTCTTCCGTTCTGATCCTTAAACAGAAAAGAAAAAAGAAAACACCTCACCTCTCACTACTTTTAATAAGTATCATAGGTAAACTGTGCCGTAAGCAATCTGGTGAAATTACCCCAACCTGAGTTGTAAAACTAGTAATAAAAAAAAGGTTAGGGAGTGCCGGCGACAACGATCGGAAATCCAAATCCTTTTGCTCCATTGCTGTACTTTGCGTAAGTTTCTCATAACAGATAGTCAAACCACGCGTGATCAGATAACGAGAGGTAGAAGGTCCAAACGTGTGTGATCAAATTGCGTTCTGTGCATTACATTCATTCTTAGTGGAAGTCCAGATGAATGCTGGCTACATAACAACCTGGAGATTAGTATTGTGGGCTCCTCCTGTCGCCTGCAATAACCGTGAAAAGCCCTGAGTGGAGCGGATAATAAGATATTCACAATTTATAAGGAAAGATTACAGTTATGTATCCTAATATGATATTATAGCCCTTGTACCACGACCTGTAGTGTATCATGGAATTTATGTATTGCTGCAGCTCTTCCTATAGAGATAATAACTAAATACCAAATACTTCTACACACTATCTAAATACTACTTAATGCTTGGTTAAAAGTTTCTATTAGTTTTCAGTCTACTGGGTACCATCTGAAGACATCATGAGTACAACAGAGCTGTAAGTCTTTACAAAAAACTTTTAAAGTTTTGTAATGATTTACAGTCCTACTGCAATCATTTTAAACACCAAATACTTTTAAAAATGTAACGCAATAGTGATCAAAATGTACAAGCAACAAAAATTCAAATTAAGACCCACCTAATGTTGAGTAATATCAACAACATATACATGTAAGTGGAGTTATACACACAGATGAATTAAAAACAAAATACTAAAAATACATACATCTATTATGGGTGTCCTTATTTGCTACATAACAGCTCCAATGGAATTGAACTTTACAAAGTTAACATTTTCTTATAATAAATTTTACTTTATAATAGCCCTTATGCATGTTTACGTCACACAAGCAAATTTCACCACCAAGCCTCGTTTTGAAATTAAAAAATAAGCGAAATTTCACAGAAATGAATTCCCAAGGCAGTAGAGTTGAAAAGAATACCCACACACAAAAAGTGCAAATGCAAAAAATTTTGTTCACAAACGAGGCTTGTTGGTGAAATTTACTCGTCTGACGTAATCATGCATAGGGGCTATTCCTTGAGGTCAGTTGACATTAGCAACCTCTCTATTCGGACTTACAAGGTTGAGTTCACGTACAACTTTGGAATTTCAAGGGAGTTATTGAAACACTTGAAGGAGACCGCTATGAGGGAAATATGCTCACTTTAATAAATCAAGAATCCTTACATATAGCCTACAGTACTTAAATATTTACATGTCATTGCCACATTATGTAATACTAATCTTCATAACAAAGAGCCATTTACACTTGGGCTCGTCACAGTTGTGACCTCAGAAAGCTCTCCCTTTGCTGCTGCTAAACAGTGCATAAAGAGACATAAGGGGTAAGATTGTTGTGAGACTCAATTTTCTATAGCCTGCAAGCGGCAGACGTTTCTCCTCGCTCATCGCCAGAGAGGGACGTTTAGCCCCGGAATCCAGTCAGAAACGTTAATTGGTTGATGGAATAATTTCATTGTTTTAGCCATTGTTTACGAATGACAGACAAAAGACAAAAGGCCACAAAGGTCAAATGTAAACGCGATGAATCTCTGACAAAACAGCCAATATTTGTGGAATATAGTCTTCTCTTGAAGAAGCATTTGAGTTTAGGTGGAGCTCATTCGCAGATGATCACTTACCAAAATCGACAAGGAGAAATGTAAAATTGAACACATTTACATTTGAAACCTCATGACTACCAGATTATTAGGTAAACATTGATTTACGTCATCAGTATGGAATTTCTGTCGCTGAGTCGTAGACGTTCCTCCTTGCGAAACGTCCGTCAGCGGCGACGAGCGAGGAGAAACGTCTGCGGTTCACAGGCTAGATTTTCTAAAGCACATAAAGTGGGTTTGAAAACTTGTACTCGCACTTAATCTCATACTCCTTATCAAATCTTAATATCCCTATTGCCAAAGACATATCCAGACTTCTCCACATAATTGCTCTGCACCAATGCCAATTTCACCACCATCCCTCATTTGTAAGCAAAACTCTTTGCATTTGCACTCTTTGTGCGTGGGTATTCTTTTCAACCGTAATGCCTTGGGAATTCATTCATGCAAAACTTCATAACTTTACAATTTCAAAACAAAGCTTGGAGGTGAAATGTGCTCATCTGACATAAACACGCATAAGGGCTATTGAGATTTGTTACGACATTTATTTTATCGTTCTTTGTCCTATTCCAGGGTTATCTGCTCTGTGTGTTATGGTTTTTGAAGTCTGTAATGATGTATTTTTATAAATTATTGCATCAGATTAGCCGATTTCCCAAATCCCCAGTTTTTCAAACTGATTTACCCCATTGAAACAGTAGTGTATTTTTACCCTAAATATTTTGAAGCTCCCAGCAACCTGAATTCCACATAATCTACTTTTCTCTAGGAGATTAAAAAAGATGAGGATGTGACTATAGTCTGTGAACTATCTCAGCGAGTGTGGCATTGGGCATCTTTACTCCTTATCTGTTATGGTAATTTAAGAATTATTTGCCTGGTCCCAGCATTCACATCTCTCCAATGTCATTTAACAATACGCTGAATTCATGGAACATGGACCATGCACTATTGTTAGCAGAACATTTCACTTTGTTGACAATTTCATATTTACAACCACACGGCTGAAGTCTTGTATACCAGTTTAATTCAAAACATCAAATCTGAGTGAAGAAACTGAATGAATGACAGCATATTCTGAAGTTGCTCCTGATTTGTAAACTATTGTTATTTGGCATTCAATAACGAGTTGTAGTAATAATACATGTGCGTAATCTCTCGACATAAACATTAAAAAGTTAATCAACTTGACATCCAAGCAGATGATGAACTCCTAAATAACGTTCAAATGTAAAGAGTTATCGATGATTAGGTGACATTTACGTGCGATCTTTCGGATTCAATTAGTGGAATTCGAAGCTGATCATGAAGTCTAGTGTTTTCCGGAACATGGTAATCAAGTTGGCAGACGTTTCACTAATGTCAGATTCTCAATAAACACTACTTTTCTAACCGCAGCACACATAAAATTAAATTTGTAACAATTCATGGTAGTCTCTTAAGTAAAACTAACCTCCTGAATCAAAAATACCGGCCTCTCTTTTCGCGCCAGGACTGGAAGAGCCTTGTTGCTTCGCCGCTAATATGGGGTGAAGACGGCCTAATGGAGTGGTATTTGCCCCAGTTAAAGACATTTCCTGATTCCTTTTGCTCTATCAAACGATTACACGGCAATGATGAAACATTAAGAAAACGTTTTAGGCTTAAAACAGCCAAGAATTCCGGACAAACATTGCTCCTTGCCAGAAAATATCGCAAAGACCACGATTGTCTGAAAGAGAGAAAACGCATTATGGGTAAAACACGTAACGGACACGCGTGGTCACTGTATACGTCAAATAAAACACACGAATTGGCCTCTAGAATTCCTGAGCTTGCTCTGATGTCACAGGGCGCAGAGGAGTTATTTGTGACCCTGGCTTATTGCAGGTACATTTTACAGCCGATAGTAAGAGTCGCCTTTGTTTACTGGTTTTTTGTAGAATCGAATGTGAATTGATCAAACCGTCATGCTATAAAACCTGGTATTAAAATCCTCAATCCTAAATTATACCCACCAATTACTAACGCTTGTACTGCACAGAAAACAGGTAATGTTTTTTGCACTGCCTTGCAGTGAGGAATTTCACCCATTTTAATTTCCCACGAAGAAGGTCTCAACTCAAGTATAAGCACAAACCTCCTCATCTTACGCTTATACTTGCAGTTGCGCTATTCCTCCCCCCCCCCCCCCGCCCCCCGCGGGACCGGGGAGGAACTCTGTCCCATACGGGGAGGCTCCGCCCGAAAGTGGTACCTTTTTCAGACTTCAGATAAATAATAGCGTACGGATTTCACTAGTTGAAGTATATGAAAGGAGAGGAAAATCTGTCAATTCAGTCTGGAAAAGGACTTAAGAGGGCTGACAAACGCCTTTTATGGGGTAAAAAAAGTCATGAGAACTTCCTACTTTCATGGTTTTTTCATATTAAAAAGACATTGCATTTAATATAGCAGTTAAAAGGGATGCAGCGTTCTAAGCCGTTCGGTAGCCTTTGGCATACTTTGGCATAGTATGCTAAAGGGCAACCGAACGTTTTCAGTTGTAACCAGGAGCCCTCAGGTTGTAACAAAGGTTGTAACCTAAACGAACCAACCCACTCAGTTCACTAGACTGTTTAGTTGAGAGGATCGCACCCTTGTTTACCTTTTATTCCACGACAGGGGCGTAGCTAGAAATTTAACAGAAATACGGACGGTTTTCCAAATCCACCCTATCCCGCGTCCCGAACCGTTTTCGCGCGGGTGACTTGACCAAATTACTCTCTTTTTAATCAGTTTTGTGTGGTAATCATCTTTTCGGATTATGCTTCGCGTATGGCAAAAATCGGGAAATAACTTTTTGAAAACAAGATTCACAAGCTTTCTCAGCTACTCCCCTGCACGACTAGATTGACTGGATTATCTCGTGAACACGTGACGCAGCGGCTGCTCCACAAACGTTGGCGTTATATGATAATAGGGAGCTTAAGCAACGACGACGGCGACGGCAACGAGAACGGCAAAAAAAGCAATAGGTTTCAGCTTAGCAAAAAAAACAACTTTGCACGTGCATCACGCTTTTTTGTACATTTCTTTGCCGTGATTTCACGTTTTGTGGAGGACCTGAACACAAGACAACGACCCTCTTTTTCTTTTTCTGATCTTTGATACAGTCCTTTAGAGTTCAACTCCAGAAAAAGTCGCTAACATTTGACGAATTGATCGATATGGAATACACGCAATTAAGTTTGAAGCCGCGCGAA
Organism: Porites cylindrica; assembly: GCA_964035525.1. NCBI lineage: Eukaryota > Metazoa > Cnidaria > Anthozoa > Scleractinia > Poritidae > Porites > Porites cylindrica. The sequence continues at coordinate 13,520,813 of OZ037781.1, read as the reverse complement.
CACTTTTTACCTGAAGTTTTCGTAGCCGTAGCGGTCGTCATTACTTAAGCTCCCGAATTTTCGATACTAAAGAACTTCGAAGTTGAGATAAACCAAAATTTTGAGACATGCACACGAATGACATAAGCCAGGTTCACACTCAGTTTAGAAAGTCTTTATTTTGACATAGTGTGTGTATAAGTACGGGCACAATAGCATGTAAAAATTACAGTTTCAAGTTTTCTGACTGCACATTTTGTTCATTATAGTACACTTCTGTTTGTTTTTTGTCTTAATCACAGCCAGCTTGATTTGAGCTTGGTCGGTGGTTCGAAGTGGTCTGAATCTATGATCTTTTGCACAACAGACCAGCTAACTGTGTGGCGGTTTCTTATTGCTATTGGCAATGGTTCTTAAAATGGTGAAACAACTACTATCGAACAAAATTCCCGGATAATTATCTTATTATACAGAGAGCAAAAAGACGCAACATTTATGCTGGTATTAAAGTGTGACTGGAGGTGTTTTGCACGTTCTGGATGCCACGCTTAACCCACGTAGTAGTTGTTTTAGCCACATAATATATCTTACAATAACCGACCTCGCTCCATTCAAATGTCCTTTCAAATGGTTTAAAACAGACCGTTTTCTTTTTTCTATAGCAACATCCACCCATCATTTGGCCTTGTGCTTACAATAAAAAAAAAACATGCATCTACAATACCTTGCCTAGTCCCTGTACAGCGTTTTCCCAGGCCTTCTCGGTCAATTCACTACGACGACGTATCAGAGGCGAACGGGCGGGAAACGCCCTCACATCTTCGCTTGGACCACGTGACCCAAAATGCTTTGGCCGCGAGGGAATAATGAGGCCTAGGGACTAGGCAATACAATACCTACATTTTGCAAGCAAATGTTATCGAGAAAGCGCTGTGAGGAAAGTTACGATTTAAAACCACCGGAAAAACCCTGTAAAATCAATTTTGCTCTACGTCAAATCGAACAATTATTAAAATTGATAAAAATAAAAATGATTATCAAAAAGACTATGGTGGGGACTGATTGAACAACGTCAAAAGACTTGAGTTACGATAACAGTTTTCACGTTGTTTGATCAGTCCCTAAAAGGGCCCCAAACTTCGTATGCACTTGTGTTTTCATTGTAGCTCCGTAGATGGTCCACTTTGGTCTACGAAGTTGTATGATCCCGTCATGCACTGCTCCTCGTCCTGTTGATCGTCTTGGGTGAAAAGGGAGGCGAGGTCACCCAGCGTTAAGTTGGAGTTCTCGCTGTCACGTGCTCCCGGTCTGATGATAGAGAAAACGTTACGCATTAGGCCTGATTTCCATATAATATAATCACTACGATGGCTTCAGTCGCTACGACCTAGCCTCAAAACAGGCGTCAGGCTGTGCATATCTCTTTCTCCTCGCCCGCTTCGCTTGCCTTCGCTCGCCTAAAAAAAACACGAAAAAATAACGCCCGTTCTGCAGGCTACTGCGACCTGAATATTTGGAATTTGCGCGAGAAACTGGGTTCGTGTTGTGCCGAATTGCACTATGGGAATGTTCTGGGACCCAGTTTCCTACGCAGCCTTGTAAAAGCAAATAAGACAAGCGATAGTGTCCCCATAACAGTCCCATAGAGCATAGCCATGCACATGATCTAGTCTCAAGAACAACCTGTAAATGGCCAATGTAATAATATATACTGAACTCAAGTCTATCTCAGCGATTTTAGTCAAAACAGTGGTTACGTATACGATCGTAGAAGAGTTGTTTCCAGACAATTGCTGCGATCGCTGAACTTTTTTTGTCGCGGACCTAGGTCTTGTGGAAATCAGTCTTGATAATTAAACAAGTAAAGAATGACAAATTAACCAATTATATGCAACACCAAAATTCAATCAGAAATATTCATCTGGTTGCCAGTTATGGAGTGGTGGCCAATTCTCAATGTGAGACACTAAGGGACGGACCATTAGAAAAGTTATGGGGGGGGGGGGGGGAGGGGAATTTTCGAGCCGCAGGAATTTTTTTTCGTTATCAAATTCCTTGTATGAATTTTTTTCAGGCCCTTGCATGATTATTTCTTAGGGTTAATTGGCGTGCAAGAATTTTTTTAAATTAAATTTACCCTTGCGCGAATTTTTTTTTGTACTTCGCCCGCCCCCCCCCCCCCCCCATAAGTTTTCTAATGGTCCGTCCCTAAAGGCAAAGTATAAATGGACTTAATACAAACAATTTAAGACACACCCACTTGCCACGCAACACGTTTACGTTACAAGGTGAGATTGTTGCACCTATTACCACCTACAAGCACAACTAAAATTTGTTTCGGCAGAATGCAGATCTAAGTTCTTCTTTTTCGTATGATCGAAAGCTTATTTTGTCTTTTTTTTAAATATTTAAAGGGGAGTTTGAACAGGAATATAAAATGGCCAAGTTACCTCACTGAGCCAGTTGGCTTTGACTGAAGCAAGGAGTACATCCGAGACTCAACAGTTCCACGTATGATAAAACGATATACATGGGTAGGCCTGCGGAGAGAGTAGAAGCGTTTCAATAGGTAAACAAGGGAATTCTACAGTCGAGTTATTTTGGGCAAATGTCATGAATTCCAAAGATATACATACAAACTCATCCGTCAATAGGAAGCTTAAGCAACTACGACGACCACGACGACAACGACAACAGAACGTCAAAAAACAATTGGCTTAATGAGCAAAACAACAGCTCTGCCCGTGCAACACGCTTTTTAGTACATTTCGTTGACGTCCACTGCGCGACTACGACATGAAACCTTCCAATGCGACGTTTTATAGAGGACGTGGACATGCGAGGACAAATTTTCCCTTCTCTACTTGACCATGGATAAAGCCCTTAAGAATTCAACTCCAGGAAAAGTCGCCTAAATTTGACGAATTGATTGGTTCCAAATAAAAGCGATAAAGTTTGAAAGGACGCAAATTCACTTTTAGTGATGTTTATACTGCCGCCGCCGTCGTTGTTGCTTAAGCTCCCTAATAAACTGTGAGGTCACCCACGTTAATGAATTCCTCCGCACAAAAGGTCCAAAACATTCCTATTATACTACTTTGGTGCTTACGGCAAGTAAAGAACTCGAGCAGTTTGTAATTCACTGTGAAAACAGTAGTTGACACTACCAATCATCCACTGTGTAAAAAAGCGGAAACAATAGGAACTCGAAACAAATGCGAAAAGGGGATAAAGTCACTAAAGGAGTTTTACTGAGCGCATGAATGGCTTGGCTCGATAGGGAAAAGGGAATAAATGGATTTCAATCAAAAGCGGAAATAATTTGCGTCTTCTGCTGACTGCGAGGAAGCACTGTCGGGGAAATTTTTTCTCTCGAGATTGGTTTTACGTCACTGTTATTGTACCGCAGTTAAACAGTGACGAAACATTCTCGCACGATAGAAATATCCACATGAGATTTGTTCAAACGTGCTTTTTGTGTCTAGTGCTGCTTGCGGAAAATTTTTAACTTAACGTAGTAGTTCAAGTTCTACTTGATTCCTCGGGTATTGATTGGGTAGAGTGAATATATCGTGATTTGGAATTCCAATATTCAGTCAGATCTCGCTCTACGCAATAAGACTTACTTGGTTTGACCAATCCGATGCACGCGGCCTACAGCCTGCAGTTCATGGGCTGGGTTTAAAGCGGGTTCTACTAACAGCACATGCGTTGCCTCTATGATGTTCAGACCATTAGAGCCTGTCTGAAGCGGCAAAAGTAGCACACCAACCATAGCATCCTGCTTGAACGTCTGTAGGTTTGTCTGAGAATAAACGGGATGTCAGGATGGATATAAATCAAAACCAGTTCAGCCAAATTCATTCATTAGAAACTGGCCACCGCTTGAAGCAGCGAAGGAACATTTGAATAACGCGGCAAATGAAAAAACAAAGCCCAGGATAAATTAAAGAAGATTATAAAGATAACAATTCAGTGGAATCTATGAGTATTTATGTTCAACTTTTCATTTTTTCCATAGTTTGTCCTTGCTGTTTTTAACTTCGAACTTCTTATATCCGTCAGTGTAACTCAGTTTGCCAGAACACAATGTTTTCCAGTTATCATTTAATAAAGAGAACTGATGAAGTCATAAAATCTAAACTTGTGAAATTACGGGATTGGTTAGCATGTTCAAAAAGAACAAAGCCCCCTTGACAAAAAGCAGGCTGTTAAAGCAAATTGGCGAGGAGACATGAGCACGATTTGCTATGACTACTCCATAAAAATCCTTTTAAATTGGCTTGCATAATAACGTTAACGATCGTGGCCTATTTGAGAAGGATTTATATGGAGTCATCGGAGCATAACGGTGCTTATATCTTCTCACCGATTCGCACCAACGGGCTGATTTTTAGCAAGTGAACATTTTTCATGCTGTTCTTTATGCCAACCAATCATATAATTTCACAAATTTCGATTTTGTAACGTCATCACTTCACTTCTCCATTTGTACAGTGTTGCCCGGGTATCTTTACAGACCAATTTGAGATTATGCATGAGAAAAGGTCGTTGCTGTCTCGAATTGCATTGTGGGAACTGTGTGAGAACCAATAAAAAAAAGCTATCCCCCCACCAAAACAGTCCCATAGTGCAATTCGACACAACACTAACCCAATCTTTTCCGCCTATTTCAAAAAAGCCCATGTTCGATATATCAAAATTCTAACATGACTCCGAGGCTTTCTGGTCATTTTTCTATATTTGGTTTGGTTTTCTCTGTGCTCAAATCTCTTCTGGTAGTTGTGAGACAATGGAGTCGTGAAAATTTTGCAATTTTGTCCCCAGAGCCTCGGAGTCGTGTTAGAATTTTAATATATCGAACGAGGGCTATTCCCGATCAAACACGACCACACCTTCCATGTTTATGTAAATTGAAGAATTGTTCAATCCATACACTACTGAAAAGCCAAAGACCCTTAATTTTACCACTTCTGGACAACAGCAATATCCAGAGATTTAATCGATCGCCAAAACGCGCATATCAAGCACTTTTTAGTTGTAATAAATGCACAAGAGATCGTCACAGTTAAATACGCAACTTAAAAAAGTTGCCAAAAGAAAGCCTGATTTCAATATATGAAAGTGACTCTGTAATTTATATTGTTTACTTACTTGGAAATGTTTGCTTCCAGTGATGTGCCTATATTTGACGCCATTCTCATCCAACGCTTTTGCAATAACAACCAACACATCCTGCCACTGCAGGGAAATGAAACACAACATGGATAGTTAAATAAAACACATCATAACCAGTGGCGGATACCGCGAGAGGGTCCGGGGGATCCCGACGCCCCCTATCAGATCTGACGCTTGATGAGACTAAAAGTTTTACATCGACAGGATCGTACATCACTTTTTAAATGGATGACTTTTGTAAAGAAACGCGCGTTGCATTTTGCCACCAAACGAAATTCCAAGGATATTCAAAAATGTAATTGTTTTTGGGTACCCTCCTGTGATCTGTTCGCCTCTGCTCGCAAAGCAGTATTTCCCGCGCCAACGGCGACCGGCGATCACAGATTGAGAAACAGGTGGTTGTCTCTGCTTCTCAGCTGGCAGCTGGTCCACAATTATGGCGACAACTCGGCCGATAACCACTTTCTAACAAAAAGTCAAAGTGCAACAGTCCCTTTTCAAAAAAAGTTTTTCAAAAAATTCAAGGATCCGCCCCTGATAGCCCTTTGTTTAGGTGATTTGGGAAAGCTGTGTCAAATTCATTCAAGGATTGAGCTCCCAATGAGCAGCCTAAATTAACGAAAATGTACTGCTCAGTTGAGACAAAAAGGAAGGATTCCTTGCACTTAATCACTGTCCACAACAAAATTTCAAACACCAATTTGTCACTATAATATAATTTTTAACTCTTTACCCTCCTCCCCTCCCCTCTTTCCTTCTTATTTTGACGATCGCGGGACGAATGGCAAGCGGAGAATGCTTTCAGGTCACACCTACTGGACTAGGGAGAGGAGGGGGCATAAATTTATGTTCAACGTTGAATACACAGTTCTTTTCAAGGTTGGGCACGCTAAGCTTGCGCTACAAATGTGGGAGGATTGAGTGGGGACTTGTGGGCGTGCGTTGATTTTTGTCTGGTAGTAACACGTCTATTTTGACCAGTTTAACTCACCGTAGAAAAGACGAGACATTTCGCTGTGTTGTCTGCTGACTTAATAGCTAACAATGTACGGACAACAGCTTCAACTTTGGTTGAGTGGCTTCCCTAAAGGGGGAAAATAACATCAATAAAGATTAATAGACACATGTTGAAAACACTGAAACAAAAGTGTTAAACCTTAAAAAAAAACCACACACAACTAAGAGCAAAGTACTTAAGGAATTTGCAGATGGGCTCATTTCAAATGCAAAATGCAAAAAAAAGAGTGACATGCTCAAGTAACTGAAAAGCGAACGAAAAAATGCACACTATTTAAAAAGAGTAAACATATTCTTAACTGATACCTTGACTGAAATATTCTCCTCGGACTCTTCCTTTTGGGTCCTAGCAGTACTGACGTAGGAGATTTCTTGTGCAATGGTAGGTATACGGCACATAGGGCACTTGACGTGTACGTTCCTGTGGCGGGGACCAACTCCGGCCTGACGTAAGAGCACCCAGGCACACTGACAGCAAATACAGTGGCCACAAGAGAATACGCTCCACTGAAACAAAATTAGGATATAGAAATGGAGCTCACAAACTGGCTGGAGCGATAACTCTATTTCAAAGTCGAGGTGCAAACTAAAAAGTGAATGTATGATACTTAGATGATTGAATAACGGCAAAAGTCTAACAGAGGTCAAAAATGGTTTGTAGCCAAGAACCATTTTCGTGAAGGAGAAGGATCGTAAACTGCTTGTTATAAGTCCTAGGAGGGCTTACAAAAGGAGGGGTTTATATTCAAGAGGGCAAATACAAACTGGAATAGAAAAGGCGCATCGAAACAAGCTACATGCTGATCCAAATACGTTTTGTATTTACTGGTTTGTAACTAAGCTTCAAAACGTCATAATAAATCGAATTCAGAGGGGAGGGGGGGGGGGGGGGGGGCTTATATCCAGGGGACTTATAATTGCATATATGTTTTACAGGTAGATCTACGCTTTGTATGAGCCCCCTACCCCCTCGGGAGAAGACCCCCAGAGAGAACGCATAAGGAATGGATCGACCCCAATAAGCATTTCTCAGTGGATGAATGGCAATTGCCGGCCTAAGGCGGGAAACCTCCAAGTGCTGGCAAGGACGAGGAATTTGAAGGTGCCACTAAACTACAAGGGGGAAAACTTGGAAGCTTTGCTAACCGCGCGAAAATTTGCAGTCGCATTCAAGGACGCACAAACATGCCGCCATTGTGAGCGCGAGAAATCACCACTTGTTACCACGTAAAAGAATTGACTCCTTTGCTCACAGTTTTTGTTTCTCAGTTCATTCTACCGCCAATTCATGTCAACTGTACATAAAACAGACATGACTTTTTTTATTTCTATGATTCGTTAGAGACTGACGTCTTTACCTGGACACCCAGTTGTTTGACGCACACGGGACACAGTTCTGGATTCTTTCCGTCGTGGTATGTCTGCGTCTGAAAAAAAAAAAGAAAATTAACACTTTGTATGAGGTAAAGTAAACTTGAAAAGCAAGAATAACAGGGTTGTAAGAACACCTGCTTCCAACCAGGGTCTTTTACAATCGATAGTTTCCAAACAACAACAGCCACATAACTTCCCAGACTCGGTATTCTGGTATTGTTCTGCCGTGTAGCCAATCACGGCAAACACAGATAATCGAGTGAGCTAATTAGAATTCAAAGCTAACACATGTGGCCGGCATTGAGCGCGGGAAAAAAACGTGCGACCGAGTCAAGATTAGAGATCATTGTTCAGCTGAGACGAGAGTAGCCCATCACGAAAAACATAGATAATCACGTGAACCAGTCAGAATTCAAAGAAAATACAGGCAGCGGGCAACGATTTTAGCCGATTCCACAGGGCAACAATGCACAATTAGAGAAATCGTGAAGTCACTTTTAATAAGCCGATTTAGAATCCCATTGCGATCAAACATTTCTTTAATATATTCCTCACCTTTGCCAAGTTGTTGAGATAAAGAAGCTGACCAAGCTTTTTCCTCAGTTCAGTTTGTGCGACTAATCTATCAGACATGAACTTGAGACGCTGTTGCTCTACCTGCAATGTTACAAGCGAATTAAGGCAACAAAAATATGCAAGACATACCGTAAATAACCTAATAAACGCCTGGGCGTCTATTTAATTTCAGGGGTCCAAGCGGGGGGCATTTAATAAATAGGAGGCCTTTATTCTCATAACTGTAACGACCTCAACAAAACTAATTTGCTTTCGGCGAAAATATTTTACCAGTGTAAGAGCGCTTTCACTGGCCAGCTGTACTTGCCTGAAGAGGATGAATAACATGAATGTTATCTGTAGCTGGTTCGCCTGGCAGCTGCAGTCTAAGGCGTGTCGTACACATATCCAGCTCATCGAGGGATGAAACACGCTCGTGCAGAGCAAACCACAATGCTCTCAGAAACTGCAAGAAACAAACAATAAATCATTGAGATAATATAAAACGTGCTCAATCTCTTATTCAATTTTGTTGACCGTTTTGACTAAGTCTTTAGGACGAAGTTACTTTCCGTGATCTGATAACAGCTACGATTTCACATGGCTCCAACAGGCATGTAGAAATAGCAGCCCCGTCTACAGTAAAAAGTAAAGAAATCATATGGTTTCTTAAACAAGTTCTTCGCGCAAAACATGTGTAAATAAAGGGGCGAATAAATCCATAAATTTCCCAAATTTGTATAATGAGAACAACAACAGAGAAACAGTCGCAACATATATCGCTCATTTCCAAGTAGGAAACAGAGAGTAGAACAACAATCTGATTTAAAGAGACAAAGGATGTTCCTGTTCCCGGTTGAATAACTCTTTACCTGTACTGAGGGCAAAGTAGAACTGTCTTCCTAAAAATCTTAAGAAAAACATATTTGGTATAAAACCAGTGACCAAACTGCGAGTAATAGAATTGAAACAAAGTGACCACTAACCTTAAACTCTTTTCTTAGACCCTCAATCAAATTCAAGTGATAGCGACCTTCTTGCTGTACTGCTGGGGCAATTTCTGCGGGAAAACAAATTGCAGTAAAACTTTAGTTTGACAAAGTGCCTAATGAGAATAGTATGTATAAACAGGGCTCGGAAAAAACTTCAATTCCAGCTTGTCCTTTGGGCAAGCAGCCCTCAAATTTCCCTTGCCCGGGACAGCTATATAAGCCTCAACGGTTACCTCGCCCTGCAAGAAAACGTACTTGTCCCGGGCTATGGGACGGGACTTTTCCGAGCCCTGATAAATAGTACTACCCAGTGCCGGATTCCGACCTTGAGATTGGGGGGTGAGGGGGGGGGGGGGGAGGGGGGCGGAAGGCCTAGCCTAGAAATGGGGGGGCTCATCTGGATACGCCACTGCTACCCACTCCACTTTTAGAATGAGAGTAAGGAACGAGTTATTATGGTATGCAAAGTGGTTCTAACTTTAAACCGGTCGACAAAATTCCACGGCGTGACCATTCACACGAAACACCCTCTTGGGGGCGCCCTAGAGACTGGGTTTGAGTTGTTTCGAATTGTACCATGGGAATGTTTTGGGGACACTATATTCCTTCTTTTATTGGCTGTTGTTGAGATTCAGAAGGCACCTGTGTTATCTCTATTTATTAGAACTCACTGTTAGTCTTTATAAAGTTGTGCACCACTCTCAATACTTTCTCAACCTCAGACTCCGCTCTTAAGCCTCCTGTGTTACCATGACGATGCCAATCAAGGGACTCATCAGTCTGCAAGCTGTGAAAAAAGACAATTTAAAGGTTCGACTGAGGCATCTAGTATAATGAACTTGAAATTATCATATTACACTCGGCTACGCTTCATAGAGAGTTTGTTTTTAAAGCATCCTAGAGAAAGTGCGTGCTTTTATTTGCTGGAACATCACTCACATTAGCCATTCACCCTTGATCGACAAATTCCAGTGATTAGCTACGGTTTGTCTCTAAAATAGCACTATAATTTGGTGGTCATCAACTTCATGATGCTGTCTTGATATGTAGTTCTACCCCTAGGTTGTGCCAGGCTCTCAGATAGTATAGTGGGGACGAATTAAAACGCGCAAAGCGAAAATAAGACGCGCGCGACCCGTACGACTTGGGCTCTCTCTCCCCAGTCCTCGCGAGTTTTCCGCTTTTTTTTTTTTGACTGAACGACTTTTCACCACTATATTGGAGCCTGGAACAGGCTATGCTAACCCAGTCTCTCTGACAACAATACCAATGCAAGAAATGTTTTGCAGTCAGTCACTGAGGGAGAATCAAGTACTGGACATTAAACTTACTTATTGTCATCCACTCCCTTCATTCCCTGGTGACCAAAAATACGTGACTCGTATTCAGTGAAAATGTCATCTACTTGACAAAAGGCACATCTGAAAAAGAAACAAACACAGACTCAGAGCCCATCTACAGGTATCCGGATATTTTTGAAAACGGAGATTTTTTCTCTGTTTTATAGCATCCTGTCCACACGTAAACGGCGTTTTCGGGCCTCAAAACGGCAGGTTTTTGAAAGCGGTCCCCAGAGTGAAGATTTTTGAAAACACCGGCTTCCCGTTTAAGTAACGGAGTTGAAAAATACGATGATGTCATACATCATACAACTCACGCTCTGCAAGAGGCGCTATCGCATTTACATCGTTTTAGTTCTTTTGTGTGGATGAGCAAAAACGATTTAAATACGCCACAAGTAGATGAGTACTTTCTTGAAAAAGGAGAAGAAAATCCACCTTTGTTAAGATCCCTAGTCTCACGCTAACCCAACGATGTTATACCTGCTGGCACGACTATCATCTGCTGGCCTCAAGCAACATTCAGCACTGGCTTGTACCATCTGAGGAGTGGGTGGCACCACAAGGCTTTCCAGAGACACTAGCAAGTTATTATACGTGGACTGTGGACAGACAGTAACATGACGTGTTAGTCTTCTTTCATTTGTAGCAATTGGCCTCAATATCAAAGAGTATAAGATTACACGACGGTGACGAAAACATCGAAACAAGATATTTCTTTTTAAAAACTTGGATGTGGACCTGACAAATCTGAGTGCAGGAGAATGCGTCTACGTTTGACAAATTGAGCGAGTTGAAGTTCGCTAGAATCAAGTGCAAATTTACTTGAAAGTTTCGCTACCTTCGCCATGTCGTGGTATCGTAAACTGGAAACCGGTCGTTTCGATACAAAGTCGTATTGATACGAACTCAAGCAGTAAAATTGGACTAACACGTCGTTCACTTCAAGTATAGTTTGCGCGTGAACAAGAAAAACATTTTGGGTGAATATTCTCCGTTCTTTAAGCCAAATAGGTGGAGCTATTTACACCTCGACTGAAAAAACTTGTATCGAAACCACCGGCAACCCTTAACTTCACTAATTAGTTTTACCAGTGAATAGACTAAAATGGATGGCTAGCATGGATTCGATTTACCAACTGGTTACCATTTCAAACTTCATTTGACATGGCAGATTACCAGATCTCAGAAACTGTTATGAACAGCGGCCAGTGCATATGAAAGTGGAAATGATCCTCGTAATTGAATAAAGAAACTAAGTGGTTGAAAAGGAACCTGAAAAAATTCAGACTTGACCGGGAATCGGTCCCTGACCATTGCGACGGCCTGCTCTCCAGTTGGCTTGATTAGTTCAATGGATATATAGCGTTGCGTCCGGTCATCGCAAAGGTCAGGGTTCGATTCCTGGTCAAGCCTGAATTTTTTCCGGTTCCTTTTCAACCGCTTAGGTTGTGTATTCAACTGCGATGATCACATCCATGCTTTCACTTTCATATCTTTATCCGCAGTTCTCAAACTCATTAATAATTCATTAAGAAAATACAAAGGAAATTAATGTTTAATGAGTGTTTGGAAATCGGATGAAACACTGCTTAGTCTTTGCATCCTTAATTTCTCCTTCAAAAATGATTTTGTTTGAGAAGAAATATCAAACATTCGACACAGTGTTTCATTACCAGATGAAACACCTCGAAGTTCGTCAAAAATACTCCGCTGCGCGTCGTATTTTCAACTCTCTTCTCGGTGTTTCATCTGGTGATGAAACACTGCATCTCATGTTTGATATATTACTTCAAAATATGAGACACTTCATGTATTTCCTTTCAGAGGTCAATGCACTGAGAATCCTACGGCTGCAAAGATAGAGTGATTTTCGTTTGACCTTGAAATGAAAACGCGCGAACAAAACAGAAAAAACAAATGAACACAAATAGAGCAATTTGATTGGTTATCACGCGCGTGGCTTTTGGTTGGTTAAGAGAACGCTCGGGTGAATAAACTTCATGCCCGACAACTTTCTATAGAAATCAATTGATACCTCGCTTTGACGTCACACCGCAACACGATTGGCCAATCGAACAATGCCTTCTCCATATTAGGGTTTTCTTGGGAAAACGAAGAGTCCATTTTCTGATCTTTTCATCCGTCGGCTAATGTAACAAATAACGAAAACTTACCGTAACCATCTTTCAAGGTCATACGAAAAATCGCTCTATAGACTTGCTAAAACTTCACTACTTAAGTCATATGGAATGTGGAAAAATTGCTCCCTCCCCTCTCCCCTGAAGAAACAAACAAGCGAGAGGTGGTGGTACCAAGCATCCCCCTCTTAGGGCTTTCTTTTAACGCCTTACCTCAATTAAGTCAAGTTTAGATGATACAAGATATTGTAGTCCACGAAGGTCTGTAAACCTGCCAAAAGTAATTGGTATAGACAGAAACGTAACAGTTAGACCACGCGAAAATTGAACAAAATACAGAGAACGAACGAAAGAGTGGGCAACTTGCAAACAAATGTTACTGAGTTAACTCCAGTTTCATTTACAACGGCTACAGTCAAACTTCCATGTTTAACTACCTCTCAATAAACAATCACCTCTTATAAGCGACCAGCTATCCAAAATACCGAAATTTACAACAACTGTAGGTTAAACCTCTGGTGTTAAGCTAGAGGAGGTATGACTGTATCCAAATTATGAATCCAAATTATGATGAGTGCATTCACACGATGTTTTGCTGAAGAATTTGGAGCAAAACACTGGCAAAATTCGCTGTTCAATTGTGACAGAAAGACGGATCGAAACGCAGCAATGACATTTAAAGAGTCTTCTATAGTCAATAACATCACGGCTTACCTGATACACTACCAATAACATCGCCACTTAATTGACCCATCAGGTCAATAACCAGAGTATAATACCATCGACCGACGTTACTGCAGATGTTGTTGAAACGTCAGTCACTGTCAACAACAACAGTCCTATTCAGGACTATGTTCGTCCAGACGATCATACTCAACTTACTTATAAAATTACTCCTGGGTTCAAATCTTTCACAGAATAATTATCGCTAATAACTAAGGACGCCATCCCAACACACCTTCCAATGGAACCCAACTCTGTGGCTGTGGATGATAATTCATCTTTGATCCTTTGACAGAGATCACCTTCCATTCCTTTGGTAGCTGTATTCTGAAGAGCTTCCACCCACCATGGGGAATACAAATCCACCTGAACAGAACAGCACATGTCGTTACAATGTGAAGACCTATATGCAGGCAGGCTATTGCTTCCTTGCCTTAGCTAACGGTTTAAGTACATGATGACTTGGATGTACCCTCGCCCATTGGACAAGTGAGGTTGCGAAGTCACTTGTCCAAAAAATCTACTAGTCCCAGACGATGGGACAGGTCTTTCTTCGCGCCCTGCAGGCACCAGTATTTCATGTGTGCTCAGACTGACAAGACCTTAGAGGGCAAAGTTAGTCTTTTTGAGCAGGTAAGCACTTGGTAAAAGACGCTTCAATTGTACCAGAAGCACATAACCTCTTCCCCTTTCTACAGAGAGCTTTCTCGGAGAGCAAGGGTGGCGCAGTGGTGAGAGCGATCACCTCCCACCAATGTGGCCCGGGTTCAACTCCCGGCGTCGACGCTATTTATGTGGGTTGAGTTTGTTGTTGGTTCTCTCCCTTTCTCCGAGAGGTTTTTCTCTCGGTACCCCGGTTTCCCCTCTCCTCAAAAACCAACACTTCCAAATTCCAATTCGATCTGGAACGCAAGGACACGTTTAAACGAGTTCATATGAACTCCTATGTGCTTCGCGGGTAAACAATTTTTTTACAGTTCTATCAGAGGGATGGGTGCTGTCCATCTGGGTGGGGCTCACGGTTGGGTTTCAAGGCTTTGCCATCCATGGAAAGGGTCTCCATCAAGGAGCTGACTACTAACAGCAAGAGCTCCTGAGTGTCTTGGGCACCCATTCTTCCTCAAGCAATGCAGTTTTTTAATTTTGTTTGAGAAAGGAATAGGTACCCTATCAACGCAAGGTAAACTGATTGAAGGATTTTCTGTTCATCATTTGTCTTCCAACACTATATATACACCACAATCCATTCCCTAGTTTACATTTTCTTCGTGAAAAGCTCTTTTTTGCTATTTAGAATTTTCCTATGAATGATTTATCAAAGTCCTAGCAAAAAATGCGCTGCTTCTGAGTCCAGCAGGTTGTTTGCAGAGAGAGTCTATTTTGTCAGCAAAGCATGATAGACAGTAACATTACTCTATTCAGCTGAAAGACAACACTGTCACTTAAATTTTTCCAGCCAAACACATTCCATAAGCTGTGGTTACTATTAGCTACTATTTTTCATTATGACTTAGGACACAATGAGCCTTCCAAACCATGGACACACTCACTTTTTGTTTAATTTCAGCAAGAGTTGATTTGGCGACATCCAAATTTTGCTGTGCTGCAGTTACTTGAGTATTGGCTCTTTGCATGTAGCTGTTTTTGAGATCTTTTACCTGAAAATAAGTCCAAAAAATGGCAAAATTGTTATTGTAAAAGGGGTGAAAACGAGCAGATAAGAGAGTAGGAATTGAGTGGAAAAGAAAAACAAGACGGCGGAAACTTGAACATAGTGATAGCAAACAAGAGAGAAGGTGGGAAATGGGATGGATAATATTGTATTTTGTATTTATGAGACATGACACAATTTTGTCGAGAAAAGACTCACTTGATCCTGTAATTTATCATCATTTAAAGTTCTTGAACTGCCTGACTGATGTTGATGGAGGACTTCAGACAAGTTGAAGAGGGTGTGTAACTTCTGCACAAAATAAAATCATAATTGTGGGCACAAAATTAATGACTATATCAAGCAAAATCAGCATGTAAAGGTAAAATAAAAGACGACTGGAGATACTAAATCAAGCTAAATTGGCAAATTCAACTAATTTATCCTTAATGGGTTTCGTTTATAATTTGTCTCACAATTATCACCTAGATATTGGTTGTGACGTTTACTTCAGGTCTCCATCAGGTGATGGTGTTGATTTCCTGAGTAGGACTATTTCTACCACTGTGGTTGTTAGTGATTGGTATATCATACACCTTACTCATAGTTGGTGGGTTTCGATCCGAAGCATTGTTGGCATTATTAGAGAAGTAGAGAAGGAAACTGTTCCCTCAGCAATTCACTGAGGTAGCGATCAGCTAGCTGCTTAATTTATTCTTATTTAACTTATTGTTCTCCCATTCTTTTTCAATTACTGACATATCTGAACATAGTCATCAACAACTGACTCTACTTATGTAATTACTTCCTTTTTGACTAAAAGCCCAGGTTTTATAATGGTTCTTCTCGGAACCTCACAATCCGACCATTGTGTTTACTTTTTTTGTCGGTCTTAGCTACTGTTCAATAAAAAACTGTTCTGAAAAGTATGCAGAAAATGTAGTGGTGGAGAGAAAAGATAAGGGCCTGGCGGATTATGCTCATAAAATCAGTATTATCATAATGTCATTCAGCATCCCTGCTGGTAATCCACAAAATACCTAATAGGGTATAATTTATGTATCATTAATAACAAGACAGCAAAGACAAAAGTGTCCTTGAATTTTCCTTCTCAAAGAGGATGTGATTTTAGGACTCTCGACCTAGATTGGAATTTGACAAATTTCCTAGACTACCTGAAGTGCATCAGTTCTGAAGGTAGCTTCATGCTCTGTCCAAGATCTCATTGCTTCTCTGTACATATCAACAGCTTGTGGCCACTATATTTTATATCAAACAACAAACATATAAGAAATTAGCCCTTTAGTGTGATATTACTCAAACTTAAATTGCTGCATGATATGAGTTCAATAAGGGTAAAAAAACAACACAGACCTCTTCCTTCAAAATATGAACTCCAGCAAGACCTGTGGATAGCAATAATTTTTTTTTCATGTCAGATACATGTACTTAGTAGCCAGTGAAAAAGAATACAAGTAAGGTGAGAACTTTTCACTTGAAAATCCAAGGTACTTACCAGGTAAAATAAGCTCAAATTTGATTATCATTTAAAGAACCTTTAGTTTAACTTTTACTCAAGGCAGATCCACAAAATATGACTGCTATATTTTGGTTGCACATCTGGGGGGGAGGGGGTGTTGGGGGGGGGGGGAGGTGTTTACCAGTCTTTTAAAGGACTTATCTAGGAACTCTTAACTATTACAAAATTGGGCAAATTGTTTTGCTAATCTTATTTTAGTTAGGTACACCAACCATTAAAAGCAAACAAGAGTTGTCTGTGTGCCTCTTCACACTCCAGCTTAGCTTTAGAAATCAGACTCTCCAGTAACTTATCCATCGTGAGCCTGCTGTGAGAATAAGATAACATATAGTGTAAATTATCATAAGGAGAGTAACAAGAGAGAATTGTCAGTCAACTCTTTCTTGAATATTACAGATCCTGGTAAGGGTCAACTCTGTTTCAATGGACACCTTTATAAGTTGGACCCAACTTACATTCCTTCACTCATTTCTACTGACTCTCTACAAGATGGACAGAGATTTTCAAGTTTTCAAAAAAAAATTTGAAAAGTTACAAACTATAAGAGGGATTGGAATGTTCATTTCAGTATTGCAAGTACCGGTTATAAGTTACATGTAAGTATGCTGTCTCTTAACAAAAGCATGTACCTTTTCTGCACTGACAGATAACCTCCTCTGACAGCTTGAGGGTGACAGCAGGCTTGACGTAACCGCAGTAAGGGATTCAACAACTGAGAAGGAAAGAAACATAAAATAATATTAATAACAATTTTATTACCATTACATGACCATGATGATGGCAAAAATTATGCTAAATACGGTAAAAAATGGACCACTCTTATTAATCTTAAAATAGGTGTTTGGCTAACAAAACTTTTGCATTGAAAAAAAAAACACTTCAAGTGACTTGGGAGTGTAGAGTGAATTAACAATATTCTTACTATTGGCCAACTTAAAACCTGTTACACTGAAGAACACCCAGCCCTCAACAATAACAGATCCATTCTGTTGACAGCAATGACTAGAGTAGAAAATCAAGCCTCAATCACCTGATGAACTGTGTGTCTGTCTATAGCACTTAACATGGTGTCAGTCTTCTCCCAGTGACTCAGCATCTACATGCAAATCAGAAAACACAGCACAAATTTAAGGTGGCTCGATACAGTTTTTTAGGGTGAATACCTCCCACGTTTGAGCGTAAACTACGTCGCTAAACAAAGATTTGGAAAAATTAACACCACAGTTGTATTAGATAAAGATGAAACTTTGTTATGATCAGGGTTGCAATGATATCGGAGTTGTCATAGCAACGGAATGACGCCATTACCTATTTTACTTGCAGCAGTATGTCTCGGCACTGGGAACTGTTCTTCCAAAATCGTTTACTGGAGCTTTTTCCTACAATAGCCGCCTCGATGTTCGTGAAGTTTAAGCGAAATCTGTAAGAGCGTTATCGAGATATTTTGGGAAGAAGTTTTTATGTTTAGAAATACGGTAAAAAATGGACAGTCTTGATGCTCGACTGTTATCTGTGCTAAACAAAGCGCTTTTGACATGCAATTTCACCTCATAGTAGTTTCAATCTTTTTAAAAACGTGTGTGAAAGATCATGGAGATACCTCCAGCCGATTGCTAGAAAGAAGGATTTGATTAGTATGTATCGGGGCGCTCTTATTAGAAATATGTAAACATTTCGGTCTACTTTAACAAATTAGCGAATAATTTTTAAACCGCTCGATGAATTTTTTAAAAAATTTAAGAGTCTTGAGATAAACTGTCCTTTTATATGACCTCTTAGTTTCAAGATTATTGATATATTGTAAGGTAGTAAAATAAGGGCTTTTCGTCTGAAAAGGGAAAATAAAACAAACAAGCTAGAAAGGTGTCAACTACTCCAGAATATCCCCCAAATTTTGCATAAGTTATTGTTTTTAAATGCTCCTGGGAGGACTGCATATTCCCTAAAACATGTGAAGACAATGTCTCATGCAAAATTTGGGCAACAAATTAACACAGGATTTAGTGTGGAACCTCCATATAATGAAGGGCCGAGGGGATGGTGAAATTTGTTCGCTATAACGAGGTTTCATGATACAGTGAAACCTGTATTAAGCAGCACCGTATTAAGCGGTCACACTCTATTAAGCGGTCAGTTTTTAAAGTCCCAAAAATTACGCCCCTTGATGTACTGTAATTTCGACCTCTATTAAGCGGCCACCTCTACTAAGAGGTCGGGGTCACCATTTACAAAGTCCCAAAGGAACTTTTTCTATTGTCTTGGCCTGTATTTAACGGTCACAAGGTGTTGATTACTTGTTCATACAGTTTCAAATAATGTAACACACGAGGTACAACAATTGATTTTCTTGGTTATTATTTTTCGCAAATCATTAAAATGCCAGAAATGAATGTTTCTATTTGAGGTCAAACTTCTGATCTGATCACCACTGGAGATTGAATTTATTAACCTGTATTTCTTACAACCTGTTTTAGGTGGTCACCCTGTATTAAGCGGTCACTTAGCCATTCCCCGAGGGTGACCGCTTAATACAGGTGCGACTGTATTGAGGTTCTTTTCCATACATTTTACTATTACTGGGGTAAAGAAAATCGTTTGTTATACCGAGGACTTTATTACATAGAGGTTCGTTATATCAAAGTTTCATGGCACTTATATTCTTCAACAACTTTCTTGTTCTTTCTCCTGTTTTCTCTTTTTTTGAAATAATAGTGCTTCTATAAATACCTTCCTAACCACTGCCCACCTCGACTAGCTCTTGCTCACTACAGACAGTGCAAAATTAGGGAAAATAAGAATGAGTTAACTGAACTGAGCTGAACTGACTTTTAACCTGTTCAGCCTGCCTGAATCACAGTACATGGTTTGTGATTTAGACAAGCATCACTTGACAGATAGCTGATGCTCTTCTTTACAAATTCATCATGAATTTTATCAAAAGAGTCATCAACAAAACCTGGATTGGACCAGATTAGATGAACTCCTGTATTTTACTATAATAATAAAAGGTTAGGAATAGTGTTTCAGGGGTTGATCCTGTCTGGTCCAATCTACACTGTAGGTTATGTCAATGGCCTTTAAAAAGCTTATGGAAACCTTCATGGCAGTTCCAGCACACTCTTCATGTTGACGGCGATAAAAATGCTGCTCCACTGGAGTGAACATCAGCCATTTCACCTTCTCCTCTTGATCAGGTAACCGAATCTAAAATTGTTTTAGATTCAGTTAATTATAGAAATTCATTGCAATAAAATTTCATAGAAAAAAAAAAGTGGCAGAAAAAATTAAAAGACAGCCAACGAGCCAGACTCAATTTACTGTCCAGAAGCTAACACATTTTATATATGTTATGCTTCAAATTTTTTGGTTAATTTTTCATGAACCAGGTTCAATTTTGCAAACTAGCTTAAAATTTCCAAACTAGGTTACAATTTTTAAACTGGGTTGAAATTTTCAAACTGGGTTGTTTTTAATTTTTGAACCACAATGCTCAAATATATTTGCGAAATTCTTGTAAGATTGTTGTATATTGTTTTCTCTGATGCTATCAAACAGAATTCTGTGTCAAAGCATTGATAATTTATTATTACTATCATCATTATTATTATTATTATTGGTTCTGGGAGGTTTGAACTATTCAATGAGTCTTGATTTGCCAGATGATTGATGTCTTAGGAGGTGAAAATTATGTATTTTGCTTGAGTGGGTCATCATTGATGTTCAGCTGCAATGCAGTTTCACCTCCTAAAATAATGCAGAATGTTAAAATCACAAGTTTACCTCATGGATGACATCTTTCTTGGCACTTCTCCACATAACCTTTGCCAGAAGGTTGTACAGTGCTTGTCTCTGTCCGTTCTTGTATGGTTCATACAGCAAGGCCTTCCACCACTTGTGGTAGCAGTATGGATCAATGCCAAGAAACAACAGCAAGCCATAAATATCTGTCACAATAAACAAAAGCAGGAAATGCATGCTGATAGACAATTTGTGCATTCCAATAATTTAAGATTAAAAAATTCAATGAATCATCCCCTGTGATTCAGCTGTCGAGTAAGTGATCTCTAAAAGTGCAGATTAGATATTGGCATCTTGATCAAAGCAATGTCACTATTAACTTTAATGGCATTTTAAGTGGTCAATTATGGGAAGTATGATGTGACCATGTAATTTAACATTTTTCATTTTCTTACCTTCCAGTCCCTTTTGTATTGGTGTTCCTGTGACACACCATCTGTGTACACTGTTCAGGTGAAGAGCTACTTCAGCTGCCTATGCAACAAAGGTGGAATAGCAAGCAAACACATGAGAATATTGGTAGTTTCTTGGTGTTGCAGACAGGTGTGATCACCAAATGACATAACACAAAAGATTGAAAAGACACTGAACAATGCCCAGACCACAACACAAAATTAAAACTTCTTTGAGCTGCCTTTTTGCACATGCTACTCAATATATGCTTGTTGAAATTAAGTTCTTCATCTATTATCACTCCAAGGAGTTTCAATGGCTTTGATTGATACTAATAATGACATTTGTAACTTGCATAATTATAAGGAGTGCTAACCTTAGCTGTTGTACTTTCCACCATCTGTGCCTCATCAAGACAGATTCGCCAAAATAAAATACCCGTCAGTGGGCTGGGTACTGCAATGTAACGCTTGTCATATCTTCTGGCTCTTCCTTCAACATTTCCTTTCAAAAATTAAGCAAATTAAGCCATCACTTTTAAAAAAGCACGTGTGGCTAAGACAAAAAATATTACAAGAAGAAGAATTCCTTTGGAAGAGCCCACGCTCAAGTTTTTTGGAAATGCCAGATCCAGATTGTGTTGATACTCAAAGTAACTGAAACAAATTAGAAATTTAACATAAAAAATATTTTTCTCTCACAATAACTTATTCCCCTTCCGATATCATCAATTTTGTTTTGTTTTGTTGACCATCAACCAATCTTACAAGTTCATAATGTTTCCTTTTCAATATTACCACAGCATATACTGGTAGTTCTATTTCTGCTGGCCCTTTGCGCTTTGTGTCAATAGTAGGCATGACATATATTTAACTAAGTGTGAATTATTGCCATACAAGTGCAGAGAGAGGCTAGCTCCAGGGGATGGGGGCACGAGACAACAGAGAGTAAGGAAAACATCATATTGCCACTCACTGAATAGAAAGGAATTTCTGGGATTCACACAGCATTTATGTTGATTATTGCAGAATGACTGACCTTGTTTAGATCCTAAGTGATAAAAATCTGATCTCAGTGTGGAATAAGTTGTCAAAATCACATCATGATCAGCAAGAACTTCAGGTAGAATAAATCCAGATTTTGTCACTCCTTCATACACCTGAAAAATTGTGTTAAAATAGCATAAAATTAGTCAATCTTTCCCAGGCAACTAATGCAACCATTGCGTTGTTTCTCACCAGTAGCTTTATTGACGATGGTTCTGTGTGTCTGAAGATTTCGTCCACCCACTGTTGAGCAATGGGTGCTGGAGAGATGATTAAAGTTGCCCGAGATGGTACTGCTGGCTTCAAAAAGAAAAACAGGCAATTAGAATTTAACTCTGAGAGCACAACAATATCACTGACGTGAAATGTGAGTGTGGAATAAGAAGTGTGAAGTGTGAAGTATGAAATACCACAAGCCACATGTAAACTGAGAAAATGGAAATGCCAAATGCTGAAATGTCAATTTCAGATGGAACACCAAAATCAAATTACATCAATGTAATCACATATCACATATCCCAAGGCCTAGACTGGGCGTTTCCCAGCCTCTCCCATTATTCTCTTTTGGCCACACCTGAAGAGTCCAAGATGCATCTAGTAAATATACTGTGAACAGTGTATCAGGGATTTTAACCCTCCTATTTTGGCGGGAAACCTCCTGTTTTCAGCAAATATTTCTGACCTCCCATTTTTGCTTAATATTCTCCCAGTTTCTAATTTAACTCTTCCTTTCTTTGTTTAAACAGTCTTTTTAGCATGATTCTCTGCCGTTTCTCTGGGGTTTTTCAGCCATTTTTACCCTTATGGCAACTGAGCATGAGCTTGCGATAATTTTGGGAGCGGTAATTATACACTGGATTGCCTCAACTTCGTGCAAGGTTTGCATTCATTTGTGGTTTCAAAATGCGGGAAAAGGCATCTTAAGGGCACATATCTTAAATTTTTTCCCTCAAAGCCTGGGACCCCACTAGAGGCTCGCAGCCTCAGCACTTGTGGGAGTGCCTATGCCGCTCCTAAAGCCTCCCTTTTTTAGTTGACAGGGTTGGAATCTCTGGTTTAAGTATGTGGAAGGAATGAGGAATAAGGAAGGTGAGGTTATTTCTGCACGACAAAAGAAACTTGGAATAGAAGGCAAACAATGAAATACGCCCTTACTTGCTTTAAAGCACAATGTGGACATATAAACTCTTGTGGACAGTGGTACTGAAGGCATGCAGCATGAAAAACAGCTTTGCACCCACAACATTGCAACAGTGCATCATCATAACTTGCTGATGTTACACCACAGATACACTGACATTTTATGGTAGCACTGTTTTTAACTGATGCACCTGAAGAGCTGGATGAATCAATAATGGCACTTTTTTGAGCTGCAGCAAATTCCTTAGACTTTTTCGGCCTAAAGTCTTCTGTGTCTTTTGTTTTCACATTTCCCGCATTACAACTATTGTGCGGTGTAGGTACATTTACACAGTTGGAAATGTCTGATTCCTGATTTAATCCAGCTGTTTTATCGTGAGCACAACCACTTTCATCCCCTTCTTCAACAGTCTTTCCCAAATTTTTAAAAGCACTCCCTTCCTGTGAATTGCTAGAAGTCGTTAAAGAACTTGAATGTTGCCCACAACTGACATTTGTTGATTCACAATGTGGTTTACAAATACCATGATTTGGTATGGTTTCATCCTTTTCCAGTCTCTGCTCATGAACTGAGCAACTAATTTCTTCACTGACAGCTTTGACAACATCATGTTTTGTGTATGTAGTTCTGGATGATTCAGACTCACTCCTGCTACAATTACCAGGCAAATCGCAAGACCTTTCATTAGGATTGTCATCTGTTTCACTCCCACTACTCTTTAACCCTACTTGGCAGTCACTATTGCCTTCTGAGGGTTTATTGTTCAAACATCTGTGTTCATTAGGTGCAAGTTCATTTCCCACATCAATGGATGAGAAAAGATCAATTCTTTCCTTGTCATCCAGAGTCCTGTGATCTGGTTTAACAATACTCACATTAGAGCCTCCTGTACTGAAAATTTCACAACGTGTGGAAACGTGATTTGGCCCGCCATGAACACTAGATGAAGAAGGATTTCCTTGGTTGATACTTGAGCTACGTGTATAAGAGGATGTTCTTTTATTATCTAATGAATTAGGGCCAGATGGTTTAGGGTGGCAAAGAATACAAGCAATTACTTCCACTGTCTTCCCAAGCCCCATTTCATCAGCTAAGATCCCTCCAAGGGGCAGATTTGGCAAGGGAAATCTTTCTTTTGTGAGCCTAAAAGTAGAAGTTATTAAGACATGTTATTGAAACAACTTGGGAGAAGTTGTGTGAGCAAATATTAAGTTATTGATTTCTCTAAATGTTTGGTGCTTTACCTCCCAGTATAAGGATTAAAGTAAAGCTGCTTTCCATCCATTGTATTGACTTGCTGCCACAAGGGGTGAATAGCATCTAATGAAGCTGCAAGAAGAATTCATTTACAAAGTCACATAAAAATTTTTATGACTGAGAAATTTTGTTGAGAAAACATCAAAATGCAACCCCCTCTTTCCCTCCATCTCAGCATTTTGAACTTTTGAAAATAAAGTTATTCAAAGTCCCATTTATAAGGTGGAGTTCAGAGGTGTTCAAATTTTAACAAAGGTCAACAAAGGAACAGATTTTTCCCTCAGATTCTCACAATCTGTGGCAATGCTGTATTTCATGGAAGTATTAATATTCTACACCACAGTTATTGAACTGCAGCAATTTTTTCCACATTTTTGACCCCTAACCTCTGGTATTCTTCACCTCTGGCACATGAACAAGTCAAGTGACTGGAAGGATGGCGGGTGGGGGGGGGGGGGGGGGCAGAGAGCAAGTTGATGTCTATGATCAATAGCACATTATTGGGTTTACCATTGAGATGGTTTTCAAGACAATGAAGTTGACAGCTTTGTTCTCTTCTCAGCATCCAATTGACTGCTTTTTTCTGATAGCCTCTTAACACAGGTTTGAGTTTAGGATGTTGAACATCATTGATAATCACCCCATTAAGTACATTATCAAACTTGGTATTCCAGACACTGCAATCACAAGTCCTCTTCCCGTTGGTGTCATACTTACACCTGGGGTGACTGTTGTGTGGACAAGGATTTTCCTGCAGCTTAGAAATATGCAATGCTGCTTCACCAGTTCCACAATCTCCTTCTCTAGCCTGCTTGACTGCATCGTACAGCTCCACAAAACCCCCAATTCCTCCCAAGACATCGGATTCATCATTAACCAAATCATTCTCCGCAGAGAGCTCACAAAACCAAGCCACTAATACCTTTATCATCTCATCTATTTTTCTTTTTCTGGTATCCATACTGCCAAATGGTAATTTGGTAAGACCGCTCTCATTTAAACACACCACAACCTCCCACCAGTCTTTTAAAATAAGCTGTTCTGGCTTTAAAACCAATGAGATGACTCCTTTGCTTTGTAAGTAGGCCAAAGCCTCTAACCTCTCCTCCGAAACAGAGGGAACTACAGCCTTAAAGACCACTTGAGTCAAAGAGTCCACGTCAGGACTCTTATTTTGCTCATCAGCCAAGTTCGTGTTCTTTGTTGTTGCCATTGGTTCTGAACACCGAGACTCGAATGACAATCTTACAGTGACACAAGAATATTTGCCATCAGTCCACTCCTGAGGATTAACTGAATCTGATGCTAACTTCAAACCATTACTTCCCGGGCCATTTAATCGCACCTCACTTTCTTGTTCTCTGTTGGTGCATAAGCTGATGTGAAACGTACCAAGTTGACAAACATAGTGCTCAGGATAATTGTTCTCCAGATTTAATTCTAAATTTCTTCGATCTAAAGTATTTTTCTTATTTCTTTTTGAAGAATTCAATCCACGAGTGCTTGAAGGCCCAGAGGAAGGGATGGTTGCTGATTCCTCGCTCATACAAACCGCCGCCATGTCAAGCATGTTCCAAGTCATTTTAGTTCGCTTTTCTTCGCTAAACCTCTCCGGAGGTCTTCGTTTTCTCTTCCTGCTAGCCATCGTACGAAAGAACACTGCTCTTTGTTATGAAGTTGAAGTTATATAACCCCTCACTGAAACCATTCAACAAGCTCAACTTCAGCGGGTTACAATACAAACAACTCATACGTCGTGTATGGCCCAACAACTTGTCAATAAAATTTGCGGGGATGCTCGGCCCAGGTCCTCGCTGAACTTACACACACTCCGCCCTTGATAGTAGAAGAACCTACATGAAACAAGTCAAAAAAATAAAAATGCAATAAAGTGACGGTCGCGTTTTTATGTTAGAATGCTGACTAATACGATTATTGTGAAGTTTAAGCGAAATCTGTAAGAGCGTTATCGAGATATTTTGGGATGAAGTTTTTATGCATAGAAATATGCATACGATGAAAACTGGAGAACCTTTTTTGGCCACAATTTAGGTAGCCTGCTCCAGGCGTTCACATTGTGGGGACTGCGCAAAGAGATGTGAGCAGAAAAAAAAAATAACGAGGGTGAGGAGTAGGGGTGGGAGCGAGGGAACTGGGCGTTCCCTCCTCTCCCCCTCTCCCCCTCTCCCTCTTTTTCTCCTTATTGTTTTTCTCCCTCTCTTCCTTCGCGCCGCACCCCACTATCCCAACGCCTGGAACAGGCTACAATTTCTGTCGGGACGCTTCAGCTCCACCTCCACAAGTGGGAACGCTTCTTTTTGACTGGTTTTGATCCTGTCTGAACAATGCCAGCTTACACGTGCAGAACATCTCCTATATTGAAGCACGGTGCAAAAGACAGGACGTCGTTTGTCCGCGTGAAGTAAAAGAAACCAGGGGGCGACGAAGAAGACCTCAGCGAGCGAGCTAACCGCAAATTTCCATTCTATTTTCTAAAATTATTTCTTTCCATCTCACTCGGTTTCACTGGGAAGAAGTCAAGGTTGTCTTCCATTTGCAAAAAGTTTAAGGAAAATACGACAGAAATGTGAATGGGGCACTACTTTTCGTGTCATTCCGGTGAAAAATTTACAAGAGCAACAGACCATCTGAAAAGATAGTCCTGTCGTTTCGGACGGAATGTTCCAAACAGAAATCAGTGTTTGATTTGTTGAACCATTTTTAAAACACCACTTTCAGGCTTTCGCGCCCGGAACTGATTTGTGCAAGTGGTAAACTCGATTCCAGAATGAAATTTACGGGTCCTGAATTTCTCTTATCACAATTTGCTCAAACCGTTTGCACAAGTAAATGGTAAACAACTCAAGAAATTGGTGAAAACGTAAATGGACCTCTTTGGTACTATTATATGAGATCAGAATTATCTGTCGAGCAATTTTTCAACTTCCACTTGCTAAAAGAGCTTGCATTTTAAGATGGACTTCATTTCCACCAGCGAAGATTTCATTTCTGAGATTTATTCTGAGATGAAGTAAAGACACGTTTTTACATATTGCCATTCCCGATTCTTTATTATTAATACTATTTTATACATACAATCACACAAAAAGGTTTGTCCCAATAAATATTCATTCTAAAAAGGACACTATATAAATGTGGTTCTTACTCAACACAACAATCATTTTCTCGTATTTGTCCCTTCTTTGCATCTAATTCTTACAAACTAACAGTAGAAAGATTGGGAAGTATAATGTCTTTATCAATTATTGTATAACTTATACATTTACAATAATAGTCACATAACGTTATCCCTCCTTCACGAAATAACAATTTATATTGATCCCTCTCTAACACTGAATATCACAAAATAACGAGGCAGACAAGATTCTTAAAGAAACCATTAGAAAGATTGTATGATTTAAAGTAGAGTTACAGGGTAATCCCTTTCTTTAATATAATACCACAAAATATTACTGCCTACAAGGTTTTCGACTGAATTAAAATGCAAGCTGCATCTATCCCTTTCTCACATCAGAACAGTACATTCGAATTTTCAGTTCTATATAAATTATTCTGAGAAGGACATCTTTCAAAAAAGATATATCCCTCTCCAAATCAGAATACCACAAAAAATTGTGTGTCTTTCGAAACGAATCTAGATAGAGACTGTATTAACTGTAATAAGGATTGTAACGATAAACGGCAATTCAAAATTAGAAAAAAGACAGTAAATTAAACCAAAACCAACACGTGATTTCCTATTCCGTGCTTCGAGTTGTGTTTGCAGTGTCGGCGTTTTTCATGGTTGGTCTTGGTTTAAAAAGACTGTGAAATAACCAACAGCTTTATATTTGAAATTAAGAGCTGGTTTCTATAGAATCATCCGGGATTTTCTCGACTGCTTTGATTTTTGGAGGACTATCGAGGCAAACCCGACCCGTTATATGGAAACCAGCCTATATATCCTGTACAGTGTATGTACTAGTTCAGTTCTTTTGATTAGGCGGGCTGACTGAGATAGCCCCAATCGTCCGGATTAGGCCTTTCCCGATTGTGCTCGGAAACTTTCGAGCAACTTTTTGCGTTTCTAGCAACCTCGAGCAAATTTTGCGTTTCTGAGCAACTTTTGAGCAAAATTTAGGCTTAGAGAACAGATCATGACAAGCACGAAAAAGTCAACGATTTCATGAAAGACTTCACTTTTTTTAATTTTCTTATTTTTTTTTTAATTTTCAATTTTTTTTAAATTTCTTTTTCCTTGACCGATGTTAGTAGTTATTGTGAAGAACGAAAAATAATGCTTTTAATTAATGTTTATATAAAAATATCAAGAAATTTAGGTGGCAAATTTTTGGCATTCCAGCATTTTACGAGCACAATCAGGAAAGGCCTAGTCCGGGTCCAGCGTCCAGGCGCGCGTCGCATCAGAAGTGTTCCGTTTTCCACGTGATCATGTCGATTGTCTGAACGAATTCTGACATAACGCGGGCGGTCGAGACCATCCAGACAATTATGTGGATGGAAGCCAGGCTTAATTAAAGGCCTTCATTTCCAGATTTCAATTTTTTTTTCGCGAAACGCGCCCCAGCTCTCAATCACTTAGAATTCTATAAAACACCATATCACTGATAACTCCCCCCTCCCCCTCAATAGTCAAATGGTGAACGTCTAAATAATATGTCTAAAACGTTTATATTATAAGAAAAAAATGGACATATTGACCATCAAAAACATATAAAGGATACTACAAGTAGTATTCCGAAAGAACCAAAAGTGTTATCATGTAAATGGAGTAAATTTAACAAAATATACAAACTTTTTTACAAAGACCGTCGAATTTTAAGATTAAAAATGAATGCAAGAGACGGATGTATAGAACAGTTCTAGAATTGATCATTATAGAATAAAAAACATGTCTATCAGAAATCCATTAAAAGAAGAAACAATTATAGATACGTAGCTAGTTAGAGAGGGATATTTCAAAGCGAAATAAAGAGAGATAAATAATACGAAATTATAGAACTACAAAAGCACTTTGCTTTTGATAAAAATTTTGAGAATCTTTGAACATACCCATCCCATGAAAATGTTCTTTCTCTTTTTCGTGCTTTTGTTGGGTCGATGTTCGACCATGTGCTCGCTGCAGTGTTGTTGTTGTTGTTTGTTTTGATTGGGAGGTCCTTGTGCCTCTATTTCATTGAACTGATCTTTATTGCTTTCATCTTCTGAATCCCATACATCATCTGGCTCTACCTTTTCCACTAGCGAACATAAGCTACCCACTTTCACTGAATTCAAATTGTGATCACGCTCTTCCGCACCGAACAGAATACCCAATTCAAATTCTTCTGCATCACATTTTTGACGGATCTCTTCTCTACAATGAAGCAACTGCAAGTTAGGAGCATCCTCTGAATCAAATTTCTTATCTTTATCTTCTTCTTTCGCAAAGTACATTTCCTCTTGGTCCTCGGTGATCTCATCGAGTTCTTCTTCCTCACTCTGCTCATCTTCTTCATCTGATCCATTATAAGATTCACTTTCTTCTTTGTCACTTTCGCTGAACTGGAAGATGAGCATCGGGAGATCATCATCAGACTGGTCATGTTCTTCTTCCTCATCAGGCTCATCCTCGTGATCGTCTTCAGCAACAGATTTATATTCATCACTGCGGGGTGATTCCGAATCGGATTCGCCTCCTTCATAAACACTTTCACTGAATGAAGAGATCTCAACGATAGAATTGTCTCCATGTTTTCCTCCCTCACTGTACTTATCTTCGTCATCTGATTCATAATAAGATTCACTTTCTTCATTGTCACTTTCGCTGAATGGAGTGACCATCATCGGGAGATCGTCATCAGACTGGTCATGTTCTTCTTCCTCATCAGGCTCATCCCCGTCATCGAATTCAGCGACAGATTTACTTTCATCACTGCAGTCTGATTTCGAATCGGATTCGCTTTCTTCATCACTACTGAAACTAAATGGAAAGATCTTATTGATAGAATGTTCTTGTTCTTCTCCTTCACTGCGCTCATCTTCATCATCAGATTCGGTTTCTTCATCACCACTGAAACTGAATGGAAAGATCTTATTGATAGAATGGTCTTGTTCTTCACTCTCATTGCGATCATCTTCGTCGTCTGTTTCGCCTTCTTCATCTTCACTTTCGCTAAACGGGGAGATACTGGACACGCAGGTGTCGTAGTCATACTGTATTGTCGCCGCTGTGGGTTCACCGATTGTCTCCAGCACTCTGACAAATTTGTCAAAGTTATACCTCACAAGGATCTTCAGCTGTTTCTCGTCGGAAAGAATGGCATTGTGATGCCAGCACTCTACCGCATTCTCATAAAACTTAAAAGTGTAACCATCAGGTAGACGAAAGGGAGTGCCTTTATATGTAGTGTAGAATTGCTTGTCTCTTAGATAGAATTGAAAAGGTGGCACCAACTCTGCCAGGATAGATTCCTTGTAAGCGACGTAGGGTCCACAATAGCAGATTATAAGCGTCTTGGTGACTCGAACGCCCCATGTCATTTCCTGACGAATTTTTCTGATTTTGACATATTTTTCCCCTGTGCGCCTTCGCTCAGCAATCTGAGTAATTTCGCCGTATTTCTCATTTTCTGTTTCGATAAGATTACCAAATTCACTCAATTCCCACTCGGACTTGTCGTACGCCATGTTTAGGATCTCTTTCTGAAATGAATGAACTTGTTTTTCATTGTTTTGTCATCTCATTCGAAATGTCGTCAGAAAGACTCCACGGTTGCTTTTAATGGCAGCACGCTCATAAATCCTTCTCAGTGAGCAAACAAATTCACCTTCTCGTTTAACTATAACGTTTGACATTACTCTGGTATCCAGTATGAACAGTAAAATCTTGAATAAAATCTCGCAAAAAATGCACCAATTCTGAAAAACATGCTGTTCCGGAGATTAAGGAATAGCGCGTGCCGCATGACTACCATGCGCGTGCCTTAGTGACAGCTGGAATTTTTTTAGTGTTGTCATCTGCGGGATGACGTGTGCTTCGCTTTCTTGACAGTTCAGAAGAAAGAAGTAAGTCATTTTGAATAAAAGTTTCTTTTTAGTTGATTTGACAAGTTCAGGTAACATAATTTGGGGCAAATCTCTTCTTCATTTTCGAATTAATTTTGAACCAATCAGATAGCTATAGATGCAAGAACAAAACCACGACAAAGCCCATTCCATATAAGTTGAAACTTATTCCATGGCTTTGTTTAAGTTAACATTGCTCTTTAAGATCGAAAAATATGTTACCCTGGTAAGAAACTCTCAGGTGGCAACGAAAGTTTTAAAAGGAAAATACGCCATGAGTCAATAACGGCGTTAAGCAACTACGAAGGTGACGGCATTAAAAATGCGGTCTTCAGTTTTAAAAACTTTTTTGCGATTATTCCAATCACTCTCGCCTAGATTTATGAATACATGGAAGAGGCAAATTTTCTCAGAACAGAATACTTATGAAGTGCATGAACATTTAAAAATTGAAAAGCCATGAAATGCCAACGAGAAAATATCACCTCGTAGTCTTTTAGTGAAGGAAGAGTCGAAAAAAGTTTGATAACCATAGTTGTTGTCCTTATTAATTCTTATTTTTGCTTCTTTCCCGTTAACGTCGTGGTTGCTTAAGCACTGTTAAGACTTAGCAATTATATGAAAGACTCACCACGCCTCTGAGTATGATATCGGTCTCCGAATCTCTACTCGGATAAACGACTCCAGGACAGTTAATTAAATATATTCGTCTCATTAACGTAACATACTGCCACACCTGTCTTCAGTATAACATACTGAGAAAAAGGTCACTGAAGCAAGGCAGCCACAATCAAAACTAAAGCTATGACGTCATACCTAAACTGGAATGTTCCCCTAAAATGACCATCCAATTGGAAATTCTTTGACGTTACTTTCACATGTTCCCAGAATGATTCAACTGAATCAGACCGAAAAGCAATTTAAATATATTTTCCCAGGAACGAGGTTAAATCAGTACATCATCATGCATACAAATTTGTGATTTATTAGTTTAGTTCGTAGTATTTGCAGATCGACGGTTGTCCCAAAGACGATCTTCAGACGTTTTAATATCCATCTGAAGCAGACGGATAGAACGTGTTGGACGATCTAAACTCATGAGAGAGTTTTAGATCCGAGATTACCGCGAACCTTTAACCGCTGGAGGTCACGTGACAAGTCGTTTGCGTCACGTTTGAGGTTTACGACGTGCGTTTTCAACGTGGGGAGGTAGGTTTTCACGTATGTCAGTTACGTGAAAGCTTTTAGCGTATAATTCTTGTTTTATCCCACGTAATGATACAAAAATCTTGTGGAGCAAGTCTTTATCCATTAACAGAGACACAAATTCGGGCGAAATGCTAAATTTGATAAATCCCATTGGATCTTGAAAACAAGTGCCATTCAATTTTCATGGCTGCTGATTCAAAATGGCGGCCGTAAATTTGCAAGAAGAACTAATGTAAGAATTTACAGCTCTTTGCTGCTAAGTAACCCAGTGTTACCGTAAATCTCCTTTATTTTCACTGATTAATATTTCTTCTATTTCTAAATGAAAAAATAAACCAGAATCCACTTCTTTAATCCACCGCCAATTTAAATCGAATTATGTTTGAACGTCGAACCGCAAACGGATACTGAACTGCAAGCCGCGGTTAGAGGTTCGCGGTAAACTCGGATGTAAAACTCTCTATTCAGACCAACTTAAATGAGCCAGACGTCGAACTTTCATGAACTTTTAAGTTCTAAGGGCAAACGAGAAACCGAAAGTTTTAAGTTTGTTCATGAAGTTAGTGATTTCATTAACTTTGGTTCTTCTCAGAAAAAGTCCAACATATGAAAAGTTCAACGTATGGTCGAGGCCTAAGATACTTTGTAAGTTTCCTACTTTTCTTTATACGACAACAAAAGTGAAAAACCTTAGCAAATTGCCTGAGGTTTACTAAAGCTTCTTTGCCAAATGGGTTTGTTACACTTGCATGGAACGCCAGAGTTGGGTGTTCTGCAGACAAAACCGTCACCCATCTTTGCTATAAAGATAAAGGAAAAGAAAAACATTTTACCCTTGTAAAAGATTCTCATACGTAGTCCCCCGGTGTGTTGGTCTGTCTCTCATAATAATAATAATAATAATGCATTTGAAATGAAACTTAATCTAATTTTTTTTTGAAATCAAACTCAATTAAAGTACATTTAATCGATGGTTAATCTCGAGAATCTCAATTTTTTAAAAATATCGAGTGGTTTCAAAATTATTCGCTTATTTGTTAAAGAATGTAGACCAAAATGTTTACAAAACCGCTGACGAGAGCGCCTATATGCATACTGATCAAATCCTTAATTCTTTCTAGCAATCGGCTAGAGCTATCTCCATCATCTTTAACACACGTTTTTAAAAAGATTGGAACTACTATACAGTGAAATTGCATGTCAAAAGCGTTTAAAATAACCCCCGAACATTAAGATTGTCCAGTTTTTTTTACCGTATTTCTAACTATAAAAACTTTCTTCCAAAATATCTCGATAACGCTTTTACCGATTTCGCTTAAACTTCACAAACATCGAGGCGGCTATTAGAGGAAAAAGCTGTCTTGAACGATTGTGAAAGAACAGTTCCCAGCACCAAGAAATAAGGCTGTAAGTAAAATAGGTAGTGGCGTCATTTCGTTGCTATGACAACTCCGATGTCGTTGTAACCCTGATCATAACGAATTTCCATCTTTATTTAATACAGCTGGGGTGGTAATTTTCCAAGTCTTAGTTAATGGCGGCGTAGTTTATGCTCGAACTTGGAGGGTATTGACCCCCGAAAAATCCTATCGAGCCACCTTAATTTGGAACTGCATACGAGTTTCCATCAAAATAATTGATGAATCCGTTTAATTAAAGAAAACCACATTTTTGAGAACGTAGAAAACAAAGATAGTTCATTGATGTATCCAATATAAAACTACATTACTCAAAGCCATAATGATAATACCTGTCAACTAGAAATACGTGAAGAAGAGGCCGCTAAGGGCCAGAAACCAGTAGGAAGAAAGGGAAAGATGTTTTGCTTTTCCCACGCTAATCACTCTCTTTCACACTTTCTCTTCATGCTAGCTACCGTACGAAAGGACATTCCTCTTTGTTACGAAGGTGAAGTTATATAACCCCTGATGCACATTCAACAAGCTCAACCACAGCGGCTTACAATAAAACAACTCATACGTCGTGTATGGCCCAACAACTTGTCAAAAAAATTTGTGGAGGTGCTCGGCCCAGGTCCTCGCTGAACTTACCCACACTCCGCCCTTTAATAGTAAAAGAACGTAGCAGAGATTTAAAATGACAATTATTACACTGATGTAACAAGTCAAAAAAATAAAAATGAAATAAAGTGAGGGTCACGTTTTTTTGTTAGAATGCTGACTAATACGGCTATTGTAAGGTTTAAGCGAAATCTGTAAGAGCATTATCGAGAAGTTTTTATGGATAGAAATACGATGAAAACTGGAGAACCTTTTTTAGCCACAATTTAGGTAGCCTACTCCAGGCGTTCAGATTGTGGGGATTGCGCAAAGAGATGTGAGCAGAAAAAAAAACAACGAGGGGTTGGGGTAGGGTGAGAGCGAGGGAACTAGGCGTTCCCTCCTCTCTCCGTCTTTTTTTTCTTATTTTATTTCTCGTTCCTTCCATCGCGTCACACTCCACTATTTGAACGCCTAGAACAGGTTACTATTTTCGTCGGGACTCTTCAGCTCCACCTCCACAAGTGGAAACGCTTCTTTTTGACTGGTTTTGATCCTGTCTGACCAAAGCCAGCTTGCGCGTGCAGAACATCTCCTATATTGAAGCACGCTGCGAAAGACCGGACGTCGTTTGTCCGCATGAAGTAAAAGAAACCAGGGGACGCGGATGAAGACCTCAACGCGCGAGCTAACCGCAAATTTCCATTACATTTTTCAAATTTTTTCTTTTCGTCCCAATCGGTTTCACTGGGAAGAAGTCAAGGTTGTTTACCATTTACAAACGTTTAAGGAAAATCCGATGGAAATGTGAATGAGACACTGCTTTTCGTGTCGTTCCGGTGAAAAATTTACGGGAGCAACAAACCATGTGAAAAGGTAGTCCTGTCTTTTGTGAACGGAATGTTCCAAACAGAAATCAGTGTTTGATTTGTTGAACCATTTTTAAAACACCACTTTCAGGCTTTCGCGCGCGGAACTGATTTGTGCAACTCAGTGGTAAACGCGATTCCACAATGAAATTTACCGGTCCTGAATTTCTCTTATCACAGTTTTCCCAAACCGTTTGCACATGTTAGTGGTAAACAACTCAAGAAATTGGTCGAAACGTAAATGGAGCTCTTCGGTAGAACAGATTGCATGAAAATTATCTATCGAGCAATTCTAAATTCCACTTGCTAAAATAGCTTGCATTTAAAGATGGACTTCATTCCAATAGCAGAGATTCGTCCTGAGATTCAATAGTCTGACATGAAGTAAAGACACGTTTTTATATATTACTATTCCATTCTTTATTATTAATACTATTTTATACGTACAATCACGCAAAAAAGTTTGCCCCAATAAATATTTATTCTAAAAAAGACACTTTAGAAGTGTGGTTCTTACTGAACAAAACAATCATTTTCTCGTATTTGTCCCTTCTTTGTATCGAATACTTAGAAACTAATAGTACATAAATTGGGAAGGATAATGTCTTTGGAATTATAGATGATATAGTCTAACTTATTTATATACAATCAT
Organism: Porites cylindrica; assembly: GCA_964035525.1. Classification (NCBI taxonomy): domain Eukaryota; kingdom Metazoa; phylum Cnidaria; class Anthozoa; order Scleractinia; family Poritidae; genus Porites; species Porites cylindrica. Next base: position 13,484,890 of record OZ037781.1, on the reverse strand, counting down.
AGTCACACTTTATCCCTCCTTCACGAAATAACAAATTATTGATCCCTCTCTAACACTAAATATCACAAAATAACGATACAGATAAGATTCTTAAAGAAATTACTAGAAAGCTTCTGTGATTTATGATAGAGTTACAGAGTAATCCCTCTCTTTCATGGAATACCACAAAATGTTACTGCGTACAATTTTTTCGACTAAATTAAAATGCGAGTTGCATCTATCTCTTTCTTACGTCAGAACAGTACATTGAAATTTTCAGTTCTACATCAATTATTTTGAGAAGGAGTTGTTACAATTATTTACCTTATATCTGCACGAATGAAAGAATAAGTTACATTCAAATTGTCTGAAGAAAATATTGTAGTAAAATCTGCATTATTCTTTTTAAGGACATACTTTCAAAAAAGATATATCCCTCTCTAAATCAGAATACCACAAAAAAATTGTGCGTCTTTCGAAACGAATCTAGATAGAGACTGTATTAACTGTAATAAGGATTGTAACGATAAACGGCAATTAAAAGTTAGAAAAAAAAGAGAGAAGTTAAACCGAAACCAACACGTGATTTCCTATTCCGTGCTTCGAGTTGTGTTTGCAGTGTCGGCGTTTTTCATGGTTGGTCTTGGTTTAAAAAGACTGTGAAATAACCAACAGCTTTATATTTGAAATTAAGAGCTGGTTTCTATAGAATCATCCGGGATTTTCTCGATTGCTTTGATTTTTGGAGGACTATCGAGGCAAACCCGACCCGTTATATGGAAACCAGCCTATATATCCCGTACAGTGTATGTACTAGTTCAGTTCTTTTGATTAAGCGGGGCTGACTGAGATGGCCCCAATCGTCCGGATTAGGCCTTTCCCGATTGTGCTCGGAAACTTTCGAGCAACGTTTGACGTTTGGAGCAACTTTTTGCGGTTCTAGCAATCTTGTGCAAAATTTAGGCTTAGAGCACAGATCAAGCACGAAAAAGTCAACGATTCCATGGACTACTTCAATTTTTTTTTAATATTCTTAATTTTTTTATTCTTTTTCCTTGACCAATGTTAGTAGTTATTGTGAAGAACGAAAAATAAAGCTTTTAATTAACGTTTATATAAAAATATCAAGACATTTAGGTGGCAACTTTTTGGCATTCCAGTCAGAGCAACTTTCCAGCATTTTACGAGCACAATCGGGAAAGGCCTAGTCTGGATCCAGCGTCCCGGGGCGCGTCGCATCAGAAGTGTTCCATCCCATGTGACCATGTCGATTGTCTGAACATATTCTGACGTAACACGGGCTATCGGGACCATCCAGATGATTATGTGGATGGAAGCCAGGCTTAACTAAAGGCTTTTATTTGCAGATTTCAATTTTTTTTTTGCAAAACGCGCTCCAGCTCTCAATCAGTTAGAATTCTATAATCCAGAGAATTGGGAAAAAAATTTTACCCAAACCCAAACACCATATTCACCCATACCCTCCTTTCCCCATTCAATAGTCAAATGGTCAACCCCTAAATAATGTCTAAAACGTTTATATTATAAGAAAAAAAAGGGATATATTGACGATAAAAAATGTATAAAGGATACTACAAGTGATATTCCGAAAGAACCAAAAGTGATATCAAATAAATGGGAGTAAATTTAAAAATATATATCAAAAATGTTTACAAAGAACGTCGAATTTTAAGATTAAAAATGAATGCAAGAGAGGGATGTATATAACAGTTCTAGAATTGATCATTATAGAATAAAAAACTTATCTATCAGAAATCCATAAAAAGAAAAAACAATTATCGATACGTAGCTAGTTAGAGAGGGATATTTCAAAGCAAAATAAAGAGCGATAAATAGAACGAAATTATAGAACTACAAAAGCACCTTGCTTTTGATAAAAATTTTGAGAATCTTTGAACATACCCATCCCATGAAAATGTTCTTTCTCTTTTTCGTGTTCTTGTTGGGTCGATGTTCGATCATGTGCTCGCTGCAGTGTTGTTGTTTTTGATTGGGAGGTCCCTGTACCTCTATTTCATTGAACTGATTTTTATTGCTTTCATCTTCTGAATCCCATACATCATCTGGCTCTACCTTTTCCACCAGCGAACATAAGCTGCTCACTTTCACTGAATTCAAATTGTGATCACGCTCTTCCGCGCCGAACAGAATACCCAAATCAAACTCTTCTAGATCACATTTTTGACTGACCTCTTCTCTAGAATGAAGCAACTGTAAGTGAGGAACATCCTCTGAATCAAATTTCTTCTCATTATCTTCCTCTTTTGCAAAGTACATTTCCTCTTGGTCCTCGGTGATCTCATCGAGTTCTTCTTCCTCACTCGGCTCATCTTCTTCATCTGATCCATTATAAGATTCACTTTCTTCATCGTCACTTTCGCTGAACTGGAAGATGAGCATCGGGAGATCATCATCAGACTGGTCATGTTCTTCTTCCTCATCAGGCTCATCCTCGTGATCGTATTCAGCAACAGATTTATATTCAGTCTGATTCCGAATCGGATTCGCTTTCTTTATAAACACTTTCACTGAATGAAGAGATCTCAGCGATAGAATTGTCTAGTTTTTCTCCCTCACTATGCTCATCTTCGTCATCTGATTCATAATAAGATTCATTTTCTTCATTATCACTTTCTCTGAATGGAGTGACCATCATCGGGAGTTCATCATCAGACTGGTCATGTTGTTCTTCCTCATCAGGCTCATCCCCGTCATCGAATTCAGCGACAGATTTACTTTCATCACTGCAATCTGATTTCGAATCGGATTCTTCATCTTCATCACCACTGAAACTAAATGGAAAGATCTTATTGATAGAACGGTCTTGTTCTTCTCTCTCACTGCCCTCATCTTCATAATCGGATTCGCTTTCTTCATCACCACTGAAAATAAATGGAAAGATCTTATTGAGAGAATGGTCTTGTGCTTCTCTCTCACTGCGATCATCTTCGTCATCGGATTTGGTTTCTTCATCACCACTGAAACTGAATGGGAAGATCTTATTGATAGAATGGTCTTGTTCTTCTCTCTCACTGCGATCATCTTCGTCATCGGATTCGCTTTCTTCATCACCACTGAAACTGAATGGAAACATCTTATTGATAGAATGGTCTTGTTCTTCTCCCTCATAGCGATCATCTTCGTCATCTGTTTCGCTCTCTTCATCTTCACTTTCGCTGAACGGGGAGATACTGGACAAGCAGGTGTTGTAGTCATACTGTATTGTCGCTGCTGTGGGTTCGCCGATTGTCTCCAGCGCTCTGACAAATTTGTCAAAGTTATACCTCACAAGGATCTTCAGCTGTTTCTTGTCGGAAAGAATGGCATTGTGATACCAGCACTCTACCGCATTCTCATAAAATTTGAAAGTGTAACCATCAGGTAGACGAAAGAGAGTGCCTTTATATGTAGTGTAGAATTGCTTGTCTCTTAGATAGAATTGAAAAGGTGGCACCAACTCTGCCAGGATAGATTCCTTGTAAGCGACGTAGGGTCCACAATAGCAGATTATAAGCGTCTTGGTGAGTCGCACACCCCATGTCATTTCTTGACGAATTTTTCTGATTTTGACATATTTTTCCGCTGTGCGCTTTCGCTCAGCAATCTGAATAATTTCGCCGTATTTCTCATTTTCTGTTTCGATAAGATTACCAAATTCACTCAATTCCCACTCGGACTTGTCGGACGCCATATTTTGGATATCTTTCCGAAATGAATGAACTTGTTTTTCATTGTTTTGTCATCTCATTCGAAATGTCGTCAGAAAGACTCCACGGTTGCTTTTAATGGCAGCACGCTCATAAATCCTTCTCAGTGAGCAAACAAGTTCACCTTCTTGTTTAACTATAACGTTTGACATTACTCTGGTATCCAGTATGAACAGTAAAATCTTGAATAAAATCTCGCAAAAAATGCACCAATTCTGAAAAACATGCTGTTCCGGAGATTAAGGAATAGCGCGTGCCGCATGACTACCATGCGCGTGCCTTAGTGACAGCTGGAATTTTTTTAGTGTTGTCATCTGCGGGATGACGTGTGCTTCGCTTTCTTGACAGTTCAGAAGAAAGAAGTAAGTCATTTTGAATAAAAGTTTCTTTTTAGTTGATTTGATAAGTTCAGGTAACATAATTTGGGGCAAATCTCTTCTTCATTTTCGAATTAATTTTGAACCAATCAGATAGCTATAGATGCAAGAACAAAACCATGACAAAGCCCATTCCATATAAGTTGAAACTTATTCCAGGGCTTTGTTTAAGTTAACATTGCTCTTTAAGATCGAAAAATATGTTACCCTGGTAAGAAACTCTCAGGTGGCAACGAAAGTTTTAAAAGGAAAATACGCCATGAGTCAATAACGGCGTTAAGCAACTACGAAGGTGACGGCATTAAAAATGCGGTCTTCAGTTTTAAAAACTTTTTTGCGATTATTCCAATCACTCTCGCCTAGATTTATGAATACATGGAAGAGGCAAATTTTCTCAGAACAGAATACTTAAGAAGTGCATGAACATTTGAAAATTGAAAAGCCATGAAATGCCAACCAGAAAATATCACCTCGTAGTCTTTTAGTGACGGAAGAACCGAAAAGAGTTTGATATGCGTTGTTGTTGTACTTATTAATTCTTATTTTTGCTTTCTTTCCCGTTGAGGTAGTGGTTGCTTAAGCACTGTTAAGACTAAGCAATTATATGAAAGACTCACCACGCCTCTGAGTATGATATCGGTCTCCGAATCTCTACTCGGATAAACGACTCCAGGACAATTAATTAAATATATTCGTCTCATTAACGTAACATACTGTCACACCTGTCTTCAGCAGAACATACTGAGAAAAAGGTCACTGAAGCAAGGCATCCACAATCAAAACTAAAGCTATGACGTCATACCTAAACTGGAATGTTCCCCTAAAATGACCATCCAATTGGAAATTCTTTGACGCTACTTTCACATGTTCCCAGAATGCCACGCGCCACGCGCTGTTGCGGTGAACAGTGAAATTGGCACTGTAATCTTGGTCAAAATATTTTAAGTTTTCTTTTGTGGGTACTGCCAGGAAAATGGCAATCGTGGGACGAAGTGACGACCGCTTTGCAGATGGAGAGATTTTCTGTTGCACTTTGTAATACCCGTCACACTTTGTAATAACACTTCTTGTACTTTGAAATAAACAAGCTGTCGCTTGATATGGATGGTCCGAGGACAAGTAAACCCAATAACAAGTATCATCACCGACAACAACAATAGTAATAATAATGATGATGATTATGATCAGTTAATTTTCGGCCGTTATCTTTAGAAGACGAAGCGCTTTGGAAATCGAAGCGCTTTGGAAACGTCGTGTATGGCCCAACAACTTGTCAATAACATTTGTGGAGGACACTCCGCCCTTAGTAAAAGAACCTAAGTTAAATTTAAAATGACAATCATTTCACTAATATAACAAGTCAAAAAAATAATAAAAATGTCAGGGACAAAGTGAGGGTCATGTTTTTATGTTAGAATGCCGACGAATACGGCTGTTGTGAGGTTTAAGCGAAATCTTTAAGCGAGTTATCAAAATATTTTGGGGCGAAGTTTTTATGGTTAGAAATACGATGAAAACAGCGCAACCTTTTTTGGTCACAATTTCCGAAGCCTGTTCCAGGCGTTCAGATTGTAGGTACAGTGCAAAGAGATGTGAGCAGAAAAAAAAACGAGGGGGTGGGGGGGGGGGGGAGGGGCGAGGTGTGTGAGCGAGGGAACTGGAAGTTCCATACACTCTCCGTCTCCCTCTTTTCCTCCTTTTTTTTTCTCGCTCTCTTCTTTCGCGCCGCACTCCACTATCGAAACGCCTGGCACAAACTACAATTTCGGTCGAGACGCTTCAGCTCCACCTCCACAAGTGGAAACGCTTCTTTTTGACTGGTTTTGATCTTGACTGACCAAAGCCAGCTTGCACGCGCAGAATATGTCCTATATTGCAGCACGCTGCAAAAGACCGGACATCGTTTGTCCGCCTGAAATAAAAGAAACCATAGGACGAGGAAAAAGACCTCAGCGAGCGACCTAACCGAAAATTTCCATTCTATTTTCCGAAATTACTTCTTTCCATCTCACTCGGTTTCACTGGGAAGAAGTGTTGTTTACCATTTACAAAAAGTTTAACGAAAATCCAGTAGAAAAGTCAATGGGACACTGGTTTTCGTTTCTGTTTACAGGGAGCAACAGACCATCTGAAAAGGTAGTCCTGTCATTTCTGGACTGAATGTTCCAAACAGATATCAGTGTTTGATTTGTTGAACCATTTTAAAACACCACTTTCAGGCTTTCGCGCGCGGAATTGATTTGTGCAACTAAGTGGTAAACGCGATTCCACAATGAAATTTACTGGTCCTGAATTTCTCTTATCACAGTTTGCCCAAGCCGTTTGTACATGTCAATGGTAAACAACTCAAGAAATGGGTCGAAACGTAAATGGATCTCTTCTGTAAAACGGATTGCATGAGAATTATCTATAGAGCAATTCTAAATTCCACTTGATATAAGACCCTGCATTTAAAGATGGACTTCATTCCAATAGCAAAGACTTTTCCTGAGATTCAATATTCTGAGACGAAGTAAAGACACGTTTTTTATATATTACCATTCCATTTTTTATTATTAATAGTATATTCTATTCGTACAATCACACAAAAAAGACACTTTATAAGTGTTCTTACTCAATACAACAATCATTTTCCCGTATTTGTCCCTTCTTTGCATCTAATTCTTACAAACTAACATTACATAGATTAGGAAGTATAATGTCTTTATAAATTATTATATAACGTATACATTTACAATAATAGTCATACAACTTTATCCCTCCTTCACAAATAACAGTTTATATTGATCCCTCTCTAACACCGAATATCACAAAATAACGATACGGATAAGATTCTTAAAGAAATTATTAGAAAGCTTGTATGATTTATAATAGAGTTACAGAGTAATCCCTTTCTTTCATGGAATACCACAAAATATTACTGCCTACAAGTTTTCTCGACTAAATGAAAATTCTAGTTGCATCTACCCTTTTCTTACATCAGAACAGTACATTCAAATTTTCATTTCTATATAAATTATTCTGATAAGGAGTTGTTACAATTATCTACCTTATATCTGCACGAATGACAGAATAAGTTACATTCAAATTGTCTGAAGAAAATATTGTAGTAATTTGCATTAATCTTTTTAAGGACATACTTTCAAAAAAGATAAAAGTCAGAATATCACAAAAAAATTGTGCGTCTTTCGAAACGAGTCTAGATAGAGACTGTATTAACTGTAATAAGGACTGTAACGATAAACGGCAATTAAAAGTTAGAAAAAAGACAGAAGTTAAACCGAAACCAACACGGCGTGATTTCCTATTCCGTGCTTCGAGTTGTGTTTGCAGTGTCGGCGTTTTTCATGGTTTGTCTTGGTTTAAAAAGACTGTGAAATAACCAACAGCTTTATATTTGAGATTAAAAGCTGGTTTCTCAGTAGAGAATCATCCGGGATTTCCTCGATTGCTTTGATTTTTGGAGGACTATCGAGGCAAACCCGACCAGTTCTATGGAAACCAACCTATATATACTGTATATGTTCAGTTCTTTTGATTAAGCGGAGCTGACTGAGATGGCCCCAATCGCCCGGATCCAGCGTCCGGCGTCGCATTAGAAGTGTTTCGTCCGATGTGCCCATCTCGATTGTCTGAACATATTCTGACACAACACGGGCGATCGGGACTGTCCAGACCATTATGTGGATGGAAGCCGGGCTTAACCAGATTTCAATTTTACTTTTACGAGGCACGCTCTAGCGCTCTAGCTCTCAATCACTTAGAATTCTATTTCCAGAGGTTTGGGAAAAAATTCTTACTCAAACCATATCACCCATACCCCACCCTCTCAATAGTCAAATGGTCAACCCCTACATAATATGTCTAAAATGTCTAAAACCAGCGTTTATATTATAAGAAAAAAACGAAAGGGATATATTTTGACGATAAAAAACACATAACGGATACTACAAGTAATATTCTGAAAGAACCAAAATTGTTATTAAATAAAAGGCGGTAAATTTAATCAAACATTTTTAAAAAGACCGCCGGATTTTAAGATTAAATAAGGATGCAAGAGAGGGATAAACTAGAACAGATCTAGAAATGATTATTATAGAATAAAAAACTTGTCTATCAGAAATATAAATCCATAAAAAGAAAAAAACAATTATCGATACGTAGCTAGTTAGAGAGGGATATTTCAAAGCAAGAATAATGAGGAATAAAAAGAACGAAATTATAGAACTACAAAAGCACCTTGCTTTTGATAAAAATTTTGAGAATCTTTGAACATACCCATCCCATGACAATGTTCTTTCTCTTTTTCGTGTTCTTGCTAGGTCGATGTTCGATCATGTGCTCGCTGCAGTGTTGTTGTTGTTTTTGATTGGGAGGTCCCTGTACCTCTATTTCATTGAACTGATTTTTATTGCTTTCATCTTCTGAATCCCATACATCATCTGGCTCTACCTTTTCCACCAGCGAACATAAGCTACTCACTTTCACTGAATTCAAATTGTGATCACGCTCTTCCGCACCGAACAGAATACCCAAATCAAATTCTTCTGGATCACATTTTTGACTGACTTCTTCTCTACAATCAAGCAACTGTAAGTGACGAACATCCTCTGAATCAAATTTCTTCTCATTATCTTCCTCTTTAGCAAAGTACATTTCCTCTTGGTCCTCGGTGATCTCATCGAGTTCTTCTTCCTCACTCTGCTCATCTTCGTCATCTGATCCATTATAAGATTCACTTTCTTCATCGTCACTTTCGCTGAACTGGAAGATGAGCATCGGGAGATCATCATCAGACTGGTCATGTTCTTCTTCCTCATCGTGCTCATCCTCGTGATCGTATTCAGCAACAGATTTATATTCATCATTGCAGTCTGATTCCGAATCAGATTCGCTTCCTTCATAAACACTTTCACTGAATGAAGAGATCTCAGCGATAGAATTGTCTTGTTTTTCTCCATCACTATGCTCATCTTCGTCATCTGATTCATAATAAGATTCACTTTCTTCATTGTCACTTTCGCTGAATGGAGTGACCATCATCGGGAGATCATCATCAGACTGGACATGTTCTTCCTCATCAGGCTCATCCCCGTCATCGAATTCAGCGACAGATTTACTTTCATCACTGCAGTCTGATTTCGAATCGGATTCGCTTTCTTCATCACTACTGAAACTAAATGGAAAGATCTTATTGATAGAATGTTCTTGTTCTTCTCGTTCACTACTGCGCTCATCTTCATCATCAGATTCGGTTTCTTCATCACCACTGAAACTGAATGGAAATATCTTATTGATAGAATGGTCTTGTTCTTCACTCTCATTGCGATCATCTTCGTCATCTGTTTCGCCTTCTTCATCTTCACTTTCGCTAAACGGGGAGATACTGGACACGCAGGTGTCGTAGTCATACTGTATTGTCGCCGCTGTGGGTTCACCGATTGTCTCCAGCACTCTGACAAATTTGTCAAAGTTATACCTCACAAGGATCTTCAGCTGTTTCTCGTCGGAAAGAATGGCATTGTGATGCCAGCACTCTACCGCATTCTCATAAAACTTAAAAGTGTAACCATCAGGTAGACGAAAGAGAGTGCCTTTATATGTAGTGTAGAATTGCTTGTCTCGTAGATAGAATTGAAAAGGTGGCACCACCTCTGCCAGGATAGATTGCCTGTAAGCGACGTAGGGTCCACAATAGCAGATTATAAGCGTCTTGGTGACTCGAACGCCCCATGTCATTTCCTGACGAATTTTTCTGATTTTGACATATTTTTCCCCTGTGCGCCTTCGCTCAGCAATCTGAGTAATTTCGCCGTATTTCTCATTTTCTGTTTCGATAAGATTACCAAATTCACTCAATTCCCACTCGGACTTGTCGGACGCCATGTCTTGGATTTCTTACTGAAATGAACTTGTTTTTCATTGTTTTGTCATCTCATTCGAAATGTCGTCAGAAAGACTCCACGGTTGCTTTTAATGGAAGCACGCGCATAAATCCTTTCAGTGAGCAAACAAATTTACCTTCTTGTTAAACTGTAACGTTTGACATTACTCTGGTATCATATGAAAAGTAAAATCCTAAATAAAATCTCGCAAAAAAGCACCAATTCTGAAAAACATACTGTTCTGGATAGTAAGCAGCGCGTGCCGCATGACTACCATGCGCGTGCCTTAGTGACAGTTGGAATTTTTTCAGTGTTGTCATCTGCGGGATGACGTGTTCTTCGCTTTCTTGACAGTTAAAAAGAGAGAAGCAAGTCATTTTGAACAAAAGTTTCTTTTTGGTTGATCTGACAAGTTCAAGTAACATAATTTAGGGCAAATTTTCGTCTTTATTTTCGTAATATATTTTAATAGAAGCATACAACCCCATATATGCTTCTGATTTTAACCAGTCAGAGAGATACAAGAACAACACCAAGACAAAGTCCGTTCGATATAATTTGAGACTTATTGCAGGGTTTTGTCTTAAGTTAACATTGCTCTTTAAAATCGAAAAATATGTTACCCTGGTAAGAAACTCTCACGCGCCAACGAAACTTTCAAAGGGAAAATACGCCATGAGTCAATAGCGGCGTTAAGCAACCACGAAGGTGACGGCATTAAAAATGCGGTATTCAGGTTTAAAAACTTTTTCGCGATTATTCCGCTCAGTCTCGCCTATTGAATACAGGGAACAGGCAAAGTTTCTTAGAACAGAATACTTAAGCAGCGCATTTACATTTAAAAATTGAAATGCTATGAAATGCCAACGAGGAAATTTCACCTCGTAGTTGTTTAGTGACGGAAAAATCGAAAAGAGTTTGATAAACATTGTTGTTGTACCTATTTATTCTTATTTTTGCTTCCTTTCCTGTTGAGGTCGTGGTTGCTTAAGCACTGTTAACACTTAGCAATTATATGAAAGACTCACCACGCCTCTGAGTATGATATCGGTCTACGAATCTCCACTCGGATAAGCGTCTCCAGGAGAATCAATTAAATATATTCGTCTCATTAACATAACATACTGCCACAACTGTATTCTCTATTTTCGAATTCCCCATAATACACTCTGTTTGCCCCCCAAATTCTGCATAAACCATTGTTTTTAAATGCTCCTGGGAGTATTGCATTTTCCCAAGAGTATTTTAAGACAATAAGTTATGCAAAATTTGGGGGGCAGACAGAGTGTATTATGGGGAATTCGAAAATAGTCAATTGAGCATAACATACTGAGAAAAAGGTCACTGAAGAGAGTCAACCACAATCAACGACGTGATACTAAAACTGGAATCTGCTTCGAGAGAATTTGGCTCGATCACCAGGCGATGTTCAGGAAATGAGCCCGCGCTCGTTCCCGTTCCCCGGTTGCTAATAACAGCACATTTGTTTAAAACAAGTTTTAGAATTTTACAAATAAGCGCAAATGTTACCCTAAAATGACCATTCATGAAAGTACTTTCGCATGTTACCCGAACAATTCAACTGGATCAGACCAATAAGCAATTTAAATAGATTTTCCTTCGAACGAGGCTAAATCAGTACATTATCATGCATACAAATTTTTAATTTATTAGGTTAGTTCGTCGCATTTGGACATCGACGGTTGTCCCAGACGCGATCTTCAGACGTTCTAATGTTCATCTGAAGCAGAGGGAAAGAACGTGTTGGACGATCTAAACTCATTCAGACGAACTTAGCTGAACCAGACGTCGAACTTTCATGAACTTTAAATTCTAAGAACAAACGAGAAACCGAAACTTTTAAGTTTGTTCGTGCTATTAGTAAGTTAAATCTCACTAAGTTTCGTTCCTCTCATGAAAAGTTCGACGTATGGTCTAGGTCCTACTTTTCTTTATACGACAATAAAAGTGAAAAGACTTAGCAAATTGCCTGAGAAGGTTTATTAAAGCTCATTTGCCAAATGGGTTTGTTACACTTGCATGGGACGCCAGAGTTGGGTGTTCTGCAGACAAAACCGTCAGCCATCTTTGCTATAAAGATAAAGGAAAAGAAAAATATTTTACCTCTGTAAAAAATTCTCATACGTAGTCCCCAGGTGTGTTAATCTGTCTGTCATGGGGGGAGGGACTGTTAAGGTCCTGCACAGCGTCGCCACGCGCTGTTGCGTGTTGGCAGTGTATTTTTGGTCAAAATATTTTCAGTTTTTTTTGTGGGTACTGTCAGGAAAATGGCAACCGTGGGAGGAAGTGACGGCCGTTGCGGCTAACCGAGATAAGTGGAGGGATGTTCTGTCGCACTCTGTAATAACACTTGTTGCACTTTGTAATAAATAAGCTGTCGCACTTTGCAATAAACTTGAAATCGATGGTCCGAGGACAAGTAAACCCAATAATAAGTATCATCACCGACAACAACAACAGCAATCATAATGATAATGATGATGATTAGTTAATGTTCGGCCGTTACCTTTAGAAGACGAAGCCCTTTGGAAATACAATTTCACCTCAGAGTAGTTTCAATTTCGTGTTTACAAGTGAGAGCCTCCAATTATTACTGAAAAGTACCTTTTAAAGAATAGCACGATAGGCAATCGGCTTCTGTTTTAAGAATTAGCAAACGTTGAATTTACTTGTCTCGAAAATTCAAACTGGTGGCTCCTTCTACCCGATAGTAATTTATTTTTGAAATTCCAAAACAATTTCACAGCTGAATTTTGAGCGACTTTTAGTTACGGACTTCTGCTCCAACGATTTTTCTGAAATTCCTCTGGCATATTTATTATATCAATTAAAGCCGATACCAGAAATTTCAGTAAAAAATATCAGCAAAATTTTTTACTAGGCGCGATTTTCTTTGAACAGTAGGGTCCTTTTAAGCGCCAATTTCTCAAGAAATATTTACCATCAATGAAATCGGAATACTTCGTATTATTGCCGAATGATATCTGTTGTTCTTTGCAAAGTTTCGCAGCCATCGCGTTAAAATCGAAAAAGTTATGACGGAAAATTTGTCACAGCTAAATGCTCTTGTATTAATTACGGAGCCACCTTAATCTTGAGAATCTCAAATTGTTGAAAAAAATATCGAGTGGTTTCAAAATTAGTATTCGCTTGTTTGTTAAAGTAGACCAAAATGTTTACGAAACCGCTGACAAGAGCGCCTCGATGCATACTAATCAAATCTTTCTCTCTAGCAATCGGCTAGAGCTTTCTCCATGATCTTTAACACGCGTTTTTAAAAAAATTGGAACTACAATGAAACCTCTATTAAGCAGACCTCCAATTAAGCGGACACTAAGCTGGGTCCCGAATTTTCCATTATAACGTACCCCCATTCATCGGCCTCTATTAAGCGGACGGGGACTCTAAAATAAGTTGTATTTGGCTAATTTCTATTGTTAAAAACCTCTATTAAACGGACACCGGACTGAATTGACAATAGTAGTATTGGATTACTTCCTTGAAATACGTTGCATTTACAAACAAATTAAAGTTGGTAATGAAAGGTAATGAACTTGACCTTTGGATAGCTTCTTTAACGACATGCAACTTTATCACAGGACAGATTAACCGTTGAATGTTGACACTTGGGAAGGTCCCGAAGGTAATAGAGGTTTCACCGTACTATGAAGTGAAATTGCCTGTAAAAAGCCTTTAAAATAACCGGCGAACATTAAGATTGTCCGGTTTTTACCGTATTTCTAACTATAACGCTTTTACAGATTTCGCTTAAACCTCACGAACATCAAGGCGGCTATTGGAAGAACGAGCTCCCGTGAATCATTGTGATAAAACAGTTCCCAGTACTAAGAAATAAGGCTGCAAGTAAAATAGGTCATGGCGTCATTTCGTTGCTATGTCAACTCCGATGTCGTTGTAACCCTGACCATAACAAATTTTCTTGAATTCCCCGCACCCAAAAAACTGACAACCAGAAATGCGGTGCGGGATAAGCAGACAGTTCTTAGCCCATTTATTGAACTAACCAACTAATCACAAAACAAAAACAACTGTTTACACTGTTTAGACACCAAAAAATCAAACAAACTGTATACGTTTGATCCGGCCAAAGTAAATGAATAAACAAAACCACTTATAATAACTGTCAATCATAAGGAAAACACAACTAAAATCGTTACCAGGAAATGGCTTACAGGATTTCAATCAAAATATAAAAAGAACAAAATTGAACTATCCGCTTGTAAAAATCCACAATGAATCTTGTTTACTGTTCAGCGAATATATACTTGCTACTTTACATATCACACTTTCCTCTCATAATCTCATGCCGGCACTTAAAACACACTGCCGACAAATGCACCTGTGCTTGGGAATTCAAGAAACCATTTATCTTTTGTTTCATTACGCTTCGCTGCATTCAGGCAAAGATAAATGAACAATTCATCTTTATCTAATAAAGCTGGCGACGTAGTTTATCTTCAAACTTGGGGGTATCACCCCCGAAATATCCTATCGAGCCACCTTAATTTGAAACTGTATACCACTTTCCATCAAAATACTTGATGAAAATCCGTTTAGAACTAAATCAAAGAAATCCCCGTTTTTGAGATCTTAGAAAACGAAGATAGTTATTGATGTATCCAATATAAAACTACATTATTCAAAGCCTCAAAACCGGTCAACTAGAAATACGTGAAGTAGAGGCTGCTCAGGACCAGAAGTAGGAAGAAAGGGAAATATTCTTTGCTTTACCCGCTAATCAAGCAAGCACGAATTTGAAAACGTTTCTGAGTTGAAAACTCTACATGTTTACTTTTTTTACCCATTCCCTCGTCGGCTGAAACTTGGAAAATCTTTACAAACATGCTTTGCCAAACTTTTTTGGCTTAAGCTGACATTTTAAGTGAGGAAAATCCGTATTTTGGAAAGCGTCTTTTGGCAAAAAAGAACTGATTACGCGCACGCAAGACTTCGTGTAGAGGACTTCGCGACTGGTAAGAATTTCTCCTTTAATCTCCTTTACTGTAACAAAGAGATTTGCTTTTTTACAGTGAAAGTTGAAGCAGTAGAAAGCGTTTTTCCCTGTATTTGCATGCCCTGATCTAAACACTCGAGGGGTTGAGAGAATACTCGACAGTTCCGAGACGAAGTCGAGCGTTTGCATAACTGTCTCGAATTCTCCCAACCCCTCTCGTGTTATACTAGAGGTAATCATTGATGATACGGATCCGCGTTCGTCAGTTACGGGAAAATTACGGAAACGAATTCGAGTCGAAAGGAGTCCAGTTTCCCGGCCGAGGTGCCCCCAATAAATTCAATAGGGGCAGCTAATTTGCAGTCCCTCGTGATCGGCTGATAGTTCGAAAATTTCTGCCTCAGTGCCACAGGAACATCAGATTAGGATGCACTCTGACGAACGCGATCACGCTATGCAAACACGGAAAACGTTTTCTATTGCTTAAATATATGGGCCGGCCGACTTTGCAGGTCGCTAAGACCACACGCGGAAGACACGCTTCGCGAGCAACGAGATCGTAAATTTGCTACGTTCGTGGCCTTATGTCAATTACTCGTTTTTTCACGCTTTTATCAATAATGTTAATGATGACTTAATAACAAAATTATTGATACCGCCAACTAAAATACAGTGAGTTTATATTCTTTTTTTTTTTCTTTCTGTAATATTTTTTTTCTTTTCTCAAGCACCATTTTCTTCAATTAATCCGCTAAGAAAGAGATCTGAAGGTCCAATAATTTCCTCAACTGCGGCCAAAGTTAGACTTCGTTTAGACAAATTGACCCTTACCCCCTTAGTTTAACAGAAAAAGCACCGCTTTCGTATACCTCCTACTGACAAACGGTGCCCCTTTCTCATTCCTACGATCGACGACAAAATTATTTAAATGAAGACATTTTGCCCTAAACGGCCTCTCTGACGTTTTGCTAATTTTAATGGGGGAAAATGTAAGCTTTCCCTTCCCCCAAAAATGTGAAACTCACGGACGTTGCCTCTTAGTAATTGTAATAGTGACAGGACTGAGAGAAAATAATATTTTCAGCGCTGGGCCTCCTCTATATCTTTGGGCGTTTTCTCAAAGTCAGAACTGGCAGGCCAGACCAGTTAATTTGAAAATGAAATATTAGTCTTTTCTCAAAATTTTTACTAAAACCCATCACATCCGTGCATACCGTTAAGGGATAAGCTGATCTGACTAAGTTCTGATTAATAGTGGAATTCTCCTTACAATTAGACTGGTCTGGCCAAAATGGTAAGACAAATGGTAAGAGCCCTTAGGCTCTGGATGAGCCGATTCCCCACTTTAAATAAACCCGCCAGTGAATGATGAAGTGCCCTGGGGAGACCACCTGTTTATGACAACGCCAAAGTAAGGTCATACAAACTCAAACATCTAGTAAGTCAAAAATTAGAATTTAATTTTACTTCAAAGGGACAAATATTTTGCATTTTAATATAGATACGAGGAAGAATGACTATCTACAGTGTATGTACAGACTGATATATGATAGTGGAACAAGAAGTGTGAAGTGCGAAGTGTGAAGTGTGAAGTGTGAAATGCCACAAGCCAAATGTGAACTGAGAAAATGGAAATGCCAAATGCTGAAATGTCAATTTCAGATGGGACACTAAAGTCAAATAACATCAATGTAATGTTCTCACAAACGAACAAAAGATACCAAGCCATGCCAAGTCAACCACGCTGCCTAACCTTAATATCATGAACACAAATCACTTTTAATACTATGGTAAAAAGAGCTCAATAATGGCTTAAAAGAAACTGAGGCAATTAAAACTATTGCACTACTTAAAATGCTTGAAAACAACTCAAAAAACAGATGAAGGTGGGAGGGAGGGGCACATCAGGCCATACCAAATGGCAAAAAAAGAAAAAAACTGAAGTTTGAAGGACCATGTGACTAAAACCCAACGTTTTCGCGTTTTCTCAAAGTTTTTCGAGATTATTTCAACTCGCTTAAAATGCTAAATGAAAGCTAATTTTCCTGGAACTGGCTTCTTGAGGACCGAACCCAAGTTTATAAAGAGAAAGAAAAATGCGTAGTGGTGTGTTTACGTCCTCCATGAAACATTCCGTGGGGGAATTTCATGGTCGTAGTCATTCAGTGACCTGACGGCAAAGAAATGTACGAAGAAGCGTGCTGCACATGCGGTTTTGTCCTCTTGTTAATCTAAATCTATTGCTTTGTTTGACGTTTTCGTTGCGTTTCCGTCGTCGTTGCGCTGAGAGCCCGCCTGATAACAGACGCCTTGGTATATCCCTTTTGTGTGCGTATTAACAAAGGCTTTCACTGAAATTGAAATCGAAATGGAGTCCGGCGGTTTAGTGAATCGCTACATCAGTAGGCCCGTTCTTAGCTCATATTCGATGATTAATTGTCCCTGTGTTTAAAACATCTCAAAGGTGACTAATTGTAATATATATCATTAGCAAAATACAAGACAGGTTGACTGCTGTTCCTTTCTTCTGGGGTAACTGAAGCTTAAAATTTTATATAAACCCCTCGTCTTATGGTCTCCTGGATGGCTAAGTAGTAAAAGAAACAAACCCAACACAAAATTAGTCAGAAAAAAAAAAAAAGAAAAGTTGTCAAGTTATGATGTTGCAGTCTAATAAATTATTTTAGTGTGTAGACTGCGCAGTTACAGCACTGGAGAAAAAAAAAGACGTTTTTAACTGTCTCTTAACATGGAATAACACTAGCTTTTTACAACGGCTCCTTAATATGAGTTTTCGAAAATACTGCGTTACTTTTGCATACTCTGAAGAAATTGACTGAACTAGTGACAGGCAATCTGGAGCCCTCGAGTTAAATTCCCACCCTAGTCGCGAGTTGAAATTCAAAAAATCGAAATCAATTTTTTTGGCCGCTTCGGCCTGTAATGATTCTTAACCTAGTTATATTTCATTTGAATTAGTTGTTTCACACATTTGGTCTGGCCTATAAGCTTTTGTGTTGTAAATACTCCGCAGGGTAACAAGACTAACAAGATACACCTATTTCATACACAGAAAGTATTCTGTCCTTATGCCTTTGGTATACTTATAGAAAAGGCCGATTTGAAATCAGTATAAGTTATCAAAAACGGAAGTGAAAGACCTATACTTACTGTTCGTTCGTCATGTTCCTGAGGGCGTTGGCGGTACGTAATATACCCAATGTCCGCAGGTCTGTATACCGTTCTTTGCTCTGTTCTGTCCGTTTCTTGAGCCAGATGGAAGGCTCTTTGGTCGTCGGCTGCTCTCATCGTAGGGTAAGTCTTTATCACAAAGTACAAAAACAGATACACTTGATAAATAGCTGCGTCGTGCTAACCATTTTGGCATGTTTGTTGATTTGAGATCAAATAAAATACTTATTAATAATAAAACTGCCAAAATGAACTTTTTGAAAATGACTTAGTTACCCTTCTTTCGGCGTACGCATTCCCAGGAATGTAGATGGGATGTATTTCAATCATGCTGTTTCTTCGTAAGCCTCGCGTGGTGTCTGCAACTCTTTGAACCAGCATTTGCTCTCCTGCGCCCATTTCAGTGGTTTGAACTATTCGTTTACTGGCGTTTATCAGAGATAAACAAAGTTTCATCACACAGTAACCAAGTGCGCACATCATTATAAGTAATGCAACGCCAACAGCCATTACGTCCGTCGTCATGATAAACACTATCCTTACGCCTCCTTTAAAAAATGTTTAGTCGTTTTGTTCTCTAGTGTGTCCGTTATTGATTGTTTGTCTTTGAGTAAAGAAAACTTGGCAAAACTGGTCACAACTGACTTTTTTACCTCCACATGCGCAAAATATCTGTTTAGTTGGACATTTTTATCGTGTTCTCGAAGCTTGCGGTCTCAAGAAATGAAAGTATTTCAGATAATACGCAGTTTTATGTTATGATGTTGATAAGTCTTGAGGCTTTTATTGGCCAATCAGGTTTGAGGCGGCGTTGCTCAAGGAAAAGGACAAAAGTGGTGTATAAGCAAGTTAGCCATGCGATAATATTTAGTCCAACCTACAAGACCTAATATGGCTCTTGCCTAAGATATGCACGATGAACGTCACTCCACGTGGTCATTTATTGATCAATCATTAATGATAGTAGCATTGAATACACTGAAATAGTTAATACAGAGGCATTTTTTCTATGTGTGGCCATCTCTCAAATTGCAATAAAAGCAACATTTATTTCATTGTTGCAGTTAGTTCCTGCTTTACTAGCAACGTATACACCTGGCCGCTTGTTTATTTTTAAGGCGGAAATTTCTATTGTTTCTATTTGTCTCGAACTTGTTTGACCAAGCGCGTTGTAGAGCGTAAGGTTGTTTTGGGGGTGTTCACGGTGTAATGACTTTAATGCATTCTATTCATTTTTTGTGGACAATTGTTAGGATTAGACTTATGGCAAGAGCCATAATGACAAAAAAGTGTACCCCTTTCTCATTCCTACGATCGGCGACAAAATTAGTTAAATGAAAACATTTTGCCCTAAAGGGCCTCTCGGACGTTTGGCCAATTTTAAGAGGGGAAAATGTAAGCGTTCCCTTCCCCCAAAAATGTGAAACTCACCTCGACGTAGCGCCTTAAACAAAAAGTAATTGGGTTTACGCCCTCGGTTCTCGCGGCTTCACCTCGCGCGAACGCGTGCCCTTTAGCTGTAAATCAAGAGCCATTTCCATCATGGATCTTGACTTATGGTTGTGCGATGTTGTATTTCCGCAGGGTACCATCACAGGCTGCTACAGGACCTACAGAATTAGCATTATATGGGCTGTATGTTTAGCGGCCTTTTTTTACCAAGCCTGGCGAAGCGTAGCGCGTAGCGCTCACTATCATTGTTCTTGACGATTGTCTATCTTTGGTTTCTATACCGCACAATTAGCATTATAAAAGTTAATTGTACCTCGCATAAAAATAGGAAGCTTAAGCAACGACGACGATATCGACGACAGGCAGTGAAGACGTCGCTAAGAAAATGAAATTGCGTTTTTCAAACTTTATCTCGTCTATTTGGACCCGCCCAATATGCCAAATACAGACGACTTTTCCAGGAGTTGAATTCTTAAGGACTTCATCCAAGTTCAAAAAGATAGAGGAAAATTTGTTGTCGGATGTTCACGTCCTCAATAAAACTGTAAAATTTCTCTAGAATGAACAAGGCAGAGGTGTACGTATCGGAAGAAAAATTAAAATTATAGCCGAAAGCTCTCCTAACTATACAAGGCCAGATATGTACTACGAGAAAAATGACGATAAACTGAGGAAATCAAACAATGTTAACATTCGAAGGAAGTGATTTATAAGTAACACATATTTTGAAAAGCATCATGTGAAAGTCAAGCGACGAAGCCAATACGACGTGTTTCACTCTAGATATATAAACAAAGCTATAGTACCATAAAGACATCGCCTTGATTTTTAAGCATTTATTACCATTTAGTCTCTTAAAAACGTTATAATTTGATTTTCGTCACCTAAGTGACTTTAAGCACGCTGTGATGTCTGTAAAATGCTAATCGCGCCTTCACAACTCGAGCCCACGCAACTCGCGCGACTTCGCTGCTCAAATACTCTCGCTTCCAGATTTTCGAGCAAAAGAGAAACTGCTCGCAGTCTATTAATTCGTAAGCCCTTCATGAAACCAGGATCTAAGTCTCATGAAACACATGTTCAAGTTATATTAACGAAAGCAACAAATGTGGGGTTTGTCAACTATCTCGAGAACCAGCCCAGACCCGGTAAAAGAAGACATTATTGCTTTTCGTCAGCTAAGAAAAAAAAATGAGTGGAAAAAGAACGTAACAAGTACCAAGGCAAGGGTTGTTTTTGTTATTGCACGATGGTATTTTCAGTCATTTCAAAGTTGTAGTTTTCTATTCCAGATGCATACATACCAGATGCATGGGAAACTAACATTGAATTATTACTGTGTATTGAAGCGATTTTTCCAGGGAAGAAATTGCAGAAATCTGACATACCTCTCAGTGAATCTATCTAAACTGTAAAAGTTCCCTTGATCCTTAAATGCCCAGGCTGTAATTAGTGCAGAATTAGTTTCAGAGTTTCAGTAACTTTTACACTTTGTGGTAATCAAAAATAATCTAACGGGCAATTGTTGCGTGATATTGTGACTCCGCGGTGAATAATTATTTTGACTATTAAGTGGTTTATCATGATTTTCAAAGATATGCCAACGTTGCCTCTTTTTTTACATCGTTATTTCAAGATGAATATGGAACAATAGAGTATCTAAGGGCCTGTTTACACGGAGATGGGGGACCCCAAATAGACGAAGTAACATGTCAACAGGCCCTAAAGAAGTTCGTTTGAATGAAACCCGTTGCATTAAAAAAAATGAGAACTAGGCTAAGCATATATTGGCATAAATCAACTGTACATATTGAGTATCACTCAATTGATTAAGTTCCGAGGAAAGCAATCACCGCTCTGTTTCGTCAAGGTTTTATAGCTCTCAGTGGAATTTTACCGGCTGTTATCACGTACTGAATGGCTGCCTGTCACTCAATGCAACTTTTTTTCTCAAAAACCAAGATTGCGTTTCTACGCACTTTTCATGCTTCACCGCTCGGATCGTGCCTCATGCAGTAGTTTTTACTTGGCGTCCGAAGCATCCAGCCACATGCCAGAAACATAGGCACGTTAATTCACGTGCATGAGCTATTTTGAATGCTTCAGTGTAACTGTACTAAGAATAATCATTGAATATATCTTTTTCATCCTAAATATACGACTGGTTTTTTGTGCGAAATTGGGTATTGCTGTACATGAATGAAAACGCGAAACGCTCAGCTGCGTCGATCCTCATGCTATATATTCACTTTCCTCTGTCTTTCCCTGATACATCTGGTGCAAGTTAAACAAATATTGCTAAAGCGCAATAAATATCAACTCACCAAACGTTGATTAGAAGGAAAGCTCGAAGGTTTCTTCGGGAGTTTCTTAAGAAAATGTGGCTCATCGAATCCGAATACTTTAACAGTTACGAAATATCAGGATTTTTATCATTGTGGTACAGTCCTCGGCATAACGAGCGATCTTCTTTACTCCAGTAATAGTAAAACATATGGAAAAGAAGCTCGATATAACCAACCTCGTCCCCAGGGCACTTTTTTAGCCAGGGAAAAGCGCCCTGGGGACGAGGTTGCGATATAACGAGACCTCGTTGTAGCGAACAAATTCTGTCAGTCCCTTGGCCCTTCGTTATATCGAGGTTCCACTGTAGATGGTTGCATCATCATAATTCACGAGGTTTTCACGAGCTATTCTACTCGATAAAACAATCTTTAACTCCGACGACTGACGAACATCGAGGCGGCTATTGGAGGAAAAAGCTCCCGTGAACGATTGTGAAAGAACAGTTCCCAGTACCAAGAAATAAGGCCGCAAGTAAAATAGGTAACGGCGTCATTTCGTTGCTATGACAACTCCGATGTCGTTGTAACCCTAATCATAACAAATTTTCATCTTTATCTAATACACCTGTGGTGGTAATTTCAAAGTCTTTGTTAATGGCGACGTAGTTTATGTTCAAACTTGAGGTGCATTGATCCCCGAAAAATCCCATCGAGCCACCTTAATTTGAAACTGTATACCACTTTCCAAACCTATAGGGCCAGTTATTTAAACGGAGTTTAGTCCGTGTTTAACAAAATCGGGTTCTAAGCCATTTTCCGTTTGCCCAACGCTTTTATATAAACACCATTTTTCCGTGAACAATTTGAGTAAAGCATATAGCGTAGACTGGAAAAGGATTATTTTCGTAAATTAACCCCTTAAGAAAGAGATCTGGAGTAATTTCCCAAACGGAGGCCTAAGTCAGTCTTCGTTTAAATAACCGACCCTTTACACTTTTAGTTTGACAGAAAAAGTACCCCTTTCGTGTACCTCCTACTGACAACAAAGGGTGCCCCTTTCTCATTCCTACGATCGGCGACAAAATTAGTTGAATGAAGACGTTTTGGCCTAAAGGGCCTCTCTGACGTTTGGCCAATTTTAAAAGGGGAAAATATAAGCTTTCCCTTCCCCCAATAATGTGAAACTCACCTCGACGTAGCCCCTTAAACAAAAAGTAATTGGGTTTGCTCCCTCGGTTCTCGTGGCTTCACCTCGCGCGAACGCGTGCCTTCTAGCTGTAAATTGAAGAAATCTGAAGAATCTGCTCGCAGTCCAAAAGTAGGTGTTCATTTGACCTGCGAAACGTACGAGACGGCGGGAATTTAAGAACATTGAAGGCGCGCGAGGGAAGAAGAAGGAAGGGTTCTCTTTCTTCTTCCTCGTGCGAATTAAATGCAAGCCATCGAATACTGGACAATCCAGGGGGGAACAATCACATGACTTTTGGAGGGCATATAGATTATTTGTGGAGCGAGGGTGCAAATTATGTTAGAGGGACAGAAATATAAACTACCTGCCCGACAAAAGCTAGTCATATGATTATCATTATTATCAATACAGCAGGCCAAAGCGTACAAATTTATTTCATAAGGACAGATTGTTAAACATGAAATCATGTTTCGGGCTGCAAATTCCATTTAGGGAGGGCAGTTTGTCATTTGGCCGTGTGTAGTGATAATAATAGTTGCCCATCATTTGATAGGCTCCTGTAGTTGCAGGAGCTCCTGTAGTTGTTAAGTGGTAGACTGGAACAGTGTCTGATCGCAGGTTGTTGTTGTTGTTGTTGTTGTTGTTGTCAATTGTACCACATGACCAATTACTCCAATTGCAAGTAAATCAGGGTTTTACGTGTTCATCGCTTCTACCTTCACGTTAGTTTTGTCTGTAACAATCGTGTTGGACTGTTTTTATCTGCGTATTTTCTATTTTGAGAAATTCTCAACTAAAGTTCGCCGTAAACGTTACAATAATTCTCTTTATTGGCGGATCTAGGGGAGAGGGCCGGGGAGCCTGGGTTCGAACCTTAATTTTGACCAAACCGAAGCCCACAGGGCTGAGAGAAAATAATACATTAAAATTCCGAAAATAAGCCCCGGGGCTTATATTTTTCAAGGCCCCTTTGGGCTTATTTTCAGAGGGGCTTATGTACGGAGGGAAATTTGCGTTTCAAAATCGTTTGGGGTAGCTTGCAGTGGGAATAAAATTTCCCATTTTTGCTTTGTTTAATTTTGTATTCGAGGGCAAATTGCAAGTACCAGCCCCCCGGGGGGCTTATATTCGGAGGGGCGATTTAACGGAGGGTTTTTAGCGTTACGATTTTTGGGGGCTTATATTTGGAGGGGCTTATTTTAGGAATTTTACGGTATTTCTAAGAGCTGGGCCTCCTCTATTCTTAGGGTGCTTTCCCAAAGTCAGAACTGGCAGGCCAGACCAGTTAATTTGAAAATGAAATATTAGTTTTTCCTCAAAATTTTTACTAAAACCCATCACATCTGTGCATACCATTTAGGAACTAAGCTCTGATTAATATTGGAATTCTCCTTCCTGACAAATCGTAAGAGCCTTCAGGCTCTACTCCCGACCCTACCCCCACCGCAGAGAAAGCGGAAGGGAGGGTACACTGAATCCACCAGTGTAAGATGAAGTGGACTGGGGAGACCACCTGTTTATGATAATGCCAATGCTCAAACATCTAGTAAGTCAAAAATTAGAATATTTTATTTTACTTCAAAGGAAAAATTATTTTACTTTTTAATATAGATGCGAGGAAGAATGACTATCTACAGTGTATGTACAGACTAATATGCTTTTACTGCAGGAATAAGTTCTTGTTATCAATAACTACAAACAATTGAAAAGATTGTATATTACAGTAGGATTCTATATACCGGTACATGAGAAACCATAAGTTTAGCCAATGGAAATTTGATTGCAAGACTATTAAATCTCCTGATATCCAAGTAAACTGTAACAATATAATTTGGTAACTCCACAAGATTTTTCAAGTCATGAAGTTTCAAAACCAATGTCAAACACAAAGTGGCTAGCTTAAAGCCAGATCTTTTGCTTTTTTAATTAATTTGGCTCTAAGGTGTCTGGATACCAGTTAAAACACTTAGCAAAAGAAATTTTCGTCAAAACGTGTTTATTTTTGTGGCACTCAGATGATTTCCTTTCTTTTTCCATAAACCTTTTATTGAGTTGTAGTAAATACATCAAACATAAGGCAGTGTTTCAACAAATATCCAGACAGGCTGCTTTTAGATGGACCTCTGAGGTGTCTGCAAAGCCTACAAATGACCAATTATTCTAACGTGGGTGGGTATTCATTTGCAGCATACACGTACGTGTATAGACATCACATTTGCCTGTTGCAATTTATTTCTTTACGAAAAAAAAAAAAAACTCAAAAACAATAAAAAATTCCACGGGGGCAAATGTGAAGGCTATATGGGTATACATGGTACAAATGAATCCACACTAAAGGTCTTCATAAACTCCTTTGTCTTAAATACCTTAATCTATTATTAATGAGATTGAGAACAAGATAAAAGTTCATCCAAGAAACATTGAAGTTTGTAAATTCAAATGTGCTCTCAGCACCTGCCTGTCTTCCTCATGAATCAGGGCAGTCATCGATATATATAAACGTAATTATACAACACAATTACCACCATAATCATTCTTCTCAATTCCACAATAAACAAAAAGTTATATATAGCATTTATCATGTCCATGCATGCCACATTACCATTGACAAAGCTTGCAAAGTTATCAACCTCCATGCAAATTAATTAACACAATGCAATTTGTAAATGTCTGCTAAAAAAAATGTTAAGAAACAATAACTGCTTGCTCATTAAAAATGCAACAGGAAAGTGCAGTGAAGGAAACAAAAAAATTCTATGAAAACACAAATGACAACTTAAATTATGTACACTTAATAGACAAAAACTCACCTAAGATAAATTATCATTTTTGTCGAATAAATATAACTCCTCTTCTATGATAATTAATATTATTCTAATGGCAGAAATATTACTACTGGTACATCTTATTGAATGATGACTAAAGCAAAATGAAAAGTCAGAATGTACAAAATAAGTATGGAAATTAAAAAAAATACTTAACTTTACATTTCATGTATTAATTTACTTTTCATTTACATTAATAATATCCCAGTACAAAAACCAGCAATTTTAGTTCATTTGTGCATATCAAAATGGTGGGATTTGCAATTATACCTGTAACATCATATTTCAATGACTTGAAGAGAGAATGCTAAACACAAAGGAGCAAAAGAAACCCCACTTGTTTGTGCACATGCATAGACAAAATCCTCCGCTAGATAAAGTGTGTAACAAATTAATCATCTTCATTACTACCAACACTTTCCAAAACTGATAAACTGTCTTTGTCCACAGTACTACCATGATGGGATATGTTAGTAACTGAGGTTTGTTCAACAATATCGTCTGCCACCATAGCCTCTGCAATTGAAGATGTCGTAGCAAAACCATCACAATTGTTGATGTTAAAATTGTCAAAGCTACTTGCGATGCTGACAGTGCAACTGCGGGGTCCAGGAATCAGTGAGGCATGACTGTCACCATCACCTCCCCCTCGGGGTCCAATGGTGCTACTGTCTAAGCTAGAACAGTCCTGACTCATACTAATACTGGGTTGTTTGCCACTTTCCGTGTCTATAAGAGAAACAGAAGACAAAGTCAGTATAACAAAACAAGAGCAATTTGGGACAACTATGCGTAACAGTCACCTTAAAATGAACAAATAAATCAGTATTGATAAAATAATAATAATTAAATAACATAATAATACATCCATCACAAATGAGGACACCAGGTGTTTCTTAACATGGTGAACCTATATTTTGGCTGCATTTAACAGCCTTCATCAGGATTATAAAAGGGGTTACAAATCCGTCTGCCACACTACATAAAAAAAAAAAAAACACAGCATGTGAACAAAATATAACAAGCGTGCATTAGAAATTACCAGGTAGTTCTACTATTTTATCTATGCCTCGCACACCCATTTTGAAGCCAGAAAAAACATTCATCATTACAACTTCACGCCGATTTAAGTGTGTATTTCAGAAATGGGCATAACCGCTGGATTTTGTACCCTGAAGGCTCAATTTATTCCTCCGCACTTTCCCTTCGAGAGTGCTCGTTTTGACTCGGTTCAAAGAAGGTGAGATTTTATGGTGGAAGACTCAGAAGTGAATTCAAAGGAATTGAACAATGGCTTAATAAAGCTGCCCAGGGCCGCGAAGTTTTAAAGGTATCCTTTTGTTCTAAGTGTGTCAATAAAACTGCCGAGAATTATTGCACATATTGCGGTAGAAGTTTATGGATTTAAGTCTTTCGCAAAACTTCTTCGACTTGGACACGTATTTTTCAAAAAGGAGAATTTTGAGAGCTTCAAAATGAGATCTTGAACGAGAAATTTCGACCACTGTGGACCGAGATTGGATTTTTTTTCTTGCCGAGGTTTCGAAGTACAAAGCAAGCCGCTGAAGCATTTTTTCTTGCCTATCGCTTAATAAAATCCGGCCGAGAGTTATCCATTGATTCAATCATAACAGTTATTCATTTCTCCAGAGCACTGAAATTTTACAAGCATTTCTACAAAATTATTTCGAGGAATTATGAACTCCGCAAGTTTTGATCTGTCGATTACAGTTCTTGTTTTGATCTTAGATATTTCCCGTCTCACTCGACTACTCTGCCAATCAAGTTGTCATGCAAATCGGTGAACTGACAATACGCGGTTATTTCGGCCCCTGTAGTCACGTAACTGAAACGCAAGGTTTTGTTCAAGAAAAAAAAAACTGTAAGGCAAGTGAAAACGTCCAAAAAAGTGAAATTACACTCTAATAAAACTGTGTCATCTTGTTAAAAGCATTCACCGCTTGCGTTGTTTACATTTTGAAAAGAGTTGTTCACTCTTGATTGCAGAGCTACTGAATGAATAAGACGTTCTAATAAATAACTTCCGCAGCAATTCTTTAAACGCCAAATTATTTTCAAGGCAAGAGAGTATTTAATAAAAAAATACTATTGGAGACCAGGTATTTATAAGCTTTAATCAACTTCAAATTTATCAGGCTTGTTTCCCAACCAGATAATGCCCCTATTGCCTTTCAAGCAACCTTACAGGGTTTATAACTCCTAACAAAATTTTCAAAACTTTCCCTGTTTTAGGGTATTTTTGCCCTAACTCAGTTCAACAGACATGAACCATGGTGTCCACCAAAATGTGCGCCCTCTGTGCTGTGCCTCTATTTTACATAGTCTACCAAAGGGAACTTCAATTTTCCATGACTTTCAAGGCCTGGAAAAATGAAATTCTCAAATTTAATGACTTTCCAGGTTCTGTATGAACCCTGCCTTAAAGTGGATTCATCAGCCCTCTATCACGCAGTACAGAAAAAGCGGAAAGAGAATGAAGGAGCTTAATAATTCACATACCTGCTCCTCTGTTGTTAACAGTAGCCACAACAGTCACAACTCCAGTGGTGGAGCCCTTATCTCCTCCACGCATGCTACTTCTGCTGCTGGAACGAGAAGTACCAAATGCTCCTACAACCCCTGGCATCCCTGTGGAAGGCTCACCATCTTCATCAAAGTCAAGATTCACTCCTTTACCATTTCTGATATTGGTTACCGTGGCACACCCACCACTTCGGCATAGAGATATTGGAACCACTCCATAGATGTAACCTAGAGCTATTGGCACCCCAACCCCAACTGTTAGTGCGGCGAGAATAGGTGCTGCTATGATTGACACTGTCACTGCCCCTGTGATGGCCAAGTGACGTTTCCGCCTTGACTGATAAGGTTTGTCATACTTGTCATGGATCTGAACGAAAAAAAAGTTGGGTTACCAGTATTCAGAAAACAGCACACCCCTTTTGCTTCCCTAAAGAAAAATAATTACAATGGTTTTAAATCCTATTTTAAATTTTTAGTGAGTAGCAAATGGTTAAATGCATGTAATGTACACAGGGCTCGAAAAAAACTTGAATTCCAGCATGTCCTTTGGGCACACAGCTCTCACATTTTCCCATGCTTTTTAAGGCACATGTACTTGCCCAGCACAAAAATCTACTTGTCCCGGAATATTGGACGGGACTTTGTGAGCGCTATGACATGTATTAGCATAAAATACAGTCTGCATAGGTCCTGTTTCCACTACAACAGAAAATAGAGTTTGGCATTTGCAAAAAAATTGAGAAGTTTGTAGTTACCAAATTTTTCTCTTTGTAACCTTGTTCGCACCTGAGGTACGCAAAAGTTTTAATTGAACCAAAAACGTCAATTAAAGGAACTATTATTGGTCAAGTTTGCATTTAATAAGATGACCAGTTGAAGGATAGCTGTCAAGGAAGAAAGAATTTCATCACCTGACAAAAAACTGTAGGCCTCAAAACATGGGGCACTTGAGAAAATTTTGGTAGGTGAAAAAAACCGTTTACACTAAAAAATATCAGCTCACTGTTGACAGGTTTTTTGCAAAACAAAAAAACTTGCATAGTGCGAACAGAGCCAAACTCTGGCTCGATAATAATGTTAATGAGCCCTCCTGGTTGCCACGGCAAATAGAACTTGAGTCACGGCTGATGACCAGACTTTCACAACAGGTTGACAGGATGCAACTAACTTTTTGCCTTGTTAATGTTACAACCCCCGCTTAAGGAACTATTAATATGATGAGCATTTTATGGCCATTAGCCAGCAGCTAATAGCTAAGTAGCTATGTGTCAGGCTTGTATTTTGAATTGAAGGAGAGACCTGCTAAAACTCACAGCGATTTACCTAATTATAACTGAAATTCTTTGTCAATCAAAATGATTTCAACCCTCTGGAATTACATGTCATGCTTCTATCCTTGATTGCATGAGTTGTTGCCTTTTTAGATCTTCCATTATCATGTTTACATTTTAAGAAGACTTTTTGTGTAAAGAAATTTGATTTCTGTATCAAAAACATCTTTTAATGTTTTTCAATACTGTTAGTCACAATTAATTCTGCAGACATTTTTTGGCACCTAAAATTTGCCACCAGGCAACCAAAATTTTTGTTTTGTCACTACTTGGTGCCCACACGGAAAAGTCACTTTCAACTGGGAAAACAAGTGTCAAACATCAAGTGAATGGTCAAAACAATGAAAGCAAAAACTTGTCAACTCCTGTGAATTGCAATACTTGACTGTGAACACTAAGTAAGGCTAAAAAAGCCTATAAGAAAAAAAGAGAAGATTGTTTTTTTCTTAACTCAAGTGGTCAAACAAATGGCAAATACAAGGATGGGTTTCACTGGCTGAATTCCAAAAAAGGACAGGCAATGTTTGTTGAAAACCCTTTAAACCCAGTATCCACATAAAAACTCTCCAAACTGATCTCTATTCATTTCCTTAAAGTATAAGTTGAGAGAACTTGATAAAAGATCAAGAAATTTTACCTCTAGTGATCATTTTATTGATTCTCATAACTGTATCTCTTGACAGTGTATGGATATCGTTAGGAGAAAATTGAAGTTGATTGCTATTCGCATTTTTAGGAGCCTGGGGTCTCTGTGTGCTGCTGGGACCCTTAATCTTTAGCAACACTGCAGTTGACTTTGCTAACTTTCTTGACTGGGCATCAAGCCAGACTAGAGCGGTTTTCACTTGACTGTCGCAAAACCAAAACCAGAGTAAATACACTAGCCAACCAAAGGGCGTAGTAAAACCAAAACCAAAACCAAAACCAATCCCTTTCGACAGTCAAGTGAAAACCGCTCTATGAACCAGAAACTTAAATCTTCATTACTACTAAACAATTTCTTATAAATAACACCTGGCAGTACTCTCCACTCCATCCCCTGGCCCATCTGCTGTGTTAGGACCAACAGTAATTCACGGGTGTCGCTAAGGGCTGGCTGCTGGCTAATTTTACCAGCTGAAAAAGAGCTTACCACAGTCTCATATTGGTCTGGGAAACAAAGAAATGCAATTTCTGAAGGTGGAGTTGAGTAAAAATGCCAACTTGACTAATGAAAAAGTCCGCTTATCTTTTCCTTAGCTGCATCCCGCAATAATGCTGATCATTATCTGTGACTGACAAAATAAGGACTTTAAGCAAATAACCATAGCGACCTCTACTATGACGGCCAGAAGTAAAAAAGCCAAAAAATGACTCAATGTGCATGCTTGGACATGCCCTTTCAGTGTAATGCCAAATCCTACAAAATGAAGACCTGCCTTGTGGCATAGTTGCTCCCACGTGAGTATAAAATTCAACTTTTCTCCTATTTTTTACAATCACTGGTTTTAAAACCTATCATGGGTTGTTTTTCACTTTATCAAGAAAGTTTTTGATGCTTCTGGTTTTCCAGTGATTACGTCTTCCCTGCATTTTACTAACAGCGAAAGCAAATGAGCAAGAAACCCCATAGTCACTGTTTGGGTGCCGCTTGCTTAAAGTAATGTACTCTCCCAGGGCTCTGCATCCACGACCACCATTATAGGTCGCCATAGCGATTTGTTTTAAGTCCCTAATATCCACTTGCAAACACCAAACCAGTGGCTACAAAGATTTGGTGCAAGAAATTTTTGTCAGTCTTTCGGGATGCTGTTGTTTCAGTTAGCCAACTATGACTCTGTGCTCTTAATCCCTACCTGTCTTCCAACATACACAGGAATACCAATCACCATGGCAGGTAGTACCACCCCTGCAGCCAAGGCAATACCAAGGGGTGCACCAATGAGAGTTCCCATTTGCCATAGGATCTTCTTCTTACGACTCCAAGGCTTTTTACCCCAAAAAGTGCAACCAGATGGGCTACAAAGTATAAAAGAATGACTTCTGTCTCTTAGAACACAGTTTGAAGAGATATTTTAGGAAACGTAGAGTGTTTAGGTGGTTATTTTCCCAAGGTTCAAGTGACGGTGGAATTGAATTTATAGGACAGGGGAATTGAACAGCTTGGGAGTTCTTTTGGTTCTACATCCTAACATGTATTTTCTTTGTGTTTTCTATTAAGTGGCCAATGGTCATGCTCCTTACAGCTGGTGAAAATCCCTGACTCCCGGGCCTATAAAATTAATGTTCCACTGTACAGTCAGACTCCCTTGAAGGGGTTAAACAGTATTGAGCTTTTTTCCAAGTGGTATTTCTGATCAGTAACTTTGATTTTGATGGGCTGTATTGGTATTCGGTAAAAGAAGACCCTTCACGGAATTATTGTGGTACTGTTGACTTGCTCTCAGCTGTCTAATGCAGGTCAATATTTTTAAGACTTAAACTATAAAATGGTAAATGAATACACAATTTCTGACAGATAATCTATGATGAAATTGGTAGGGCATCGAACGCCTGGGCTTTTTTCTCATTGTACTGATCAATTTGAGGTCTTCTGGCGTTTTCACGCAATGGCTGAGGTTGATTGCTGGTGCATTCATGCTTGAGATAAACAAACAGGTGAGATGGTCATAACTGCAGTATCGGTACTTCATCAATTTTTGGCATGGTATTTGCCAATTTTTCTCATGGTATTGAGGTATTGAGTAGCCCCCAATGTCCCCTTCCTTAAAACAGATAACAATGCCAGACACCCAAGTGTCTGCACTAAACAGGTGTCTGTATCATAGTTAAATGTATTTGGTGCAGTCAGAGTGTTCTGTAGTAGTAGATAGGATAACCAAAGTAGCAGGCACCATACATGCAATATTTTTTTTAGAGAAAAAGGCATTTAAATGCCTCCCAATTTTCCTTTACATGCAGCTAAGTATATTGCCTCACCTTAAGTAATGCAAATCTGAAATTTCCTTCATGCATAACCAACAAAACTCTGCACCACAAACTGCACAAGTCATGTGATTACATGAGCCATCGTCCATTTTGATAATAAAAGCGCCACATCTAGGACATGGCTTCATGTCATCTGAGCCATTTGAATTGCGGCCCTCAGATCCTGAAATTGACTTGATGTGAGTGGCACGTCGCATTCTTGCCGAGTCACAAGTCAAATTAGGATGCCAGATTTGCTTACAGTGGTAGCAAAACTCTGTGTTGCAACCGGGTCGTTCACATTGCAATTTTGGACAGCTTGCACACCCAGATGCAATGACAGCATAGCCGCAATCTGGGGCAGGACACCATCGGCAATCAGGGTCTGCAACTAATGTTCTCCGTAAAGTAAATTCATCGTATTTGGCCATTAAGGCATCGTTGTTCAAAATTAGCTTTATGTCGTTTGGATGAAATCGTTCTGAGCATTCCGGACAAGTTAAATTAACTCTTGACTCATTGATTTCAATTGTCATGTACTGTCTTAGACACTCGAAGCAAGACCTGTGTTCACATGTTGAAATTTCTGGAAAAAGAGATTTCGATCTCATAGCGTAGCAAACAGGGCAAACAGCTAATGAATCAGTACTGCTTTTTCTTGTAAACTTGTCTGTCGAGTTTTCGCCTTTGTAGCTTTTCGAACGCCCAAAAATCCTTCTAAGAGAGAAACGTCGATCCTCGCTGGGATTCTGTTTCGACGGAGATTCTTCTGAAATTGTCCCTCTTGCCTTGTCCACTTCAGTTACTCTGCCTTTCGCCATCTCGGATTAAAGTCCTGCCAAAAACACAACGCAGACAAGTCATTAGAAATCACGTCTGCTCGAATGAAGATTCTCGGGGGAATTAACGTAAAAACTTGAAAGAACAAGAAAATGTACTACCAATATAGCAAAAGTAATGCGGTGATAATGTCAATTAGCTAGATAAATTTTAAACTCACTAAACACATACTGCCAAGCACTGCTGAAGGAATAAGAAATTTAAAGCTCTGTGTCAAATCTAAGCCCAAGCTAAACTTACTTCGGATGCCAAACTTTCGATTCTCTCTCTTGGTGTTCAGTGGAAATCTAGGCACAGAGGCAGTGCAAATCACATTTTTTTTCACAAAATACTGTAGAAAAAAGAAGACAATAAGGTCCAAGAACTCCTCTTGGTTGTGAAATTTTCTATAAAACTTCCGTTGTCGACGACCCGTATAATCATAATAAATCTACAAATGTCTTCCATTCGACAGAACGCATTTATTTTACAACCGATCACCTGTTTAGTGATTAACGAACAAACAAAAAGGTTATAGAACAAAAAAATCATTCGCAAAGAGCATGAAGTCTTACCTCTTTATGTCGATGTAGTCGATATATGATCTGACGCTTCCCAGTTTAGAAAATTGTTCCAAACATTCCACTTTTGCAACGCCTTAAAATGGAAAATGGCACGACACGATATTTTTGGAAATTGAATTGAAAGTTTATTTTCGCGTCACTCCGTTTTTTCTAATGCGTAATGTAGAGGCCGTTTTCCTGTGTAGTTGGGTTATGTGATCATAGAACGAAACTAGGGCCGTTACATAATTTCATTTGCCTTTAAAAAGCAAACGAAGTGTATTTGAAATTTCGTTCACACTCCACAGATCAAGATAGACACTGAGAACAGTCTAGTAGTTTCCAGTCGAGCAAAAATGCGTCAAAGGACGTAAACAGCTGAACAGTAAAGACAAAACGTCCTTTAGGAGTTAGTTAACTCGACGAAACGCAACAGGGAAAACAATAAAAACGCAACAACGAATATATCGAGTAAAAAAACCGTCTTCCCGATCTCATTTCCAAACACAGCGATAATTGTTTTGCTTTGGGTCACGTGGTAGGTCTAAAAGCTGTCATATCTTACGACACACAACGTCACCAGGAAGGAAGAGATTGGTTTCCAGACTCCTCGCTGTCGTCTCGAATGTTTTGTTTTCGACCACGAGACTTTCATATCCGTCTTTGAATTATCTTAGATTCGTCCCTTCGCGTTTGAACGTGTTTTAAATATATGTCAACACATTTAATGTCATGAATGCCTAGTTTTAATTAAAGTAACTTCCTTCCATGAGATTCGGCAGGTCAAGGAGATGTTATCTTCTAATCAGTTTTGGCATTGTGCTAATTCTGCTCTTTTTTTCCCACTGGAAAACAATCAAGATACTGGATGAAAGTCATGAAAAAACTATCCCTCCCGTCAACGAGAAAGAACTTCAAAAAAGTGGAAGTCAAACGGACGAGAAAGCAAATGGCAACAAATGCGTATTGGAAGATGGCGTGCAAACACTTGGTCACTGCATAAATAAAGGTGACTTAGGCTATAAAGCTTAGCTTTAAATTGCTCTTCAGTATAATTAATATATTATTCTTTACTCACTATCTATGGGCACTGGAATACTAGGTGAGGTGGTGGGTGTTTACTGGTGGGACCCTGGCAGGGAACCTTCAGCCTACCCTGTTCTATACCAGGTGACAAAAAAATTCCCTACCCTTTACCCAAAAGACATTAAGCCAGAAACCCCAATCCTTCATAGCACTGATCAATTTCCCATAAAATAATAATACCCTAATTTAGACCAAAATCCCCACTTTTCTATTATACCTAGTATCCCATACTAAACTTTTTCACAAGGGCACATACCTACATAGCTATCCATCATATCAGAAGTGCCTCCTTGCTTGACCCTGGAAAAGTAGTCACCATAAAGTGCTTTAAATATTAATTTTGTAAGAATGGCGGTAGACGTTTTACTAAATTGACAGTTACGTGGTCTTGCATGTGATTGCATGGCTTTGACAGTTGACTCAAAGCTTTGCCCCTCATCAGCTATTTGCCAGTAGAAATAAACAATTGCCTTGTCTGTACAAGTGAAGGGTAAAATGCCGACAAGCGACATGACCTTGAAACAGCAACATAAGACAGCAGAAATGGCGACAAATGATACAAAGATAGGTTGCAATAATGCGACAACCTCAGAGAAAAGTGCAAATACAATATATAGTAAAATGGCTTTCTCCTCAATATGCGAAACGACAGGTTTTGAAAATAAGAAAATAAGACTAGGGACATACATAACCCCCCTAAGAGGGCCTTAAAATATAGCTGCCACAAGTTTTCAGTTTATAGTGTTAACAAGAGATTTGATGCTGTTGATGTTTTTGAACTTTTTTAACTATCCTTTCTTCCTTGATATTCAAGATGAATACCTTGTGTTAGGCCACTCCATTCAAAAGTAAACTCCTGATCCAAATTGTCCATGCATTAAACTGCAAGGGATTCTGTTACAGTTCTATTAGCCTTGATTTATCTTTGATTTTTGATATTCTTCTTCTGTTCTTATATTTACAGTTGTTTTAGGGGTTGCACCCTCTGACGTCCAAAAATATCAACCCAATCCAATGGGTTTGTTCACTTGCTTAGATGGAGAGCTCAGTATAAGCTGGAGTGCAGTTAATGATGATTACTGTGACTGCATTGATGGTAGTGATGAGCCTGGAACAGGGGCTTGTCCAAACATGAGGTGGGTCTTTACTAGAGTTCCTGTGGTCACTTATCCCAGCTATGTCACCCCACCCCCTCAAGAGATGGGGTGTTGATGAGAACTGTGCTCTTTCACAGAAAATCTTACAACTCTCTACCTACTGGTAGTCCTAGTTAAACAATACAACAACTGTTAATAAAACTCAGTTTTTTGAAAATATAGCCTTTCCTTATTATTAACAGTGATGAGTTGCTTTATGTCAGGTAGTAACTTTAACTGATTAAAACTTTTTGTCTTGACTCTTGTGGCCTTTATTTATAAGGATGAACACCAAAAGCAATTACTGGTGAGTGGTGAGAACACTCGCCTCCCACCTGTGTGGCACTGGTTCAAATCCTTGCATCAGTGCCATATGTGGGATAAGTTTGGTGTTGGTTCCTCCTTTCCCCCTGAGGTTCTCCTGTTTTCCCCTCTCCTCATAAACCAACATTTCCAAATTCCAATTCAACCAGGAATGGTAGACAAAGAACCACTAGGTGGATGTGCCAGACTCATACCCATTCGCTATTTGTAAGTCTTGTGAAGTGAGAAGAGAGAAGATTCGATGATTTAAGTGGGGTGTTTAAGTACTCACAGGAAGCGGCAAGAAAAGAGACCCCCAAATGCTTCAACCTAATCCCAATCTTCTTGTACCCCAGAAACACACAAATAGTGACTGGGTACAAGTCTGTGGTTGTGCTTCCTCTAAATGGTTATTTATTTGTTAATTATATTACTCTTGTTTACTTTAGTTTTCGTTTTCAACAGATTTTTCTGTTCCAGTCAACAGCAGTATTTGCCCTCTTCACGCATCAATGATGGGATATGCGACTGTTGTGATGGGTCAGATGAATGGAAAAAACAGACAGTGAGGGGAGATGTATTGACAAATCACAACTTTAACATTAAATATGCCCCATGTGTTAATGGCTGTTAAAAATTGTAGGTTGAAATGCTTTGAGTTGATAGATTTTAAGGTTACTTTTAGCTTCCTTCTTTGTATTATGTTTTATTTATATTTATAGTAAAGTAACATAGAAATTGGATATTGCCCCATTTATAAACACAATGTACCCTAATGAATGAATAAAAAATACTGTATTGAAACACATCACTTGCTGTTTATCAGTAAAGTGAGGGAAAATCATGCTGCCTCACACTTAATATCACCTATGAAACATGACACTCCTTGCTCTAAGACCAGAGGGAAGACCTTCTCCCCAGTAGCCTCCCACCAAGGCATTTATGAGGGCAGCCATATTTCCCTCCGAGGGAGGAAATACAACTCCCCTAGGAATGCCTGCGCTGGAGGCTATCTCCCTGTAAGCAAAGATTTAGAAGCATGTGTTCTGTTTGAGGTGTATTTTTTGGTTTTTAAAGTTTCCAAACCAACTTTTTTTCCCCTTCGTCTCAGTTTTAATCAGTAATTCAAAGCAGGGGAAATTACATACAATTTAATAAACTGGTTTGAAAGGTTAAACAAAAGAGTAAATTTTTAACAACACATACATGCACACCGTGATAAATTAAACTTTGAGGGTTTTATGTTGTTCTTTACTG
Organism: Porites cylindrica; assembly: GCA_964035525.1. Taxonomy (NCBI): domain Eukaryota; kingdom Metazoa; phylum Cnidaria; class Anthozoa; order Scleractinia; family Poritidae; genus Porites; species Porites cylindrica. The sequence goes on along the minus strand of OZ037781.1, from coordinate 13,446,997 downwards.
AAGGTTAATTTTTTTTATTCATAGTCTGTGTTGCATGCACTGGAATGGGATGGAATGCAACAATGAGGACCATAAAAAAATGCTTGACACACAAGCTACTTACATATTTACGACTCATACTCACGGTTTTTGATAGACCCGGGACGCCAGGACCTTTACTCGGCTATTTAAATTTTCATCCCGGCTATTTTATCGGGCTGTACTTATAGATATTTATAATTCTCTTCCTTGTTGTTAAAACTAAACTGGAACAACAAGAATTATTTTCCACATTACAGTTTATACACGTTGTTTTGCACCATTGCAATAATTAAAAGCCTATATTTATGTTTTTAAGCGGCAAATGCCTTCTTTAAACAAGCTAAAACAGAAAGCCAAATTGGTCAGAAATGGCCCAAAATGCACCCTGGGGCCTTAAAAATTCTAAAATTTTCCGGGGAAGGCCCCAGACCCCCCCACTGGCAGGGGGGCATCCTCCCTCCCACACCTACCCCCACTGGGCACTGCATGCCAAGATGGCAGCTCTGCCAGCATCTTTGGTCCCTGCTATTGCTATATTTGTCCCTCCTACTTCAAATCTTAACAAAAACCCTGATACTTAAATTGAGCTAGCAAGGTTTTACCTACACTCTGAAAGACCAACATGGCATCTATGGACTGCAAGCGGTTGTCTTTCTTTCTTCAGAGCCACGTGCGGTGAGCGAATTAGAAAAAAAAAATTTTGTTTTCTTTGCTTGAGTTGCTGCCTTCATTCCTTGCAGCATAGCTGCTCCCTCCAAACAAATGCTCTCAATCTACTGTGACTCAAAAGAAAAATAAGAGACTGCTCGCAGTCTATGGCATCTATGGGAAAATGATTGGCCAATACCTGCAAGACAGGGTTTTTGTAGCAAATCACCTGATAAATACAGTCATGTAGAACTACAACTTGCCCTCACAAAATAAGTTTTATTCAAGCATTTTGAAGAAGGTTTATTTATTTAGCTGCCTCTTCCTCTTTGGCAAACTGTTGGATCATCTCTTTTCTTTTCTGCTCCTGGCGTTCTTCACGCCTCTGTTTGGCTGCCCTGTTCTTCTGTCTACGAGCCTCAGCTTGATCACTGTAACCAAAGAAAAGTTGTCAGAACTGGTTAGTTTGGAGGTGTTATAACTTCTGATAAAATAAATTTACAGTTTTAAATGTTACTCCATTAAATCCTTGGTATTAAAAAAGTTATCTAATCCATAAATAGCCTTCATTGCAGATGTAATCTAAACCCAGTTACCAATGTCTGCGAAGCAGCGCCGATATCTTTGATCCCCTCCCCCAGCGGACTCAACAAATTACTGGATGCGTTTTGAATTTCCTTTTAACCTGATTGGCAAATTAACAATGGCTTGTTTAACAGGCCAATCATGGTGCGTGCTCAAATCCTGGTACACAGGCGGAAGCCCAGCACAAGGATCAGTGCCATTTTGCAAATGGATTTAGCCAGAAGTAACTGTTTATTTCAGTCTGTGACACAGGCTAATCTATAGCTTGCCTGACTGTGCTTTGCTAACAAGAGTTTGTAAAAGAAAATACATGGCAGAAGTATGTGAGAGGAGCCCAGGACTGAAGTCAATCACAGATAACGCAATCTCAGATCAGTCAGAAAAACTCCTTTGTTGCTGTTTGCACACTTAGTCACCCATCCTTCATAAAAAGAAGGCAAGGCCGGCTTAATAGTGTGCAATACTTAGACATTAGGCAACTAAAAAACTAAGGGCAAAAAGGACAATGATTTCTCACAGACACAAATCCAAGGAAACATGTGATTGTTAACAAATAACATGAGCAGTAAATGAATGTGCCTCTACATATCCCAGTCTAAAAAACTTGGGACACTTCCGATTTTTTGAGCTTGCACAGTGCAGTCCTTTAGCCCCCTTTCAAAGTTGTTAACCCTTTAAGCCCCAATATCCACATACAAATTCTCCAAACTGATCTCTATACATTTCCTTTAAGAATTAATCAAGAGAATTTGATAAAAGATCAAAGTAGTTTCTCTTAGGTGATCATTTTATTAATTCTCATAACCTCATCGCATGACAATGTATGGATATCGTTAGGAGAAAATTGCTGTTGGTCACAGTTGGGACTTAAAGGGTTAAAAGAACAATTTGGGAAAGCTTGAGCAATTTTCAACTTTGTGAAGGGGGAGGTGGGGGTAATCAACCAAGTGTCCCAACTACTTTGTCCAGCATTGAAGGAAAGTACAGGTCATGCACCAATATGCTACTTGAGATTGGACAACTGAAGACATTGTGAAAACAGAGAATCTGTGCTCTGAGCCCATATTTTGTACAGTCGACTCCCACTAACTCAAACCCTCCCTAACGCGAACCTCGCAGTAACTTGAACCAAAATCGATTTCCCCTGGAATTCCGTCACACAATCACTGTAATTTTACCCTCATTAACTTAAACTCCCGCTAACTCGAACCAATTTTCGTTTCCCCTCAGGTCATTTTCTATATAATTTTACCCTTGATAACTCAAACCATGTTTTGAGCCCTTAAAAAGTTGGAAAAAAGCCATCTAAGGGTCCTATTGATGTGTTGTAGGAGTATAGTTTTACTAGTGGAGGCTGATGTTGATTGTCACAGGCTAACGTGAAGCAGCTTTTCTTCTCAGAACAGTAAAATGCATGCTCAATTTAGGCTATGTTTTGTTATGTTACGTTCTGATAAAATCTAGATTTTCACTTGACATTTCTACGATCAAATGTGATTAAAATGAAGGCCAGACACTACCAACACCTTATGACTGACGAATTAGTGTGCAACTTTGGCTTAATGTCATGCGATGAATTAACTAACATTAAGGTAAACGTCAAAGACAAGAAACAAACACCATTGGATCCAACAATGAAGGTACATAAGAAGACATTGACTAACATCGGATGAACTGATGTAGGGGGAATGTTAAGAAGACAAGACTACTATCTTAACAGTGGGACTATCCAGCTACGGAGATGTGTAAGAAGAACATAAGATGTTAAAGTCTAACATCGCAATATGGGCAAACTCACATATGTCAAAACACCTACATTCTAAGTCTTGCCTTATCTATGCTTCCCTCTAACAAAATGTAATTTGCGCGTGTGGGGTTTGAGTTGCTGGAAGACGCAGAGCGCTTATTCGTTTTAACTCTGGGAGACACATTACTATATTAATTAGAGATCCGGGACAAGGGGTTACGTGTTTCTTATTGAAACAGAAGATGACTCGCCAACTGGCGACCAGGTCTTAAAATGTAGTCGCCAGAACCCAAATTTTAGTCGCATTGGAGACCAGTGAGTTTCAATTTCGAGCCCTGGTGTCTGTTCATAAAGGTAGAAAATAATAATAAACAAAGTCTCTCTGTACTAAATTGCAAGGTTCACTTCCTCCCATATAAAATTCAAGGACTTTTCAATGACTTTCAAGGACTTTCCACACATTCCAAATAAACTATGAATATAATCCGATAATAATGGGCTTTTGCTCTTAGGGGCAACCTTTTTTTCAGAAAACTCATTTGTAAGTCAATACCTGACTTTCATTTTATCAATGCTGATTTTACTCTGTTAGTTTCAAACTGGTATTTTCCACAGTTCTTCTGGGGTTTGAAAATGTTCTTTGACTAAAATTCAGGGACTTTCAAGGACCAAAATGACTGAAGGAGAATTTCAAGGACTTTAGAGGCCTTGAAAAAGGGCTCTAACATTCAAGGGTTTTCAAGACGCATATGAACCCTGTAAATATGAAAAGTGTGTTGCAATGCTTAGTTGATGAGATAAGAACAATCAACCACAAAACAATACAATACTACAGAACAGTCCTAATACATTATTACAAATGTTACATGCAACAGAAGTTCCCACCTGAGAAGTTTGGCACGCTGCTTTTCAGCCTTCTTCCTGTGGATGTACTCCATTAACACTCTCTTGTTCTTGAACACATTTCCCTTGGCCTTCATGTAAAGGGTGTGGTACATGTGGTTATCAATCTTTTTAGCTTCTCTATATTTTCGTAGCAGCCTTCTCAGCACTCGCATACGCCTCATCCAGATGACCTTTTCAGGCATACGTGCATTGGCAGTACCTTTTCTTTTACCATGTCCGCTGTGTCGACCCTTCTTTCTGGCTTCATCAGCCTTGCGAACACGAGCACGGCTATGGATAATTGTTGGTTTCTTGATGATCAGACCATCTTTGACAAGTTTACGAATATTTTGGCCTAAATATGCAAAAGAAATGAATCATTTAATCCTATACCTCATTAGATATCTTCATTCCTTATCAAACTTGCTTTAAATTCAAGCAACCAAACTGTGCTGTTGCTCTGACAAGGTTTTCATGGTAAAGAAAAATACTGCTACAAGGTTAAAACTAAGTGATGGTTGGGTACGCATTACAAAATACAAGGCTGCAAATAACAGTCGGTCATCGGACAATTGTCCGATAAATTTGACGTTTTGACCGGCGAAATATTAGTCTGGTCTGTCACTCTGACCGGGCACTTTTGATCCAAATTAAACTTTTAATTATCATACTTTCATGACGCTTGTGGCAAGACATTGTTCCGCTATTTGGCTAAACACACCCATTGACAATCAAAAAATAATAATCTGCTTTCGAAAAGTAAATCAGAATTAAATTTTTGTTTAATTGTACTGGTAAAGAATTCGGCTTTACGTTCTCGGCGACGAATTGCAGACATGCCAGTTCGGGCGCCCCGGTTTCTGTGAAGTCACATTTCTGAAAAACCATCAAGACTCCAAATTTATGAACTTCATTAAACGAAACCCGACTCAGGTTTAATGTTCTTATTCATTTTATTTCATTTTGTTCCTTTGACTAAAAAGACCCATTCAGAGCAATAATCAGCAAGTTTTCTTCGGAATTTATTGCATTCGCGAATCAGTTCCATTTACATAATGTCCTGTAATGTGTATATAAAGAGGCCCAATGTTGCAGATTTCCAAGACAAAAAGATTATAAAAGATTCCAAAGTATATTTTAACCTAAACAGCTGTTCAGTACACTCAGGAGGCTTTGAAATAATTTTGCTTCCAACTAAACAGACAATCATTTTTGTCAAAACACGAACGACAAGTAGTCACTCTTCGTAGGCACGATTACATCACCATTCACTTCTGTTCCAAGTTTGCAGTTTCAACTGTAAAACAGTGACAAATCTGCATGATCTAAACGTCTGACTTGGTTTTTTCCCTGCCTAGCTGTTTGTTCCATTTGCGTGGGAAAACAGAGAGTGTGAGAGAAAATTGTGTCGTTGGTCGCGTATGAGTCGATTATTTGCTTGATCTTATTACTTGGTTGTTTGAGTTTCAGTTCGAGTTCGACAGCAAAAATGGATTTTTTACCGTTACAGATTTAATATCTCTGAAGAAACATCTTGACCAAGGTTTCGGCGAGGAAAAACAAAGCAGTGGGACGGCCAAATCTGAAAAGAAGGAAAGCCTACAAAAAAAGGGTCTCGACAAAACGCCTTCATCCCAACGAAGATTCTTCTGATGACCGTTCATCAGAAGAATCTTCGAAGTCAGTGAAGACTGATCAGTGAACTGATACAACTGTTAAAGCTCCTGTCTGTGATTAATATTGTGCAATTAAAGCAGTGAAATAGGTTGTTTTCTTGAATTCTTAATTTTACTCTTTCACTTGGAATTTTTTTTTGTCCGACCAAACTGTTTCCTTGTCAGATGAGGTCTGGTCTCTGACCTGACAAAGGACCTGCTTACAAAAAAAATTATTTGCAACCTTGAAATAGGATTTTTTTTTTAAGGTATTTGCACAGGCAAATTTTCAACATTTTATTTTGCCCTCAAAATCTTTCTACAGTAAGTTCTGATGATGTAATATGCATAGGTGTTCTTTTTTGAATATACCTTCGCATTTAAGAGAAAATCTACTCAAAAGTTGACTGATTTACCGGAAGTTAAAGAAAAATTTTCGTTTCCGTTACTAAGAAAAAGGACGGCAGGAGCGCAATTTGACTCCTCTTTCCAGCATCAAGTTCTATTGATGCGCTGAACAAAATCTATTCACTGCTTGGATTCATTGACAAACTACAGCCGCTGTATGTCCAACTTGATTTTTCTTCCTTCTGTTAAAGCTGTGATGACTAATATTACTTGCTTCTTGTCAAAATTTGTTATGTTCCTGAAATATACTCCGTTTTCCAGGGCTTAATATTGTTTTAAATTTACATTACATCGGTGTGTCTTCTCACCTGATATATTCTGACAATTTTGCCGGGAGAGTAAAACGATTTCTTGGCCCCTAATCCTCTGGTCTGTTTTTCTGCCAATTTCTTTCACTTTACAGAAGCAATTCTTTTCAATTTTGAATAAAACTCTTCTTCAATCTTCATACTTCGGCGCGCTTCACTGCATTAAAGCTGACACTGAGTAACGCATCTTCCGGAAATGCGTCACACCTAGCAACTGGTCACGTATCAAAATCCAAGGGGGCTATAGAGAGGTCATTTGGCATTTTCTTAGGCTTCCACGAGCATTTCACACAGCGGTGATTCAAAATGGCGGGCAATAAGGTCTGTGATGGTAGTATCGAGGAAAAACAGTTGATTTTGAGAAGAAAATAAGCTTTTTCACACTGGAAAAGCGTTAATTACCGCGTGACCGATTTACCTTGACTTAACCAACTGCCTCGCTTAAGTGGAAGGTGGGTGCCTGGGATACCCAGGGGCTTCCACTGTGGCCAGCCAGCCCCTAGATAGAAAAACTGCCCCCATGGCTGGCAAATCCCCGCAACCCAGCCATGAGCCCCCATTCCAGGCACCCGTCACACTGATCAAACAGTGGAAGGAAGAAAAATAGGGATGGGAGGGGGGGAAGACGCTAAATGAACCGCTCCACAGACCACTGCACAAACGCTCGATGAACAACTCGCAGATCCTAGCCATGTACAAAGTTACCACACACCATGTGAGCCTGCACTTATGGGATTGACCGCTGGATGCCCGCTACGCTCGTGGGCCGCTTGACCGCTAAGCTTGTGGACCGCTAGACCGCTTAACTTGTGGACCGCTCAACTGCTAAGCTTGTGAACCGCTTGACCGCTATGCTTGTGAATTGCTTGACCGCTACGCTTGTGAACCGCTTGACCGCTAAGCTCGTGGTGGTTAACTTAGTTAAATTACATTTAACCAAATTTACGGGAACCAGTTTTTTGGAGGAATGGATCATTATTTCTTCGTGAAATTTGGCAAATACACAAAGAGCATGTTAATGAACAGATCTGTGTTTGACTAAAGGTTAGAATTGCCCTACAGCTGAGTTATTGATGTCAAAATATGGGTCAAATTACAAAATGGCAAATTGTGCCCTAGAGGCTGGATTAATTGGAGCTGTGTCGTGGTCAAACACAGAATTATTCTATCTTACGTCCTTATTTGTGTTACATTTCGTTTTTAACAATAACTCTAAGGATTCTTCTGAAATTTTGATTTTTCTCTTTCCGTGCCACCGTAGGGGGTAATTAAATTAACACCTTTTGGGTGACATAACATAGTTTATTTTGATATATTCTAGTTCCTCAAGAACTGAGGAATACTGTCAATGCAGGGGGTTCATTAAGTTTTTGAACAGGAGGGCAACTGAGTTTGACACCCGGGCAAAGAATTGGCAAGGCCCGGAGGGCCTTGCCCTCTAGGGGGGTCCGGGGCATGCTCCCCCGGAAAATTTTGAAATTCTATAGTCGTAAGGATGTGTTTTCCTGCATTTTGAAGCTGCAGACAATGACTTTCAACAACCAAAAAAAGATAACTTTTCTAGACAATTTAATCATGATTTGACACCAATACCCACCACACAAATTGGACTTTTTGGTTCTCTTTTAATAGCTCTGCTCGTAATAAGCTTTACTCAAATTCACCGTCAGCATCTGAGCCGTAATCAACTTATCTTTAAAATTTCAATGACTAGACAGGAGGAGCACTGTTTTAACGTGAACGCACCGAAAATTAATTCATTGGCGTAAACCATAAGACGAATAAAAATCACCCTTCGCTTCGTTGAACATGATGATTAAGCCATTCAATATACACAGGCAAGTAAAAGGTTAAATCACAAAGAAGTCTACTTATCTCTTGGTCTTTTCTCTACTGGAGGCCCTTTGGTTGAAGCCGAAAAATAATACGCTATCGAACGCGTTCTTTTCTGGGCCGCCATGCTCACGTGCTCGCAACACTGATACATTTCAGGTGGTCGTTTATGAAGCACAGTTCTTTTCGCAATGTGTTATGGGGCGATTCTTGTTTTTAACACACAAAGAACGAGGGGATTTCATGCCGCGTGTAATAAAGTGGAAATTGCACGGCAAAGTATGTTTTACACTCGATAAGACTCATCAAGAAATGGGCACGATTGTAACTTAAAACTGTTATTGATCGTTCCTTGTATTAAAAAGAAGTTCTTTGAGATGTAAAGCAGCCGGGCAAAGTCGTGTTCACAGCCGGTCAATTTGCCCGGTGCCCGGCCCTTAATGAACCCCCTGTCAATGTAGTGACATATAGATATTATCCATAAAACAACCACTAAAAATGATGCAAACATGTGCAAAATTTGCCTGTGCAGATACCTTAAAAAAGTAGAAATGTTAATGATAAAATGACTGTCCAATTTCAAAACAGCTTAATATTCAACCACGCCAAGTTGTTAAAAGCACCGCTAGCAGTACTCCTGAGTTAACAACAAACAGAGCATATGAATTGTCATGGTAACTAGCTCTGGATTTTTTGGCGCTCATCATCTTAGGAACAAATCCAGCCTGAATGTTGGAAACAACGTCAGGTTTTCTTTATCATGACTACTTGACATTGACCACCACTTGACAAACACTGGATTTTCTTTTCATAAGGGCTTTCTTTAGAAGGGTTAAACAAGGCTCAAAAACAGAAATACACACTCACGTGAGTTGGCATTAGCAATTTCATTAGTTTCATTAGGATCCAACCAAATCTTCTTTTTTCCGCATTTAAGGACACTGGCTGCCAGCCGCTTCTGAAGTCGCAAAGTACTATAAAACAAAGCATTCACTATGATGTAGTAAATGAAAATGAAACAACATGAAACCTGTCACACAAGTTTACATTGTAGACATTGTAGTTTATATTGTAGACAAAAAGAATAAGCTGAATTTGCTTTTTAAGCTAGTTTCATATCTGAATTCAAATTTCACACTAACCCTGGGTTATCTTAACACAGCGCTGAACAACCTGGTCCTGGAGACAAATTAATGGTTCCTTTTTAATGTAATTTACAAGCAAAGCCAATGTTTTAGAGTGTGAAAACAAAAGCTACTCTTGAAATTACAATATACTATAAAAATCAGGGTTCACCAATGAATCAGCAAGTTATTGCAGCCCTAGAGATAACGTAGCTTCCAAGATCATGATCTGGCCTTCCCATCACAAGGTACAAAATTAATGTACATGACAAGGGCTCTGTCGAGCTCTGGGTGGTGACTAGTCACTATAATCTCATGCACTTTCTGATATAACACTTCAAATGTTTTAAACTCTGAACTGATTCACAGTATCCCTCATTCCTATACCCTGTCCACACTAATGTGTCTTCAAACGCATAGGTTTTTGTTGTCATTGAAAATGCATCTATTGATTTGTCCACATTGCTGCCTTAATGCATTTTTGACTGTCCACACTAAAACGTGCTTAAACAATAAAATTACATGTGGTGACATAAGTTTAACTCTGCACATATGCTACAAACACACGTGCCTGCGATATTTCCAGTCATCGCTTTCATTTTGATGCGTTTTCGACCATCCACACTAGTACTGATACAATATGTATGTGTTTTCATTTTGATCCGCTTTCAAAATGCTCAATGTATTAGTGTGGACAGAAGGCCTAAACGTATCGAAATGTATGCGTTTTCAAACGAAAACTCTTAAATTCTTGAAACTGCACTGGCTACTTAAATTATCTCCAACTGATGTCAACAAAAAAAATTACAAAATTAATCTTCACAGATTTTCTGATTCCCAAAATTTTAAGAGCACTCCTGCTGAAGCATATCACTTATTTAGGTCATACTAAAAATATGAGTTCCTCCCAGTTTATCACAGCAGTACGAACTTCATCTGTCTATGCTAAATCTATAACAACACGTGCAAGGATTTTAATCATTTTTTCCTGTTTTACAAAGAATATGTTTTGTATAAATCATGTCACGGCAAAAACTAATGTTTAAGCGTTGTGTTGAATGGTTTTTGACGCAAGTATAGTTAATTTTAAGCGTTATAATGCCTAAGTTTATTCCAGAATTCCACAACTACTCCTACCTCATATTGGCGGCGAGTGAAAGGGAAGAACGTGGTGGCGCAATTGCCTATAGGGGGGCCGGAGAATTTATCAATAGGGTATGAGAATATTGACCTAGAAAGCGAGTTTGTTTATCCTGTACAGCGGCTATCCCCATCAAAGATGAAGTAAATTCACGTGGAGTTTGTGGTCGAAGTTTTTCTGGAAGCTTTTGTGCAGGATTTAGAAGTTTTTTCCCCTCAAAATGCCCAAATCAAAACGAAATAGAGCAGGTAAGTTTATCTGAAACTTATTTACAGTTAAAGTTCTCACGTTAGAACTTTGTAATCCCTTTGCTTACTGAATAGTTGTCGCTTATTCAGGATCTACTTGATGACTACTTCAGGCTACATGTAAGCTTACTTGTGATTCAGAAGCACAAGACTTTGGGGCTGCAATCTTTTTACATAACGGCAGTTTTCCTTGTCTCTGTCTGGAAATGGCTGATTACGTACTATAGTCCTTGAGAACAGTTTATACCCAAATATCTAGCACTTTCCTCAGACAAACTTTGTGAATACATCAACACTGGCAGCCAAGATATAAATAAGATAGGACAAGAAGTAAGTGTATAATTTTCTTCTTTTGCAGTGTCTCTCACAAAGACCAAGAAAAAAGGATTAGAACTGAAAACAGGACTAGTAAAGGAGGTGATCAACATCATCTGTTTAAATGATCCACGTCTTCGTTAAAAATGGCAATAATTGGGATCATTTTATGTTTCTGTGAAATTGCCCACCTACCCCTCCCCTGAACCAACATTAACACTTGGTTCTTACATAGGGCAAAATG
>OZ037781.1:13230835-13430835 GCA_964035525.1 Porites cylindrica | reverse complement strand
ATTTTAAGCTGTACAGCTGGTTAACAAGAGTTAAAACTGATGAAACCTTATAATTTGCATTAAAATTTGTTATGTTTCATTGTCCCTGAAAAGCCCCATAAGGGGAGAGGATAATTAAGTATTTATTATTATTATTATTACTATTATTATTATTATCCCATTTGGGGGGAGTAGCAGTATTTCATGCTAGAGAAACCAGATTAATGTGGATCTCCTTGGCTTGTGTGAGCTTTTGTATTATACTGATCAGCTGGGTGGTCACACTTAACAGAGACCTCTAATTTTTGGTTTTAGGTGGTTTAAAGATTACAGTGAGTTGGATTATGCCAGATCAGGCAATGAAGCTACAAGTGATGTAACAGTAGATGCAGGTACTTTCTATGGTTTTTGATTTTTTTTTTTCAATCATCGTGATAGCTGAAAAACTGAGGTGGGAGAAGTGTATTTTGTGGAGAGCTTGATATGACCTGTCAGATTCATGCTGTTTCAAATTGCACTAATGTTATACGGCCAAGCAGTGGTTTGCTTATTGAAAAAAATATGCATGATCTACGTTGTAGAATTATCTGGCACCAAAATCCTGCAGATAATTCACGTAACTCTAATTTTAAAGCACCTGGCAAACCCAGAAACAATCAGTTTTGGAAGGAAGACAAATCTACAGGAGGCTAGTAGTGCTTGTAATTAAGTAGAGGTTGGGGGGCTTTTTTGGGGGGGGGGGGGGGGCATGAGTATTTTTGGTTAGTTTTTATGGGGGGCTATCTAAAATTTCTGCCAATGTGACTTAAGGCATAAGGGGGTGAGGGGCATTAAAAGCGTTTCAATAAAAACCGTCATTGTATTCCTGTCTCCTCTACGGGGTTCTCTGTGTCACTAGAAGGCTGAGAAGAGGGGTTAAAGGAAGGGTGCAGGGGACAATGATGACAAACAGGGAGGTGCCTTTTGCTCTTCCCATCATCCCCATGCACATTCTTATTATTTTTTGAAAAAAATTTTTTTAAAATTTTATTAATGGAAAAAAATGCTAGCAGGAGCCTCTGCAGAGGAGATAGTCCGTGTTCTAAAGTTTATAATCCTGTCAGTGGTAAGGTTAGACGGTGCTTATGAGTTTGACGAATTTAAGTTTGTCAATCCAAATAAATAAAAGTTAGTGTTTTTTTTGCGTATTCAACAACTGTCATATTTTGGTTAAATTTTTAGGTGGGGGTGGTGGTAGAGGAAGGGCTTATAGTTGTGGGATATGGAATGAGGGGCAGCAAATTATAGGAGGGAGTTCAAAAATTGCACAGGAAAGAAAACTAAAATCACCATACCCCCCCTCTACATAAATGATGAACCCTCCCTACCATCAGAAAGGTCAGAAAAATTTCCGAGCTCCAGATGAGATTCTAACTCATACCCTCATACCCTCAATGCGGGAGAAGCCATGTTCAGCTCACATTAAGGGATCATTTCCCGAGTGACAGACCAAGAAAATTAATACATGTAAGTGTTGCAGTTAATTTTTTATCTCAGGTAATTTTTACTTTTCTTTTGTTTTTGGGTACAGTAATGTATGCTAATGAAGTTGAAACAAAGGAAAAATAAAAATTACCTGAGATTAACTACAACATAAGCATTAGTTTATGGTGGGGATGGCATCTTGTGTTATCAGGTTGTTGGTAGCTGTGGCAGTTGTGGTTGCAGTTAGTTGTGGTACAAGATTTTTAGACCTGTGGCCCATTGACAAGGGTTATACTTCAAGAACTACAACTGTAATATGAAAATTGAATATGTATTGTTTGTTTTGTTGCAATGTCTAGGTCCTTTGGATCAGTTTCAGCACTCAATGGAGCCACAACTAAGACAACTGGGACTTGATACCACTTTGAAGAAAGGTACATGTAACTTTAGTGTTCTTGTCAAAATACTTATTTCATTGCCTTAAAGGTGGCAGCGTGGACCATTACAGTTATCTGTAAGCTAGAAGCAGTCATTCAGTCGCGTACTTTCTAACTGTGATATTTTTTTAATTTAGGGGAAAATGCCTCTTATACACTCATGTGTATTTCAGATTTAACAACACTTTTTGTTTTACAGGAATCATAACGCTACAAACGGATTTTCAAATCTGCAAAGAAGGTGATACATTGACTCCAGAGCAGGCCAGACTTCTGGTAAGGATATTGATTAAAATGCAACTTTCCATTATATCCTTACTTGATATTCAGTCAATTTGTTATTTATGCAAGTGATATACCGTAAAATTCCGAAAGTAAGCCCCTCCAAAATATAAGCCTCCCAAACTGGTAACGCAAAAAACCCGCCATTAAATCGCCCCTCCAAATATAAGCCCCCTGGGGGCTTGTACTTGGAAAATTGCCCTCAAATACAAAGTATAACAAAGCAAAAACGGCAAATTTACTTCCCATTATATGGCTAGCCCAATCGATTTTGAAACACAAATTACCCTCCGTAGATAAGCCCCTCCGAATATAAGCCCCTCCAAAAATAAGCCCCTCAAAAAGGGCCTTTGAAAAATATAAGCCGCGGGGCTTATTTTCGGAATTTTACGGTATTTACAATCAGGAGTTTAATTTTGTAGTTATGGCAAGATACATGTATATGCATTTTGAGTGTGAGATTTATGTTAAATTGAATAATTTCTTCCTAACTTATTTTGTGTGGGAGGTGTTTGAAAAGGGGTCTCTTCACCCTGTTGCCATAGTGACAGCTCATAACTTTACATAATTTATTCTTATTTATACAACAAACAGAATGGAATGGATAAGCAAGCTATATGAAACAGTTGCCAGGGTCTTTTTTACCCCTGCTTCCAAATGCTCACATGTATTTGCAGTTCATTCTGGGCCTTACTCACTCCTTATGTCTTAGTAATTTACCATTTAGCCTTTCTCCCAGCCTCCCCAGCCTGGGTGGGGTCATGGAAGTAGGTACAGTAAAAAGAAAAAACAGTCACATACAAATGGTTGAAGAACCCCCTCCCCTTAGCCGAGTGAAGAGAAGCGACGACCGAAAATACGTGACCTGCATTTGCAGGCTCCCCTCTCCTTGGGAGAGGAATTTTAGGGGAGGCATTAAAGGGTTTTACAAATTAATAGCAACATTTAGAAACTTGAATTAATTCGCTTTTAATTCTTAGTTTATAATATTATAATAGCTACAGACCTATGCATTAACCTGTTGATTACTTTGCTTAACAATATATATGCTATTACACTGGCTTGAGTTCAATTTTTTTGTCAATTACTCGAAACAAGAGTCTCTGAAAACACTTTATAAAACTATCTTTATGTATCATTTCTTTGTTATACAAGTAAGCTGTAGTTTACCTCTAAGTCATATATCTATACTACCAATGGAAAACACGAATCTCTTAACCAAATGGTTTGTGTGGACGCACGTGCCAAAAAAACAACATGTTGCGTGCATTTTTTGTTTTTAAGCAATAAATTAAATTTGAAACTTGCACATCTCCTCTGCAACTGAACGCACATGCGCAAGTTTTGCGGCATTCAGCCTTTCTCTTAATATTAGAAGATCGTTTTTTTTGAACCAGTTCAGTCTCATAGCTGATTATATAATGGCTGAAAAGGGTTGTTACCACCTCATGTGTTCTATTTTTTTATTCAAACAGAAACTCTTTGGAAACCCAATGGCCGAATTCCACATTTCTCTTTTGTGCATGTGGTCCAATGATGGAACATTTGAAGAACTTACTTGACTATTCTAATTTTAAATTTCTGCATACAAAAGCCATTTGTTTCATAAACAACTTTGTACAATGTTCATACAAATAAAAGACGGAAGAAAATTTGCCTTATTTCCGAACTAAACACACTGCCTTTTTTGCTCTTTGCTGTCCGTGACTGGCATCAGTCTGTGGGAGGACAAAACTAATTCCGTATGTTGGTGTTTTAAAAACTAAAAACCGCTTCTGTTTTAAAGAACAGTTTATTGTGTGGGCCTTGGTATTTTTAACCAACTTTTGCTTTTTAATGTAAAACCGGAAGTGCGTTAATTGTATACCAAGAATACCATTTAAATTTATACTATAAACCTTTCACGATTCGTAGTAAATATGTCTCAGTGAAATCTTACATGTGTAAACTACGTGTAGGTTCTTTTATCACTCAATACTCTCTATTACCTTTATGTAATGTATGTGGTAATAAAAACGTTTTGTTTGGTAACTTAAACCAAGGAAACAGAAGCGTTTAACCTCTATATGTGGAACGGAGAGTGCTTCACAGATGTGATTTTCAGTTATTTTTTGCGGGCGACAAGAGGAGCCCACAATCCTAATCTCCAGGTTGTTGTTACGCATGCGTCGCATCTATGTAGCCAACATTCGTTTGGACTTCCACTAAGAATGAATGGAATGCACAGAATGCAATTTGATCACGCGCGTTTGGACCTTCTATCACTCGTAATTTGATCACGCGTAGTTTGACCATCCGTAACGTGAAACTACGCAAAGCACATCGTTGGAGCAAAAGCGTTTTGACCTTCCATCGTTGTCGGCCGCACTCCGTAACCTTTGGTTATTACTAGTTTTAGCCATAATCAATAGTCTCGTATTGGAGGAGTGTCAAGGGGATTTCTTTATGAAATATAACATGTAGTCGCACAACCTTACCAGGTCAATGATTATACCTTTCACCGAATTGTTTTCTTGTCTAAACCATTTGGTTCATTCATGGATTAGCATTTTTAAATATTTAAAGAGATAATCTATGTTCGCTACATCTTATTCTAGGTTATATGATAATTATTTCAAGGTAACTTAAAGAGCCTAGACTACGAGTAGTCCCCATTTTTCCTCAGGGATAGTAGAGCGAACGAAATGCGAGCGCGCGTGAAAATCACCCCACGCGAGAAAGGCGAGACGCGGCTGTGAGGCATTCGCGGCCGCTTTTTCTCGTTGGCTAACCCAAGTAGATGTCAAAACGCTTTAACCCTGGCTTTCCTTCAGTATCAGAGAACATTGATTGTTAAAAATATTTTTTTCTTATCTATTAAAAGCAGCAATCAACTTTAAAAGTCGTCCCTTTCCCATTGTCTCCCCTTCCTCATCCGCCTGTTCTCCCCCCTGGGCGTGGTCAGCTGTACTCTCTCCTCTTTTGCCCTCAATCTGATATTGAGCAGCTCTGTTATCAGCCATCTGAGCTTTCTGCTGTCGTACTGTTGGCTTTGGTCCAATAACTGTACGCTGGCCTTTCTTGCTTGCCTCTTCCAACTCTTTTCTTATTTGACTTGGCGACTTGTAAGTGTTTTCCTCCTCTACATCGGCGAACTCTACTGGAACCAGTGGCTTTGGCGGCCTTTTAGGTTTTACCTTCGTTTTCTCCTCCCCAAGGCTTGATGTTTCGTCCTCATTCAATGTCTTTTCTACTTTTCTTGGCGAAGTCAAACCATCTCCGCCCTCCGTGTTGGCGAATTGTACAGGGACGCCAGGCCTCGGCGGACGAACTGGTTTAACTTTTACTTCATCAGCAGCTCTAGGTTTTTTACCTGACGGTGCTTGAATTACTTCATCTTGTAACCTTTTCTTTATTTTACTTGGTAATGTAGAAATCTCCTCTTCATCAACGTTGGTAAATGTTTGGAGAATCGCGGGCTCAGGTGGTTTTTTCGGTTTCTTCTTTCCACCATCAGACGGACTTATGTCTTTTTCCAATGGCGTTTCGACGATTTCGTCGTCAACCATGATCATAACACTGTAAGGTTTTCCTTCCAATTTCTTGTTGTTTTTACTTTCATTACCTTCGTTCAAATTATTTTCTCGTCGAGGAAACAAAAGGGGTGTCAATTTATCTTTCATCTTTCTTGGTGGAGGAGTTGGTTCAATTGATTTGTGTGATTGGGCGTCACTATAAGCTGTAGTTGGTAGGTCATTTGCCTGGAATTGTCCAAATTCATTTCTGCCTTCTTGTGGCAATTGCTCGTTGTCAGTAATTCGTCCATGGTCGTCGGAGACCCGAAGCGAATCACCGCTTGTCCTATGTGTCACGTGATCGGTATCGACGATGTTAGTTTGTTCACTGGTTTCATGATCAACCGTTCTCAGTTTTTCTGTTCCTTGAAAGTCAAGGGGTAAACTATCTGTGCTATCATCGAAGTCAATCCGGACGTCATCAACTTCGTCCGTACGAAGGACCCTTTTGCTTCTGTGTTGAGTGTCTCTCATAAGCTGTCCAAAAGGGTCAAGCGGTCGAGAGTCGGTAGCGTTTAAAGGATCAAAGGTAACGAGTAGCATTTGTTCCGGAAAAACAGGGGATCCGGCTGATTGAAATGTGAGGTCTGTGACGTTTGTAATCGAGGAGGAATTACTTGAAGGCAATGTGTTGAACGGGAACATATCCTCCGGTGGTGGCTCGATCAACAATGGCTGCTGACCGGACTCTTCTTCCGTTTTAACATGGACAGCATTCTGTTCTCTCTCATTTGTAGATAGAAGATGGAAGATATTTTCCGGAAGATCTCCATCTGTAGAAGAGCGGGTTTCGTAGGTGTTCTGCTGTTCTGGTGTATCCTGTATTCCTGTATCAGGGATAATTTCTTCTCTGTCTGAAAGAAGCATTTTGTTTGATTGTCCTTCAGTCAACAGTGACTGGTCATAATTGTTCTGGGGTGGCTCTGAGTCTACCTCTGTTCTCTCATTGGGAAGATACTCGGTGGGTTCAGCAAATACTGGCCGTTGGTAATTCATCTCAGATTCAGTTTCCTGTTCCACTCTCCTACTTACCCTGCCCTCTTCTCTGTTTGGCGTAGTTGTTTTGCCGACTGACTGTGACGACTCGTCCAAGAAAAGTGATTGTCGATCATCCACATTTGGTTCAAGAATTTTCTCCAGGCTCTGGCCAAGATAATGTACGTCCTCGCTTCGTGAATTTGACTGCGTCTCAACAACTTTTTGCTGCTTGCTCTCTTGCTTCGGTGAGAATTCCTTGTCATCGATTGATTCTTCTGGTGTCGTAACTGGCGTGTTCAGAGACTTTGCATTGGCCGTTGTCGTCACAGGAACACCAGACAAGCTCTCATTATCTGAAAACACCGGAGTACCATTCCCCTCTGCTATTGGAGTGCTAGTCTCTGAGGGCACAGGCGTGGCATTCTCTGAGGGGAGTGGTGTACCTGTTTCTGAAGCCAGCGGAGTAGCAGTTTCGGAACGCACAGCCATTGGTAAATCAGTACTTGATTCTATAGGACCAGATGCTGAAAGGAGATTTTCATCTGCGATTCTTTCGTCTAGGTAATCCAACATAGACTGTGTTGATCTGAGAGAATCAACAGAGCTGTCACGACTTGTGTTCGGTCGCTGTCGGGACCTGAACCGACTGGGCCTCCCGTGATCCGTTAGGACGTAATCTGCGCTTCTTCTTCGCAATTCTCGAGGGACAGGTCGAGTTCGGTGAACCTTAGCTTCGTGCTTCTTTATATCTTTTAGAAGCTCATTTTCGAGGTCCGTTACTTTGACCTGAGCGGTGCTAAGTTTGTCTGACCAATCGCGAATTAGTTTCTCTGCTGCAATTGGGTTGGATTCGACTTCCGACACACGGACAACAGGAACATTTGGTTCGGAATTTGCCCTGCCCTTTTCTTTAAGCGTCGCCTCTAACTTTACTATCTTTGCTTTGACGTCAGCCAATTCCTTCGCGAGTCTATCGTTTTCATTGATAAGTTTTTTATTTGCAGACTCGGTTTCCCTAACTTTCCTTCCAGTCTTTTCAGCTTCATTCTCCATGTCCTCTATCTGTTCCTTTTGCATTTTAAGCTTTGCGTCCTTTCGTGCGAGGTCCTTCTTCATCGACTGCAAACTCCTCTCAGCTGCGTCACGGTTGTAATTGGAATTCATTACACACTCCTCCTTTTCTGCAAGATTATTTCGAAAGCTATCTGTGATCTGTTTTTGATTTTCCAACATCTTCTCCAACTCGGTATTTTCTTCTTTAGTATATTTCAACTTTCTGTTCACTTCTTCAAGTTCTTCATGTAAATCATCGTTTTCTCTCAGTGCTTCCTCAAGGCGCTGTTCAAGACTTGTCGTCCTACCACGCGTTTCTCTCAGAAGTTCTTCGATTTCATGTATGCTTTCCTCTTGATTCTCTTTCGTCACTTCTAACTCGGAGATAGTTTTCTTAGCCTTTGCTAGCTCTTCCTTCATCTTAACCTTTTCCTCCACGCTCTTATTTTGTAAGTCATCTTTTTCTGTTATGCTTTTCTCAAGCACCTGAAGTTTTCTTTGAACAACGTCATTTTCCCTATCCTTAGTTTCAACTTTTTGTTTTAAAGCCGAACGTCTGTCTCGTTCGTACTCCAGTTCTTTGAGAAGCTCTCTGTTGACATTTTCAAGCTCTTCATTTCCGTCTTCCAATGTTTCGTGACTTAATAACAATTCCCCTAGTTTCTTTTCCACTGTCATGAGCTTTTCTTTGAGCTCATCATTTTCTCTCTCCATTTTCTCAATGTCCTCTCGCGCTGTTGCAAATCTCTGCTGAAGTAGCTGTTCGTTTGAAAGTCCATTGTCCCTGGCCATCTCAAGCTCTGAAACATTTTCCTCTGCAACTCTCAGCTTCCTCTCTAAATTGGTAAGTTTACTCTGGCTTGAATCCAGGTCGTCTTGTGCTCTTTCGAGTTCCTTTTCTGTTTCATTATAATCTCTCTCCAAAGCACGATACTCGTCTTGCCTTGCCTCTAACTGTGTCTCAAGCTTTGCGACTGTTTCTTTGGCTTCGCGGAAAGATTTTTCAGTTTGTAGATTCTTGTCTTCCCCCCTCTCAAACGCCGTTTCTAAGTCTGTTATGCTTTCGTGAGCTGCTGACAGCTGTTGTTCAAGAGCTTTCCTCTCTTCGTTACTTTCCGCTATCAACGTTTCTAGTTCTTTGCTATTGTGAACTGCCTGTTCCACGTCTTTCTTCAATTGTTTGTTCTCTTCACTTAGTTTTCTGACCTCACTTTCGCAATCTCTTAGCTTATCAAAAAGGTCTTCCGCTTGTTTCTCTCCCGTGAAGATTTCTCTTTTAGCCTCGCTTTTCTCAATCTCCAATGCAGCTATTTTCTCATCTTTTTCAACGATGTCTTGCTCCAGTTCCTTTTGATCACGTACAAGTTTTGCCTTTTCTTGTGAAACTGTGAAAAACTGTTCTTTTGTTTCAATCAACTCGGCTTGTAAGTCCGAAATCTCAGTTTGATTGTTGCTGGAGAGCGACTTGATTTCGCTGTAACGTTGTTCAGAGATTAATAATTCTTCTCGAAGTTCTTCTATGTCATTTTCTTTTTCTCGAATAGTATCTTGCAGTGCTGAGACCGTTTTTGCTTTTTCTTTGTGAGAATTTTCCAAAACATGTTCTGCGTCCTCCAACTGTTGCCTTAAATCTTCATTTTGTTTTTGCGCATCATTCAAATTTTCCGAAACTTTTTCCTGTTTTTCTTGTTCCACTACGACCTTTTCCCTCAATTCTTCAACTTGGTGCTCCAGCTGTGCAGATCCCTGTTGTTCAAGAATAATTTGCTGTTGCAAAGCTTTGGTTTCCTTGTCCATTTTCCGATAAGCCTGCTCCATCTCTCCAAGCTGAACTTGCAAACTCGCATTGCTTTCCTCCGATTGGTGCAGAAGCTCTCTCAAAGATTTCTCCTGGGTGCGTAAATTGTTTCGTTGTTTCTCTAAGTCAAGAATAATGTTCTGCCCTTTTAGCAACTCCTCCTCAGCGTTAGCAGCAGTATCCTTGGAGCTATCAACAAACTCCTGCAAACGCTCTTGTTCCTCGCATAGCACCGACAGCTCTTTTTGTAACTTAGCAACTTCATCATCCTTTGCTAACAATTCCTCTTGCATTATCTTTTGAAGTTCTACCCTTTTTTTATGTTCCTCTTTACACTCATTTTCCGTCCCTCGGAGATTCTCTCGAGTGTGTGTTACCTCTGACAACAACTTTTCATGCTCCACATTCATGTTCGCTAAACTTGTTTCATAGGTTTGAATGTTTTCCTCCAGTTCTTTTGTTTTATTTACAAGGTCGTTATTATCATCTTGTAAAACTTTAGCCTCGTTCTCAAACCATGCCAGGTTTTCTCGAGTGTGTGTTAATTCCATCTGCAGTTCTTCATTTTCCTCGTTCATTTTCGACAAGCATAATTCATATTCAGTTATTTTACTGGCCAGATCGTCTTTTCTATTTTGTAGTTCTTTTTTATTCCTCTGAGAATCTGTGTACTTTTTCTCTATCTCCCTGAAGTTTTCCCTTGTTTGTTGTAACTCTAACAATAGATTCTCATTCTCTGCATTCGTCTTCGCTAAACGTGACTCATAATCATGAGTTTTATCTGGCATTTCGTCGTTTTTGTTGAGAGGTTTTTCTTTCTTGTGTTCCTCAACTGCGTTATCCCTCTGCTCCATCTTCTCCTGAGCATCTCGAGTATGTGTTAACGCTGATAACAATTCCTCTTTCTCCGCGCTTAATTTTTCTGAACGTGTCTCGAGGTCTTGTACTTTTCTTTCAAGTTCTTCTGTTGTCTGATGATGTTCAGTGACAGGATCCATTCGAGGCGTTTGTAAGCAAAGGCCGTCCGATTCATCGAGAAAATCGATAAGGCTCTCCTCCACGGGCTCATGTTGAAAACGAACTTCAGCGTTCTCTGGAATTGTTTCTAGAACAGGCTGTAAGAAGAATTTTTCTATCGGTTGCTCGTCTATAACAAGCAAACTTTCTTCCTCCTCGCTGGATTCTAATGATTGCGCATTATCGACTAGAGACACAACTCTTTTCCTCTCCTCCAAAACCTGTGTGAGCGTCTTCTCTCTATTTTGGGACTCGTTCTTTTCAGCAATCACTTTAGCAAGTTCCTCCTTCATTTGTAGTTGTAAACTCCTCGCTTCGTGTTCCTGATCTTTAAGTTTCTCATTCTCAGCAATCACGTCTGCCAATTTTTCCTCTGTTTCCCTGAGTCTGCGAGTTGCTAGAGCTAAATCCTCGCTAATCTTCGCTTCCTCACTGGTTTCAAGATTTTCCTCGTACAGAATAGGTTGTTGAGGATGGAAAAGGAATTCTCTTCTTAATCTGTCAATGGCCCTTTCTCGTTCCATGTCAGAGAACCCACTGTCTGGACTGGCTGGGTCTATAGTGGGATAAAGTGGCGAGTTATCTTTCGCTGTGATGTCTCTATAAACAGATTTAGCGGTTACCTTTCCCGCAGATCTTGAAAGCTCCAGTTCTTGCTCCAGAAGCCTCTTTGACATTCGTAAACCATCCATCTCTCTGTTTTTCTTGAGAATGTCGTCAGTCAAATCATCGATTTGATTTTGTAATACCACTAACTCGTTTTGTAATTCTTTAATTCTTTCATCCTTTCTCTTCATCAAGGTATCATGTGCGTCCAGTCTCATTCTTTGCAAGGAATTTTGTTCCCGTGCATTTTGCAGTGCCTCCTCTAATTCCTCTATTTCAGTTTTGCTTGTTTCAAATTCTTCCTTTAGTCTTCTATTTTCTTCGTTCAAGCCTTTGTTTTCTTCCACAGCATCACGCATTCTTTCATTCCCCTCATCATCTCTTCGACTTTCATCTAACTGTCTCTCCAAGTTAACAATTCTTTGTCTGGAATTCTCTAACTCTACTTGCAAATCCCCCTTTTTCGCCTCGCTTGACTCGTAAAATCCTTGCAGTTGTGTAAGCTCTTTCTTTGAAAGATATAACTGTTGTTCAACTCGCGTGTACTTTTCCAGATTGGCCATCATGTCTTGGCTCAACTCAGTTTCTCTTTGTTCGTGTTTTTGTCGCTGTAGCTCCAGTTCGCCAACCTTCCTTTCCAAGTCATGCAGTTCTTGTTTCATTTTAGAGATCTTGTTGCTGTGGGCTTCAGTCGTTGTTTCGGAGCTCAAGCGATCAATCTCTCTATCTGCGTTTTCTTTCTGTAATCTTTCATTCTCGATCTTAAGCGAGCGTTCTTCGCCTCTTACAGCAGCCAGTTGTCGTTTCATGGTGTCCACAGCTGTTTTCAAGCCTTGATTCTCTGCAGTAACAGAAGCAAGGAATCTTTCTTTGTCATTCAATTTATCTTTGTAACTTTCACATTTGCCTCGTAAGGCTAAAATCTCTTTTTCCAATTCAGGCAGATTACCTGTCGAAGTGTTTGGCTTGGAATTTCCATCATTTATACACCTTTGTAAATATCTGGTCTGCTCGGTAGCGCTGCTCAACTTTTCTCTCAGTGTACTTACTTGCTCCTCGCTAAACTGCAATTCCTGCTGCAATCTCGCTCTATCTTGTTCTGCATTCAGGCGATTTGCATTCACTCTTAAAACTTCGTCTTGAAGATTTTTGACGTCTTCATGCAGACCTCGGTTTTCAGCCTTCAAGCGCTTGAGTGAACTATCTTTGGACATAACGTCTTTATTGTAAGACTCGCACAATTTTTCTTGAAGAGCTACTTTCCTCTCCATTCGCGCATAATCGCTTGTCTCGTATTTGCGAAGCCTTTCTCTTAAACGTGAATTTTCCTTCATGAGTGTTTCGCTCAGCTCGTCATGTTCAACAAAACCGGGCGACAATTTGTAACCGTTTTCACGTGCGTGCCCACCCGTGGCTTTAAGATGCATATTTTCTCCCCTTAATTTCTCTACTTCCAATTCTAATGTATGTTTATCAACTTTAAGACGTTCGATACACGTGTCTTTTTCTGCCGTTTCTCTGTAATGTTCTTGACAGATTTCATGATGTCTTGAAAGTTGTGCGTGCATTGTTTCAAAGCTGGAGATTAATTCTTCTTTCTGTACTTCCATTTGTTCAACATACTCCAGCAGGGCGACTTTCAAATCGTCCTCCAATTTAGACACCTGTAAACCCAGCACTCTAACAAGACTATCGCGCGCAACATGCGATTTATCACTCACTAAATTCGTGTTTTGTGTGTAAAAATCAAAACGCGGCGATTCCATCCCTACTCCAGAACTTCTTTCGTCGCTCTCATGTTTAAAGTCATCATGAAATCCATTCACGCTTTCCGTGCCCGGCGAAGAACTTCCATTTTGTTCATTGAGCCGACTGTCTACTGAATTCCTTGAATCAGTAAGGGCCCTTAATTTCGTTAATGTTTCTTTAGCCATGGCAAGTTGCTTCAAAATATATTCTTTGTCTCTAGCGTAATTCGCCATGTTATTGCCACAATAAGACGGTCTTTGGTAAATCCGCTCCACTCTTGTCTGGCAAATCAAGGTTGTTCTATCGCTGCGCAAAAATAAACCCTTGTATCACAAGTTTAGTCGAACAATCGCTAACGAAATTTCCTTTTCATTACAGCTTTTGAATTTTCTGCAGAGCCGTTCATCATCCTTTCAACGAATCACGAAATTCAGCTTTCGCAATCTCATGGCAATCTCATGGCTTCCATTCAAAACGTAGGATATTTTTACGCGTGATGAAAAATACAATCCACACCGTGGCACTATGATAGGATAATCTTTGAGTGTACGAATTATACAGACGGTCATTTACTGCCAGCGTTGCAACATAACATGTCCAGCGATATTGAAAATTGCCAAGAAACACCGCGTCCTTCGAATCGAGTTTTCGCCGATTTCAAGGTTTGGAGAGAGCACAATTGCCTTAATATACCGCCGATTTCTCGCTGGAAGAGGCCATTTAACGTCTCAGAAGAGCGAGCGATATTTATTATGCAAAAAAGCTTGAGATTTTTATTTTCCGCTTTTTCTCGCTTTATGTGATTCGCCAGTGTTGTATTTTCGACAGGTGTTTCTGTCAGCCTCGGTAGCTACGGAAACCGGTGTTCTTTCGCGGTTCCTGATTGGCTGTTTATTGGCTTTTTAAGATTTATGATAGCTGGATATTAAGAAATACGCTTCGCTTCAAATCCAAACAAAATAATTCCCTTTGAAAAGTCAAATGTTCTTGTTAACTGAATAGCTGAAGATTTAATATTTTTTTCTGTACGGCAGGTTTGATATCGCTTTTGTTTGTTTTAATACCGCAATATTGATTCATCAGTTACAGTAAATGAATAGAGATACTTTGCAGGACTATTTT
This sequence comes from Porites cylindrica, assembly GCA_964035525.1. Lineage (NCBI taxonomy): Eukaryota > Metazoa > Cnidaria > Anthozoa > Scleractinia > Poritidae > Porites > Porites cylindrica. The sequence goes on along the minus strand of OZ037781.1, from coordinate 13,416,796 downwards.
TATCAAAAATTTGCGCGTTTGGTGCAGACATGGGGGCTTGTACAGATCCCAAAGAATTGTGTCAAAGCCAGTCTTTTTCTGTTTTTCTTTTAAATTTGTTGTTCCAGTGTATTATCTTTAATTGGCAATGAACAGATCTTCGTGAAACAGTCGGTAATTTAATCCGCCTCTTCTTTTTAACATGCATATTGGCAGTTTATTTTGGCTTTGAAATGAATTTCGTTTATGGTACTCAAATATTTAAATTGTCGCTTTAAGACGACAAAATTGTGAATACGTTATTCGGTTCATCAGCTTCTCTTTCTTTTCGAACATTTTCCGCGCCTTCCAGTGTACATGACGCAAACGGATGTTCTTTTCTTTGTTACTAGGCGAAGGATTCGCTCCTTAAGAACACATTGAAAAATCGAGTGTTGCTAGAAGCTAGGTAAATACCAGCACCAGCTGATTTGCGGTGTAAACCGGGCTAATGTTGGGCATTCTAGTCTCAGTCTCAGTCTCAAACGTAAAAGGGTTCAGGCCAAATTACTTTTCATCAAAAGAGCTCAGGCAAAGTGCCATCACTACTAGCTTTTTTTTTGAGAATTCAATTATGTTTTTGGAGCTAAGTAAAAGAATTTTACATCTTGTTGAGACAAATAGGGGCACGTTTATGGAAAACAACAAATTTAATTACATTTCAATGGGCACAAATGGGACAAAACGAGGAGTTCATGGACTAAATGATATGCATATATGCCACTTCCTGTGAAACATGATCGTTTCCTGAAAAGCTTTGGTAAATATCTGTTTCTCCATTGTATTAATACTTTAATGTTTTGATTTTTGCTGAGTTTTATTAAACGCTGGTAGGGTTTCACTCCATACCATGCCATCTTTTTTATGAATTTCTTTCTTTCTTCTTTCTTTCCTTCTCTCCTTCTTGAGGATCTCTCGAGGACAAAAAAATGAAACAGTTATTACAGTAACTGTATTAATGTAAGCTTGTCCCCAGCGGCTTCTTGGTACAAGTAGCCTGGAAAAACAGCCGACATTTCACGACGCTAACGGGTTTCCCCGCCAAATGACGTCTGAAAAACGAGCGCAGAAATTCCATGTTGATGACGTGTTCCTACCCAGATGTAGGTGGTGCTTCTGATTGGTTGAAGCAAATTTTCCACTCAGTACGACCAATCAGAAGCACTACCAAAATCTGGATGGTGACAAGTCTTCAGTGTGGAATTTCTGCGCTTGTTTCTCAGACGTCATTTTGCGGGGAAACCCGATGGTGGGGTCGCGAAATGTCGGCCTTTTTCTCAGGCTATGGTACGAGAAGATGAAAGTCGACAAGACCTTTCGGGGGCTTGGCTGGGAGTGGTAGATAGAAGCATTCATTTGGTGTTGTACAAATACTTGACGATATAAAAAGTTAGCCAGGCCTTGAAGGGGAGCTCCTGTTCGATACTGACCCTTTACTAGGAGTGGCGGATCCAGGGAAGGGGCCCGGGGGGCTCGGGTCCCCCCTTATTTTTAGACCAAAATGAGGCCCAAATGGGGCGAAAAAAGTTTCTTTTAGCCCCCCCCCCCTTATCTCAGGCTCTGGATGACCGCCCCCCTCCCCCCCCCCCCTTATCTGAAGGTCTGGATCTGCAACTGACTTGAAACAAAAGCCGTGGCCCAACAAAAGTCACAAATCAACTTCTGTTTCATAAGTTAACAGATGGCAGTCATAACTTATTGCTTCAAGAAGTCAGGGAAACCCCCACATCATTGTTTTGTAAATTATCCATAAAAGCCCCGAAGGGGGTGGGTAGTAAGATATTTGTTTTTTTTTACTTATATTCGTATCTTGCCCGTGGCGCCGTACAGTGTTAACGTTATAAACTTAAAAGATTCACCTTTTGGAAACTCTTGTCATATAAAAGCATGAAAAAGAAAAGATGAACCTGGTTTCCATTACCTCTAGTGGGAACTGTTTTGTGTTAAGAGAGGTTAGTTTCCATGGAAACTGTCAGCTTTTGAATTCCACGACGTTAGCCAATTTACGTTTTAAACTCAGTAAATAAATCCAACATTTTCGAATTTGTGATAGCATTGGTCGACCCGTCATTCTGAAATCCAGCCTTTAATTCTGGTTCGAATAATGACACTGGGATATAGTTATTAGAAACAATTTTATTAGCAGCTAAGTTTATGCATGCGAGTGGCAGAGAATACATTAACCTAAAGAACATTGTTAACTTAACTAGAGGGGTTGAAAAAGAGAGAGAGAGCTATGTTCACTGTATCTTCAGGATTCACCTCTATGCGTATACAGTGCTTGATTTGGACCACAATCTCCCTATAATTGACTACCTAATATTTTACTATATATAGTTCTTGGCTTCGAATAACTCCTGATTAGGTCAAGGCGACTCTACGATGCCAGAAAATGTTTCTATCGAGTGTCAATAGAAAACTATTTTCTTTTCAAAGATTTTACAGTTAGCCTTCTTTTGAAAAGGAGAGTTGGGCAACTCAAGGTCTTTATTAACGAAAACCGCAAAGTTGAAGAAAACAATCAGAAACGTGCTAGCCTACGGGTAATGTGTGTTTACTCCAGGGGTAGGTGGGTTTGGACTAAGTGTGGTGTAAAGCAAACGGTCATTCTCAAGAAGGGACGGCGGTGAAAATGTCACTAATTCACATAAAATTTTGAGGCGATTATTCTTACGCCCTCGATTTTACAAATGCAGAAATTCTCCTGGACTTGAATTGCCAGGGCCCACATTCAAGCTTAGCGATGGCGAAATTAATGCTCGTGATGTGTTACCTCTCACCATGAAACGTCGCATGAGGAAATTTGACTGAATGTATCATAAAAGTATGATGACGTGCGGTGTTGTTGCTTTGCTCATTAAAGCTTTTGTTTATTGACATTCTCGTTGCCGTCGCCGTCGCCGTCTTGGTTTTTTACACCATATTCATCACTCTTAGGCCCACAGGGAAAACAGGGGAAAGCTTTTGGCGCAAAGATTTCTGGATCGTTTGGAGCGGCCAGTCTAAGAAATCGACCGTTTATTACTAATGCTTGTCCACCTAAACGATCACGGAAATTGTTGCGCTGAAAGTTGGTGCCCATTTTCCGTTATTTTTTTTTATTATTGGCAATGAACTGGAACTAGCTTGCAGTCGAGCCTCAGGGAGAAAATCATTAACCTTGACTTCAGGCTAGTCCAGTTCACTGCCGAAAATGCAAATATGGCTTATAAGTTCCTTATTATTGCTAAGCATATACAAAGAAGCAGAGAAAGCTTCAAATAGCTGTTGAATATGCCGGTAAACGAAAAAGCTTCCAGTCCTTTCAGATCCGCAGTTGTTTACACCCGCGGTTGGGTTTAAACAGACTCTGCGACATTGTGGGTATTGGTGTAGCGCTTGTACAACATCACCAAGGCAACAGCCAGAACCACTACTGCGAGGGCCAAAACACCGGCAACTATAGCAAATACTGGTAGTGACTCGCTTTCGGCGGCGTTATCTGGACAGAAAAGGAAACAAAGGTTAAACGTAAGTGCTGCTGTACAAACCTTTTAATAACAAGCGAGATACGTGTGATGTGATTATTTGGCTTTCAGTGTGAAGTAAGCGATATCTTATACAAGATCATGAACTGATTTTGTTTGGATCGGCTGAGACGTTCTACAGACCTCCTTTAGCCGTGAAATTAAAACGCCGGCCCTAAGGCGATTCACATAAAACCAGCTGAACTGTAACTAAAATCATTGCTTATTTCAGATGTCGGTAGACCTAAAAACAAGTCGTCTACGGCTTGTTCTCGCCTACGGAGGTTTCAGATCGAATGAAAACACTGCGTGTCGTGTTTGACATATTATTTTCACCAGGGCTAATCTAGGAGCCAGTATCGTGGGCTTCTGGCTAAACACAGGTGATACACGCGACCAAGGTTTGGGAGTTGGAGGCAGTGTTTGACATCACCAAACGAACGGTATAAAGCAAGTTCACATGAGCGCCATAACGACAGTTTAAACATGTAGCGGACATACCGACATAAAGAGGAAAAACTGGACACCCTTGTTATCCACTGGATAAATCTATTTTACTGGGTGGCGCAATTAGTGTCCCTAATACTTATCCGCTGGATAGTGATCAATCCGGTGGATAGCGCTATCCATCATTTGAACTACTCCTTGATGTATCGTTGTGACGGTGGTGTCAACAGGGCTTACAAAGACTTTAAATACTACTTACGGCTTTGCAATTTATCACTTTGATCTTTCTTTATCACGGGCCCAACAGAGATTGTTTGCTGTAAAGAATTACGTAACAGGTCTCGCCTCTTTCTTTTCATGATTTCGTTGTTCACACATCCCTCTGCACAGCGCGAATCACTGTCATTCTTGCGGCAGGATTGAACGTTACAGTGCAAATACACGACATCATCCGGGCTAGTGTATGCAGGGAAGTAGAAGGCGTCTAAAGTGAATCTCTGTACAGCGTTCTGGTCGTAGTCAAACTCCAGGGTATCATCACTGTTGCAACTACGTGAAGCAAACAAAACAGGAGCTTAGCCCTCTTCTATGAAGAAAGCGTACGGGCGTTTTCTTTGTGATGGGCAAAGGGGAGGGAAGAGCGGGGCTAGCGATATAATTTCGGTTGGTAGTGCAAGAGTCACAGGAGACAGGAAGGAGACATGGGAGGGGCGAGACAGGTAACAACAATCCGTAACTTCTTTCCTCTTCTCCTTACCCACTTCGTTCTTTCGCGTAGTTACACTCAAACCTATATGACATTTGAATGATGACATTTCGCTTCAACTACCGGAGTCCTTTAGTCTGTTGTTTTCTAGGGTAAAGTAAGGAAAATTGTTTCTTAAATCTGTGTTGTTTCAAGTAGCGCTGCGTGACGACACAAAGAACGGCCGCGAAGCAGACTAGATGAGAAGAAAAGGACCCTTGAAAGTCGGTTGCAGTGCTTACCCGTCTTTGATGAATGTATAAGAGTCGCTAGCCTCTGGGTCAGGCTCAGGAGTAGCCCAACATTTTATAGGAATTATCACCAACTGGGAATCGTTGGACACAACTTTCACCTGCAGGTACATAGGGTCATTGAGGTCCAAGTTTACAGGGTAGCTGTCGTATGGGGTCTCGTACTGATCCGTCTCGTACATGTCCATCATATAGGTAAAGTTACCATACTCAACTGTAAATTGAAAAAAATAACGTATTAGATCACCATTAGGTAAAAGGTACTAAAGCCTTTCTAAGCTCATTGATAATCTGGAAAGCGAGGCAATTTGGTTGAGCTAGGTTAAAGTCCCGCCCTGGTAGTCTTAACGGCAGTTATCTCTTAGCCTGAACAACAAGTGTTTCTGATCGAGATGTTTACGAAAGTTGAGCGAGAGCGAAAAAGAAAAACGAAAGAAAGAAAGGGGAGGGGAAGGGGTAAAGAAGTTTCCTTTTCTCCCCCTCCCCTTCATTCCTCTTTCTTGCCCTCTTCTCCACTTTTTCAACTACAGCTGTAACTCGAACGGAAACACTTTGTCCGCGTGAGGTGGTAAAATGAGCCCGCCCTCGCCCTCAGGTTTGTTAGTCAGGCAATGACCATTTTAAGCTACCGACGTAAAATACAGACTCTTTACCTATACCTTCTTTTTATTACACTCAAAAAAGAGTTCATAAGGAGTTCGTCTTCAAGTAGAATAAATAATTTTTTAAGGTACTTTTAAATTCTAAGCCAAAAGCCAAAGAGGTGGTTCTTGCTCTTTAAAAGTCTTCTGGTGAAGAATTGTGATTGGAAATTAACCTACTGAGCAGTACTTGAGGTCTGTGGATAAACTCCTGAAGTGTAAACAATCAAATGAAAGCTTTTTTATTGCAAAATTGGGTTTACTACTCTTTGAATCTGTGGATATACTCCTTTCCAAAGAGAGCCAGTAATAAGCACAATTTATGAGTTGTCATTAAGTCTTGGTCGCTTTGTTAGGGCACCAAACAGCTGATTTTAAAGTCCCTTGTCTAGGGGTGACCTAACCATGGCTGGAGTTCTTTCTCAGTACAATAACCCAATTGTTTGACCTCACGCAAACTAGATTTTCTTTCGGTCTTGATAATGTACTTTTGAAATTATGTGAACTGGAAGACTATCTGGAGCACACAGTTAAGAGCTATGTCAAGATATTTCCTATCTTTTTTAAAAGCTAAAACTTTTGTTTGCATACGTTGACTTCTAAAACTTTTGGTCCATTTTTGTAACTCAACGCTATATTTAGGTGTTGAAACTGTTTCCTGTTGTCTGTTTTAAAGGATGTCAAAGATGGACATTGATTGAAACTAGAAAAAGTTGGGCCAACTTTTCCAAGTTTTGTGCCCGCAAAAATCTCCAAAAAATTATTATGGTTTGTGCTCCCTGATGAAGTTCATAACTTTACAGGAGCATTTTCAGCAATGATTTCAGCACGGAATTTCGTGTTGCTAGGTGGTATCCAAGCACGTGACCACTAGCTGCAAAGGGCCTATTGACCAAAAACAGGAATATCATCGTGACATAGCCACTTTAAGTTCACTTCCTCTATAAGCAAGGTATTAAATACAATTTCAAGTGCTTTACCTGTTTTGGTGTAGATAACTTTCTCGCGTGGAGAGAAGTTGACGACAGACACCAAAGCGGAACTGGGGTAGGAGCATGTGAATATAAACTCTGTGGTAAACTCTCTGGAAATCCCTTCGCTGTCTTCGCCGCCTTCATCACTGCTCTTAACTATCAGGCTATTTTGATAAGTGATTGTGTCTCCTTCGGCGGTGTAGTTAGTCTTGCACGAATCAAGCGGAGTTTTCATCATTAAGTGTGTATCGTTAAGAGACCCGTATTCAGACAATTGGCAGTCATCATCCTTTAGAGTAACTTTGTCGAGGTCAATTTTGACGATTGGTGCGTACTCCAGTGTAACAATCATTTTGTCTTTTGTACACTCCACAGTCAATCCTGCAAAACAAAACAATTATGCGTATTTCTACTAGAGCAAGGTGTTGTCTTAGGGCCCTTTTTGCGATCTTGCAGCTCTCGGAAGGCCTCACGGGACTGGTTTGCAACCGGTAGGAAAACCAATAAACAAACAAAGTTAACAATGCAATCTGGGTCCAATTTTAAAATTAGAGGATCTGGCCCCAGTTGTTCATAAGGCAGATAGCGCTATCCGATGGATAAATCTTTATCCAGTGGGTAAGGCAATTGGTTTCCCAAACAGTTAACCTAATTGGTTTCCCAAATAGTTATCCGCTGGATAGTGATTTATCCGATGGATAGTGCTATCCAACATTTGAACAACCGGGGCCTGAAGAGCTGCAAGGCTTCTGGGACCTTTTTTTCTTGTTAAGGTACAGTATTAAATTATATCAGCTATTGAAAGTTCCAACTACCACAAAACATAGATAAACCAACACCATACAGGACAAAAACGGGAATTGCCTTACCGAAGCCCAGACAGTCTTAAGTGGTGTAGAGAATAGTGTGCAGAACTGTCCAGCCACATGGTCGAAGCTGGTCCAAGCAGGAGGAGATTCCGTAATAAACGCCTTATATAAAATCTCTCATAAGATCTGGCAGACAGGAGAATGGTTCATACTATGGAGCCAGTCTCTGATCACTAACCTTTCCAAGAAAGGTAACCTAAATCAGTGCAAGAACTATCGCAAAATCGGCCCGATATACCACCCAAGTAAAGTCATGCTAAAGGTACTGTTACAATGCGACTACTGTAATCGGGGCCACTTAGACAAAGTTGATCAATCAGATTACAGGAAATAACAGTACATTCCAAGAAAGTTGGTTGTGGGCCTATCAGCAGCTCATAAAGAAACAATAAGTTACTCGAAGCACGAGATTTAATTTTTTTTTTCTTTTTCCTGTCAAAACTTTACAAATAACACCCAGGACGCATACTTGTTTGACACAAGCTGTTATTTTGTCATCTACCATCTATTTCTTCGCTACCATTCCCGCGCTTTGCAATAACATCACGACCTCAAGTCCAAAATTTAACTAACGTTTACGTGTTTTGCCTGCGTCATTTACTCAAACTTCTCGGGAAACATGTACTTTCTTCAGTCGGCTCAAAAGGGGCCGTCTGTAGGTTGCAATTGGTTGATTTCGATATGTGCTATGTTGTTGATTTCGATTATGATCGATAACTTTCTCTGGGAATCTAATGTTGTTTTCCTGTAATACGATTGGTCAACTTTGTTTAGGTGGCCCCGGTTATAATAGTCGCACCGTAAACAGGTTAAAGCCTCGGGCAGAAACAATCACCGAGGGAGAACACGAAGGCTTCATAGCAGGACACAGTACAACAGAACAGATCTTCAACCTTAGGATACCGTGTGAGAGGTACCTCCAACATCAACAATACCTCTATCACGTCTTTGTTGATTTTAAAAAGGCGTTTGATAGAGTATGGCACAAAGCTCTTTGATCTTCTATTACGCTTTTCAACATTAACGCCAACCTGATCCGAGTCAGAGAGAACCTCTACAGCAAGGCTACGAGTGCAGTCTACCTTAATGGCGAAATAGGAGACTGGTTCAGAACCACAGTCGGAGTTAGACAAGGCTGTCTGCTCTCACGGACTCTTTTTAACATCTTTCGCGAGAGAATTATGACTGAAGCGCTGGAAGATCACAAAGGAACAGTTAACATCGGAGGCAGAACAATCACCAACTTACGTTTTGCCAATAACATTGATGGCTTGGCAGGAAAAGAGGAGGAACTAGCCTCTTTGGTGAATCACCGTGAAAAAGACCTATTCACCCTTTGGAAATTACCAAAGACCAAACTGACGACAAACAACACAGATGGAATCATAATTGACATGCGGGTCAACGGCGGACGATTGGGCGAGGTTGGCCTCGGCGCAGTGCTCACGGATCAAGGTTCCAAGCCTAAAGTACTGTCCAGAATTGCACACACAACAGCAGCACTAACGAGACTGAAGACCTTGGAAACGACAAGTATATCTCTCTTAACTCAAAGATACTCAAATTTATTCTGTTTGTCTCGGTTATGTTGTACTCCTGTGAAACCTGGACATTGACAGCGGATATCCAGAAAAAAGGAAGTCAGTGACACACAGAGAGACGGGGAGACGAAGCATCCAAGTTGTCATGATAACTATCCCTGGATAAGGAATATCGGCCTGGTAAAAGCTCTGTTTTACTTACCATCTAAAGGAGTTGTTGGTGCGTCTGTGGGTTCAGAAGTTGACGGTGCATCTGTGGGTTCAGTAGTTGTTGGTGCATCTGTGGGTTCAGTTGTTGTTGCAGCAGTTGTTGGTGCATCTGTGGGTTCAGTTGTTGTTGCAGCAGTTGTTGGTGCATCTGTGGGTTCAGTTGTTGTTGCAGCAGTTGTTGGTGCATCTGTGGGTTCAGTTGTTGTTGCAGCAGTTGTTGGTGCATCTGTGGGTTCAGTTGTTGTTGCAGCAGTTGTTGGTGCATCTGTGGGTTCAGTTGTTTGTGCAGCAGTTGTTGGTGCATCTGTGGGTTCAGTTGTCGGTGCAGCAGTTGTTGGTGCATCTGTGGGCTCAGTTGTCGGTGCAGCAGTTGTTGGTGCATCTGTGGGTTCAGTTGTTTGTGCAGCAGTTGTTGGTGCATCTGTGGGTTCAGTTGTTTGTGCAGCAGTTGTTGGTGCATCTGTGGGTTCAGTTGTCGGTGCAGCAGTTGTTGGTGCATCTGTGGGCTCAGTTGTCGGTGCAGCAGTTGTTGGTGCATCTGTGGGTTCAGTTGTTTGTGCAGCAGTTGTTGGTGCATCTGTGGGTTCAGTTGTTTGTGCAGCAGTTGTTGGTGCATCTGTGGGTTCAGTTGTTTGTGCAGCAGTTGTTGGTGCATCTGTGGGTTCAGTTGTCGGTGCAGCAGTTGTTGGTGCATCTGTGGGCTCAGTTGTCGGTGCAGCAGTTGTTGGTGCATCTGTGGGTTCAGTTGTTTGTGCAGCAGTTGTTGGTGCATCTGTGGGTTCAGTTGTTTGTGCAGCAGTTGTTGGTGCATCTGTGGGTTCAGTTGTCGGTGCAGCAGTTGTTGGTGCATCTGTGGGTTCAGTTGTTGGTGCAGCAGTTGTTGGTGCATCTGTGGGTTCAGTTGTTGGTGCAGCAGTTGTTGGTGCATCTGTGGGTTCAGTTGTCGGTGCAGCTGTTGTTGGTGCGTCTGTGGGTTCAGTTGTTGGTGCAGCTGTTGTTGGTGCATCTGTGGGTTCAGTTGTTTGTGCAGCAGTTGTTGGTGCATCTGTGGGTTCAGTTGTTGGTGCAGCAGTTGTTGGTGCATCTGTGGGTTCAGTTGTTGGTGCAGCAGTTGTCGGTGCAGCAGTTGTTGGTCCATCTCCCGATGCATCTGTGGGTTCAGCAGTTGTTGGTGCATCTGTTGGTGCAGCAGTAGTCTCATCTGTTGGTTAGAAAGGAGATTTTTTGGGCAATCAAGAAGGTCTGAATACTTCTATAGGATTTGCACCTTCCCATTTTGAGAAACTGCAAATGGAAATCTTAAATTTTTGTTCCAGAAAAAAGCGTTAAGGTGTACGTTTCATCAGTGTGCTTACTTGATGAATAATAATGTTGTTTAATAAAGATTAAAATCCCTACGCAGCGTAGTTACTTAATGTTTATTGGAAAATTGTAAAATCGACGCTGTTGACAAACGTTCCGGCAATGCTGCCTTCTTCAGGGTAAAACACTAAATACCATTAAAAAGTTCGTTAAATCAGCGCACGTGCCCAATTGCATACTCGCGCGTTTATTGTGACTGGTTAAGAAAAGTGGCGGGAGATTTTTTCGGCCATTCACGATCAAGAGCTTTTTCTGCGCCTCGTTCCCAGTCGTCCTCACCTGTAAAGCTTGTCAAGAGAATTTGCGCTCGGTTCCAAGCCTCTTTCGCTCTTTCGAATAGTGCGAACTGGCCTGGGAAAGAGGCTGATTTCTCGTCACAAAGTAAAAACCAAAACGGTCAGGAAATTGCTGAGAACCACTCTTGTGCTAAATAAGATATGAATGGAGCAAGTTGAAAGGATGAAATAACTCTTCTGATTTTTGTCGATTTTAAAACTAAGAAGTGTAAATATCTCGAGGGTACTCCATTATTCAGCCTAAAGGGATAAGTGCTGCGTTTTTAGGGTCTTGAGTCTTAAACAGGGTATACAATTTCACATTAAAAAGAGTGTCTTTTTCGGCCGGAAGCATTTAAAACAGTGTGAAGGATTGGGGATGAGCGGTCTGCACATGTGATACCAACAATATCTTTCCAAAAAATCCATTTCCATGATGTTACTTTCAAAAATTATTTATGTATTGTGTTGCAAACCGAAATATTGGGTAAATATAATTCACCATTTGATTTTTGTTTTCTCTCCTTACATTTTTTCACTCACTGTTCTTGCCGTAAGGATATAGAGGTTTACTGTTTTATTAATTCCGTAAAATAAGGTTTCATGTCTTAAAGGGTAGCGAAATGGACTATTTCTGTCTTACTGCGCTTTTCACAAACATGCGAATTCTGAAGTTCAAAAGCCAACTGACGATTGCGTTTTTCGCTGCCGTCAATCATCTTAACGGACTTCTTAGGAAACAAAACTTTACTTTAACGGGTTTAAAAGGTCATGGTTTGTGATTTGTGATTAGTGGATTTCGATCAGTTGTGTGTGTTTCTGTGTTTCAAGGTTCGTTACTTGTGATCGTAAGTATGATTGACGGCTGCGAAAAACGCAATTGTGAAGGCTGCTTTTGAACTTTAGAGTTCGCATGTTTGTGAAAAGCGCAGTAAACAGGGTCAGGGTTGGAAGACATGGGAGGCACATCTCTACCCGCCTTGCATCTTTAACCCCGGGTCAATATGTATATTATTACCTTGCGCCTGAACTCGCTGTGATCCAATTAAGACATCTGCAAGAGATATGAACATTAACTCATTATCTGTTTTTACTGTCCCCCATTAGGAAGGGTGAGCGGCTGAGGACTTGGATTGAAAAGTTTAGCTAACATTAAAACAAAATGGCCTCCGTGCTGGAACCGTCTTGCGCGGGCTTTTTGGAGCTCAGAAACAGCGTTCTAATTTCTTGTGACGTGGCTAGCCGGTAGGGATGTCTCTATATCTAGCGGCGAGGAGCAGGCTACGGCCTTTGCAGGACGCGTCGGTTTTTTAGGGCAAAGGGAGATTTCGAGGACGCGAGCGCACAACACGAGCGGAGAAAAGGATTCAACGTGGACAGACTGCAAATTATAGTAGCTGCCAAAAAATATATCTACGTGTCGTAACTGTTCATCAGTAGGATGCCTAAAATGTGTGCAATTCCACAATTGGTTTCGGGAACATTTTAGGTAGAGCCACCCACAATGTAAGCACAGTCACGGACAACACATATAAGTGAAGAAAATAACGCAAAGGATAAGAGACTCGTACTCCTTTCTCCGTCGCGTGTTTCCCTCGCGCGCTCTTTCAAAACTAACCAAAGAGAAAACTAACTGGCGCCTAGGCTAGACGTGGCATAAACACGCACCCTATGGTGTCTCTATTAATTTAACCTGAACGCCTTTGGGAAACGTTATTCATGCTGTTATGAGATACTTACAGAAAGTCAGGGCCAGTAAGGTGAAAATAAAAAGTCTGCTTCTCTCCATTACAGCAATCTAAAGAGAACTAAAGGAAATGTTATAACTCTCGTTAATTGCATTACTTTCTATATATAGCCCGGCATTGAATTTATGCGGCTTTTTGTAATATCTTTGCCGCCCCCGGGCGGTGGACGGAGGGGGGTAACTCACCTCAGTTTTATACAGGCAGGTTCTGCCTCAAGGTCCAACCCCCTACCTTTCTATATACCACGTTTGACAGAAAAGGTAGCCCTTTCGTTTACTTTCTATTAACAAATGGTACCCTTTCACGTACCTAGTGTAGGGCTTTGCATCCCTTCTACGCTCTGGCTATATGGCCGGTAAGCGGTCAAGGTTTTCAAAACACTAAATGACCGGCAGTCCGGTATTTTCAATAAATCTGACTTATCTAAGAATCCCAACCAATCCAAACTATCATATGTCGATTAAGATTGAAAGCGGTCCCGAAATGCTATAAAGATCTCAAGTCTAGCGTTTGGTTTACGCTGGGCTCAGAAAACGAAACCATGTTTTGTGACATTTAGAACGTTTTTCAGGTCGACTGCCGGTCAAGGGTTTTAAAACACTAAATGACGGCAGTCCTATATATTCTCAATAAATTTGAAAAATCGAAAAAATCCATCTAATCGAAACTATCACATGTCGATTAAGAAAAGTCAAGCGATCCTGAAACACTTTATAGATCTCAAGTTTAGCGTTTGGTTTACGCAGTGCTCAGAAAACACTTAGAACATTTTTCAGGTCGACTGCCGGTTGTCAACACACCAAATGACCGGCATTCTACCCTGCTAGCAGAGTCGCTTCGATCTTTCCTAGATAATTCGGGAAAGGGGAAAGGGGAAAGAGGAAAGAGGAAAGAGGAAAGCGGAACGCGGAAAGGGGAAGCTGAAAAAAGTTGGAAGTATCACAAAACGTGATCTCGTTTTCTGAGCCCAGCGTAAACCAAACGCTAAACTTGAGATTTATAAAGCGTTTCAGGATCGCTTGACTTTTCTTAATCGACACGTGATATTTTGGATTGGTTGGGATTCTTAGACAACTCAAATTTATAGAAAATACCGGACTGCCGGTCATTTAGTGTTTTGAAAACCTTGACCGGTTACCGGCCATATAGCCACAGCGTCCCTTTTAACTGCTGTAAATGCACTGTCTTTTGGGTAATGACGTTTTCTCGGACTTTTTCGGAGACATGAAACTCATCTTTTAGCGTCTGAGGCCTTTTCACAGACTGAAAAGAAAGATTTTCCTACCATATACTTCAACTAGTGAAATCCTCACCCTTCTATATACCAGAGGCCGGGCCATTATAGTAGTACTCTCCCCCCCCCCCCCCCCCCCCCCGTGTTTTGTTGCGGCGTTTTACACTATCGTTGCCGCGAAGAATTTAATCGCTGGAGGAAAGAATGCTAATGACAGACATCTGCCGGAGATTACGTTTCTTCCATCTTGGTAACCCTCCCCCCGGGGGGGGGGGGGGGTACTCCCTCGAATAAGTCATATAGGTATGTGCCGCCCCAAAGAGTATGGTTTTTGCGCCGTGTTGGTCCTAATCGCCTATCGACTTTGCCGATTTTGGCCTGGAATCGTGTACGGTTTTCGAGGAAACTACGGGAGTGTATGAACCTATTTATCGTTTCCAATTGCAAATGAATAAGAAAGAAAGAGAAATATGCGAATTCGAGAATTCACCAAGAATTCCCCGAAGTACCCCCCGGGTTGATAACCTTGGTAAAGCAAACAAGAAAATAGCGTCTATTGAAAAAGCACTCCAGAGAGTTACAATTACAGATAAAATTAGAGCTACATATGACCTTAACGAGCCTCGCGTGTTAAATAAATATTTATTCAGACGCTTTATGCCTTGGGCGTTGTTTATGGTAAACGTTTATGTTAAATTTATTTCACAATGTATCTCGTTAGTACACGGAGGGCATTCGATTAATCCGTATTATATTTCCTAATTAAGAGCAAATTGAATTATCACTCTTTATTACTCGCTGAGGTATTCAAAATATCTACAACCCTGAAGAAGATACAAATGTATGGTCTAGTCGTGTCGATAATTGCACTTAGTTTCTGTACATGTGGCCCTAACCAAAGTTCGTCCATTAAGAACAATGGACCTAAGTCCTTTTCAATTGGATCCTTGCAAAGGACTCACGGCGAGAGCTGGCAGTCCTCTGATCTACTGGACATATATTTCCTGCCGGTGTGTTTATCATAAGTATTTCCAAGCAAGCATTTCCTTACAAATAGTACACGATAAGAAAAAACTTAAAATCAAATCCTTTTTTCTTTCCACTGCCGATAAAAAAGGTAATAATAATAATGATAATAATAATAATAATAATAATAATAATAATAATAATAATAATAATAAAAATGATAATAATAATAATAATAATAATAACAATAATCCAGTGGTTGTAGGTGCATTGGGTTCAGTGTCAAAGAAGCTGGCAGGCCACTTGGAGCAACTAGGAATTAAAAACCGAACAAGGACGATGCAAAAGTCGGCACTCCTCGGATCGGCACATATCCTCAGAAAGGTGCTGGAAGTCTGAGGTCTCGGGATGAGACTTGACTGGATATTTCTCCCCAGGGAAAATCCCTGTGCTAAATTTTACAAAATAATAATCATAGTAATATTAAATGGAAACTTCATTTGTCTTTTTGAATGTAGAATTGTAAATCTCGCTTCGTATGGGCAATTTACAATTGGCTGCTTGAGATTGAATTATTCAAAAATCAAAAATTTCATTAAAGGGACAGTGTCCCGATTATGCGCACGCGCGAGCTTCATCTGTTTTTTCTTCAAAAGACAATAGAACTGTCATACTGACTCGACAAGATTTCCTTCCGGACCGCACCGCCGACCGCGGCTTGTTGTTTACATTCTCACGTATTATAAATACTTTAGACCTTCGAAGAAGTCTTTCGTCTTACTTAAAATGTGGCTCGAGGCACGAAGACTTACCGCGATTTTGTTACTAGCAGGGCCTTCTCGCGACCCGAAAAAACTCGTACCGCTCACTTTAAAAACAGCTTTTCGAATGTGAAACTCGTGTCAGAGGTCAAATTATTGTTCCAATTCTAGTAATATTTGCTCGCCTTCTAGCCTCAAACGTTCGAGAGAGATAAATAAAAATGCAATCTCAACACGATGAACCATCGCAAAGGTTAGGCAAAAATTATATTATGATTTTATTGCACTGGTTTTTCTAGTCTGTTTGATTTTGTCGGCAGTAGGGACGTTCATTCAAAAGTTAACTAACACGTCGTTGCAAAACATTACGCTTCTCGAAGCTTAATTACACAAAATCAATGTCTCAATGGTTTCTTTCTTACAGAGTCTTATTGTTTCTGTTTCATTTCTGCGTATTCCTTTTACAATTATCTGAGCTTGTATGGAAGCTGGCAGAAGGAATAAGCCTTCAATCGGCATCAAAGCGCTTGCCATCTTTTGGTCCTTCGTCCAACGGCAATAAAAGTAACGCCATAAATACCCGAATTTGCCCAAATTGAAACTTAACGGGTACAATATATCATTGATCTGTAATCCTGAGAAGTTTTAGTGTAGTATCGAACTCGGCCAAGCGCGATGCAAACGGATTTTTCAAGCTTCTCTTACTCTCCTCGCATCTTTTGATTTCGGGACATCCTGTCCGAAAATCAAAGTTTGGTGCATGCGCAGTAACGGGATACTGTTCCCTTAAGTATACTTATCATTTTTTGATTATATAATGTTGCTGCTTTTTGCCAATGCCAATGTCCTTCATCATGTCTAAGAACGTGGAGCATTCGTCGGGGAAAACGCCGCAAGGAAGCTCCTTCCCTGCTAGCAGAGAACTCTCTAGAATTTTGCCTCGTCGTGAGGGACCTCTGGTTTACAAATTTCACACATCTGCAATTTCTGCTCATTTCTTTGATCAAGTTCAGGTGCTTTTTTTTTCTTTTGCATTGTTATTAAGGTTAGACTCGAAACAAACTGGTAATTCTAGAACATATAGACACTTGGACTGAATTAGAAAAAGAAGATAATTTTCACCAGTTCTGTAATTGAAGGATTCAGAAAACCATTGACATCAGCATAGAGTGAAGAGTGAACATTAATTACGGGTTGAAGTGACTTGGCAAAAAAGTTAAGGATTGAGTCGTGCCTCCAGGTGAAGCGATCAAGGTGCTGTTGACAACCACGGCAACAGTATGAAGGAGTGATTCAGGATTAAGGCAAAAGGAGCAGTCAGGACTTTGTGATAATCCCCATCTTGCCATATTCTTACGTGTAGGAAGGGAGTTAATAATAATAAAAATAATAATAACAATAAAATATAAGGTACTCTTATATTAGCTTTTGTTTTCTGGCGATAAAAAAATTGATGTTATTGTATTTACCAACGGAAATTTCTTTTTCGTCTTCTGCGTGGGAGGAAAAGAGATCCTTTTCTTTGTGACATAAGGTCAGTTATGGTTTTGGCGGCGACAACAGCTTAAAAATTCGGGAAATAGCATTCTTTTCTTGAGCAGAAATTTCAATGTGAAAAGAGCTCAAAAGATCAAGGTGTATTTCCTGTTAGAGCTCTTGCATGACATGAAAAAATGGTCTGTGATTATATTGAGTGTTTCCAAACTGACTGCTAAGTGCCGATACACGTCGAGAAATGCCCATGTAAAAATTTAAAAGACAGGATGCCTGAACGAATTGATCTTTTAAAACTTGAGAGACGGTTTGTGTTGTTTCGAAAATCTGGACGGAGCACTACGTTTCTAGACCTGTGTGCAAGCCCCGTGATCTTTGGGTCTTATGGCGCTTACATTCCAAGGTATTGAGACTGGATTGCATAAATCGTCCTCCGGAGAATTAACTCGATAATTCCTAATCCCTTTATGACAATTTGAAACGGAAGTTCTTTAAAATCCATAATATGTCGGAAATGATAGGTCTTTGAAAGAAGCGTGCCATGAGCCTATAATGGTCGGAGTCCATTTTATTTCAAACTCGAAATAATTCTTTTTCCTCGCAGCATTTACAAGTTTTGATGCATTGCAGATGTTTGTTCGTGAATCACCGAGAAACAAATTTTAAAGCTACGAATGCTCCGCAAACCGAAAGTATGAGGTAATCTCTTTTTGCAGCAGTTATATAGTTATTTTAAAAGCTTGGTATTGAAGGTAATTTCCGTTTTTATTCGAACAAAACCGTAATTGGCCCCTCGGGGGCGGATCCGAGGATGTTTTTATTGGAAGGCCCGTCAAAAATTAAGCTCACTGCCGAGACGATTTTAAAGCAAATTTCCGCGCCGTAAACATTATTTCTAGTAAATTAATTTGCGGAAATCCTTTCTTGGGATCCTTAAGTGATAGCAATTTGAACGTCAAAGCAAACAGTCGTGAAATGACTTAACGTTTTCTCTGGTCTAATGGACACATTTGTGGGGAGGGGGTACGGACCCCCGATTCATCCACTCACTGTGACATTCTGAGTAGGTGATGAACCTCTTCGCCAATATCTTTATACTGGCAAATAATCAAGATTTCTTTACAAATTAAGATTGAGGGGGAATAGATAGAAGTCAAGCGTGATCATGAAGTGCTTTGTTTTCCGCCCTGTTTTTCTTTCCCCTCCAATAATGTTTTAACTGGAGTAACCTCAAACTATTTCTTAAGGTCCGAAAAGTACAGAGCGAGCCATTTAATGAACGTAAGCCCCATATCCAACCCGAAAAGCTTCAGATAGGAAACACGACCGAACTATATCGGAGTAGATATAAGGTTATCGCGAAATATGGAGCTCGCGCGCTCGACGATCGTTATCAGTGAAAACACGGTGGCGTGGATGCGTGCTAGGCGGTGGTGGCGTGTGACACTAGGGTGCATGCTGCATCACGAGAAGACATCGATGTTGACCGACTTATTTGCTTAAAAGCGCGCAAGCTAAACGCTTCTCTGATTGCATTCGCAGCGGCAGGTTCATTGGAAGCTGCTAAAGCTCAGTTTGTTACTAATAAAAGTCGCACCCACCTTTTACTTGCAGAAATGACGTGGGCGCTGTTCTCCGAGAATCAACTGCTCCGTTTAAGACCTAAGCGAGAACGAGATGAAAGGAATGTCTCTGCGGGTTTTTATTTTGCGTTGTTGGCAACCGGCATAAACGCGCCTTTCTTTTGAGGATCAAGGTTCTAAACATGTGACTCTCGGTGTGTCGGACATGTGCCAGTCTAGACACATATAATACATATCAATTTGGTATACGTAAGACTTCCGTTTTTATACTAAGCGATGTCTGTGTGGTGTTTCATTTTCTCTTTCTAAACGGGGTTCTCTTTATATTGCACAGAGTTATACGGAAATCGTTTCTTATATATTTAAGCTGTCTAATCAGATATTCAAATAAAGTTTTGGACTTCTTAATTCCTAATTTTATGTTTTAAATCTCTCGATGAAATTACTTATTGTGCAATAAAAGCAGCCTTCCCGGAGGAGTAAGTGTGAGGAGGTCTTATATATTTTTACCTATATGCTTACAGGTATCGCTTAGCGTTACGTGTATAGAAAAAACTGCCGTTATTATATGTTGTTATATCACTTTTTTAGGGCCAGACAGCCACGCCCAGATTGGTCTTCTTCAGGGTTTAGTCTAGTTTTCCGTAAAGCGTCCCTGGCCTCAGTTTTCGTTTTCACATCGGAGTTCCCCCCGGGGAATAGCACTTTGCTGCCGGGCTGTTTATTATGCTGTAGAGCGCGGTGTGATGTTTCAGACTAGACTTTGGCTGAAGGTCTAAAGTGTGACCGTTGGAATGAGAGCTGTTGACCATTGCTTTCTATGAGTCAATTCAGTTAATACTCTCTTAACAGCCCGGGGTGTGTGTGGGGTGGGGGGGGGGGGGGTACTTCCTTATATAAGGCTAATGGGGATGTGCCGCTGGATGGGGTCGCATTTTCACGACTGGCTTGACTATAATGGTGTCGCATTTTCAATAGAGTTACTAGAATGGGGTCACACATTCTAGGAGTTTTTGGGGTAAGACATGACAGTTCTTCATATTTACGGGTAAATTACGGTTAGCAAACGTACCAAAATGTTTGTTGATAAAAAGTAAAGTATTCTTCATTCAATCTAAAAAAATAGGTCAATTCATAAAAGTAGAAAGTGACTAAGTAGAGATCGCGAAAATTACACATTTGCCCAAAAGTGACTAAGATGGGGTCTATAATTGGCCACAGAATACACTATAATGGGGTAGTTGCTCCAAGACGCCAGCGGCACATACTCAGTAAAAATTAACCCAAGTACCCCCCTTCTTCCGGGCTCTATACAAAGACGCACATGTCTCTAAGACAAACACATAGTACCAAAGGTGCCTGTCTTAGAGAGAGGTGATCATTTTTAAGAATTTGTACCCTCACAGAGTGACATCGTAGAAAGCATGCAGTTTGGACGGGACCAAGTCAAGATCACACTGCGTATGTAAAGCTAAAATCACACCCAGTCATGAGATGTGGACCAACCTTCCAGACCCTTTCAATTCAAGAGTAAATGATGAAGACCCTAAGGTGGATCTACCTTTTGAGTCTGTTGATGAAATGCTATGGTATGACAATTCAGGTGAAACCTCTTCAGCAGTACTTTTACATGGTACTATTTATTTAGCTTGTAGTTCTAACCGTCGAGTTTGTGGATGAAATCCTTTGGTGTCACCATTCAAATGAAACCTCTTCAGTAGTACTCTCAGACGGTACTATTCAACCTCGTCCCCAGGGCTTTTCCCTCAAAAAATGGGTGGGGCCACCCATTTTTTTGAGGGAAAAGCCCTGGGGACGAGGCTAGGTCCTATTTATTTAGAATGTAGCTCTAACTTTTGAGTCTGTGGATGAAGTCCTATGGTGTCACCATTCAAATGAAACCTCTTCAGTAGGACTTTTACACGGTACTATTTATTATTCAGCATTTAACAATTAGAATTTTGAATTTTGTGTATTTTTTGTTTGTCCACTGCGTAAAAAAGTTAATAATAATAATAATAATAATAATAATAATAATAATTGATAATAATAGTACTAATGATAATGATAATGATAATAATTAGAAATAGTTATTAACAAATACAATTATAATAATAATTAGAAACAGATATTTACTATTTACTAGTAGATACTTGGGTGTTTGGGTGGCTTCAAAGTGTACACAACACTTTCCTAAGGTGCTTGAGTGATGTGAAGTAAGTCAGTGTGTTAGATTGCTTTAGTCCCGCGTACTCGCGAGATGTGAAGTCATGTGGTTACCCTTCAAAACTGCGACCTGCACTCCGATGTGAGTCTCCCCATAGCTCAGTGGTTAGAGCGTCCTACCGGTATCTGGACGGTCGTGGGTTGCTTCGATTCCCGCTGGGGGCTCGGATTTTTTTCCGAATAATAACAAAGATAACAATAGTTGATTGAGAAGTATCTATTTCGTAAAATCACCGTGGTGTTTTGTTTAAGGCGCCATGGAGGCACTTGATTACATGAAGAATTACACTAAGTCGAACAGCAGCCAAGGCAGCCAATCAGTTAAGACCTTTATTTAAAACTTTCAGCTTTCTTAACCACTTCTTATCCATCTTATTTCAAGGAAGCCATGATACATTCTAAGGTGTTTGTAAACTAAGTAGGTTTGTGTCTGCAGACAAAGGCCTGCATAGGGTTATTCTGTTTAAAGCTTTGTCGTCTGCCATTATACTAAGACGTGCAATTTAATTGAAACCAGTGCGGATAATAATAATAATGATAATAATAATAATACTATTACTACTAATAATACTACTTCTACTACTACTAATAATAATAATCTTCGATCAAGACCTCAACTTAGATCTCGGGCCTTGAAGAGTAGTAGTTGTTATAAAAACTGAACAAAATGGATATAAAACCCGGTGAAAATCCTTTGATAGCTTTCTATAATAACAATAAGATTTTATAAATAATGCGGTATTCAACAGGCAACCAGTGTAATATGTTCATACTTCTTGGTGAATGTTACGATCCCGGGGTTACGATACGCGTTGCTCTATTCCCGGTCTATTCTGAACTACAGCTGTAGGCGGTTTAAGATAACCTTAGGTAGTCCAAATAGAATCACATTACAGTAATCCAAGATGTTGGTAGTCACGAAAGCACGAATAGATTCACGATTCAAATATGCTCCACTGTTATTAGTTACGCTGTAGAAATCAGATAGTAGTTCTACTTTTTGAGTCTGGGTATGAAACCAGAGGAAGGATGAACGTTGACCTTTCAAACGAAAGCAGTTCTTTGATAATTATTTCCTATAAAGGCTGTTTGTTTTAGATACACACGTGGGTTTTCCGATTTAGGTTTCTAATTTGAGCCTACTTTCAAAGCCAAAGGCTAAAACCACATGCTGAATGCCGCCGCCAAGAATCAAAGGTCATCATGTGAGACATTTGGAATGTGAAGTATTCAAGGTCGGTAATATAGCTGGTAAATGCTGGCATTGTTTTTCTTGGCATTTGAGCTTTCAATCAGCACTTGTTCATTAATATATTGCCCTATCCATTTCAAACAAGCCTCTCTGATGGAACTGTCTTTTCGAAAGCATCACGAAATCTTAATCTCCTGATATCTCGGTCTTGCTAACAAAACCATACATAGCCTGAGTATCAGGCCTTCCTACGGGGCTAGGGGAGAGGAGATTTTAGATGGGGGAGGGGGGAGGGGGAGAAGAGAAAGGAAGGCCTGACACAAAACCATTCAGCAAATCGTGTGACACATCCAAAATCTGGATGTGGCAGTGATTGGATAACATACAATACCCCCTGACGTCACCGACCGCAAGAGCGATCAGCAAGGAGACGGTCATTGAAATTTTTCATAGATGTTTTGATTTCATGTTACCGGTATGTGATGCTTTTACAGACAGAGACGCAGAGAGGAATTCAAAAAGGCTCTAGAGGGCGCTCTCAAGTTCTTTCCTGGAATAAAAATAAAACCCGAGCAAGAATTGTGTTTTCAAGGCCTCGTAGTTTAAAGGAAACATGTACTCGAAGTAAGGAAAAGCCTCATATACCATCTTCGGCCGAAACTATGTCCAAGTATTGGTTTCACAAGACCGGGACAAAGAAGACGAGATCAGTGTTTCAGATATCTAAGTTCAGATTTACAACATCCTGCCGTTAAAAGGGTATTGTTACTGTAAATGAAAATAGAGCGAGGTAGCCATGTAGCCGCGGGGATATAGCCGACAGCACCACAGCACCAATGCTTTTAAAAAGCTTGACTTTGCTTGTTGCGGTTACGATAACGTACGCGATTGGAATTCGTTCGCTTCCTCTTCCAAAATCTTCTCACTTTTGAAATGTCTTAAGCTCAAGCGGGCGCCATCATATTTCGCCAACGGGATTGACCTTTGCTATAGGCTCTCACTTGTTTTGAACTTGTAACAGCTTTCACGAGCTCTCTGTGAAGTGGTGGAATCTGCTGCCGCTTGATAATTTCTAGGCATAGGTGTGTCACTATCGCACCTTCCTATATATTCTAACAGCTCCTTTCAACCACCCGAGAATACGAGGGATAACACCAGCTTTTTAGCTGCCAGACAAGCGCCTGATTTAACCCTGTAAACAAAAGCAATTTACAATTTTCCGGGCACACGTTTGTTTACAAACAGAGCGTTGGCGATCTTACACTAGCACTATTCCTAAACTCTGTTATAACTCCTCATAAACGGCAGGTTTTACATTACAAGTATTCGAAAACTCCTCATTGGAGGTTTCAGAAAAAAGCGAAATCGTAGCAACACAACCGGAGCTCGGCCCGACCGTTAAGTGAGATTTATTTTAGGTGAGCTTTTTGACACGTGAAGCTGACAACCCAATGACCGGAAGTGATTTTGATTGGATGGTATCGAATCATGCTGTGTGAGGGTGGAAGGCTCCAGTAAAAGCATCTGTGTCAGGCGTTTCTTTCCTTCACCTCTCTTCCTTTTTCGCTTCCATTTTTCCCCTTTTCCCCAGAAACGCCTGATACTCAGGCTAAACCATACACACCCGGGCATACACACAACCCGGGGGGTGAGCAGTCGACAGCATCGCCCCGTGATGTCCTACCAATTACACCCTCTTAGTCCCTCTTATAACAAACACTTGTGAAGGCAAAACCACAACGACAAACCAGTGAGAGTCAGCCGGATCTTTAGTAGACCTGGATCAGACCATTTCTGACATTTTCTTCCCCTTGGAGTCATTTACCTAGTAAGCACACTGCTCTTTAATTTTAATATGAAGAAATCACTATAACAGGAAGTTTTTCTCGACCATTTTACAGCCTAGGATACGTCTATTAGTCCTTTTCAGTCCATTTACCAACCGACATGACGGATTTCCATCTCCTTCCATAAACTTCAACCGGTGAATTATTTCGTACCCCCTTTCATTGTCCTGAAGGCTGAAAAAGGTACCTCTTTCCCGGGGCTCTTTCGGACGGAGCCTCCCCGTATAGGCCATTATAGAGAGTCCCCCCGGGCCCTGAACACCATATTGTATTGTTGTACACTTCAAGTCAATCATCATATTCAAGAGGGGATGTATATGCTGTCATATTTCAATGTTGTTATAGAACATATACGTATATATCTTCTGAAACGAATGGAATTCGCATCCTCTGTGATTGTCATTATCACGACCGCTTATGTTTTTCCTCAAGGAATTCGAGATGTTGTAATGTTGTGAAATTGTAACTTTAAAATGTAATTTGTTTCCACTTAGATTAATCAAGAACTGATAAGGGCTGATATCACGAACTATAATGTAGTTCAGTACTTGATCGTGCATGACCTATTGGAATGCCCGAATTCGACTTGGGTGTCATTAACCGGGCAGGGGGTCTCCCGGCACTGTGCTCTACCCCTCGGGATCGAAAGACTCCCGGGATGCCTCTCAGCAAGAGAGAATGAGCTATTCTCTCTTGCTCTCAGTAAGGAGACCAATGTGGCTGCGACTAAGGCTTTTTGGACCCAGCTAGCCCGCTTAGCATAGCGGCAAGGCGGTTTTGGCTGGGCGCACAAAGTGATAAAGGGGGGCGAGGGCAGAGAAACCGCGAGGAGATTGGGAGCAACAAGAGGTTTTTATTTTTTCGCGGCTTCGCCACTCAGTAGTGCGTCGGACAAAACCGCCATGATACGCTGGCTAGGAACCGGTCTCAAAAGATACCAAAATTGTAAAAATAGAATTGATGGGTCTATATACCGTCAACTCTCTCTTTGGGACCGGCACTGAGTGTCCGTCTTAGAGAGATCGCTGTCTTATAAAGAAAAAATCTAGGTGTCTGTTTTACCGAGGTGTCCATTAAGAGAGAGTCGACTGTATATCTTCAGGTGCAACCCTAAACGAGATCTCGACAGCAAAGAAATTTGATATTTTGCCCGGAACATTCGAGATGAGATCATCCCTAAGCGAGACGACGTTTCGTTTATGTGGGAACCCCCCCATCTTCCCTGGCCCCAGTAACGTCTCTTGGAAATGCACTGTACACTTGAAAGACGGGCCAGAGAAACCTACAGCAAGCAGTTCCTTTGGTTCATAGCCCGAGAGGAGACTTCAGTTTAGGCTTCTGGGAAACTGCCCACTACCGCTCTAAGTCAGCATTTTTTACACTTAGTTCTCACTTAGGGCAAAATGTTGGGTTAGGGGAGGGGTAGGTGGGCAGTTTCACCAGAAACCTTATTTGATTCGACTTCCGTATGAAAAAAGACGGGTCTCGTTAGGAAATTAGAATTAAGTCCTCAAAGGGCACCAATCTGGGCATTTGACCACAACAGTATGACGGGATTCGTTATCTCTAGTACAGTCAAATCGCACTTTACGGATACACGCTTGATTTGCGGAATACCTTATTAACCCTTTCACCGCCAGAGTGCTTGATGGAGTTTTATAGGATGACTCTAACTTTTGAGTCTGCGGACGAAATCCTATGATGTGACCATTCAAATGAAAGCTCTCTGCCTGTCCTTACACATGGTGCTATTTGTTTTTCAGCATTTTACAAAATGAAATTTGCACTTGGTCGAAATTTTCCTTTGGCTACATTTGGCAGTCAAAGGGTTAATGCGGACAGTTTGCTTTGTCCTTGGGGAAAGAAAGTCCTTACATTTTCAACCTGGTTAATAAGGACTCCCAATTATTACGGACATTTTCTATGGCCGCTTCAGTGTCCTTATTATCGGGGTTTGACTGACAACTTAACTTAAGACGGAGTCCATTAGGAAATTGAGTAATTTTAATTTTCAGTGCCGGGGACAAAAACCTTGCACCAGAAAAATTTAAACAACGTCACATTATATTCTTTTTTACACTTTTCAAGGCCTATAGATATATTTGGTTATCTGTAGTAACACCAATGACAATTTCTCATGGGAGCCTGAGAAAATAAATGTCGATATATTTCACAAGAAATGTGAAAACACAGATAAAATTCTGAAAATTTCATGCGTAAGATGTCATTTTGTGAAATTTGATATTTATTTTCTCGGGCTCCCATAAGAAATTTTCTTTGGTGTTATTAGTACGCCTTGTTATTACAGATAACTAATTACATTTATAGCCCTTGAAAAATGTGAAAAAGAATGAAATATGCTTAAAATTATTCTGTTACAAGGTTTTTGTCCACTGACAATTAAAATTACTGAATTTCCTGATGGGAGTCCGTCTTAATGGGTTAAAAGGCTGGCTTTTCGTGTCCTTGCTGGAGAATCCCCAGTCTACAGTAACACGTAAACAATTTTTGACGACTTCTTAAACACTCTACAAGAACCTGGAAAAAGTGTATAGGTAGCAGCTTCTTTTCACCTAGAAAGTTTTTTTTATTGCAACGTTTTTCTACAACATTTGATTTTTAAAAGGAAAACCAAAAATTTGTAATATGAACTAAATAATATGAAATACAGACTGGTTCATCAAAATGTTTGTAACCTGAAGCATTTAAAAATATTGTTAAAAATGTAGAACCTACTTTTGAAATAAGTTGATTTAAGTGAAAGCTTAAAGAACTCTCCCCTTTGAAACCCTTCCACAAAATGTGTTTTACGACGCTGTAACGTTCTCTTAAATCATATAAATACTTTACATTTACAAGATGGTGCACTCGTGCGTTAGTCCAGTGAATTGCCATTTTAAAAATGCTTGGTATAATTTTCATTCCATATAGATACGGTAAAACGTTCTCATCAAAATTCTGCCAAAAGGCTATAATCTAAATATTCACCAGTTTTGAATTAGATTATTGTTCTAAAGAACTTTTTATAGTGCTTTGCTCAACTTGAAAGGACATGGACAATATCTCTTACAGCGATGGCAAAACGATCCATATAAAATAAATTCAATTTATTTCAACACTCACTGTTGTTAAAATACTACTACAATTAAATTATAGACCCTAAAGAAATTTGTCAATTGACATGGTCTGGTTTTAGCATTTTTAAAATGAAGAGTTTGCTTTCCCATAAAAAAATGTTTTTAAAATATCGCGTGAGAATATTAGCGTGCAAGAGGTAACAAAGGCCCCTTCGACACGAATCCAGATAAACCACTCTCCGGGATAGTCTTTTCAGACTCGACGGATTTTGGGAATGCGTGTAGACGATTGAAACACCGGGGGGTACCTTAGAAACTTTTTGGGTGGGGACGTGCCGCTGGCACCCTGGAACCCTTCGCCTATACCAGAGCTAGTTCAGCTGAATTTTGCTACCCTATACCAGAATAAACTCATCAAATCCCCCCTATCCTAGAGTAGCTCTTTTTCAGAAACTACTGAGGTCACTAGCACAGTCCAGCCAAAACAAAACCGATTTGATTTTTTTATATTTTTGAGTGGCAATTCCCGGTTTCCCTGGTCTAAAATCTTCAACCACTTGATCAGTTTCCTGGAAAATGATACTCTATTCTAGACCCAAACTCTTTGATTTATATACCCCATCCCAGAGTAAACTTCTTGAAAACCATAGCCTTCACAGTGGCACACACCTATATAGCCCAAATATGACAGTACCCCCCCCCCCGAACTGAAGCCAAATGTTTTCCAATTCATGTGGATGGGGCCTAAAATCAACCTCTTGGCCGATAGACAACTCATGTACGGTACACCAAATCTACTGGCAATTATGATTTTTTTAAAAAAAGATCCAGAACATTTCTTCTACCGCATAAGAAGTAAGTACCTAATAGAGCCTATATTAACGGTTGTTTTCAGTGTTAAACAGCCCAAAGGTGTTTCAGTATTTCCATCTTCTTCTTGCACTATCTCTGTTCTCAATTTGCGCAATCTCGAATCCCCCATCATCCTCTTCTTCAAGAGTGAACTGTACCGGACCGTACTTTCGGTCCCTGTACACCTGAAATGATGACGTACTTCCGGTGGTCCATGACGTAGGAGGAGAGGGTCGCGATTTTCGCTCTATATCAATCTCTAGTTCAGTAGTTGTGCGACGCTGTTGCACGTCAATATCCAGTGTAGTGGTTGTCTGTGGGCTAACCTCATATTCCATGGCTGTGATCTGTTCCGGTATGTATTCCACTGTCGTCTGTGGCTGGAATTCCATTTCTGTTGCAGTGGTTTGAGGTGTAAAACTGTAGTCAAAACTTTGGGAAGGACTCAAATTAATATCCAGCGTTGTAATCTGAGGTTGAACATCAATCCCCAGTGTTGTGGTTTGTTGTGGTCGTCCTTTGACATCAAAAGAGAGGGTTGAGGTTTCTGTCTGATCCTCTGAATGTGGCTGCCTTTCTTCCAGCTGTTTCTTGCACTGCTCATAAGCTCTATGACTGAGGACTAAATCATCTTGCAAGCTTTGAATCTCAGCCTCAAGCTCTTCGATCTGTTGCTGCAAGGTGCTCACCTAAACAAAACGTGGTACATTAGGTATATTATGGTTAGTGCGCTAGACCAAGTTCAGCACTGAAACACACACTACCAACTCCGCGGAATGGCCAGTTCCTTACGTATGTGCTTACTTACTTTAGTACACTAGACCCTAGATAAGGTGGCCGTGGTTTAAGCCCTGGCTGGAGTCATTGTGTTGAGTTTTGGTCAAGACACAAAGACACTTAAATCCCACAGCACCTTACTCCACCCTTGTGTATAAATCGGTTAAGGCGAATTTTATGTTGGGGGCGGGGAAGGGTAATCCTGCGATGGACAAGCATCCCGTCTAGAGAGGGGTGGTAGAATTTCCGGTCGCTTCATGGAAACCGGGATATACTTCGGCCTGATGATGACTGGGTCCGAACGCAGAACCTTACATTAGGTGGATAAAATACCAAAATACCGAAACTCAAATTTATAATTTTTTTTAATTCAACATGATCCATTATTCATTCAAAATATTTCGCCGTTCCTGACTGGCTCCAATTCCCCGGCTAATTCTTCATAACCAAAGGGTGCTTACCAAATTTGGAAGATGTGAGCAATATATAGATTTAGCCAGGGCTAAAAGCGAGGCTCCCATTAGTAAATTTATAATTTAAATTAAACAATAAACTTGTATTCGAATTCCACAATTCAGTTAACTTTAGAGCACATTTATGTGACTTTTGAGGGAAAGGCTACCTGATTTTAGAGAAAAATAATTTGCAAACAGCCCAAGAGTGAACCAAATCTTACATCGAGTTGATAGCCTCATATGTACACTCAAAAACTGGTAATCATCTTTTATCACATTTAAGAGCCGTAATGGCTATTGATCACCGTAGATCAATTAGGCTTAGAAAAAAAACCAGGCCAACGTTTTGGCGTTCGACAAGTTTACTTTGCAAAATCTTGCCAACAAATCTGGGTGCGTGTAAACCAACCTTTCATACCATGGACAGAAAGCAGTATTTCACAATACAAATTGCTCTCATTCAATATTCATAAACTGTTAAAAAAATTTTCCAAAATCACCTATACGGCCATCCGGTTCTCACTTTTGTAGTGCGAGCTGTAGCGAGTGTTTGAATGAACATTAACAGAGTTACGCTCCAAGATAATAAAGAATTTATCATGTTTATTTTTTATTTGATGGTTTAACGCTCGGCATTTTGAGAACTCCTGCAAGCGATGTTCACTGAACGACTGAAAACAATCGGCATAGCGATTAAAGTTGCAAGAGAGACTACTAACAATCAATAAAAGAAATATAATTCGGTGAAACATAAACAGAGACAACAATTTTCATTCAGAAAGACAAGTATTAAAGTGTCCCTAAATATCCTGAATCTTCAAGCTTCAAGCTTAAGTTTGCTGAAGTTTATGTTTTAAGCCAGCTTCCCGGTGTTTGTTTTTCCAAAGACGAACTCGAGGCAAGAAAATCGCTCAAAGCTTTCTTTTCCGGCTAGAATTATAACTAAAGATTCTTTGGAACATTTTCTTTCTATTTGCGGTGAGAAACTGTCTAAAGGCTTTTTAAAGTTCTGTAAGATTATATCAAACCAGATACTCGGTGAGATCGTTGTCTCAAATCTTACAAACGCGCATAAACTAAATTCCCGCATAAACTACGCTCCACTTCATTAAATTAGATACAAAAAACAAACATGAAATACAATAATTTCTCTGGCTTACCATTCGAGATGCAGCTCCTGAAAGTTATCAGGTAAAGCCAGTATCGCTTCAGACTTTGCAATCCTCTTACGCATCAAGCAAGGTGAAAACGAAAACGATGCCATCCGAAATCGGATTTCCGACTTTGACAAGCGACGTTTTCTCAACCAAAAACCCAATAAACAAACTAGCCATGAGTAACAGAAGACTCCTGATAGCAGCTGAATTTCATTTTGTACATCCAGTGGAAAAAGACAGTTAAAAACATCACAAGTTGACACAAAACTCTGTCAGCTTCAGCTGTTAAAGTAAACAAGATTCAAGATGCTGCATAAATTTTGCGCATGAACTCACCTGTCAAATTTTGACCAATCAGAGCATAAAAACTGGACGTAGAGCGTGACCAACGCGTGACCATTGTGAGAAAAAACAAAAGCAACTGTCTTCCCTGCCTGTAACAGCTGGCTGAATTTTCACGTCCGAGGTCAGTTTGCAAACAAAATTTTAATTGTCCAGCACATAAACACAACATATTTCATATGAATTAAGGAAAAAAATTGAACTTGAGCCTGGGATCACTTGAAAACTAGTTTACTTGTCAGCGGATAACTTCAAAAAATACTTGACCTCGACGGGTCGACACCTGAGCCCGCGATACGGTCAAGTGATACTGGTCAGCGGGTACTCTGTTTTGACAGCTGTCAATTGATCAAAACATTGATGTCCAATATGTGTGCATTATCAGTTTTCCTGTGCTCCCAAACTAGTAAAAGTATGAGATTGAACGTTGTTCGCGATCTAGTAAAACAGTTAACTGGTCAGCGGACAGCTTCCAAATAAATCACGTCACCTCGATGAGTTGACACATGAGCCCGCGATATGGTCATGGGATACTGGTCAGTGGCTATCCTGTTTGGACAGCTGTCAATTGACCATATTGTTAATGTCCTATATTAAAGATGTGGACTTGCCAATACACGCCTGAGACACCCCTCCCTTCCTTTTGATAGTCTCCCCTACCCCACCCATACAATCTGTAGACGCGTACGTACGTACGTACGTACGCTCGGTCAATCACGTGACAACCAAACGAAAAGAGGTTGACCATATTCCATGGGTATGGGGCTCTGTCCCACGCGCGCTTCGCGCGCGCGGGAGCCCCGCTAATATAACATCGATTCGATGGTATATTTGATTGGAAACGACGCTGCCTGGGCAAAAGTGAACTAAACAATGGCTTTCACGGCTTTTCGAAGACGAAATAGCTGAACTCCTGTCTTGGACTGAATGGACGAAATGAAAGAATACGCAAAACATATAGCTCGATGGATTTTATCTACTTTTTGAAGAGTATCTGCAAGAATTAATATCTTTTTATACCCTGAAAACGTAAGCCTACGAGGAGGTAAGCTTGTTAAGAACTTGGAAATATCTTGAATGAATAATAAACAATTATTGAATTCAACTTTCGTATGATGTGAAGAATTATGCAGATCTCGGAGAATGTTATTCACCTCGGCCTTCAGCCTCGGTGGATAACATCCACCTCGCATTCTTTACATCCTACTCAGCCTCATTCAATAAATACTAAATATAGAATTAGCCAAGCCTAAAAGCGGAGCTCTTTTTAGAATTTGAGAGCACCAAATGAAGATATTAGTCAAACGATTTCTTTTTAATGGCCATATAGTATAGGGTTGTAAGCAGAGACTCAAAAAAGTCAGCAACATCTCCTGCAGCTCTTAAAAAATGCATACCAGGAAACCAGGTAATTGTTATTAGAAAGGTCTCACTTTCAATTAGAACTGCATGTACACCGCATACAGTAAACACCTGCTAATAAAAACCTGTGGATTAAGAACCTCGTGGCAGAAATTTGCCACTTTAATACCCAAAATACAAGAACCTGTTTAGCCAAGCAAGATCAAGCAGGTTATTATATGTGGCTTACAGTAAAATTATGATAAACAATTTAACAAAGTATAACAAGAACGTACTGTACTAAACTGTTTTTATATTCGATAAAAGCTAATTAAAGCTACACGGAAAGGAAAGAACTCGAAACAAAGATTTGAGGTCACACCTGAGAAACGAACTGTAATCCTCCCTCACAGATGGCTGCGCTCCAACCGACTATGCTAATCCTTGCTTCAGTCATTAAGTGTTTGATATACTATTTTTAAAAGAAGCACTCTGTTTAACCGTCCTTTACTATTAAACAACGACACACAAAATAATGCCAATTATGAAAAGGTACGATAAGGCGGAAAGCTGTACTTCGGAAAATGAGTCCAATAATTTTCAATTTGACCCAAGGGCAAATGATGTACTTAGAGGATAAAGAGGATTGGTGTAATCAAATAGATGTTACTCAACCTGTTCGGCCTTCTTCTCGCGTTCAAATTCATGTAATCTACACTCCTCTCGCTGGTCTTCAAGCTCTCGTTCCAGTCTCTCCAGACGACTCTGCCTGGCTGTGACGTCATCGTTCGCATCTCTGAGTTTTCTTAAAGCGTTCTGCAACTCAATTTCCATTTTTCTGAGTTCAGTGCGTGTACCACTGATTTCTTGTGATATCTGCTCTTTTTCTACAGCTCTGGAATCAAACTCACGTTCAACAATTAAGAGTCGTTCTTTCGCTATACTTAGTTCATATTCCAACCGTCGTTTCTCCTCCTCTAAGTGTCTCTTGGAGTCCTCGCACCTTAGTACAAACAGAATTGAAAAAGCGCTCAATAGAGATCATTAATAATTCAAAGGAATAGAATACTAATAATAGACTAAATTTTAAAGTCCGTGGTTTAGACCTGAGTTTAAAACCCTTTAATTCGCTTTCAAAATTCTTCACTGTTTATTCATTGTTTTAGCTTTATCCTCAGCCTTAGGAGGCATATAATCTTAGGAATTTAAGTTTGTGTAGCCGTTTAATAAGAACTGAGAGATGTATTCTATCAAATCTAAAACCATATGAACAGAACATCTATATGTTGCTGTTAACCAAAGCTTTTTTAAAACTATGTTTAGCACCTCATTCCATGGTCGCAGTAGTTGTTGTACTTAAAACATTAACAGTTTAGAATTTTATGTAGGGAAATCAAAGTCAGTTGTATAAAACGACAAGTACCTTTGTAGTTTGGTCTTGTAATCTCCAAGGTCAAACTCCAAGGATTGTTTCTCCTGAATCAGAGTCTGTTTCTCAATTTCTATCCGTGTGTACTTCTCCTTGATGATCGTATACTCATAGTAAATCTGGTCCTTCTCTTTCTTCACTTGTCCTACTTCATCAACCACACCTTCTTTCGACATGAGCTGCGATTTCAGTCTTTCAATTTCTCGCATAAGGTCCCGGTTTTCTTCATTAAGATTGAACCTCTCAACTCTCGAAGACTTAATCTCTTCTTGCAACAAAGTCTTCTCTTTTTCCCAGGCGTCAAGCTCTCGTCCTTTTACTCCAGCCTCTCGCTGGAGTTTCTCCAGCTCTCGTTTTACCCGCCTTAGTTCGTCTTGAACCTCAGACTTACTTAACTTCACTCCTGAAAGTTCTTCTTTGAGATTAACTTTCTCGTTCTCGAGTGAATCATACTCATACTTGTGCATGGACAGTTCCCGTTTTAACCTCTCAACCTCCATATTGGCGGACCTTAATTCATCTTTGACATCTACTACTCCGCGCCGAATCTCTGACATCTCCTCCTTGAGTTTTTCGTTTTCCTCTTCGCATCGAGCCTTCTCTGTTTTAATGGCTGCTAACTTGTCTCTCATTCCTTCGTAGTCATCTTTAATAAGCCGAAGTTCTTCCTCTGCACGAGATTGTTCTTTTCTTAGAGTAAACGTTTCTTCCCTATACCGCGCCATCTCCTCACTCCAGCTGTCTTTATCATCCTTGCTATACGCTAACTCTCTCTTCAAGGTGGACACTTCAAAGTTGAGTGAGCTTATTTGAGCGTTTAGCTCACTGATGAGGCTGTCTTTCTCAAATATAGTTTGCTGATGTTCGTCGATTAAGCGCTCATTCTCAAAGACTTTCTCGGATAATTCAGCTTCGCTTCTGTGCAGTCTTTCGAGAGCCTCCTCTAGCTCATCGCGAAGACGATTTTTCTCCGAACTGGAACTGTTTTTATACTCTTCCAGTTGCCTTTCTAAATACTCGGCATCTCTTATTTTCTCTTCTAATGTCTTCTGAAGACGTTGTAACTCCTGACTCTTCACTTGATGCTCATCAACTATTTCTTTCTTCTCATGAAGAAGACTATAATAGGACGTTTCGAGCTCTGTATACTTTGACTCCATTGAAAGGATCCTCTCTTCAAAATACGTTTTCTCTTCATTGCTGAAAGAAGCGCTTTTGAGTTGATTAATTTCATGGCGTGTGCTAAAGAGCTCATGTTCAAGATCTCGAACCCTCTTTTCTGCTTCTTCTAACTGTGAACTCAGTCTTTTGTTATCGTATTGAGCTTGTTCGTACAGGTTTTCCACTTTGGTAAACTTTCTCTGCAAATCCAAAACTTCCTGCTGAAGATCGGTTTTATTGTCTTGGGCGTCTTCGCGTCTGCTGGAGAGCTCGTCCAGTGCTTTTTTCAATGAAGCGATCTCATTTTTCAGTGCTTCTTTTTCCTGGTGACAATACTGGTGCGCTTTTACCATCTCCGAAGCCTTCTTGTGCGCGTCTAAAAGCTCTTGTTGCAACCTCGTCTTCTCTTCTTCACTTCCTCTACAAAATCGTTCGAGATCTCGGTGTTTCTCTAAGCTCGTTTGAAGGTCAAACCGCAATCTTCTGATCTCTTCATTTAACTCCCAATCCTTGGATCCATCTTGGTAACCACGAAGATCTTGCTTTAATGTCTCGTTCTTTGCTTTGGACGTTTGCAGCTCCAACTCTATATCCGACAATTTCTTCCTTAAGTACTCCATCTCAAGCTGCAGTATTCCATCGTGAACCTCATTCGTTGTGCTGTTATCCTGCAATGTACAGAGAAGATTATGCGCTGATATTTTCTCGTTTCGCATCTTTTCTTTCTCTTCTTCGCATACTTTCAATTTTTTTTCCGTTTCTTGCAGTTCTGCTGATATGTTTTCGAGCTGAAGACGAATCTTCTCCGTTTCTTTGACACAATCGTCACTGACTTTTTCTCTCTCTCGTAGTTCTCCCCTCAGAGTTTCCACCTCATCTTCTAGAAGTACCTTCTGCCTTTTCAAATCTTCCACAGCTGTTTCTTTCTCTTCAGTTTCTCTATTTGCATCATCAACCTTATTTTCCAATTCATTGACCTGCCTTTTAAGGCTATTAACTGTATTGTTATCCTTAGAACTGGCTTCCTTTAAATCTTCCATTTGGCCGAGCAAATCTTCTTTCTCTCTCTTACTATCTTTGAGTTCAGATTCCAGAGTTGAAATATTATCTCTCAGCGCCGCAAGCTCGCGCTGTTGTTCAGACTTTTCAAGCTGTCCGAATTTGTAAGTCTCTTCGGTTTCTTTGGCTTTTCGTTCGGCCGTCTGTGCTTGGTCCTCCCATCTCCTTGCTTTGTCTTTCCACATTTCACACGTCGCCTCTAACTCTGAGACCTTGGTCTGCAATTCTAGAACTTCAACTTGAAGGACATCGCTCTTTTCGTCCATTTCTTGAACCATAGCTCTCGCCTCGTCTAACAGTTTTGTCTTGGCCTGTAGTTCGTACTCCATCTCCGTTACCCTCTTGTGAGATTCAAGATATTCCCCTTCCAGATCTGTCTCCCTTTCACGAATTCTATTGTACGAGCATTCCATCAATGCAAGCTTCTTTTCATAACTCGTCACTTCTCTGCTCAAATCGTTCCTCTGGCTTTCACTTAGCTCATAGCTCGCCTCAAGTGCAGCTAGCTTCCTCTGCGCCTCACTGGCTTCACATTGAAACGTTTCTTTGGTCAGTCTAACTTGTTCGTAGGACAATTCTAATTCACGAAGCCTGTTTTTAGTTTCCTCAATCTCCAGTGAGGCCCTAGTGCTGTCACGATGAGCTACTTGGTTATCTGCTTGTAATTCAGAATTTTTCCTTTTCAACGCTAGAATTTGTTCTTCAGCTTTAGTTTTTTCAGAGACCATTTTTTCGTGGGCAGATCTCAGCGCTGATTCTAGCTCACTTTTTATTTTCATAAGCTGGCTTTCAAGGTCTTCTTTTTCTTTCTTCACGGAGTCTTCCGATCCAAAATCCATCCCAGGAGGTGATGATTCCAGAAGCTGCGAACTAAGGTCTTCTTTTTCTTTCCTTAACATGTCACAGATAAGCTGTGACTCCTGATATGAGGTTTCCAGGAGAAGAACTTCGTTTCTTAGTCTGTCGCACTCGTTTTTGATCTGCTCAGCGGCAGATTCAACATCTATTATGCGCTCTCTACTAGCTTCTAACTGGTTCTTTAAATCTCTGTTTTCATGGTCAAGTTTGCTTGTGCTAAGCTTGGCGTTACTGTGATCCCTTTTCAGATTTTCAACTTCTTTTTCAAAAATTTTCCTTTCCGCACGAAGGTTCTCAATGGCTACCATCATGCTTTCGTAGTCTCTGTACTTGAGCTCATAATCCTGCTGTTGCTCTGCGAGTTTTCGCTGACTTTTTGTTGACTCCAACTTGAGGTTTTCCAACTTAAGCTTTGTCTCCTGAAGCTGGACTTCAAGTTGTTCTTTCTCTTTGGTCTCTCTCTGAAGTTTAAATTCACCCGTTGTCAATTTGCTCTTAAACGAGTTCATTTCCTGTTGCAGTCGATTCTTCTCAGACTCGCTTCTTTGATAAGCGACTTCGAAGTCTGTTGCTTTCTTTTGTGCATCAAAAATATCTTTCTGTTGCTTGGATTCCTTCTCCAGACTCGCAGTCAACGCAAGTTCTAGCTGTGTTACTTTCTGTTCCGCAGTTAAGAGTGAATCATTTTGCATTCGGATTTTTCTTTCGTTTACCCCACCAAACGCTTCCATTCTTGCAATCTTATTCCTGTAAATAATCAACTCTTGGTCGAGAGCTGTTATCTTCTTGTGTGCTTCAATCGACTCTTCTTGGACATTTTTATCCTTTTGTTCCAGATAGACAACCGTATGTTCTAGCTCGTCTACCTTGCGTTGTAATCTGCGAACCTCTCCTTGTAAATTGTCTTTTGTTCGGTCGCAATCACTGCGTTCCAGAATGTTCTTGGACAACTTATTATTAAGCTCCATTATCTCCTTTTCTTTGTCTTCCTTCTGAGACAAAACGACGTTGTAATCCACTTGCAGAGCAGATAACGAGCTATTCATTGAAGAGACCTCCTCATTCGATCTGTCTTTCTCCAGAAGAATGTTACTTATCCTGCTCTGTAAATCAGAACTCTGTTGTCTCACAGCCGCTATCTCGCCTTCAAGTCTGCTCTTCTCGCGTTGTGCTTCATCCAGGGCACTCTTCATCTCAGAAGCGTCCCGTTTCAAGGCACCACAGTCCTCCTTCATCTTATTCTTATCCTCAGTAACACTGCTATACCTTGATTCCAAGTATGTCAGCTTTTGCTGTAGCGACGTCAGTTCATACTGTTGATTTTCATGTTCTCGTTCCACCGTTTGATACCTTTCTCTCAACTCATCAGCGATATCTTTGTTAGCTAAGCCCTCTTTTCTGAGCTTTTCGCCTTCGTTCTTTAGTCGTTCAATAGCGTGTTCCATTTCACCTATACTAGCTTCTTGAGCCTCCAACTCTGTTTGCAATTTAGTAATTTCTTCTTGAGCGTGGCCATGTTTTTCCTTCTCATTAGAGAGCTCCTCCGTCGACAACTTTAATTCTTGCTCTAGCTTATCGACGTTAGACTGTAAAGAGTCAATTTTGTCGACCTTCTCCTGATCGCTTTTTCTGTACTCCTCAAACGTGATCTCATTGTCGTTCAATCCCCTTTGCAAACTAACAATATCTTCCTTGTCCTTTGCTGCTCGGGATTTTGCATCTTCTAGTTCGTGCCTTACATTGGCCAGGTCTCTCAATGCTTGGTACAATTCTTGTTCCAGACTGGAAACCTTCTCTTGCTTTTCAGCCAACTCCCTGTTTATCTCCTCGTGTTCCTCCAATGCTGCACCAAGGCGAAGTTCGAACTCGGAACTCTGCTTCATTGCGTCAAACAACTTCTTATCAGCTCCATCTTTATTTTGTTGGAGCACGTCCAAACTAGACCTTATGCTGGTAATCTCCTCTTGCAGACCACTGACATCATTTTGCAAATTCCTGTTCTCCATCTTAAACATTTCAACCGCTTCGTCTTTGTTCTTCAAATCTTTCCTTTGAGATTCTAGGAGAATATCCTGTTCCTGGACTCGTCTTTGAAGACGGATAAGTTCTCCATCAATATCACTACCTTTTGAGGTGAAAATATTAACTTGTCGCTCTAGTCCCTCCTTGATCTTTTCAGTTCGCTGAAGCTGTGTTTCCAAAGTAAATACCTTATTCCTCATTCCTTGGGTCTCGGACCTCAAACTTTCAAGTTCTTCGCGATCTTCGTCAAGTGATGCCCTCGTGAGTTCTAGCGCGGATTGAAGAGACTGGACTTCTCGTTCCAGGACATCACGATCCTCTTGGCTTGAGCGGTAAACATTCTCAAGGCTCACGATTTGCGACTCCAAGACGATATTCTTCTGTTTAATTTGATCTTCTCTTTCCTTTACTTCCACAAAGGTTCGTTCCATATCATTAAGTTGCCTCCTTAGAGAATCGGCATCGACGTCACCTCTTCGAAGAGCATCCTTGCTTACCTTGATTAGGATGATCAGAAAATTATACAGTAAATAAAATTAGTAACAACAAAGGTATTCTGGTTGTTTTTGGGTAAACGATGTTGATTTCAGAAAGAAATAAATTAGGGTAGAAAAGGTATACACATAAACCAGTTAGTCAGCTAATGGGATCAGTGGCAACTTGTTGTGGTGAGGGACTATGTGGTATGTGTCTACCAATTATTTACTTCATATTTTATTTTTCAGTAACCCCCAAATCCAACGTTTTCAAATTTTCCAAAATTTTAAACACCCCCCTTAATTTTTTCACACTAAAAACTTTCCCAAAAATCATCCAAAAATTTACACAAAATTATTAAACCAAGCACTCGAAGCTTATTGAGTCATTTTTTGATCGAAATAAATCTTGGCTAGATATTTAAGAAAAAAGGGAGAATAAAAATAAATAAACAAATAAACAAATAAATAGTAATAATAATAATAATAATAATAATAATAATAATAATAATAATAGTAATAATGCTTTTAACCATACTGCCCCTGCCCCTGCCCGTGCCCCCTTAATTTAAGAATAACAATTGTTCCTAACAAGACATTTAATTTGACCCCACGAAGTATTCCAAAAAGGAAAACAATACTACTTAACTTCACATGAGTATTTCCCCTCGTTCTCTCAGATTAATTTTTTCATGAGGCACCTAATGCATTTACATGTAATTTCAATGAAACCTTGACCCGGGAAATATTGTTTTCTTCAAAGACAAGAGCTTAGTGTTGTCTCTTTCGCTCAGTATTGGAAATTGTCGATTAAGTCCTGGCTTATTTTTTGTAGCGCTTAGTTTTTTTTTTTGCAATACTGTTAAAATTTACTCGTTAAAACAAAGCTGCTTATGTTTTCATTCAAGCAATAGAACCTATAAACACGCACTTTGTACAGTTAAAACATTATGTAAACAACTTGCAGTGTGTCTCTATTATCGATCTGGTTCTGTAACTCTACATTGCTGTATACCTTTAACGCTTCCTCTGCTTCAGAAAGCTGTTGCAGCGCAGACCTAAGGCTTGTCTCTAGTTCCTTTCTCTTGGTTATCAACAGGTCCTTCTCCCCTTCCTTCTCCTTGACACTTTTCTGCAACTGTTCCATTTCCTCTTCCAAAGTTCGTTTGGCTTCTCGTAACTGGCCTACCGACCCCTCCCTTGCATCAAGTGTTTCTTTATACACCTCGCACTGCCCTGTCAACTCAGTAACTTGCCTTTGCAATGTTATTGCACCGTTCTTGTACTTCAACGCACTCTGTTTATACTCTTCCAGCTGGTATTCAAGATTATCATTCACACCTTGCACTTCATCCAGTTGGGTCTTCAGTGTCAAGAGATCATCGTTACTTTTATCACCTTCGTCCCGAATCTTTTCCTTCTCCGCTATTGCTTTTCTTAGTTTTGAATCCAGCTCGGTTGTTTTCTTGTGCTGGTCGAAGATCTCACGCTGGAGGCGACCGATTTCCTGTTGAAGGCGCTCACATTCATCCTTCCCAGACGCGACATTCTGCTTTAAACTCTCCCGCTGCCCTTCTACGAAAACTTTGCTATTTTTAAGTTGTCGTATGACCTCATCTCTCTCCTCTACTTCCTTGTTTACCATGTCAAGAAGAAGCTTTTGTTCAACCACTTTCTGTTCTAGATTCAGCGCTTTATCAAGCGCTTTGGATACCTGCTCATTAGCATCTTCCATCTGCGTGCTCAAAGATCTCCGCTCACTGCATTCATAATCATATTTGTATTCTATGTCAGCTAACTTGCTCTGTGTTGAAATTAATTCCTGTCGTGCCTCTTTCCTTTCTCGATCGCACTTTTTAAACAATTCATCAAGTTCTCGAACCTTTCTTCCCAAGGCTTCACTTTCACGTTTAAACTCATTTCCTTGTTTCTTGGACAATTTGGTTTCCGACTCTAATGCGAGAATCTTACTGTTTGAACTCTGAAGTTCATGTTTAAGATCGCTTTCAGTTTGAGCCATTCGTCTAACCAAACTTTCATATTCAAGACATTTTGCCTTAGTAACTTGAACGTCTTTTTCCAAGGCGGATTTCTCCTTCTCTAGATCAACTGTCAAATTTTCTAAACGCAAAACATCATCTTTGTACTTTTTCAATTCAATGTCAGAGTCCTGTAGGTTTTTCTCATTGATGTCGTTTTTGGAGTTACAAACTTCATATTCGCTCCGAATGTTCTCCAGTTCACTTTCGATGGATGCTTTGACGGCTCTCAATTCCTCAATTTGAGAATCCAAGGCTCTGTTATCATTTTTCAGTTGTTCAATGATCACGTGGCATTCCTGTAATTCTCTCTGAGCCCTGGATCCGTCTTCGGTTTCTTTGGTGAGCTTTCTTACGCTCTCGTTCAAACTGAACTTAAGTCGATCTTTCTCTCGCTGCAAACTCTTCAACTGATGTTCCTGTTCTGTATTTCGTTGCACGGCGATATTGAGCTCTTTCTCAATTTCATCTTTGGCGTCCAATGTATCTGTTAATTCCCGTTTTGTTTTTTCGTCTTTGCTTTCATATTCCATAAGTTTCAAACTCATGTCTTCTTGTGCTCCTTGAAGGCTTTCACAGGACACTTTTATAGTCATTCCTTCTTGCCGCAAAGTTTCTAACTCCGTTACCAATTCCGTTATCCTTTCATGCAATTCTTCAATCGTTTTCTCCTTCTTAGACAGAGATTTCTTCAAAGATTCTGCCAAGCCTTGCTGTTCCTTTAATTGGCTTGCAATCTTTATATTTTCCTCTTTAAGTTCGATGGTTTTATTCCTTGATTCATTAAGTTGCTCTTTGAAGTTTGTTCTCTGCGTCTCCAGCCCGCTAATTGTTGATTCAAGTTTTGTCCTTTTGTTGTGACTTGCGAAGAGATCCTCCTCCAGTGATTCCTTCTTCTCGCGTACTCTTGATATTTCTTCCTCATGCTGTGCCAAGCTCTTCTCTAGGATCGTAATCTGCTGTTTTAAATCCATCTGCTCACTTTGAGCTGTATCAAGTTGAATGGAATAGCTCGTATTCTTTTCTTGAGCCTCCCTTAGCTGCTCTCTGACCTCTTCCAGTTCTTTCCTTGCTCCTTCATAATGGGATTCCATAACAGAGACCTTCTTTCGCAAAGTGTTAAGTTCACTCTCAAGATCAGAGA
Organism: Porites cylindrica; assembly: GCA_964035525.1. Lineage (NCBI taxonomy): Eukaryota > Metazoa > Cnidaria > Anthozoa > Scleractinia > Poritidae > Porites > Porites cylindrica. The sequence goes on along the minus strand of OZ037781.1, from coordinate 13,374,717 downwards.
TTTTGTTCTTGCAGAGATTGAGATCTTTGTCTGCGAGCGTTGTTCTCTCTTCGTTTTTCTTCAAAAGAGTTTCCAAAGTGACCACCTTCTTTCGGTTCGCCTGTAATTCTGTTTCGATCTGCTCCTTCTTTCGCTGGGCGGCTTCCCATATTGGTTTCATTCGAATGACCTCATCGCTCGTCTCTCTCCATTTATCTTGCAACTTGCGTCGATCGTTTTCCAGTTGCCTGAGATTTTCCTTCCTTTTGCTCACTTCAGAGTTCAAATAATCGTTTTCAGTTGTCAGTGTAGTTATCTTGGTCTTGTACTCGTCGATGATTCTTTCTTTCTCCAAAATTTGATTCGAAAAGTCTTTAAATGCTCTCTCGTTCTTCTCCAAGCGCCCTTTTATTACACGCAGTTCTTCCACCGCCTTCTTGTTTGAAACATTCAAGTCTCCTGAATGAAACTCTAAAGTTGCTTTCTCTCGCTGTGTTTGCTCCAAGACAACCTCGAGCCTGCTCACCTTTTGTTCCAGCATCATGACCTGGCGTTGTGCGTCCATTTTGTCGTGTTCACACGTCTGATAAGATCCCTGAAGTTCCGCAAGCCTTTTATAGAACGAATGTATCTCTTCTTCGAGTCGCTGTTTCTCGTGTTCACATAGCTTGTACATGGCTTCCAGCTCTTGGACTTTTTCTTGGTGTTCTAAGATCTCTTCTTGAAGATCGCGTTTATCCTGTTGGAGCGAATCGTTTTCCATTTGATGTCTTGCAAGTTCTTCGCTTGTTTTTCCTAAAGTGGACTCTAGCGTGGAACAGTTTCCTCTGAGTTCTGTTATAGTAATGTCTTTGGTACTGGAATCCTTCCTTAGCACGTCCAAGCTCCTTTGGCAGTCGTAAAGTTGACTTTGTACGGTTGCTAGTTCATCTTTACATTTTAGTAGCTTGGCTCTCACATCGTCCAGTTGTTCCTTGTATTGTGCTTTTTGCCTTTGAGTATTGCCTAGTTGACTTTCAAGCTTTGTTGTCCTATGTCGAGTGTTATCCAGTTGTCGCTCCAAATCATCATTCTCTTCCTCGTTTCTCTGGATGGTCTCTCTCAACTCTGACACCTTTCTCTCCGCATGAGTCAGCTGCTGCTTAAGGTCTTCTTTCTCTCGTTCACTGCACTCGTACGATGACTCAATCTCTGACAAACTTCTGTACGTAGCCTCTAATTTTTCCTCCAGATCGTCAATCTGCCCGATTTTATGTCCGTAATCTGCTTCGAGCTGAGCCGCATTAGTCTTGACGACGGATAGCTCATCTTCCAGATCACCGATAACTTTTCGGGCAGCGTTGAGCTGAATTTCTAGATCCTTGACTTTTTCCTGGGCTCTCGCATATGACTCTTCGACAACAGTCAGCCTGTTCGTGACGCGGTGAAGTTCTCGTTGGATTTCATCTTTCTCTGACCTCAACGTTCCCAAAGTATGTTCTAGGTCTGTTATCCTATCACCAGCAGATTGTAAATCACCTAGAACAAATTAAACAAACAACATGGAGGCAACGCAGTGAGGATGTAAGTCTACACTTTTACAATCCTATAGCCGGTGCACCCTAATCCCACGCAGAAGCACAAACGATGAGGGGATTCCCAGTCACTGGAGAGATTACCTTTGCCTATCATTGAAACCAGATATTAATACATAAAGAACAGCAGTTTCATGGAAATCTCAAAGTCTCTCTATAGAAGCGAATGACTATTTAGGCTTTTTGAAATTTGTGCCAGCGTGATTAGCGCGCGAAAAGCAAACACTTTGACGTCACAACCATGTTTACACACACTCATGCAAACACGCCTCTCGGCCAATCAGAGCGCGGGTAATATCTTAGTTTTGTTTATAAAAGGACATATTTAACTCGTTGGTAAAGACCAAATTCCCTCCTAGGAGCTGAATTCGACGAGCGAACATCAGGCCTATAGTCATTATAAATCCTAATGTAATAGTCTAACTGGAATTAAACCGTAGCGTTGAAAGCCTAAATTTAGAACATCACAAATTACCTTCCAAGATATCACTCTTTTGCTTCACAACTTGACCTGTCATCTCGTTTTGCCCGAGCTCTATTCTCATCTGTTCCATCCTCCGCTGCAAGGAATTCTTTTCTTCTTCAAGCCTCTCTATCATATGGCTCTTGGCCAAGAGCTCTTTTCGGTAAGTATCACATCTCTGCTGGTGTTGAATGAACTCCTTCTGCAGCTGTGTGTACTCATCTTTGGTGTTCCGCAACTCTTGGCGTACTTCGTCAAGTTGGTCTTTCAACGAGTCTCTCTGTTTCATCACAACCTGTACCTGAGATTCAAACTTACTAATCTTCAGATGACTGGTGCGTACTTCATTCTGATGTTCCTTATGACTTTTATTAAACTCATCTTCCACCTCGTTGACCATCTTTTGAGCATTTCTTAGCTCCTTCTCCATTGCTTCATGCTCTTGTTGCAGGATCTTGTACGCACTCTCCCACTCTTGCATCTTGTCTTTTGCCCCTCGCATTTCCTGGATCAGTTCATAACGCTCTGCGTCAAAAGACTCCACATTTGAAGCCGTGTTAACCAACTCCACTTGCATACTCTCCAGCTCCTTCTGTATGCTTTCTTTTTCCAAACGAATTCTTTTGTTCTGCGTCTCTTTAGAGTGAATATCTTTATGATAAATTTCCGAGAACCGCTGCAGTTCTTGAAGCTTTGATTGTGTCTTGTGAAGCTCGTCCTGATATCTTCTCGCCGCATCTCTTGTCTCCATCAACAATTGTTGTGTTTGAGTTTTCTGATTTGTTAGGCTCTCGATCTGGCCTTCAAGCTTTGTGATTTTGCCTCGATCCGCTTCTGTGCGCTTCAATTCATCAGTTTTCGCAGCCTTGTATAACTTCTCGAGATCCGAAAGCTTTTTCCTGGCGTCCAATATTTCCTTGGACAATTCCTCCTTCTTAAATTCAGAATTCTCAAATGCGCTCTCAACTCTGTTCTTACTCTCCTGATACTCGAATAACTCTTTCTCAAGTTTTTCGACGGCGCTTTTACAGGTTTCTAAATCACCTTGTAGTTTCCTGTCATGTTCTTGTAGTCTGATATAAGACTTTTCCATCTCACCGTTTTTGGCCTCGAGTAAGATCATTTGCTTTTGAAGATGCAGGTTCTTCTGTCGCCAAGAGTCTCGGTCATCTTCAAGTTCTTTCATGTGGGTACTCATGTCTGACAGTTGATTCTGAACTAATTCAAACTCAACCTCCATTGTCGTTGTGTCAGGAACGTAACTGGATAAAAACTCTCCAGATTCTTTCATCGCCGATTCGAGTTCTCTTTTAAGTGCTACATTTTCTTTTTTCAATTGCTGGTGGAGGTTCTCTTTAATGTCAGTGTCTTTCATTAGCCTTTCAAGCTTTCTGGATTTCTCTTCCAGATCTCTTTCCACTTTACCAAAATCGGCTTTGCATCTCTGAAGTTCCATGGTCTTAATTTTCAATTCTTCATCATGCTTTCTCAACTCTTGAAGTTCACTTTCAAGGCCACTTATTCTGGTCCTTAATATCATGGTGTCCTGTTGAGAGGAGCGTTTGTCGTTATCATGGCTCGCCTCGTACCGTGACATGTTCCTCTGTGCTGCCAGAAGCTCTTCCTGCAAACGTTCCTTGTCTTCTTGAATCTTATCACACATATCTTTCCACTGAGCATTATTGTCTTTCATAGAATTCAATTCATGTTGGAGTTTTTCTCTCTCTTGACGCAGGCGTCCACAGTCTTTGTCAAAATCGGAATTTTTCTGTCGTTCACTTGTTAGCTCACTTTGAAGACTCGCTTTCTCTCGCTGACAAGCGGCAAGTTCTCTATTCAGAGTTTCAAAGTCGCGTTTAAAACGTTGGATCTCTGCTTCTAAAAGTTCTTTTTCTTCTTGCAACTGACGCATAGTCTGTTCCCTTTTGTGGATTTCCGAGCTCAATTCTTCGTATTTTTTCTGGTGGACGTACCACTGATTGTCTCGTATCTGGCCGTCGTCTGTCACATTTAATACTCTTCGGTTTGCTTCCTCTAGTTTGCTCAACAGACTTTGCTTTTCGCTTAACGCTCGTTGCAGCTGCTGTTCCACCTTATTGTACTTGTTCTCTAGAACCTTCATATCTCGCTGTACGTCAGCTTTCTCTTGTCGTTGCCTCTCCACCTTCGCTTCAAATTCTCCGAGCTTTTTATGCGACGACAACACCTCTTGTTGTAACTGCGACTTCTGCTGCTGACAGCTTTCGTACGCATTTCTCAACTGACTTATTTTAGTATTTGCTGGAATTAACTCTTGTTGTAACTGTAGCTTCTCTTTTTGGCAAGTTTCGTACGCGTTCTCAAGCTTTGACAACTTCTTTTGCGCAACCACTAAATCATTTTCAAGGTCGACTCTTTTCTGCTCAAGAGACTGTTCAACAATGTCCACTCTAGTATGCTTGTGTCTGTATTCCTGCAATTCACGCTGTAGTTTCTCGTTTTTAACACGATACTCGTCGTACCTCGCTTGTAGTTCGGTGAATCTTCGTTCGGACGCGAGCAGTTTTTCTTGTAGATTTTCTCTTTCCCGACCTACCTCTGCCTGGGATACTTGCACAGCAGTGCGCATAGATTTGAATTTATCGAGTTCATATTCGCTATTCTCCAGTCTCCCCCGGATCTGCTTGATCAAGTTGTCTTTGGCAGCAAGTTCTCTCGAGTGATTTTCATTTATCAGGCACTGCTCACGAAGCTGGATTTTTACTTTCGACAGTTCATCTCTATCGGAGTAAGAATGGGAGCCAATTTCTTCAATCCTTTTCTTTTCTAATTCTCTCTGTCGCCTCTCATTTTCCAGCTCAGCTTCGAGCTTGGAAATTTTGCCCTTGGACGAAATCAATTCGTGTTGGGATTTTCTCTGTTCCTGCAAATACTTATCACTCTCAGCTCGGCTGGCTGCCAGGTCGCTTTTAAGAGTTTCAACTTCTGTTTCCAATGTTGCCTTTGCGGCTTTAAGTCTCTGAATGAGAGTCTCCTTTGACGATATTTCATTCTTCTGTACTTCATGATGTCTCTGATGCTGTAAAAGTTGCATTTGCATGTTTCTAAACTCCTGAATTAACTGCTCTCGTTCTGTCTGGAGCTGGTACTTCTGTGACACAACAGCTTTTTTCAAGCGCTCTTCAACCTCCGTCATCTTATTTCCGAGTTCAATCACGTAATTCTCGTCAACCCGTGGCGACGATTCACCCTGCCTTGGGCTGGAAACTGATGCGAACCGATACGATTCTTGCGTGCTGAGCACATCGCTACGTTTCCCACTTTCCAGAGAACGTATAATTTCCTCATAATGCGACGCAGTGTTTATAAGTTCCTGTAATGTCTGCTTGTCTTTCGCAACACTTTCCATGGTAAACACTATCCCGTGTCCACCCTCCAGAGTTTCTCGGCTGTCGCTTATCGTGCGTGTGATTACAAAACTTTCTTGTTGTAGCTTTAGTTGACTTTCTAACCAGCTCTTATCGACGCGAACCGCGGAGAGCTCAGCTTGTACAGCGCTTAACTTATCCAGCGTTTGCAGTCGGTCATTTTGGGCTATCTCCAGAACTTCTTGTAGTCTGTCATTTTCTTTGTGCAACCTGCTGATAGTGGCGTCCTTCGCTTCAATCGAGCCTCTTGCGCATGCGTACTGCTGGTGCACCTGCTCGGTGGTTTGATAAGCGTTGGTTAGTTCCTCCTTTAGTTGTTTAACAGCAATTTCTTTACTTAGCAGCGCGCTGTGAAGTTCTTTTACTTCGTGTTGGCGATAAAACCGCTCAGTTGAAACATGTCTAGAGTCTTTTGATTCACGGATCGTCTTTATTTCTTCGCGAAGAAGTTGAATTATTTTATCTTTCCCCTCAACCGCAGCCTTTAATTCTAGGTTTTCTACCTCAAGTCTTAAGTTGTTTACTTTCTCTTTACGTCTGTTTTCGTCCATAATAAACCAAGATTTTAATTTGCTCGAGATAACACCGAACCTAAAAAATAATAGAGAATATATTTAATTAGGAAATTCACAAGTGTAGAATATAAAAATCTAAACCGTTTGCCAAGAAAGAAAAATTAATTGAAAACTTCAAAGGCGACAAAATATTTGTTTATGATTTGTTTTAGTTTGCGGTTAAGCGATTGAGAAAAACGCCAGTGTCCTTTCTGAATGAAGCCGCAAGTTTTATGTTTTCATAGAAACCAAGAGCGTCTGGGATTTTACTAGGCCTCGGGGGTATTGTTTACAAGCCGTAAATTCTGTGTACAAAGCGGAGCCTTTGTAATATGCCGGAATATCAAAATGATTCTAATTATATTCCTTATATTGAAGCCAACATGCCTGCACTAAAATGTAATACTTATTAACTGGTGCGTGGAGTAGAAAACCTCGATAGGCCATGACAATATAAACGCTACACAATGTTATTTTTTGCTTTACGGTTTTTCTTAAATTCACTCAAAATAAACCGAAGCAAGAAACAGTCTCACCTCATTTGCCCAAGCCGATATTTACGTGAAAATCAAAAGAGGAAAGACTTAAGTGAATTGTTAGGTGGAGAGGTTTAATTTAATTAAATGACCTGTAGTATGTTTCCTCAGTACTAATTCTTAAGTAAAGGTATCCTATTTGTATAATGAATTGAGCAATTTGGTAAAATTGAAATTGTTTTAGAGTTCAGTTTCTCTGTAAATGGACAATAAATGTAACAAATTCCGAATATGAAATTTTTTTATCAGTACTGGTCTAAGTTTCTTGAACAATGTTAGCGAATGAAACGTAAAATTGTCCAACGTGTGCTTAAATTACAAAAAACGATTGCTTCACACAGTAAATATTAGTAAATAGGAACGAAAGTCTTGTTTAACTCCCCGCGGTTATATTCGAACGTATTCCTTGGCGCTATCTATGCAGCATCAAACTACACGATATTTAATAGTTTTAAATGTTTTTAAAAAGGTTCCTTAGCTGGTTTTGCAACAAAGAACGAATATCGAAATTTTTCTTGCGAAACTACTAAATGCGATTTATTACAAGGAAAACATTTCTACTTGAATGTTTCCAATTATCTTCCATGCAAATCTTCTCTGTAAAATAAAAGCCAACACTCTGGTTATATTACTAAACATTATCTTATTTTTGAAGTGCTCGTTAAGAAAAATACACAAATGCTATGTTATCAACTTTCTTGGCGTGCTTAAAATTCACCTGAAATTTATTCTTAATTTAATTACACTTTGGGTTTGAATTTATTTAGAACAATATTTAAATTAAACCCGAATAGCTTAAGATCTTTTAGTTTACATAACTTGCGTTGAACGAAATTTCTCTCGAAGGATTAAACAGAAAAGAATCCAAAACTTGTCTTTTCTCCGAATGATTGATTTTCTTACTGAGGACCCAGTTCGATTTATACAAATTATATGACAACAGAAATCCTGCTCATCAAAAAATGCCTAAAAAAACCTACATACCTATTAGATTCCTTAAGAAACCTCTTCCAATCTATCACATGGTGACATTAACCTCAAAGCACCTAAACGGTGCAAAACTCGCCAACTTTTCTTGGAACAGAAACTGAACCACACTTCTTATCTACCGCTTAATGGAATAAACTTGATATTTCCATTTATTCCAGGTCGTATCAACCGCAAGGTAAATAAAACCAGCACCGTGCGTTTTACCGAATCGTGTCCCTTTTTGTGGCTTTTCTAATACTGTAATTAGCCAATTAGTAAACACTATTTTCCCGCCATATTTGTAAACAGTTCTATTTAAAGGGAGGAAAAGAATACGACAGTATCCTTCTTATCCTACACCTGCATAATTGGCTAAACACCAGCCACGGATATTTTGATTTTTAAATTTTCGTTTGGAGTTCATCCCTAATTCTAAGGAGACGAGGTGTCTTCCCCAGTTTTCCTCGTGAATAATACAGCGAGCGAAACACTGCGAACGCCCGTGAAAATTTCCACCGCAAGGGCAGGAAAAAATATGATTTCTTTCGTCCATCCACCCCTTGCCCGAGGGAAATTCACGTGCAGCTGCTGTCTAGTGCCCAGGTCGCCTCGTTTATTTCAACTGTGTGTTAACAAACAAAGAAAGGAGATATCACATCTTTCTCTCCGCTCATGGTTCTTCCGTCTTCCCCTTCGTCTTGTTGTCGTGTTAGACACAGAATCCCGGCCTTTCAAACCAGTTTCGCTATTATCGCTTACAATGTCCCTGACTAAATATCAATTAGTAATTATAATGATGATGAATACAATAATGATGACGATGATGATAATAATAATAATAATTGCACGCGACAAGAGGAACCCGCAATCCTAATCTCCCAGTTTTTCTTACGCGTGCGTCGCATGTATGTACCCAGCATTCGTTTGGACTTCCACTAAGAATGAATGGATGCATAGAACGCAATTTGATCCCGCGCGTTTGGACTTTCTATCACTCGTAAACTTATCACGCTTGTTTTGATTATCTGCCACGGGAAACCTACGCAAAGCACAGCGTTGGAGCAAAAGCGTTTTGACCTTCGGTATTACTAGTATTAAAAGGAAATAAGATTTGCCCAATCCACCTTTGAATGTCAGTGATTCGTAGTAATGCAAGTTTCGCCACTTTCAAGGTAACTATATAGTGGCGCATACGGTGAAAAATCTCGGTTTCCCGCAGATGAAGCCCCCTTTTCCACAGTATCTTAATCCACCTTCAAAGAGTTATAGATTAATTGCTTTTGTATTTATTTGTTTTCTTTCTCCTTGATCCGGCCTCGAATAGTTTGATTGCTATCTGTGGGATTTAAACTATTGTCTGTACACCTTTTTCGATATTTCAATAAAACTGTTGTTGTTGTAACACAATCGAAGAAAGGAAATTCTGCTAGCAGGGAAAATCTTGAGTGTTTTGAGACGAAAAAAAAGTCTTTGTTAACTAATCCTGTTAATAGCACGCAAACTATAAAAAGGGAAATCTACAGTCTAGTTATTGCTAAAACCGAATCAGATATACTTCTGAGGGAATCTGTATTGGGAGTCCTCATTTGCGAACATACCACATATATTTTTCGCGATCAATTCTACTAAAGCAGCTGAAAACTAAAATATGAGTGTCAGTTTTAGCAAATATTGGCTGTAATGCCTGTGAGTAGGTCGCAAGCCATTGGCTTAAAAAATAAATGTGTTAAACCAAATAAGAAGAAATGACTGCCATTAATTTCGTATGCGAATTTATGTGAAGTAGAACAATTTTAAGTTGCAAATAAGGACGAAAAATACTGATCAGAGTGAATTTCCAATTAAGGAACAAAATATGAATTTTCATAGAATATTAAAATAATTTGAACACGCGAACATGATATTTTAAACAACATGGTCCCGTTTACCCCACACGATATGCATAGAATAACATGTATACTATATATTGCAGCGAAAATTGGATATTTTCTCCCCCAAAACGGAAGCTAGTAGAGCGGAAAATATGTAAACCACGGTTTTAAGATTTACCTGAATTATCTGCAGGAGGCGGTGAATTCCCATCGCGATCAATAACGTTGAGTGATCCTTTACCATCTCGGCTACTTTCCAGACAAACAGAAATGAAAAAACGTTCTTTTCTTTTTCACTCAAATGAAAGCCAGGTTTTAAATATGGGCGAGCTGTTGCGCATGCAGCACAACATATATAAAAAGAATTGATCCGCTGTCTTCTGAAGTCAACGCAGAGTTCACGTACCTTGCCTTAATATAGTCACGTGGCATAAGTGTATTGCTATGGGAACAAATTTGGACGGAGCGATACAAAAGATTGGACATTAGAAAATGCAAAATACACGAAGTCTAGTAAAATAAATAAAGGAGTAAGTGAAAACAAACTATCGAGACATAATGTACGCTGTAACCTTTGAAGTGTATCCCCGGCATTAACTAGCTTTATTCTTCGCATACAATTTTTCTTTTCCAATTTTACAGTAAAGGAGCCAAAAAAGGTATCTCCAGTGAATGCTATATTCACTTGTACATACTTTCAATGGAACATTCAACGTTCGAATTCTCTCAATTCCTTGTTTAACAAACTTACAATGACTTGAAGAGAAGAGAGAGCTGTTGTCTGGCGATTCTACATAGTCTGATTGCGAAAATTTAAGAGTAACCTGAAGATTTTCAATTCAACGTATTTCTGCGCTAGGAAATGGAAAGATTTTAAGTCTGATTCATTACGTAGATAGCGTGACATCTCATGAGTTAGAGATAGTTTACTTTAGAGAACAATGTCCTCCCACGATTGCTTCATCCCACACGAACCCCACACGATACTTTTCAACAGCGTGACGTAGCTAGCGTGACATCTAAAGGAAAAACTCGGCGCATTTGGCATTGGTTATTACAATACAGCGTAGATATTACAACCCACGCTAACATAAATAAGTAAACAATTCCGGGGCTTTTTAACTCTTTTAGGAAGCCGTTTCAGTTATCTAAACCATAGGCGTAAAAATTAAGCACGAAAGTTAGAAAAAAAGGGCTCAAACATTAGATCTTTATTATTTGAAATAAAAACATTTCAATACAACAAGTTGAAGCACTTCTAGCAGTTCATTTGAATACAAAAAATAATGAGAATTCTGCAAATTCGATTTTAGTATATATTCACATTAATAATGAAAGAGAGTCGCGAATTAAGGATATTTTGAATACCAGTTGTTAAAAATACTTTTTCAAAGATATATAGCAATGTTTTTTTTTACTTTTTACTGCGCAGAAAATCCACGAGAAATTCCAAACCCTTAGATAACAAAATCGCCAAGGTTTGTTTGAACCAGTTACAGTTAACTCGCAGTTTCGATAACACTGGTACAATCGGATTTTTTCTTGGCTTCATCAACAATATTTAACGCTTCTTTGAGCCATGAAACCTCTGTTTCAGATACAAGAAACTTTCGCCTTATGTCTCTAAAATCGGCGCATTTTTTCTCCAGACTGTTCCTTAAGTGCCGATTCTCTTCTGTCAAAGCAACCATACTATCATGTAAATCATTGTACTTCTGCTTAAATTCTTGAAGCGCAATATTTTGGACCTGGCTTCGATTTCTCGCCTCTTCGAGTTCCTTCTGCGTGGCAGCAAGAACGAACGACAACTCGGAAAATTTTCCTTGGCTATTTAGATGCTCTCTGAAAATTTCGTTCAACTCATGACAAAGAACCAAGAGATGCTCATCCTTGGTCGATTCCATCTGAGAACCTTTCCCGTTTGTTTTGTGATTACGTTCACTCAGGTCCTCTCGAAGCTTGTTCACCAGGTCTTTATAAGACGCAACCTCGTTCTCCAGAATCTGGATGCGGTTTTTCTTGTCGGAGTCCAGTTTTTCCCAGTTTTGTAAGGCATTTCTTAACTCGCGGACTTCCCTCCAATATCCTTCCATCTCTGACTTTAACTGCTGTCTTATTTTACCCTTCTCGTGTTCGCTTCTCTCAGTTTTCTTTGTCAATATTTCCATTTCATTAATTGCTTCAACTGCTTGATCATTTGCAATGTTTGCTTCCGTTCTAAGCTTACAAACCTCACTCTGATATTTACCAACAAAATTCCGCAAATTCTCTACTTCCTCCCATCCCTTTTCATGTTCTTCTTTGTAAACCAGAATCGTGTTTTCCAGTTCTTCGACTCGTTTTGCTTTCTCGCATTCATTCTCCTCCAAAATTGCAATTTTCTCCTTCAAAATCTTCATTTCATTTTCATGCATCTCAGACTCAGATTTCAACTCTTCTTCTAATTTAAATCTCTCAATAAGCTCCTCTTCAAGCCGTGATTTAAACGTCTCTAATTGGCTTTGCACTGTAGCTAAATCTTTCCGAGTTATGTATAATTCTGACTCAAACTCGTCGCGTTCAACCTGCCGTCCACATCTTTCACAACGCGCTTGCAAATCTGTCTCCTCTATTCTTCCATTTTTCAAAGCTGTGTCATCTCTTTCGCTTTTCAGAGTAGCCAAACGGTTTAGATCTTCAGTCTCGGTTCTACCGTTTGCAAGCGCACCATTTTCTTCTCCATTTGCGCAAAAATCCCCAATTGCGCGTAAAGTTTGAGAGTTACCATTCATCAGAGACGACTTCGTAGTATCGTCAGAGGTATCAAGGTTGTTTAAGTCTTTCTCTTCTGTCTCGACTAAAACACTTTCACCAAGTCCAAACATCTTCTCGGGAGTCTTTATTCTAATGATCTCCCTTACACTCCTGGTGCCCGCCGGTGGTGAAGCTAATCGTATCGTAATATGTGTCATGTCGATCAATTCTTCGACTTTTTCGCGTCTCAAAACACAACAGTAATCCAGAACGCCGATCAATGTTTTCCCACAATTGGCTGCTGTCCAACATTCTCACCCTTTCACCAACCCGCCTTTCTTATTATCACATGCAAAAAACCCTGTAAATAAAAATTCCACATTTTACTATGAATTTAAAGTTGTTTTAGCATAAGCGAAAACGAATCTGAATAGGAAATTGTCCTTACCGATCAAATTTTCCTTATTGCCACCTGTGGCAGCATAATATAAGTGTACCGATAACAAATTTGCTTTGTTGCATTTATACAAGCACGAGCCTATCGCGTTTTATTACGTGGGCATTCTAATTAAAAGAGATTTCCCGAAAAAAACAAATAATCACGCAAGACATTATTAAGTCTAAAACGTCTCATCAGCTACTTCCCTAGAGGACTTGGAGATTCTTTTTCTACGTTTTCTTTTGGAGGAAGGCGAATTACTGCTTTGGTCTAAAGAGATGGAACATTTAAGCCTGCAGTTTACGGTCCTCTCGCCTACGTGTCGGATCGCTAACGTCCTCTGGCTAACGTTTTGTACGTCAGTTCGTGGATCGAGAACAAATTCCTCTGTGAAGAAAGATACTCACCCGGTAACAAGAAAAACGTTCTGCTCGAAGTTTATAAAACTTTTTAGAGACTGTAGCTCATTTATTATGAAAAACAACAAATCCAGAATCGCTACCCTTTCTTTCGGTAGCCAACAATGCAGGACAGTTCTGCTGTCACCTAGTTGACTATATAAAATAGGATAGGATAATTTATTTAATGTCAAAGACGTACAGTGTAGGAAGTGATTGCTCAATTTTTCGAGCCAGAGGCTCATGTTAAAAACGCTCGACAATACAAAACAAAATAACATTCGAATCATACACAAAAAATATAAGAAGCCTAACTACAATAGCTAGTTAAGCTAAAAGAGGCGTCCGCTTAATTCGTGTCACGGAGTTGATCGTTGGAAAGAGGAACTCACTCTTTGCCAAGGTCCTTCAAAGCTTTTTCCAAGGCACTGGTGTTCATGCACCTAAAGGACAAATTTAAGACAAATGCTAACCGGAAATGGCCTCCTTGCTAGCTCAAAAAGACGCAGATTTTATTTCATCCACAAGTCACTGATTTTCCTCTAGATACGTTACAGGCTAAGATTCGGCCATGTACTGCCACCTTGCATTACAAAGGCTGTAGGTCACATAATAATATGTAAAGATTTTACCAGGGCTAAAAGTGAAGTTCTTGTTAATATACTGATAGTTTCCTCAAACAAAGTATAAAATCGTGTGATGCTAAATGGCGACGGCAGCGAGAACGGAAAGAAAACCAATATGTCTAATTCGCAAAATATAACTTTGCGGGTGCAGCACACACTCTTTGCCGTTGTTTTGCACGACTACAACGTGAAATCTCCTCTTAGTTACACGTTTTATGCAGGGAATGTCGTATGTGTTCCTGTTCGCTATTTCTTTGTTCACTGCCGCTCATTTTCACGTTAGTGGCCGCTAGCATTTCTCATTTTCTCCCCGCCGCTATAAAATTTTCGTGTTTTTCTTCCAACAAAATTCATCTCCTTTGTTTTTTATCTCTCGCTCTAGCTCTTTCTCTGTCATCCACGTCAGTGTAGACATTAAAACTTGGTCCGAAAAAGACTCAGCTTCGATGACTGCCAATTCATCTTCATATGGATGGCGTAGATAGTGCTGGTAACAAATGTGACATTTGATATTGGCGTACATGTAGGGGGTGGACGGACGCACGTGATTACTAAAATTTGTCGCATCTCGAGGTTACCATTTCCCATGGTGCTCGAGCTCTGCTATGATTGGCATTTTACTAGTCACCTGCTCGCAGGTTTGGCAGGTCAGAGTGCCAGGGTTTAAAATGTGCTAATAAGTAGGCTGAACAATAATTATTATCAGAAGGTACTGAATCTGTCAGGGTCAAACTGAAAACCATGAAAAAAGTCCCATTAAATGATTACACATTCTACGTTGTTTGGCTTATTGTGCTGCATGTGTCATCCAAAGCAATTTTCCATGTCTTCTATATTTTCAGTAGTGGCTTTGAAGATCGCACAGAAAACACCTTGAGTGAGGTTATCAATAGCTGTACACTGTAATTCCTACTGGAATGTAAACAATAAAATCGAAGGGTAACACTTAACTTTCAGGGGTTATCACTTCTGTCACTAGGATAGAGCGGTTTTCACTTGACTGTCGAAAGGGATTGGTTTTGGTTTTGGTTTTGGTTTTACTACGCCCTTTGGTTGACTAGTGTATTTACTTTGGTTTTGGTTTTACGACAGTCAAGTGAAAACCGCTCTATTACTGTTTTAGGTCAATTCTGTGATGAAGTCACATATTACAAAAACTGCTCCTGTAGAGTTATGAAGAAGATATTAAACAAATAATATCATCCGAAAGCACTATCCATAACATTTTTTAACTCGTGGGTACGCGCGAGCGTACCACGAGTTATTGCAGGGACAGGGATATGCAAATGAGTCACTCGCTCACTCGTAGTAGACGCACTTCGTAATTAATCGGGTCCGAACTCGAGAGCGCGAAGATCTATCGTTTCCAAAGAAGCACGTGCTAGCCAACGTTCGGTGGCACCAAATGCCTCGCTGAGAGCGTGCATCGTGCGCTACGGCAGGGTTACAGAATAGAGGTCTTACCAAGTCTAAGACACACAGGAATCTTTCAGATAAGTACGATTCAAGAGCCTTTGACTCGTCCAGGCGTTAAACTTGACGAGAAGATGAGTATTTGCTCTTCGACTCCTTCAACTTCGACGCTGGCTTGATCTCCTACCTTGTAGTGATGTAGTAGGTTATGTGTATGAATGAATTTATGGTAAATAAAGGCACTTCTTCTTCTTCTTCTTTATAAGGACTCCGCAAGATCACGGGGGGAAACGGACGTGATTTTGAGCATTAGCTTTAAAATAACAGCGGAAACCGAGATAAGAAAACATAAGCTTAATATGTTTTGAGTCCTACTTCGCGGAGGAGTTGTGTCGGCTTTGTATCGCATATGTTCTTTCATTGCCATGAAATGTGTTTCCATTGTTTTTTACTGTCAGTAGCCTGGTTTCAATTAGCCTTAATTTCATCTGATTGCTTCGAGTCGTTTTTTCAATCGGTTAAGTATGGCTCGATCGTTTGCCGGTGGAAGTTCCATGAAAAAGACATTAAATTTGAGACTTTTCACCAAATCACATGATCATCCTCAATGGCGTAGTGGCTATGTGAGGTCGGGTCAATAACGACCTTCTTTTTCCCTTCTTCCTTTTTTTTTTCTTTTTTGTTTTGTTTTGTTTGCTTATTTGTTTTGCTGTTTTTTTTGCGGTTTTTAAATATATACCTAAATAACTGTTAATAAAGTGCAATAAACAGCAAGAAAAGTATTCTGTTTCCAGAACAAGGATAGTATATTTCTATCATTTTCTAAAATTTACTGTGGGAAAACCAGAGGCGATAACTAATTGATTATTTTCTAAACAATGTACCCATGAGTTGATGATAGTCTTTCTTTGATTGGTTATTTTGCCAGGCATAGCATAACAACTTGAAAAAGGGTTGGCCCAATAATATTATTTCAAGTCACAATCCATGTCCATCCTTGGCATCTTTTGCAACAGACGACAGGAAACAGTTTCAATGCCTAAATATAGTCTAAAAAACTGGGCTATTATTCTTGTGATGCAATTGATACAAAGACACATTTTAGCTTTTCAAAAATATAACAAATAGCCTGACATAGTCCCTTAAAGCACAATATGATTATCCTTATATAAATTGCTTAATGTGTAGTTCCAGAAAATATCCATACTCCCCCCACGGAAGGGATTGGGAATTCCTTGAGGGCGGGGGGTTCTCAAAGGCCCAAACATTTCAGTAAATGTATGAAGCTTGACTGGAATTTCCAGAGGGGTGGGGGATCTAAGGAAAAATCCCTTCCGTGGGGGAGGAATGGATATTTTTTGGAACCACACAATCCTTCTGTTCACCTACCTCATTTTTCATGCCACAGCAAGCTCAACTCATTGCATTAAGGAAACACTATCAGATTGTGACAACTGTTCAATATCTTGAACAAGAAAGGTCTGATCTGTTAACTTGAATACAACCACTGCCAGTGACGCACCATCTTTAGCATTTGAGGGTAATACTGACAGCTCCAATAGCTCATTTTCCTTCTTTTGGATTAGAAGAAAACATTGTATCCACCGTTCATGAAACGACTGTCTTGGAACAGACTTGGTGCCATTTGGAACTTTGGTTGACATCACCAGCATACCAGATGGTTCGTCAGAGGGTTGAGTACTACAATGAAACCATATCAATTTCTTCAGGCCCCAGTTTTTCAAACATTGGATGATGCTATCTAGTGAATAAATCTCTATCCAGTGGATAGTGTGATAATATTCAGGAATATTGGTTTTCCCAATTCATATCCACTGCATAGTGATTCTCAGGTGGATCGCCCTACCAGGTATGAAAACAGAATGGGTGTTAAATGCTACATCAAAAAACAGGTGTGGAAAATGTCATTTTTTGGTCTGAAACAGGGTCAGGATTTAGAGAAACCGGCGGTACACCCCCTCCAAGAATTCCCAGGACTACCCCCTCTCCCCAGGGGCATTTACTTACACGTGTTTTGATCTTTGAAAGACAAAGGCATCGACTGTCAATGCAAACAGCTTGGCAACAGATGACAAATCCTCATTCCTGATTGTCGCAGGAAGATAAGCACTAAGGTCATCCACAATTATCGAGCTAAACTTTCGAGATGTGGAGAAATGAATTGACGCCATGTAATTCAAATAGTCCTCTTTTGTTTCCAAGTATACCATTTGTATAAACCTCAGCGTTTCACGTGAAGGCTGAGTTCTTCCATTAGCAAGCAGTGGAAGTTTAGAAAGCTTTTTAGGACATATGTAGAGCACATGTTTTTCTTCCTCTGCGAAGCTCAGCGCAAGCTCGAAAAGAAGTGATGTTTTCCCGCTCGCTGGAGGCCCGCACAGCATTATTCTGTCAAACCCGGGGGACTTTCTTGAATCAAAAAGAAAAGATGTACAGCATTCTTGCGCTTTTCCTGGGATTTCACCATGAGAAGGTTGGCTAACACCTAGCAAACGAGACAACATCTTTGTTTTTGGGGGGAAGCTGGCGAAAAACAACCTTCAGCAGGCGACCATTGGAAACTGAGCAAAGTACTGGGTACTAGGTAGGATTTGCTAGGACATAAGAGCGAATCCATGCAAAAATCGACCAAAATCGCCGATTCGTGGCAAGGCTCAAAAAATCAAAATCGCTCTTCTTTTGCAGAGTGGTACACTTTAGTAAGTCTACAAACGCTATGTAGTTTTTTCTTCGAAAGATCTATTCGTTTCCGAGAAAAATGAAGAAAACCGTTTCAAGCCCCACAAGCGATTTCGCAAGCCAAAAACAGGGTTGAAATCATCATGATTCGCTGGACTCGCGTTCCAATACAATCGCGCTAGGAAAAAAAGTTATTGCTAAAATTTTAAGTTTAACTCGTCGTTGATCGAACTATATAATATTTTTAGCATTACATCAGTATGAGTAATTATAAAAAAGCTAACGCGTACGGCTACCTGATATTTAGCGACGAAAGGTCGTTGAAAACAGCGACGATTTTCATCATGTGCCTTTGATCAGAATTTTTTCAGATTGAAGGGAAATACACTACAGCCATCAAACGTTTATGCTATGTAAAAATTATTTTGGGGAAATCATTTTGAGCTTGTCAGAAATTATTTGAAAATCGTTTTACAGACAACATAAAGTAACGCCATCTTTAACATATGCGTGACCATTGTCAGTCGACCAGGCAAAGGTCATAACGTCTCTCCTAAAAAGTCCTGGTAATATTCACGCACAAAGTTCTAAATGTTAAAGTACTTACCCTATTCTTTGTTTCAGGTCTAGTTTCACGGCAAAATGTTTCCCGTTGCCATCTGTTCAAGTTTGCCATTCTATATTAAACTCTGTTTGAGACTCATAACTAACACGCATGCTTTCTAACGAAGATCGCTTAGTAAACACGTAGGAAACCCTCTCTTCCTTATCTGTCAAAAACGTTTGTCTCAAAATGCTGCTGGACACCGCAGAAGGAAGCGCCAATCTGAAGGATATTAAAAGCGCCCATGCGAACGTTTGTGACTCAGTATGCAAATTACTTTCAACAGTAATATCAGATTACAGCTGTCAAGATCCCGGGGTCCGGGGTCTGGGTCCGCTAAAAGCAGGCGAAAAGCAAACGTAAAACATGCGTTTTGAAAATGAAGAATTTAATTGGTAGCCTCGCTGAAGATTTTCATTGCTTCGAGACGTGGGCATTATCAAAACAAAAGATGTCTTAACAAAAAATTGTGTACATGTTTTCATCCCATCACCACTGGTGGAACCAAGTATGTAATTTCTGCTGTGCTAAATGTCACTTTTCGTGAATTGAAAGAAACATTATTGGGCGGGGGTGGGACGGGCGAAGTACAAAAGAAATATTCGCGCAAGGGAAAATTAAATGAAAAAAAATTTCATGCACGCCAATTAACCCTAAAAAATATTCATGCTACGGCCTAAAACTGAAATTCAAGAAGGAATTTGATAACGAAAAAAAAATTTTAAAAAAATAACTTTTCTAATGGTCCGTTCGTAATAGATAAGATTTCTATTCGTGATCCCCAGTGTCCAGCGTTCTTGTAACATTCTGCAAGCGCATCTGCTTCTGAGCTTGAAGTCAATGGCTTCGTCATTCGCCATATCCCCACACGTTGTCTTGAAGGAGGTACAAGTCAGTCGTTTGAATTAAATGTAAAAAAATAGAATAAAATAAAACGACAACAACAAATGCCATCAGAACTGGACTACGATCTTTAAATTTTAAAAAAATATATTTTCTCTGGGGGAAATCGGGTTTAATTTCAAACTAAGAAAAAAACTGAAAGGTTTATTTTATCGGACAGATTAGGTGGATTGGTACCGGGGAGACTCTGGGTTATCGAAGAGAGTTGACAACTATGATAAACTTTATACAGTATTTGTGGATTTAATTTAAGCTTCTTATAAGAATATAATACAGTGAATAAACCAAGAGTACCTGAGCCTACAGGAATGAGGATACCGGTTTGCTGATAGATATATTTTGAAATGTTCTTCCTCTAACTCTTTTGTCGGCTTTAACAGGTTTCCCTCTTCTTTCAATTATGTGATTGGCGCTTTCCTTTGGAACTTGGCACGAATTGGAATAACTGTTCCGTCACCATCCAATACCGAGCTCAGAAAGATGGAAAGGGCATATATTAAAGGAACTTAGGGCGCTTTCCATTTGTCAGAACTGGCCGGCTGGATCTTTGCCTGACCAGTCATTTTGAAAATGAAATAGGATTTTTCCAAGAGTTTTGCCGAAAAATGTTCTCTTTCGAACATACTATTTCGGATTTGACTGATCTAGCTGAAGAGTTTGATTAAAAGGGAAATTATCATTGCGACGGGAATGGTCTGGCTGGTCAGTTCTGAGCTAAAATAAAGTCTGTTTCGCTTTCAATGGCTAGAAAGAGACCATGTCGATCTATGCCCAGTTACGTCCTTAATAGTTTGATAGCGACAATTTAACAATCTCAGTTGATCTCTGCTTATCCCTTCTATCAAACGAACACAGAGTACCTACTGATGACTCGAAGGAGCACGAACCTTCCATAGCTTCATCGAAGAAGAGCGCACACAATCAGTGTTTATGCTGAGATCTTTTTCTTTTTCAAGTGGGAATGAACGGTTGAATCAAATTAAACTAAATTTAATTCGATAATGTTAATCAAATGCCTAAAATGTCAAAATATTAAAGATAATTCTCAGGTAAAATAATGTCAACTGGAGTATTTTTGAAGAAGGAGGAATATAAAAGATGAAGCTTCTTCAGTGTACTGGGAAAAACGGGTGAAAGTCGGTGAAGCTCGTCACGTGTATATTACCGGAAGTAGACCCTTGGCACACTCCTATGCAAATGAGATTAGTTGAAGTGAACGGATCCACGAGCAAGCAACTTTGCTTTGTTGACAGTTAAACTACCGAGCTTTATTTTATAGACGGCTTTTTTAAGGTCCAGGGTTCTCAAAATTTTTAACAAACATGAGATGTTAACTTGAAAACATTAGAGAAAACAGAGGGATGAAGAAATTACCAGAAAGCTGTCACGCACCTCCAACGCACACATTCCAGCGGACATGACTACGGTAACATAGGTGATAAGACGGCAAAATGAAACAACTTGGAGCTTAAAGTACAACAGATACAGGTTAAGGTGAGCTTTTTAAAAAAATTGTTCTACATATCAAGGCTACCAGCGTTGTAAACGGAAACCTAAAGTCAAATTGTTGGTGGTGGTCGTGTGACTCATGTGTTGGATGCTGTTATTTTATGTTGTCTGTAACACGAATTTGAAATAATTTCTGAGAAGCTCAAAATGATTTCCCCAAAATAATTTTAACATAACACAATAGTTTGATGCTTGTAGAGTTTTCCCTTTCAATCTTGAAAAATTATGATCAAAGGCACATGACGAAAATCGTCGCTTTTTTCAACTACCTTCCGTGGTTGAACAACAGGTAGACATACGCTTTAGCTTTTTTATAATTACTCAGAGTGTTGTAATGCTAAAAATATTATATATTTTGGTCAACGACGAGTTGTACTTACAAGTTTAGCAACAAGCTTTTTTTCTAGCGCGGTGGTTTTGAAATGCAAGTCGAGCGAATCATAGTGAATTTCAACCCTGTTTTCGGCTTGCGAAATCGACGGCGGGGCTTGAAACGGTTTTCTTGTTTTTCTCGGAAACGAACAGATCTTTCGAAGAAAAAACTACTTGGCGTTTGTACACTTACTAAAGTCTATCAGTATGCAAAAGAAGAGCGATTTTTATTTTTTGAGCCTTACCGCACTTTGGTCGATATTTGCATGGAGTTGCTCATAAAACTTAGCCTTACATGACAAGGAGACCAGAATCTAGTCTGGTTCATTGCTAATTTTCTCATTTCGTATTTAAGAAAAGACAAAGCAAAAAAACAGCATTTCCGAAAATTCTTTGGACAGGGAATTCTTACATTGCAAAAACATTTCCTACTTTCCAGTCATAGAAAAATTTTCCAAAGCTGTTCATAAGCCAGCCGAGCAAATAATTCGGGGCCTGGCGCACAGCTCTGTGGGTATCACGTGTTTCTTTTGACTGTATCTTCTCTCTCTTTGCACGACACGTCTTCAAGATGGCTGCTGCACGAGGTAAGCGAAATAATTCTTGGAAAAAGGGTATTTCTATCGAGTAACTGAGAATTTAATCGTAGTTGAAATGCACAAAAGATGGAAGATAATTCCTCCATGTAGCGTGTGTTGATAAAATAGTGCATAGTCAAAATCTTTCCCAGCCTCCGTACAGCTTATTGTAAGCTTATTATGTACATGTGCCAGGCATTTAGCTAAAGCAATAAGATTTTAAATACTAAATGGTGACGTTTTTTATCGTTAACCCTCCTTGAGTGTTCTGGTGTTATACATTTTAGAGCAGTTCATCATTTCTATCTTTTGATGAAATGATGTGCATGCATTTTAAACTCTCTTTGTTTTTCAATGTTTGGCTACTCTTTCGCACCACTTGAAATAAATTTGTTGAAAATAAATAACACCATCCCAATTTAAAGTACTGAGAGTTAGTTATTCTTTTTAAAGTTATTTTCACAAATATTTTAGACTACCCTATCAAGAATTCCGACGTGTAGGAGTACAGAATGGTTCCTCACAAGAGTCTCGGAAAGTTTTGGCCAGATCTCGAAATCTCAGAAGCGTAGTTGATGAGTCTCGTAGTCTCATCTTCGGGTGATTTTGTGTCTTGGACTCTCAAGGAAAAAAACAGGGTCTCACAGCCGCAAAGTCCCGAATCTATCATTCTATAACCCTACATTTACGTGTATGTGAACTTTATTACCTCTTAGAAGTTCTAGCCAAATTTTTAAGGTGGAAAGCTAAGCACAGAAACTGAGAATAGAAACGCAGATACATGTAATTCAAAACCTAAAGTAAAAGAATGAAGCTGTATGCATTTTCTAGTTGCTGTTTTCCTTTCCTTTTCTTGTGATAATGAGTATGATTCATATATAACAAATTGTTTGTTATTTCTTTGTGCCTAGGTGCCTGCCTTCTGCTACTATTGTCCTTTGCCATTTTTGCTGATGCTGTCTCTCTGTCTAATGTATTAAGCCTTGAAGACCAAGTTAGATTTAAACAGACATTCTACGATGCAATGCCATTTAAAGACCTGGAAACAGCTGGCTATTCAGTATTAGGCTTAAAACATTATATGAAAGCTGAAGTACCACCAACACAGGTATGCAATGCAACAGAGAAGAGGAGTCAGTACGTAATTTTGCCATGGTAGCAAAATTTCTGGATCTCAACAAACTGTGGTCATGCAAGTATGGCTGAAAAAGAAACAATAAAATTGGCAGGTACATGTATGAGGTACCTATAGATTGTTCTCAGGAACAAAACAGTAGCCCATACTTTTCTTTATTGTTCTTCCGTGTCAAGAAAGGATGATGACATCCAGAAATTTTTCTACCATGTTATTGTGACATCACACTTCCCCTCTCTAAGCAAAACAGACTTTGTTTAGATACATACATGCATACAGTACACCTTTATTTAAACCTTTGATTCACAGAGTAGCTTTAAAACCTTATAATATAAATCTTAAAATGTATTCTCTGAGAAAGGAAAATAATGATACAAAAGAAAGAAAGAAAGGAAGGAAGAGTGAATGAAGGAAAGGAAAAAAAAAAGAGAGAAAAAGCACAAAGAGAAAAGGTCAGGTTAATGGCCTGGGTGTCTAAAGACAGAGACTCCTCATTCCAATTTTTTGAGAAAGTCCTGCCACATTTTAATGTCTCTATGGAAACCTGAATTTAGGCAGGAGTGCCACCAAGGAAACTTGATACCCTTAGATGGGTAATGCATTGTAAGAAGTGGCGGCCAGGGTCAATTATTTTGCAAGCAAATGGTCGGGTTCCAATCAGGGACTGGAGCTCATATAAGGTAGCAGATTTCCTGTTGGCCCACCAACAGATGGCTTCTTGAATGTAAGTGAGCTTACCTACAGGGAGGCGGGTAGGGGCATCCCAAGACTTACGGGGAGATAAAGAGCAGGCATCAGAAAGATGATCTGTGCTACCACAGGAACAGCATCCAGATTTAGGGAGGCTCATGAAGGTAAAGCTGGATGTCATGTTCGCCCCAATTGATGGAAAGGTTATAGGAGGCCTGCCTTTTGAACTCCAGATCAAAGATGTACCAAGCCATCTCTGGGAGTTTTTGTGCTGTTAAATCTACTCTACAAGAGGGATAGACAGAAACTATGACAGCGAGCCACCTATATCGATAGAGGTGATCTGGGGGCATGTAGAAGAGCCAGAGGAGAGAAAGGCAATAATCAGACCATGAATGCTCACCTTAAGGTTAAACCCTAATTCTCCTCTTGTTTGTGAGCAAATGTGAGGCAATTTGAAAGGAGAATCTTGAAGTTTATCATAACATTTGTGGCTATTTTTCAGGAACACCTTCATATTTACTGGAAGGCAGTACTCGCATCAGTCTGTTTAAATTTGTCATCAGTTAATAATACATTTTTTTCTAATGATATCAGATGATGCAACATAGAATATCTTATCTCCACCAAGACTTCTCTGAGTTCAATGAGATTTCTTGACTAAATATGAGATGACATTTCCATAACTGTGAAGCAACTCTCCTACAAATGTAGAGACTTTGTGTACATGTGCTTTTATCTAAAATGATGTCAAATTTTTATTAGTTACTACAGAAATTATTAGAAAGTCAAGTTTTGTTCCCACCTACACAAAACGTGACTGACTAGAGTCAACGAGTACACATAAAGCATGTCTCTCATAAACATGGTTGAAATTACATTGTTCTCATCAGCTGCTTGATTCAAACTTGTTTCATGCATGTTGCATAATAAGTTCATATGGATGAAGAAATTTGAAGGCAGTTATCATTCATTAGAAGAAAAGAATTTTTGGGACTATACCACCCATGAATTATGAATTACTGAGTTTGTTTAAAATGCAATATCTTGTAATGAAGACAGCAAAAATTGTTTTCTTCTGGTTTAAATGCAACCAGGCCATCTACCTGCGTAAGGCTTGATAAGTAAGCAGATAAAGCAGAATGAATGCTACATGTACTTTATTTTCAGTTTATGATGTAGGTGCTGTAGAAGTAGTAAAACCAGTCTCCACATTTGAACTGAAAAATTTTGTTTCCTGATAGTTCAAGCTCAGATTCACCCCCCCTCCCCCCCGCCTCCTGCTTACTTCAGCCACCCACTTTGACATGTTTCTGAGCAAAACTCAAACTATATGTAGGTACATTTCTGTACATCTTGAGGTAGGTTCGGTCATGCTTGAGTAACCAAGTTTTGATTATCATACGCACAGTACACCACATGGTGTGAACAAGTTTCACTGTGAAACATGTTTCATTCATGATCAGACTACAGTCATGTGAAATGTATTTTGTGCCAGTGTGAACATTCTTGTTCTTGTCTTGAGTTCATCACCCATTTTTGTTCTTCTTTTGTTCGTCTTAACAGGATGTCTGCAGATTTGCTAACGAAAATGTAGACAGTAGCAATGTGAAGTCAATATTCTTTGCATCACTTATCAGTAACACTCTTGGCAATTGTAAGGTATGTGTGTGTGCGTGTTTGTGTGTGTGTATTACACTGTAATTGCTTCTTGTGGACAGTAAAAGGAAAGGTCAGATGGAAATTTTGTCAGTTGTGAGGAATCCATGTTGGCTTAGCTGTCTCAGTGTCATTTTTTTCCTCATTAATGATGCTCTATTTTACTTTGCACTTTTTCAGTTCACTGTCAGTGATGAAGGCAAGACAACTTTGTCAGAGGCAATTAAAGAGGGAACAGACATGCCAACTCTTTATTATGCAGTAGCAGCACAGAAGTATCTAGGAATCCAAGGTAACAGATCAGATTCTCAGTATGCCACAAATGTACCTGCTATGTAGCCACCAGTACTGCCTGCAATACTGCTCTGCCAGCAATAAGAACATAGGCTGCCGGCAATAAGAAACATCGCAGGTCTTTACCCCTGGCGTGCCTACCACGTTGGACTTGAGTCATCTTCACAGGCATGTCATGGTAAAGACTGGGATGGCATCTGTTGCCAGTGGCTTCTGAAGAGGTTTCAGTCGTACCCTATTTATTCGATTAACTGCCCTGAGTGCTTATTACATTTTTGGACCTTGATTGTGGGCTCTTATTCGAGGTGGGTGTTTGTTCGAGGCTTGGTGCTTAATAACTTTTTCTGCCTTTAAGATGGGCACTTATTCGGGGTTGGGCACTTATTCGAATAAATACGGTATTTAAACCAAAGAATTTTATGCAAAGATTTAAAAGTTAGATTGACCATGAATGTTGGCAGCTTTAGCATGTCCTAGAAGTAAAAAGGGTTTAGAGAGATGTCTGCCTAAGAAAAGTCCATCTAAAATGCAGTCTTATTGAAAATGAATTTTGTTGTTATTAGTTAATACTGGAGAGGTAATCAAGGCAGTGAAAGCAGCCATCAATTCAGATGAAGACAGTATTTCAGGGTAAGAAGAAATCCAGTAATTCTGGTAACCTCATTTATTTTCATGGCCACTTGAAAAAAAAATGAAAATAGCTGCTAAAATATTCCAATAATGATGTTACAGTAAAACTTCTTGGATACAGACACCAAAGAGACAGACCCAAGTTTCTGCATTACAGAGGTGTCTGTATTACAGTCAAACCTTATGATACAGTCACCAAAGAGATAGAGCCAAGTGTCTGCATTACAGAGATGTATTACAGTCACACCTCCTGATACGGACACCAGTGAGATAGAACCAAGTGACCACATCACAGAGGTGTCTGTTTTACAGTCAAACCTCCCGATACAGACGCCAAATGGACAGAGCCAAGTGTCTGTATGACAGCTCTGGTGTCAGTATTACAGTCAAACTTCCTTAATGTGGACACCAAAGGACAGAACCCAGTGTCCACATCACAGAGGTGATAGGATATATGAACACCAAAGGACGGTACCAAGTGTCCGCAATACAGAGTTGTGTGTATCACAGTCAAACATGATACAGACACGTAAGGAACAGAGCCAGGTGTCCGCATTACAGCCCTGGTGTCAGTATTACAGTCAAACCTCCTTAATATGGACATGTGACAGAACCAAGTGTCCACATCACAGAGGTGTCCGTATTACAGTCGAACCTCCTGATAGAGACACCAATGAGACAGCCAAGTGTCCGCATCACAGAGGTGTCCGTATTACAGTCGAACCTCCTGATACAGACACCAAAGGGACAGAACCAAGTGTTCTCATCACAGAGGTGTCTGTATTAGAGTCAAGCCTCCTAATACAGAGACCAATGAGACAGAGCCGAGTGTCTGGATTACAGAGGAGTCTGTTTTGCAGTCAAACCTCCTGATACAGACACCAGTGTGATAGAGCCAAGTGTCCGCATTACAGAGGTGTCTGTATTACAGTTAAACCTCCTTAATACGGACACTAAAAGTCAGAATCAAGTGTTCACATCATAGAGGTTTTGAGGAAGGGATTGTGTGAAGCTTGGAATCATTGGGACTAAGGAATCTGTCTGTAATAAATAGGGGTCCATACTGTAGAATTTTCCATAAGATAGGTGTGACTGTGTATTTTATAACCTTCAAAGACAACAGTTATTAGTAGATGTATATTTTGTTTGCAAGTGAGTCGATGAAAGTAACTCAGAAAAGGCTTTTTTAGTAATTTGTCCAAGACACACTGAATGTACAATGAATGTACAAATGTAACTTGAACAAATTAGCCTAACAATGTTTTATTAGTGAAGTTAAGTTGTCTTCATTCATTGCAAAAACAACCAAAAATACATATATTTGCAGTTTCATGTCACATTAGTTTTTATGTACTTCTCAGCTGAACAGGAACATTTTCATAAGAATACATGTAATTATTATTCTTATTGTTGAAAATGCATGTGCACTACAATGTACGTAGTATTTGGATCTGCCTGTTATTACAGTGCCTCTTTGCAGTTTTCTGGAGTTGAACTTACTTATATACACATATCATTTTATTTTAGGGCAGCATATGCCATGCTCATTGCTGCAAGGTTACCAAAGGACACTGATGTTTCTTTCATCACTGAAATGATTGAGGTATGTAATTAGCCTTTTAATTCTCAGAGGGATCAGATTTATAATATTTGTTTTGCAAGTAATGATGACAGACTTTATATCAAATATTATTTAAAAATAGTGTCATTAGGAATTGCAGCCACATGGAAGTTCCCCTCAGTGAAATGGCAAGGGCTGGGAAGACTATTTACCATTGCAGATATGGTGCATAACTGTATTGAATGGTGCATTTTACCCATAACATCACAATGCTTGTTTTCTATGCCAACAACAACAGTCCTACTCAGGACTACTTTCATCCGGACGATCAAACTCAACCTACTTTTTACATCCTGTCTTTGATAACCTGCTTTCCTTTATTCCAGCAACATTAATTTTGTCGTTGATAAGACTGTTGTATTATAAGAGGAAATCATATTACTAGTTGACCATTAGCTGGTCCTTTTAATTTTTTTTTATCTTTTGTACTGTAGGACACCGTGGCTCAAGCTGATGAAGTTGATAACAAATATCTACAGGTACAACTGTTGATAATAATAATAATAATAATAATAATAATAATAATAATAATAGGCTTTATTTAAGGAGGATAAAACACTTAAAAACAGTAGTCCTAAGACACTGATGACTCTGTGGCCCTCAAAATTGATTGTATTTGATTGTATGGCCTTAATACGATATGATTGTACGGCCTTTGTGATCTGCTATACCCACATTTTAATCAAACTCAATTGAATCTGACATTTGAGACATGCTTCCCGTCCCAGCTGATACAGTTTATTGGTCATGGTCTGACTTTATCCTGGGTTGAATTTTTTCCTTTGTTTTTAAGTATACGTAATATATTATTCGTAAAATTATTGTAATCTATGGTTTCATTGAGTTTAATAACTAACACAAAGAAATTTTATAAATTTTATACTTGTTGAGTTATTGAAATTTAAATAAAATGTATGTACTTGAACAATTGACATTACATGTATACTCAGTATTTTGTTTTCCAATTTCTGTACAGTTTGAAGGTGGACTTTTGGTGACTGCAAAAGTTGTTTATGCTACATATGCCTTGTCAGAGTTCCTGGGAAAAGCTCCAGCTATCACTGAGGTATGTGGCATTTATTCCTTTTAATACATCTGCTTTGTTTTGTTTTGTTTGTGTATTGGTTGATTTTGTAAGTAAGTCTGTGTATTTCCTCAGTAAATCCAATACCAATTTAAATGAAGATAATTATTATGGTTGTTGCAGTGGTCATCACAATTATTTAAGCAATTGCAAATAACTCTCCCAAAATTTTGGGAGTTCAATGGGATTTGAACCCATGGCCTCTGTGTTAGCACTGCAGTTCTCTACCATTTGAGCTATGGAGACCCATACATTGGGAACAGGCCTATTTGTTGAGTTGATCTTAACCCATGAAAGGAATGAAACATAGAATGTAGATAAAGATGGTGTGAACTGCGGAAATGCCCATTTTTTTATGAAGATATGATTGTCGCAGTGGTCATTGCAATTTATTTGCAATTGCTTAAATTGCAATGACCACTGCAACAATCATATCTTCTTTAAATTTGTAGTTCCGCAGTTCACATCATCTCCATTCTATAAATCCAATATCATGATAAAACTTGGCCTGGTTGTTGCAGTACTTGTTGCAGCCAGTGTTTCATTGCAGAATGTCCACTTTACTTACTGAATGATGTGGCAAGTGCAGTTTTTTTGCAAGTAAACATTTTTACCTCCAGTGTGAGGTTTTGCTTTGAGGAGATCAGTTTAGGTTTGTTTCTCATTAACTCTGGTTGTTTACCTTTCAGGAACAAGTGATCAAGTTTGCAAACTACCTTCTAACAAGAAAACATGTTCAATCTGTGAAAGACACTGCAACACTGCTTATAGCCCTTGACCAGCTAAGCAACAATCCAGTGAGTTACATCCTGTTTGTCCTTGTACACGTACATTCATCCACCATGATGTTAGTCTTGCTTATTATACTCGAAATGCCTCAATTAGCTTCCACCTTCAAATTACATTGCAATTGCAATTACATTAGCATTGCTCAGAAATTTTGGTAATCCAGGGTAGTAATAAATTCAAGTATTTACAGTACTGTCAACTCCCCCATAGCGACTACTTCTCGTAACCGACTGCCTCCCTTAAATCTTTACAGTCAAACCAGTTCAAGCGTTCCCGTCGCTAACGAACTAATGAATTCATTCACGGAAAAATGATTTTGTTTGTTGATTCAATAATCCATTCATAAAATGAATAATCCAATAGTCATATTTAGCCTCGATTCCATAATCGAATGTTGATTCGATTACTGTTTTTTGAAAAATTACACTTTCCACAAGTTGACCTCAGAATTTTGTCTTTTCCTCTTTTTTTCTGAGAGTCGAGTGCTGGCGAGTTCTGAATTTCAAACCCAAACAAACTGTTACATGTAAGCCAATTTTCTGCCAATAATCAGTGCAACAGACCTAGGCCTGACCTCTTAGAAAACACGACGGTCAAACTGTGGTCAGTGTATGTGCGGTGATTGGTGGATTTCGATCCTCGGCCTTTTTCAGTTTCTTTGCGTTTGCAGTCTGTCTATTCTAGCTGTTATTTTGATTAAAGGCAATGAAAAACGCAATCGTAAATGGCAGGAAAAGGGAAGCAAATACGATTGAACACAACAGACAAGAATAAAGAACAGGTAGATTTTGTTCATAAACCAAATCAACATTTGATTATTGAATCGAGGTACAATTTGACCATTGGATTATTCATTTTATAAATGGATTATTGAATCAACAAACGAAATCATTTTTCCATTAATGAATTCATTAGTTTGTTAGCGACGGGAACGCTTGACCTGGTTTGACTGTAAGTCCTGATAGTGACCAACATCAATTTTCTCCTAACAATATCCATATGTTGCCAAGAGAAATGGTTATGAGAGTTAATACAATGATCAATAAAGAGAAAAATAATGCGTTGATATGCTATCAAATTCTTTCAATTAATTTGTGAAGGAAATGTATGGATATCAGTTTGGAGAATTTGTAAGTGGATGTCGGGTCTTAAAGGGTTAAGCAACCACTTTGAAAATAATGTTTTTGTTTCTCAGTCAAATACTGTTTATAAAACTCTCTCGTAAGCGACCACTAGTTAAATTTCTTACATGATGGTGACCACTTTTTAGGCCAGAAATTTGACATGTTTTGTTTTCTGTTTCTGGTACATGTAAGCGACCACATGCACCCAGCTTGATCATGAATGATTGTAAGAAAACCATTGCTCGAATGTCACAAAAGTTCAGTTATTGATAGCGCTGACCAAGCATGCTGATATATTATAGCAGTCTACTTACCAAAAAAATGGCTGTTATTTGATCTGTAGGTAAAAAAGTGGATGGTAACGTTGGAGCAAAATGTTATGTACATGTACAAAGTTTTGACAGTTCCAAGCGCTATTTGATATAATAAGATTATTTCCATTTGTCTTTGTGTACATTAATCGGTTCAGTTTGAGCTTATTTTCAACCACTTTGTCTGGCAACAAGCTAAAAGGATGTTTACTTACAAGAGAGTTGACTGTACATATAGTAATTTAATCTTAATTTTCCTGTTTTCAGTTCCATGTCCCAGTTGTAGTGCAGCTTTATGGGTCCCCAGTTGTTTCTGATGATCAAAAGATGGTCAAGGTTTGTAAGACAATTTGTTATCTCTAAAGAAACATGCCCAACATACTCTGAAACTCCTACATTTTGGCTGAAGGTCCTATTTCATCTTGTCTGTACATGTACATGTACACGTAGATAATCACTTTAACATTTTAATTTTGTCTTATTTTGGGCTTAAACTAAAAACAAAATTAAAATTGAAAAAATATAATGTTCAATGAATACTTGCAAGGGAAGGAATTTTGAAGTCTGATTCTTTTCTTCTTGCCAGTGGCAATGTGAAGTTTCATCTAATCTGAATGTTTATTTCAGGTCCGTGTAACTAATGTCATGGACAAAGCACTTGGTAAAATGACAGTGACAGCCACGTCAGCTGAAGACACTGAAGGTACAACAGTACTGAGCAACAAAGTGTTCACTGCTGGACCTGAAGAGTAAGTGCACTCAGTTATTTCGAACCAGATATAAAATGCTCAGTTAATTCAGCAGTCAAAATAGGAGGGAATCGTAGCAGAATGAAGTTATATTATTCATGGTAGAACTTAGTACATTACAGATACATTCAGTTTTTTTCTGCACGTGTTGATTGTTAAGACTGTTCTAATTAAAAACTTTGGTAGTAGTTCTGTGAATATTGTTGTTAAATAGATAAAAGTAGTTGCTTTATTTTTGTACACAGTTAAAATAGATTAATCTCGTAGCAGCTAACATTCCGACAGACCCTTGCTTACTAGTATTCGTAAATACAAATTTACTTGTTTAGTTGGTAATGTACCAATTATATTGATGTGCTGCAATGTGCCTTTAAGTTTGCATTTGTGGCACACATTTTCCCAGAATGCATATTATTACAGATGTACAAATTACTTACTTTTGCTTGGGAAGGAATGGGCAGCTTATTCATACATGTAAAGGAATAATAACCCAAATTAATACATGTAGCTATAAAGCTAACAAATAATGTAGAAAGCATAGATTTTTTTCTCTAAACTAATGATAATTACTATTAAAATGAACATTGCTTTTTGCATGAGTTGATTAAACTATTAACTTAAAGTTACAAGTTATAAACCATTCCACTGTAGTGACTTCATTGTTATTGAGACTGATCTTGGGCGAGGCATGTTTGCAGCTCATAGGTAAAGTACATTGTAATTCTCAAATCAAGTTCTAAAAATAGTAAAATGAAATGTCTAAAATGTAGGTTTTAGGAGCAGTGTAACCCTTTTAGCTTTGAAAAAATGTCATAAATTTTAATATAATAAAAAGTTAAAACTGTGTGAATATTACCTTTAAGAGTAACACTAAAAATCTAAAATAAAATGATAAAACAATAGTTTATTAAAATAATGAACTAGTAACGAAGTGTTAAAAATTTCAAACAATAATTGAATTTTGCAATAGTGGTATGTCAGTCTTCAGTAACAATCAATCATTTATAGTAAACCTTAAGCGATGCAATAAGTGATTATAACAAATATAAACATTAAAACTTGTGTTTTGCCTTTAAATGGACTCATTGTGCAGTTTTAATCCACTGACAACCCTTTGCCGATACATATTTTTTCAGGTATATTGTACTTTACTGTAGGACAACTTGTCAGTTTTCCATGATATGATTGTAGTCTGTTTGTTTTTTAGCTATGAGTTAAATTTCATGACATCAAAACCTGGTCCTGGAGTATACACTGTCAATGTTGGGTAAGTCAAGTTTGCATTTTGATATAATAAATCATCATAACCTTTTTCACAGGGGGTTCATTAAGGTTTTGAACAGGAGGGCAACTGAGTTTGACACCCGGGCAAACAATTGGCAAGGCCCGGAGGGCCTTCCCCCCCTAGGGGGGTCGGGGGCATGCTCCCCCGGAAAATTTTGAAATTGTATAGTTGCAGGGATGTGTTTTCCTGCATTTTGAAGTTGCAGACAGTGACTTTCAACAACCAAAAAAAGATAACTTTTCTAGACAATTTAGTAATGATTTGATACCAAGAGTTTTCGCTAGAAGGTGAATCACAAAAGTATTAGTTTAACATCTTGTCTTGAAAATTTCAATGACTAGACGGGAGTCCTGAGCACTGTTTTAACGTGAACGCACCGAAAATTAATTCATTGGCGTAAACCATAAGACGAATAAAAAATCACGCTTCGCTTCATTGAACGTGATGATTAAGTCATTCAATATATACAGGCAAGTAAAAGGTTAGATCACAAAGAAGTCTACTCTCCTCTTGGCCTTTTCTCTACTGGAGGCCCTTTGGTTGAAGCCGAAAAATAATCCACTATCGAACACGTTAATTTCACGTGGTCGTTTATGAAGTACAGTTCTTTTCGCAATGTGTTTATGGGGCGATTCTTGTATTTAACACATAACGAACGAGGAGATCTCATGCCACGCGTAATAAAGTGGAAACTGCACGGCAAAGTATGTTTTACACTCGATAAGACTCATCAAGAATAGGGCACGATTGTAACTTAAAACTGTTTATAATCGTTCCTTGTATTAAAAAGGAGTTCTTTGAGATGTAAAGCAGCCGGGCAAAGTCGTGTTCACAGCCGGTCAATTTGCCCGTTGCCCGGCCCTTAATGAACCCCCTGTTTTCATAATCTCCGTCATCTTCATCAGACTCCATCATCACCTTGATCATCATCATCATCATCATCATCATCATCATCATCATCATCACCTTGATCATCATCATCATTATCATTATCCTGACCATCAGCTTTATCTTTATCATCTCATTACCATCACTGTAATCTTTTTTCAATTTTGGACAGGCTGGAATCCTGGCCGTATTCATTGTTGTTGTTATTGTTGTTTATCAACTGGCTTGACAGCGATTGCTTGTTGTCAGTCATCTTAATTTTTGGCATGTATTGAAGCAGCAAATTATGTGTTTGTTATCAGCGTGAAACCACACAAAGAGGACAAGCGTCTTATTGGCACCACTTCTGGCCAGGTAAAACTAATTCACTTGTTGCTGTGCTTAACAACAACTTGTGTAATGGCAGCTTGCTTCTCTTTCTTCCAGTGATATATTAATATAAGGCTTTTGTTTGGTTAAAATTACATTTCTGAGGAACTGCTCTCTTTTGGCAGGTTAAAGTTAAAGTTGTCACAAAAGTAAATGTTGAAGACGTGGAATTATCAGTTGTGGACAAAGAGCAAAACATCAAATCCAAGACTACCAGGTAACTGTCCATTTCTTCTTTCTAAAAACGTTTGTTTTGCAGTAAATTGCTCTGTGAGTGATGGGGATAAAAGTTTCAGGATTATTGAAGTATTGCGATAAGTTTCCCCTTATCTTGCAAACAACAGTCATCTCCCTTGGTTGTTGTTCAAGGGAAAATTAGCTTGCAGGGTTTTCAGTAAGATTTCAAGTTGCTGGGTATGTGCAAATGATAGGCCAGGAATTGAAAAGGTAGGACGATATGTTGGTTCTATTTTCCTTTTGTTTCCTTTAACCCTTTAAACCCTAAGATCAAAATTTGAATTCTCATTTGTTGCCCCTAGTCATTTCCTACAGAAGAAGTGGGAGAAGTTGATAAAATATCAAGCAAATTCATCTTGTTTGATCATGTCTGTAATCCTCATGACCACTCTGTTTTACAAAGCATTGATATTACAGGAAGAAATTTGATGCTGATTACTATTATGGCCTAACGGGTTAAAATGAGGCTAGGATCCTGCTCATAGTAGCTGGGGAAAATCTCCCGTCCCCACCCCTTAGTAATTAGGTTAAAAGTAAAGGTAAAGCAACCATGATATTTTATGTCAATAATTTGTGGCAGTAATTCAACTGATAAACTTGAGCTCAATGGTGTGCTCATTGCAATCCCTCTCTCCATCAGTGTGTCATTTTAAAGTTCAGGAGCTTAGTGTCCATATCAGCACATACACCTGTGGGTACAGCTGATTATAATCTGAAAAAAAAATAGGTGCACTCAACTGAGATTAGGAATATATGTATGCAAAATGTAGCTGAAGTCAGTGAAATTAGTAAGTGATGGTAGACATCTCGCTCCTTGCTTGTAACCTTCTTGATGGGAAAAATAGATAGATGGGATAGATGGGAAAAATAAACAACTAACTACTGCATTTTCCTTCTTACTGAAAACACAGAAAATGGCATTTCTGAGACCATAAATTTCAGACCCTCCTATTTTGGAGTGCCTCCGGCGCTGTAACTTTTTTCCGGTGCATATGTTACTGGTCAATTTGATTTCAGGTTAATTTTGATTTAACCTAGGTTTATTCTTAATTTTCTTTGTTCCCTAGCCCTAATTCATGAAAATTAGGGCTACAAGACAAAGGAAATTGAGAATCAACCTAGGCTAAAAAAATTTCACCTGAAGTCAAATTTGACCTGTAACACATCTTTAAAATCTCACACTATTCTCCGAGGGTATTGAAAGCAAGTGAAAGCTCTACTGTGAAGAGCAAAGTTGAAACAAGGATGTTATTTCACTGGGAATCTGGGAAACTGTACCAACCTTGTTCCTGATAGGTGCAACCCTGGGTATGGTCCCAGCATCACTCTTATTTCTGGTTCATTACTTTACCTTTTATGTGCTGTTTTTTCAGTGTCAAGTATCCTGCAGCCATTACCACCGTTATAGAAGCTGACTACCACCAGAAAGTTGTGATGAAATTCTCCTTGAAGAGTGTTTCATCTGGGGATCTGTTTACTCCTCATCAGGCATTTGTTAGACTCACCAATGAGAAAACCAAACAAGAGATCTTCTTTGTTGCTGAACCAGAGCCAAGTAAAGTGTTCAAGTTTGATCTGGTGAGTGAGAGCTAGCTCTGCCATTTATACATTATTTTCAGCTTCTATTTAACAATTATTCCATGAGTGCATGTTGAATATGAAATGGTAGATAGCCAACGAGGCTCATAGCGCCAAGTTGGCTATAATTATCTCATATCCAACAAGCGTGAGTGGAATAATTGTTTTATTAAAAATGCCCACAATTTTTGTAGAATTCTTCCATGCATCATTTTTTCCCTGCTTTCAATAATTTTTTCTCTTTTGTTAATATTCAGGATGTTGGTGCCACTGCAAAGGATTCTTTTGGTTCCCTTTCTGGGAAATACAAGATGGTGAGGGACAAAGTGATTTAAATAGTACAATCCTGCAACCCAATAGAACTTTCTCACATTCCTGTGAACAAAGGCACGTAACTACTGAATAATGATTTGTGTCAAATTATCTACCCAAGCCTCAACCTTGTTTTGTTGTTTATGATCGCTGTTGTGGAATGCAGAAAAGCTCTTTATCTCCTGGTATTACAGCTTCCATCATATATGTAATTGAAATTCAGTTACTAACGTCTGCGTAGCGGCACTGATATCCTTGCTCTGGGGCCCAATGGACTAAACAAATTACCAGAAGTGCATTTTGAATTTCTCTTCATCTTGATTGGCAAATCGGCAATGGGTTTTTTAACTGGCCAATCATGTCTTGTACTCAAATCCTGGTACACTGCTGGGTACCCAGAACAAGGATTTTTGCAGACAGACTTAGCCTGTGTACAGCCAACCCCGCCCCTGAGAAAAAAATAGATGAAGGGGCCCCTTCTCTGATTTTTTCTGAGGGAAGGAGGCAGCTATACACAGGCTAGACAAACTTAAACCAGAGTTTAGTTGTGATGCAGGTAATAGTATTGATGGTATTAAGGAATCATAAAGTTCTATTTTGGTAGACCTAGTTAGCTGCTTTACTTCATTATAAAGCAACTCATCACTTTGAAGGGCCCAAAAATGGTATTAATTTCTGTTTCTTGTAAAGTAATGAAAAACAAATACAGTGGTACCTTGTAATGGCACTGCCAAAGACATCTTATTTAAAATAATAATAACACTATGGGATTTCCTTCAAAGACTTGAATGTTAAATCTGTCTATTCACTTTTGTAGTATAAGTGAAAATTCTAGTTGCAAAGATGGTTCAAGATTATTTTTTAAAGATTTTTTTTCATGATTTTCTGATTTCATCTCTTTTCAAGGATCTTATTGTCGGTGATGCTGTGATTCAAAATCCTTTTGAGTGGAAAGTGGTGAGTGTAACTTTTCTTTCTGTTTGATGCTCATTTGTTGTAAGTCACTGTTACAAAATCAACTTATGTGTTAATAAAGGTTTAAAGGCTTGTTTATAATGGAACGTACACTTAACTTATCCAGCTAGTTTACAGGCACTCCACTCAGATACTTAAAAACAAATAATTCAAATACAACATAACAGGATTTATAACCCCAGCTGGCAGGAGGCAACCAGTTGGCTATTTACAAGCGTGGCCAAGGATTTGAACTAGGGAAGACCAAGAACAAATCCAGCAAGTGGCCAGAGGGGGACTTGATCCCAGGACTGCTGGATTGCGAGTCCAACGCGCTGACCACTTGGCCACACTGCCTCCTTCAATCAATGTTTTGATTTCTTTGTTTTAGGGTGTTCTGTCATTGACATTTGCTGAGGACCCAGCCAAATCAACCAAGGACAAGGAACATATGTACAATGCCAGACCTGAGATTGAGGTACTGTCAAGCCTTTCTTTTATTTTTGTTTGGTGTTTGAATTAAAAAATGCACCTGCCATGTGTTGTTAGAACTCCTGGCATGCTTTTCTTGAGTTACAGGACTTAGTCTTTTTCAAGTTTTATGTTGGCTTAAAGTGGCTACAATGGAAGTCAAAAGAACTTGAGACACAATGCAGCGCCAGATCCAGACCTTGAGATAAGGGGGAGGCCTAGTCATCAAGATCCTAACATGGGGGGGTCCCCCCCCCCCAATTTTTTTCGGCCCTTCAAGCCTCAGTTTGGTCTAAAAATAAGAGGGGCTCTGGCGCCCCAAGCCCCTTCCCTCGATCCGCCACTGCGGTGGAAGAACCCTATCCAAGTAATATATTCCTAACAACAATGTTCTTTTTGGACCTGCTTTGGCTGCTTTGGGTTCATCTCTTCATAGCCCAACTCCCCCCCTCCCCCGGACAATGTTGTGACATCAGTGACATCAAACGGACTCATTTCCACCCATTGTGCTCAAAATTCAACATTGTTTCAGGGTGGGAGGGGGGGAGGTTGCCAGTTTTACTAATAATTATCACTGGAAAGGTCCCAACATATTTGATGTGCATTGTAAGTGATGCTATCTTAAGCAGTTTCAGCAGTTGCCAAAAATGTTCACAGATTTGACTGAAATTAATATGAAAATACCAGTTACTCAACTAAAGAATTCAATAGTAACACTAGGATCATAGGTGGGCAAAACTGCAGAAGTTCAATTGACAACAAATAAGATTCATTTAACTTGAAAAACAGCTTCTCTCAATTGCTATGAAGGTGACATACCATGCTACAAAAGCAGGACAAATGCAGTTTGCAGACTTATCTTTTAGATTTTATAAATTTTGAACTTGAAATAATTATGTTTTCCCAAGTGAATCAGTTCATTAAGCTCCATCCATTGTTGTTCTCAAGACGCAGAACCATCTGAATCTTAAATTACAGTTTGAAAATAATTATATTAATATTTTCATGTTCTTGTCTTTAATTTAGCACATGTTCCGTGTCCCAGAGAAGCGCCCCCCAAAGGCCGTCTCAACAGCCTTCACATTTCTCATCTTTGTCCCACTTGCTATAATGCTTATTGTGGTAAGTTTTCTTTGCCTTTATAGCAGTTTTTTTGATGGATTATTTTATTTAAGTTTACACTTGCTTTAGTGTTGAATTGCTTTCCTTCGTAGTTAGCTGCACAAATCTCATGTCACTCGATGAAGGGAAAAGCAATTCAAGACTTCACAAACTGGGGGAGGGGAGGGGGGAAGAAGAATATTGGCATGAGCTTTTGACACAAGGATTTCTGAGATTATTTGGGTCCAGTAGCGTTTTTAGTCATGATTGGTCAATGGTATCCAAGGGCAACTATAAATACAGTCATAGCTTACTATAGTCCACCCAAACGATAATCAGAAAAGACTGCAATCAGTCTCCCTTTTCCTTCAAATTTAGTGAGGGGAGTGCGCGCCTTCAGCCACGTGCGTGGTTATTTTCCTGTATTGTGCGTTTTGCTCGACAGACCAACAAAAAAAAAGATACACCTATTTGTCCAAAAAACCAAATATCTTCATTCTACAGTCAACTCTCTCTAAGACAGACACCTTTGGGACCGGCACTAAGTGTCCTTCTTAGAGAGGTGTCCATCTTATAGAGAGTCAAATAAAGGGAGTAAAGAAAGGCAGGGACCAACTCTAAGTGTCCGTTTTACAGAGGTGTCTGTCTTATAGAGGTGTCCGTTAAGAGAGAGTCGACTGTAGTAATGTAGTGGACAATAGTAACAGAGTGGCTCCCCCGTTTAACAAACCCCTATACAATAATGAACAAGTGGTTATAAGGAACAACCTTCTTAACGCTACTTGTAGTTCCCGTATGTAACATACCCTTGCCACTTCATTAGGGTTCAGGCCTGCTTTCCATTCACCCAAAATTCCGGAAATTTTGGTTAGAAGTCAGATGGAATAAACCTTTCCAGTTTGGTCCAACCGAAATATTTGGGAACTCCACTTTGACCAGTTTGGTCCCTTTCTATTTGACAAAGGTGTTGTCCCCAGTACAGCTATTCTTTTTCCTGCATAACCCAAACGCCCGGTGGCTTGGGGGTCAGGTCTGTGCAACCGGAATGTACCGTTCCATTGGGCACTTGGAATTTCCGAAATTTCAAACCGGAATTTTTGTTGAATGGAAAGCGCTCCAGGTTTCTTAACAATGTAACTTAGAGCACAGCCGTGCTATAACAGTATCGCCTTTTTTGCAAGTAATACAAGAGTGTGCTTACATATGTAAATGCTACATATAGTACGCTGTTAAAAAAATACTAAGAATTTGCACCAATCTGTGTAATATGTTACTAGTTTGTGATGTTTTTCTTCAGTTGAGCTAGTGACCTAAGATGGTGCTACAGAGATGATCTTATCTCCACCGAGACTTCTCAATTTAATGAGATTTCTTGACTAAAAATAAGATGACATTATATTGGTCCAACCACAGTTGTGTACATTTAAGAGATTTCAACAGCTTAGAAGGTCTGTCGTTGAATTCTGTGTGACCATCAAAATCAAAGCTATCAAGCACTACTTTCTTGTAGCACTGATTGTTATGCCACACAAGGTGGTTGAATTTTTTGACGTTTGTGCTTGAAGTGACCAGAACTTCTGAAAATAAAACGTTAAGGAATGTAATGCACCGTATGGAATCCCAGGCCATTGTCTGCTACAGGCCCGCAGTCCTCAAAAGTTACTTAATAAATGGGAAAAATAAGAACTGCGTACATGTATTTACAAGTATAGTGATTTTCCATTCGAAATATGTGATTCTTCTTTCTTTAAGCCTTTGCATGAAATTAAGAGTTCTAACTAATTTAATACATTTGTAAACTACGGGACTGTGGAAATAGTCGTTGTCCTTTAATAACTGATTTCAATAAATTTGTAGACGACAATGAGGACTCCAAACCTGCAGGATCGATGCAGGAACAGTTGTCAGACCACTTGACTGCAGGAGGGGTCGTTCATGTACTTGATTTAAATAGATTTATTGCCTACAATACACCGTGACTGTGGGAGTGTCAATTAAAAACACATTTTCTTTTTATCACTGCGAGACAATTGCCTTTTATCGCTTCTAGGTGACCAGGTGTTCCGAAGTTGCTCCTGGATTTT
Organism: Porites cylindrica; assembly: GCA_964035525.1. Classification (NCBI taxonomy): domain Eukaryota; kingdom Metazoa; phylum Cnidaria; class Anthozoa; order Scleractinia; family Poritidae; genus Porites; species Porites cylindrica. Next base: position 13,333,724 of record OZ037781.1, on the reverse strand, counting down.
TAAAGACTGTTTTCTGTTTAGTCGACTTGAGACCTTCCATCGGTTTTAATTGTTAAAAACTGTGACTTTTGTTTAACTTTCAGTGGATAAAATTGGGAGCAAATCTATCAAATTTCCAGTTTTCTCTTGGTGGAATTGTCTTTCACCTTGGACTGGGAGGTAAGTATCTCCAGAGTGACTAACATCAACTTTCTCTTAACAATATCCATACGTCATCAAGAGATGGTTTATGAGAATTAATAAAATGATCACCAAAGGGAAAATGCTTTGATCTTTGTACAAATTCTCTTAACCAAACCTGAAGGAAATGTTTATTATGCTCTACAAGGTGGCTCTAACTTTTGAGTCTGTGGATTAAATCCTAATGATTGTGTGACCATTCAAATGGAAGCTGCTGATCAGCGCTTTCTTGTGGGACTGTTTGAATCGTAAATGCGAGGACTCAATTGGAAGCTACTTAGCTGTTCTTTTTATTCTTAATCAGGTTAATCTTTCTTTTGAGACTGTTGATGAAATCCTTAAGTGTCATTGTATCAAAAAAAGCTTCTCAGGATAATTAAAAAAAATGTAGGTCGTGCTATACTGTGTGGTTCTGAGTGTGGCAGTTTTATTCATACACGTAGTTTTGAAGGCTTTAGTGTGGTGAAGTTTTAAAATACTTCAATTTAACATTCTACCAAAATTAACTTACGGTATGCCATATTAGGACATTGTTCTAACATTTAAATGTTATTGCTTTTCTTTTTCAGCTATTTTCGTTCTGTACTACTGTTTCTTCGTCAGCCTGGTATGTTTTTGATTTTGTCATTAGGGAGCTTAAGCAACGACGACGGCGACGGCAACGAGAACGGCAAAAAAAGCAATAGGTTTAGATTGGTAAAACAACAACGTTACACGTGCATCACGCTTTTTTGTACATTTCTTTGCCGTCGCTGCACGACTACGACGTGAAAATGCCGATACGTTCTTCAGGTTTCCAGTTATTCTGTCTTCGGATACCTTCTTAAAACTTTTTGTGGCAGTACATAGATTATACGGTAATTAACAATTATTTGATGAGGCAGAGTATGATATGAAGAATTATGCAGATCTAGGGAGGCTGTTATCTGCCAACGTATAAGGCTGAGGCGGCTAACATTCTCTTTGATTAGCATAATTCATTACATCTTCGGAAAGCCGGCTGCTTCTTCATTGTTCGAATGTTTTTACAACTTGACTTCTCCGTAGAATGTACTCAAAACCATCAACAGCTCTTCAGCCGGTTTACGATATGAACGGATGTTTCTTTCCTGGCATTTGATATTTTAAAAAAAAGGAGTCGACGTCTTTCAGTAGCTTTTTGTATATTGCTGCGTAATTTTCCGTTAGTGATAAGGTTATTTTGATCTAAAGGGTTTTCTTTATCGTTCTTCTCACTATAGCCACTTAGATATTGACCGCGCCGTTTCGACCGCGTATTGCAGTTCTTCGTCGGGTGATACCACCGTGGTCACGAACCTCGCTCATGGATGATGGGTTTCGATCCCGACCATTGTTGGCATTAGTAGAGGACGAAATTGCAGTTCCCTCATTGCTCGGTTTATTTTCCTCTTACTAAGCTGTCCAAAGCTTCCCGTTTTGGTGACGTCAATCATCCAATAATAAAAACTCTACTTGACAAGTGGAGGATATCTTCAAAATTTTGTCTGTGTTAGCTCAATATAGAAAATTATTTTGGGATTTAGACTAATCAGAAACGGAGATATTGAATTTTCTTATTGTTCACAGAACATGTTCACGACTCTGAAAATCTTGGCTGTGATTGGTGGATTGACATTCTTGGGTGGCAACAGTCTTCTGAGCAACATCGCAGCCCGCAGGTGAGCTGGTGACGAGTTTTTATTCCAAGCCTCCAGAACAGTTTCTGTGGAGTTGTATTTCGTTCTTGTTTCAGAAGATTTAAAAGCAACATTGTCTTTCTATCTCTTTCAGGGGTAAACGTCCTGCGATGTAAAAGAATTAGGCTTGCTTTAAATTCTTCATTTTTACAACGTGTTTATTGTTCAATAAAGTAATTCTCTAAAATAACAAACCTCCTTTTTAACTCCTGGATTACGATTTCGGCTCGTGATTTACAAGCTTTCCTCGTGTTCTCCCAACATCCCGCGTGGGCTATCACGCCGGTAAACCCATAGAAGTGTGGTCTATTGCTTTTATAAATTAACTTTAAGTTTTCTATGAGTTTACCGGCACAATAAACCGTAGGTTTTTAACCAATCAGAACGTGCGCACTATCTCAGTTATTTTATAATGTTCAATAAAGTAATTCTTTAAAATAACAAACCTCCTTTTTAACTCGTGGATTACGCGTAGCGTAAGGAACTAGTTATTGTAATCACTGCCATATGCAAATGTGTCACCCAGGTGTGGACACTTTTGCAATTAGTTGGCTCGCACGAGAAGGCCCGTTCCGCGATCAAGAAGTGCTGAGCGTGCATTGTGCCCAGTGCTTTTGATGTTATGATTTCGTACCTTTCACAGGACGATAAGTGTCTTAATATGGACTTACTGTTTCAAATACAGATTATGGCCCACTTTGAGACAGAAGTTTACAAACTTTTGAAGTGTTTTGACTCGTCCAGGCCATAAACATGACGACGAGAAAGAAAAAAAATTCCTGCAAGCGCTTGTCGGAAGAAAAAATTGCATGCAGCACAAATGTAATAGAAAGCTTATGGGAAAAAAAGGGAAAAAATATCCTGCCCACCAGATTGCTAGGGAAAAAATTCTTGATGATCAGAAATCACCCACCCCTCCCCTCAAGAGTTAAATGGTCGCCCCCTTATTTTCCTCGAATATGCCTTTCAATTCTTCATAAATAAAACTCTACCAGCTTCAAACAGCGTCTACCGGCAGAAATGGGCAAAAATCTTAAAGATAATTAATTTAACATCTTTTTATGTTTAACCTTAGTTGTCGTGGCGCAATAGATAATGCGTTGACTTAACCCGTTAATGGTTCGGGGTTCGACTCCCGCCGGAGGAATTTTTTTATTCTTACTTTTTGGTCGTTTTATTTTTGTTTTGTTTTGTTTTGTTTTTTAGCATATTTTCATATTTTGACAGACTTAAATTATACCGGTAGACTAATTGCAAGTTCATTAGCAGCTTTCATTTCTAAAATAATTAATCCACGAGTTAGCCATAGACACCCTTTGATTGCTCTTAGTGTATAGACACTTACAATTGCTTTGTCGCCTAGAGCCTTGACCACGTGCACTGAAAATCTCGGCTAAAGTCTCAGTTGGTACAGTTCATTTCCCCAGAGGATAGACCTATTCATTCCGACCTGTTTCTTCTCTCAAATGAAACACTCCGGACTCGTCCAAATGTTCCCCAAATTTCGGAAGCAAACTTGCTCTAAATGTCTCTATCCGTGCCCTCGTGGGAGAAGGACAGATTTACCCAACTTTTGATGGCCACACTTTCCATTCTCCCTTGACCTCAGTAAAGACAAATTTCATACAAATCTGCCCCTCTCCCAGATCGTCTGTTTGTATTCTCTGAGATTCTGGGAGACACGTGACTAGCCTAAGTCAAGTTTACTGTTAAAGTTTACTGCGGGGACTAGGAGAAAGGATAGTCGGACGTCACCCCTCTTCCCCAGTCCCTCTCTTTCTCAGTTATGTTTGCAGCATTAAAAGAAGGAAAAAAGCCTTATGAAAGAAACGGATATTAGAACAGGTAGATACATAGATACATTGTTTATTGCAAATGATTTCTAATACAAAGTCCTATTAAAATTCCAGTAGTTTGCAAAATTGACGGAGGAAAAATAGCAACAAAATTTTGCGCTATTTCCGAGTTTCAAAATCCCTCACTTTCAAAATGAGGCTAGGTGCAAAAACTTTTCTTGTGAAAATGAGTTTTCATTGTACGAGAATATCAAAGCATTTTCTTAACAATTTCTTCGCTCTTAGCCTCGCTTTGAAACAGTGTTTGCGCAACTTGGTAATCGCTTATGCGCCCTTTTCTAAGTAAAACTCTAGAATATTGCAGGCGGTTATAAACGTTGCTGTTTTTGCTGTGCAGTTGACAACTCCTCCTGCTTTGTTTGGCCATAACTGTATCGCTGTTGAACGCTCAAATCTATTTAAGGGTATAAACGCTGAAAACGCTTTCTTAGCTAAAAACATGAGGAATTAAAAATAGCTTGTCTCCAAATGTACACCGTAATTTTTAGGGAGTTATTATAACTCCAAAAATGGAGTAAAAAGTTTTAGGTACAGGATAACCCCTTTTTGGGGGTTATTTTAACTCCTACTTTAACTCCGAATTTGGGGTCATTTTTACTCCTGAAAAACAGTTCCCGGTCTGGAGTTAAAATTACTCCGAAATGGGGTTACTTGTACTCCTTACATGGGTTGTTTTTACTCTTTTTGGAGTTAATTTAACTCTGAAAGTGGAGTAAAAATTTTAGGTACAGGATAACTCCTTTTTTGGGGTTATTTTAACTCCTCAATATCTGGGGTCACTTTTACTCCTGAAAAAGAGTTCTTTAAATTCCTTTTTGGAGTTAAAGTAACTCCACGAAAAATAACTGCACTGTAAGGAGTTAAATTAGCCCCACTAGAGGAGTTATTATAACTCCCTGAAAATTACAGTGTACAACCATCTAATTGACATACATTTGTATCGTCAGTAATATTTTATACGCTACTGCATTATACTACTTATTTAGTAAAAGCAGTTCTAACGTTTTAGCAGAACCTTCACATAATGCCATTGGTCTTGCAGTATTTTATATTTGGGCCTTTTCGTTAGTTCTCAATCGGAGCGCTCTCGGGAATGAAAGCGTTAAAGAGAAATTACTGGGACAACTCGACTACTTTCCCTAAAAGATTCACAGCTATGAGAATTTGCCAGTTGCCGGCCTTATTCTTGGATGATCACGTTGCGATCACATGAGGGATCTCTTCAGTTTCCCAGTCGTATTCAGATTGATTTGAATCGAGTAAGCACTTAAATGGATTCTCGCCATACACGTGATCTCCGCTTGACCTCTCAGAATCAAGGAGTACTCGTGCCCAGTATTCACGGTTCACCGACGGTTTATTACCCCCGAATTCCGCCGGCAGCTTTTCTTGATCACAATGATCGTGAAGATTTGCCATGTTGTTTCCATGCACGTGAATCTGAAATTTGAAAAAGGCAAAAAGTAAAGAAAAGATAGCGCGTGAAGAATTTTCCACTTTTGGCAGAATATTGACTGACAGAGCAAAGTCTTATCTCATAATAGATCTTAGGCACTAGGACGGCAGTACCCTGTTCCTGCTGGCTCCAAGAAAGTAGGGAAAGTGGATCGAGAAAAGTTGCGCGAAAACTGCGTGGGGGCTGGGGAGAGACGGAGTAGGGGACCCTGTAAGCATTGTTTTCAATAGCTCATTCTGGTATACCAGCTCCTGGTATACCCTATGATTGGTCAATTGTGTGAGTTTACTTCAACACTTATGTCAATCACTTGGCTTTGCGCGCGCAGAGTCTAACAAACATGTCGAGCAAGTGAAACTCTCCTACACCATACCTTTTGACGTTTTGACACGAGAAACGGTTTTTTCAGGACTTCCACGGGTTATAGTGGGTGGATTGAGGTATTTGAAAAAGGTGCTTACGGGCTCTCCCCTTTCTTTTCCCTCCGTTTTTCGCTCGTTCGCTTTTTCTCTGCTCGCTCGCTTTTTTTGCTCGTCCGCTAAGACGGCAGAGGAAAGAAGACGGCAAACCTTATGGGACAAATTCAAGATCTTTTTGTAAAATACCAGAACACAGTAATATCAAGTGAAGATCACGACAAAACACGCACGTAATAGTCCTGTCACGTTCGTAACGTGTAAACGTTTCTCCGTCGTCGTTTTTCTGCCGTTCTGTTGCGTAATTTTACTATAATTGTGCGAAACGACAGGCTCATGGCCAGCCTGCTATCCTGCAAAAACTGTGTGTATTGCAGGTCTAATGGCATTAATGCATCGGTTTTTCAACAACTTTGCGACTATCTAGAGGCGATTATTCATTATCGTCCACTGTCCTCGGAACATCTTTTGGTCTAAAACATAGGCAGCGTTCGCAGTTGGTACCCGGGCACAGTGGCTGAGTTACGGTACTCGCTATGCACTAATGTGAACACAACGTTTTTAATGGACCCGCGCTAGAATTTTGGCACAGTGTCGGTGCCCGAATACCATGTCGAGTCCTTGTACTCGGGCACAAAACAGGACACCGCGTCCCTGTGTGCACACCGTTAGTTCTGGGGCAGCCCACTGCTTAGGACTCGCTGCTAAGCTGATGTTTCAAAATGACGTCTGACAGGCCGAAATGGAGTAACTATGTACACAGTCACATATAGGACACTCAAGGTGTGAACACAACACTATTATGTTCCTTTGACAAGGCACTGATTCCCGGGTACCGAGTGTGGACAGCTCCTCAATTAGAATATGGTTTCGAAAGTGCATCTCAAAATCACGCCAAATAGAGTGGTGAAATCAAGAACATAGATTTATAATTCAAGTTCTTCACGGGTCACCCAAAACCTTCAGATCACGGACTAGTCACGCATCACGGGAATACCCTCAGAGAATATGAAACACACGTTTACAGCATACGTCGTCTTAACCATTCCAGCGAAAAAAAAACAAACATTCTTTTTAGCCCTTATCTTGGCATAGTCAAAGTCCCTTAGCTGTTCGATGCGGTTCAAAAATTATTTTTACAAGGCCTCACAGTATTGGCTGTGAAAACAATAGACATAGAAATATAATAATGACTCCACCCCCAGAGGTTTTTAAGAGCTGCGTACTAACTGCAAAAATTCGATACAAATTTGGCATGAAGAACTCGTTGTCCCTAACATTTTAAAGTATAAATATCGTGTTAATAAGTGACCTGATTTATCACGTGACGATTTTTCAAAAAAATCTTAAACAATTGACAAATAAGTGACGGGTTTAAGAAAAGAAATCAAGCAATAACAATTTTCTCATTCATATTCAGTATTAATTTCTAACACTTTACGTTTGAAATGACTGTCCATTGCACTTCAATTAAAACATTATGAGGGAAAACATCATTTTAAATGCCCAAATCTAACTTTGAATTATTCAAAACTTTAAATTCGCACTTCGCGTACATTCATTCCAAACGTAGAAAGTTAGGTATGTTTATCCTCTATCAGAAATGCCAATTTATTTAACCAAACAAAGTAAATTCGCCGCCAATTCGCCAATGTCCTTCATTTTCAATTTTTAGTCACGTGACAAGTGACCATAAATAAACGTTAAGGCACAAGAAGACCCCAAGATTTACTTTTAGGATAAAAATCATTTTGTTCTAGGCCTCCTCCGAACACACCTTTTCGCAGGATTAAACCCCTTGAGAAAAGATTACTTTAATGAAAAGGATTTGTTCCTAGCGCGTATCGGAATAGAGTTGTCACTTACCCGTTTCCAGATCTTTGTTTCAATAAATGGTTTCAGTAAAGTCAGAACAGCTCTCACATACCAGGGCTCGTTCACAAAATGGAAACCAAGAAACCTTGCTGGGTAGTGATCCTACAAAATTAAGGACAAAAAATTATTTACTTAATAGACATGTGGTTCAATGTCCTACCGAAAAGCTAAGAGAACGACGTCAACACCAGCAAATAACACCAGGGGCAAAAATTCCCTTATTAATAGATCGCCAGCCCAGACCTGAACAAAATTCATCTCGCTCCCCTTCCGAATCATCAAAATCTACAGATGTTGTCAAATATTAAAACTCAAAAACTGTCGGCATGTCTGACATTATGGGAAAAAACCCCTACCCCCTCAGTCCTCAGGGGGTTAAACAGGATACCCAACCCTCCAAGCTTCAGGGCTCTAGGCTCATCTCGCACCCAGACTCCCCATGCGAGACGTCTTTGAGAGATTGGCTTTTTGCTAATCAGTGGATGCTTCTTAGCATTGTATATTTGGTTTTAAAATAGCCGGCAAATGACAAGAATTGATATGGAAAATCCCTCCATAGTAAAACTCAAACGAGCAAGCATTTTTATAGCGCAATACAACCGCAAACTCCTTTGACAAGATGAAATCCAAAAAAGAAAAATTGCCGCCGATCGAATGAATAAGGTTTAACTTGTGCTTTTATATTTTCTGTTTTATTATTTTGGTATGAATGGGGCAGTGGATAGTTACGTAAGAAACGGGTAACTATAGAGACTACCGCAAGGTCAGGGCTTCTACTGAGAACCCGGTGGGGGGGAGGGGGGATTGAAGGGAAATTGAGTACCCCTCAAACTTTGACTTTTTTGAAAGGCGAAATCATGAGCATTGGGGAACATCAACATTGTTACGTAACATTCGAAATATAAGGATTTGTATGGGAAAAAAAACCTATCGTTTTAGGACCTTTTAGCAACCTACGAAAACGAAAGGATTTCAATAAAAAACAGCTTACCTTACATAAAATGTGTTTTACATCTCTCCTGTGTGGTCCGTTGGCTGAGTTATGGCCGTTTTATGGGTTGTACTGTGAACGGTTTTCTCTCTAAACCTTTAAATTTTAAAAACAGAGAGAAAACCGTTTACAGTACAACCCATAAAACGGTCATAAATCGGCCCATAGACCACACAGGAGAGACGTAACACACATTTTATGTAAGGTAAGCTGTTTTTTATTGAAATCCTTTCATTTTCGTAGGTTACGGAAACGATAGGTTTTTCCCCATACAAATCCTTATATTTCGAATGTTATGCAACAATGCCGATGTTCGCCGATGCTTATATTTCGAGCCTGGGCTACCTGTGAAGACAAGAGAACTTTTTTGTTGCCCAAATATAACACTCTGTTTAAAAACATCTTCTTTGTTTCTTTAATTTGGAGTCAATGGGCTTTTTTTAAACAGATCACACTGCAAGTGTAGGCCGCGCACCACTAAGTTTTACACCCTGTTCGTTCCCTTCACTGCAGTTTTCTTCGGGTGCGTGATCGCAAATTTCTTTGCTCGCGTAAAAGGTATGTTGAATTCTAAAAAATGGGGCAATTCAAAGTGGGTGGTTTGCTTCCTTTAAACTCAGCAGTGATACAATCAAAGATGGCGGCCAAGGAACCCAAATACACGCCTGTATTGTTTTAGTCTACCCCCTGTTCAAGGTATCCAGTCCAGAGGAAAACCCTGTTCAAGACGCTTAATGGAGAAATTGTAAACCCTGTTTTGGACTGTTTTTACCCTGCTTGGCCGCACAAACCAGTAAGACCTCCCCCCTCCCCCAGATCTGCAAACTGGGAGGTTGCGAGTCATCGAGTCTGAACTACCTTCAGAGTCCCCAAGGCTGCAGTTGCTGGACAAATTAACGCTTAATTTAAACAATTTAAGAACATTTAGCAGCATTTAAGTATTTATAGAGGCTCGGCAACAAAGAAACTGTAACTAAATTACAAAAATCCGGATAACATAATCCTTTCACAATTTTTGACATTTATATATATATGCGATCCTTTCACAGAAACAAAAGTAATTAAGGTGTCCATCAAAGCAGAAATATTCGGTAAACGTGATTGATTATTCTTTTTCCGTTTCTTCTCGATCCTTCTACTACTAAACTTATACAAGGAAAAGCATAATAAAGAAACCGATTACAGAAGATCTTATGCGGAGCTCCCTTACCTGAAGCATACAGCAAACTTGACGAATGAAAGAAACAGACAATTGGGATGTGTGAGTGGTCGTCCATCCCGAAAAATCGGCAATAATTATTATTCCATTTCTTTGAACGTCTTTGTCCTCTATCAAGCGTTCCATGCTTAGAATAAAAGCTTTCAAAATATCTACCGAGCCATAAGTTTCGGTGTCCCACCCGCCAGCAAATATAACCATCATTTTAGCTCCGTTCTGATTATTGTACGGTAAGACACAAGGAAAACCGTCCTCAATAACATGATGTAATCTCCAGGCGGAGAGGTTTTGAAAAACGGAGGCATTCTTGGCACGGAATTCTTTATAATTACACAGAAGTTGATAAGATGCCGGCACTCTGAAATAGCGAGCTCGGAGAAAGAGGAGAAGGAATGCGTCGTCGTTGCGTTCTAGGTGTACAAAATTGTTATTTCTGTCTTCTATAATCTTCGACCTGAGCGCTTTGATTTTCTCCTTGTGTTGACTTTGTGCCGGCTCCTCATCGTCGTCTTGTTCCGGTAAGTTCTGTTCGTAAATTATGTCCTCTGTTGACGAGGTTAAGTCTTCAGAATCGCTGCCAGGGCTTTGATCCATGAGTCTTGCTGATCTGATGACAAAATAAAGTTAACTTCCTGAACTGAAACAGTGTTCAATGTTGTTGGCTGTAATCTCCTTTCTTGTAACTAACAAATTCGCTTAAATACTGCGCTTATTGAAATTAGTCATTCTTTGCATGCTTATAAGTAAGTTCAAAAAGTTTTGTAATCATGCCCACGCAAAGTTTAAGTTTGACACCAATCAGATCACATGCACATCCGCTTTTTTCAAAGCAGCGACGTTTTTACCATTGAACTCCGGCTGCTAAGATACGAAAACACTTCGCAAAAACTTCTGGGCCACGCAATTGTCGTTTGAGTCTTTGGAGGAGTTGGTGTTTAATATGTAAGAAATGTAAAGTACTAATTTCATTTCTATTAACATAATGACTCGCTTGACTACTCATCAGTTTCATAATAAACGCCCTTCGATGCATTTGAAGGTGGCAGGAGAGCGCGCTTTCTGTTACAACCACGCAACCAAGGTGCGCTTTCTGTCCGCTATGCGGGCTTTAGCGAACATGTCAGTTGTAGTCTGTAGAAGGTACTTATTCCAATGTTTTTAAATTACTTTTTAGGATTAAAAATAAAGATGACGTTTTTAAAATATGTAAGATCGGTCAGTTAAAAAGTATCCTCCGAGCAGACGTTTCTTTGCACACATTTACGAAGTCGTTCGCGTCGCTGTCAGTTGCGTAGTTAGTTTTTACCGCGGCCCTCAAGAGAAACGGGGCGTAAACATTAACCAACTACGCTTCTCATCATGACATACGACACTAACGACTTCGTAAACGCTAAAAGCTACGGAAGAGAAACCTATGCTCGTAGGGTAGTTAAAAGAAGATCAGGGGCCGCACCCAACGAGAATATAGTTCAAAACCACTTAAACATAGCATTGTTAAACGTATTTTAGTATTTAAACGGTAGATATAGGCATACTTTTATCCCCTAAATATTTTTCATCTGTTCGGATTTCCTAGTTGAAAATTAAGGCTAGTGAGCCGAAAATTATAGGGATCATAACTTGCCTTCAGTTTTCGAAAATTTCAGCCAAATAAAAGGCTCCCGAAAATTCTAGCTGACCTTTTCAGGGTAGAAACCCGGCAATTATACCATTTTTTGGATGTTCGAAAATCCTAAGAGAGGCAGGCAAGTAAGAAATTTTGCAACAAATGTTCCGAAAATTCTAGATCTCAATCGTCTTCCAAACGGATATTTTCCAAAAATTGACGTTGGGTGCCCCTGAGAAGATCTATGTAAAAATAGCAATGTAAAACTGGATCACTTTCAATTTTAAATAATTGCGTTTGAAAATGATAAAATGCTGTCTTCTAGGGTGTTGACAGTTCTAATATTAATCCTAAAATAGCAAAATCTTCAGGCAAATTGTTTAAAAATTAAAAATTATTGAAGAATTATAAATGTGAAGAAAAATTAAAACACTTGTTAGGTCGTGGACCACATTAGACTGTTCACCGTCCCCATGTTTTCCCGTAAGATCGTCGAGATCGAGCGCTTGGATCGGTGTCAAAACTACTTAGGGGGCGGGGGGCGGTTTGGGAGGAAGCGAGTGAGTTACAGTCCCTTTATTTTTCTCGCTTCCTCCGCCTCCGCCCCCGCCCCCGCCCCCTAAATAGTTTTGACACTCATCCAAGATGGCAGCCCATAACGCAAAGTGATCGATCTCGACGATCTTACGGGAAAATATGGGGACTGTGAACAGTCTAGGACCGCATAGAATGTATGTAGGAACGATTAATTTGCTTCTCGTTAGAAGTACCGATGCTAAGGAACTGGCTGTTTTTTATCCTTTATTTTATATCATGTTTACATTACTGTGCATGAGCTCCTGTTTACACTATTTAGTTGGGAGATCTCTTAACCGGATCAAGAGACTATAAAGGGGACAGAGAGGGCATCCCCCATATACACCCTATTCCATAGGTAATTCGTCTCGAGTTATTTTTAGAATCGGGATAAAGTTACCTTGCGCGAGGCGTGGATGTTTCGTGGAGGTTTCGCATGACCAAACGCCGTGCAAACATGTCGGGCGAGAGGCAATGAAAGCGCAAAAAGATCGAGAGCATTCCTGAATATTGAAGCGAAATGAGTCGGCGCTCACCTGGGAAAAAGGAATCGCTGGACTCTTTGACAACCCGTGAAATCAGTTTAACTCGAAGTTGTCGTAACCTCAGTGCTTTAATAAAATGAGAAATTTCGCCGGTCTATTGAAACCGGTCGTTTGTACAATTTAGGGAGTTTAAGATCCAACGACGCGGACGACAACTAGAACGTTAAAAAAACAATAGGTTTAATTAGCAAAACAACAACTTCGCACGTGCAACACACTTTTTTGTTCATTTCTTTCCCGTTTTTGCACGACCATGAAGTGAAAATGCCTAATTTCGGGTTTTATGGAGGACGTAAATAAGCAACGACGAAATTTTATTTCTCTTTCTGAGCTTGAATATGGTCCCTTGAAATTCAGCTTTAGGAGGGTTCGCCTACAATTGACAAAGTAAGTGGGTAGGAATAATCGCTATAAAGACTGAAAAAAATAAACACCAAACCATAGTTAATTGAGTGGAATGGTTATGAAACCCGTCACACACTTAAAATTAAAGTGTAATGTTACAAAGGAAAATTTGTAATATTACACTTTTTAACGAGTAAAGCGTTACACAGAATTTTCAGTGTTGTGTTACGCTTTATGTCGGGTAATTTTACGCAAACTTTAGTGTAAAAGAGCTGGTACTGTTAACATGATAATATTACACAGTTAAAGGTATACTTTTACAATTTTTTTTATTGTAACTTTACACGCAGGGCACGGTGTACATTTTACCCGTTTTTACAGCGTAAATGTATACCATAGTAAAGGTAATTTTACACTAATAAACTTATAGAATTAAACACACCTATATCGGTGTTAGAGTATACTAATAACACAGAGTAATATTACACAATTTGTAGTGTTCTGTTAGTCGTTTTTTCGGGTACTTTAATACCAACTAAAAGTGTTAAAATTGAAGTGTATTGTTAGAAAAGAAAAATTATAAAGTTACACTTTTTATGTTGTAAAACACTACACAGAAATTATGGTGTAGTGATACTCGTTATTTTGAGGTCTTTGAGTATTTTCACACCACGTTTAGGCTGAAACAATAGGTATTTTTAACATTTACTTACAGAGTAAATGTATACCACAGCGGAGGTAATTATGCACTCACATGTGCACTTATGCGTTTATAGAATAAAACACCCACTCTCTTTTTTTTAAAAAAAGGTATCGAAGCAAGAAAATCTTCATCGCGTGAATAAGTTATCTGAGCCGCTAGTTGTACATGTAGCAGGTATATACTTCAGCTGCAGTCTAAGGTCTCATTTCAGATATATCGTACGAAATTCACGCAACTGCATTTGTATACATGTGTAAATTGCAAGGTGTTTTAGCTAAATTAATGAAATGACCTAAACCGCTAACATGCATCACTCCATTGACAGGACTGTCATTTGTGCGGGTTTCTATCTTTCCTGAGAAATGTAACACTATGTTTCTTTCTTCTTCTTCTTTTCTTTTTTTTTTTCTTCATTGTCCATTGTCTTCGTACTATCGATTTAATTCAGACCATGTTCCTTTTCCGCGTGTTCTCGAAGAGGAAATTTACAGCAACATAAATTACGTGACTGAGTCAAAAGCCGCAGCAGATCCAAAGATCACGTATCATTAGTCCGTGACCAGGAGCTTAAGTGACAGGGCGCGAATTTTCGTGCAATCAGGATCGATGATGTTGCCGATAAAGACACTTGAATACCGTTTGTATTCATCTTTTGTTCCAACCGTCCTCCACGAAGGTTGTACTAAAATTAAGCGCCGTAAATTTGAAGATTTTAACTCAAAGTCTTCATTGATTTCAAGTTAACAAGGATGTAGGGCCGATTGTTAGAGCAAAGGATGATGGAGGCTCCAAATGACTGCTAAGAAGAGAGCAAAAACCATGCATTCAAACATGTTCAAAGATTACGACGGCGCATTTCGCATTTCGAGGTGAGTATACTTTCCGTAATTTCTGAGTTTTATGTTAAAGCTATAGTCTGGCCCTAGATTTCTTGAGGCTTCTGAAGAATTGTTTTACCGTACTGCAACACCTTGAGCGGTTTTCCTACTGTGGGAGAGCGCGATGCGATATCAAAAGCGCATTGTTTGGTGTTTAGCTTTGAAATCTCGATAACCTTGCTATTTCGCCTCAAATTTTTGTTTAGGCTTGTTAGGAGAATAGCCTGAGAGGAGACGGATATATACGACTAACATTAGAAATATAAATACTGGATATAAGCTGACTGAAATGTTTTGTGAATATTGCCGTTGGTTGTTCGTTTGCTTTTAACCGCCAAAAGGTCGCGTGACATGACGTCAACAGCGAAGACTGCATTGTATCACCTTGTTGTTTTTGCAGACACAAATTGAAGCTTAAATATTTATAGCGAATTTAATTACTTTTAATTCGAGTGGTTTTGCTCTTTGCAAACAAAAGACGTGTATTACAAGCGTACCACCCGAACTGTTCGGGGGATCGTGATGTCACGCGCGACATTTGATTCCACACATTTACTATTCAAATGATCGGTAGAAATGCTTCAAAAAACACAGAATTTTGCACCTTTTGATCCCAAATGTTAATATAATGTAAGTTATCTTTATTTATTTTTCTTACATTATACCTAGTGGCTATTCGTACCGGACCTGTACATCGACTTGTATTTGATATGTAGAATAGAGATAAATCCAAACCAGAAAAATATATTAAGCTTGTCTAATTTTTATATGTGATTTCGCATACAAAAACCTGTAATTGCTCGAGGCTTAAAAGGCTTAATATCATTTTCATTACTTTACCTGTGTTTTGTTTTCATCATGGCCCTGGTCCACCGGCCAGGTGGTTATGTGAGGTGGTTTTGCCTGCTTGTTTGCAGGGGACTCATGGATTGGAATAAAACGTGTTTTTCGAGTAATTTTGTGATCAGATATCTGAATTGAATCTGAAGCTTTCGTTTCAATACCAAGTTATAAAGTGGTATAGCTGTGTTTTGTTTTCATCATGGCCCTGGTCCACCCGCCAGGCAGTTATGTAAGGTGGTTATGTCCGCCTTTGACTAACGACTCAGTCAGGTGGTTTTGCCCGCCTGTTACTGGGGGTCATGGATTGGACTAAAACATGTTTTTTGAGTAATTTTGTGATTGGATATCTGAATAATATTGTATAGTGAAGCTTTCGTTTTGATACCAAGTTATAAAATCTTATAGTGTGTTTTGTTTTCATTATGGCCCTGGTCCTCCGGCCAGGCAGTTATGTAAGGTGGTTATGCCCGCCTTTGACTAACGACTCAGTCAGGTGGTTTTGCCCGCCTGTTACTGGGGGTCATGGATTGGACTAAAACATGTTTTTTGAGTAATTTTGTGATCAGATATCTGAATTGTATATTGAAGCTTTTGTTTCGATACCAAGTTATAAAGTCTTATAGTATGTTTTGTTTTCATTATGGCCCTGGTCCTCCGGCCAGGCAGTTATGTAAGGTGGTTATGCCCGCCTTTGACTAACGACTCAGTCAGGTGGTTTTGCCCGCCTGTTACTGGGGGTCATGGATTGGAATAAAACATGTTTTTTGAGTAATTTTGTGATCGGATATCTGAATTGTATACCAGTGAAGCTTTTGTTTCCATACCAAGTTATAAAGTCTAATAGTGTGTTTTGTTTTCATCATGGCCCTGGTCCTCCGGCCAGGCAGTTATGTAAGGTGGTTATGCCTGCCTTTGACTAACGACTCAGTCAGGTGGTTTTGCCCGCCTGTTACTGGGGGTCATGGATTGGAATAAAACATGTTTTTTGAGTAATTTTGTGATCGGATATCTGAATTGTATACCAGTCAAGCTTTTGTTTCCATACCAAGTTATAAAGTCTAATAGTGTGTTTTGTTTTCATCATGGCCCTGGTCCTCCGGCCAGGCAGTTATGTAAGGTGGTTATGCCCGCCTTTGACTAACGACTCAGTCAGGTGGTTTTGCCCGCCTGTTACTGGGGGTCATGGATTGGAATAAAACATGTTTTTTGAGTAATTTTGTGATCGGATATCTGAATTGTATACCAGTCAAGCTTTTGTTTCCATACCAAGTTATAAAGTCTAATAGTGTGTTTTGTTTTCATCATGGCCCTGGTCCTCCGGCCAGGCAGTTATGTAAGGTGGTTATGCCCACCTTTGACTAACGACTCAGTCAGGTGGTTTTGCCCGCCTGTTACTGGGGGTCATGGATTGGAATAAAACATGTTTTTTGAGTAATTTTGTGATCGGATATCTGAATTGTATACCAGTGAAGCTTTTGTTTCCATACCAAGTTATAAAGTCTAATAGTGTGTTTTGTTTTCATCATGGCCCTGGTCCTCCGGCCAGGCAGTTATGTAAGGTGGTTATGCCCGCCTTTGACTAACGACTCAGTCAGGTGGTTTTGCCCGCCTGTTACTGGGGGTCATGGATTGGAATAAAACATGTTTTTTGAGTAATTTTGTGATCGGATATCTGAATTGTATACCAGTCAAGCTTTTGTTTCCATACCAAGTTATAAAGTCTAATAGTGTGTTTTGTTTTCATCATGGCCCTGGTCCTCCGGCCAGGCAGTTATGTAAGGTGGTTATGCCCGCCTTTGACTAACGACTCAGTCAGGTGGTTTTGCCCGCCTGTTACTGGGGGTCATGGATTGGAATAAAACATGTTTTTTGAGTAATTTTGTGATCGGATATCTGAATTGTATACCAGTCAAGCTTTTGTTTCCATACCAAGTTATAAAGTCTAATAGTGTGTTTTGTTTTCATCATGGCTCTGGTCCACCGGCCAGGCAGTTATATATGCAAAGTGGTAATTTTCATGCCCGCCCTTGACTAATGACTCAGTCAGGTGGTTTGGCCCGCCTATAGTGTTACTGGGGGTCATGGATTGGAATAACACATGTTTTGAGTTATTTTAATGTGTGATTTGATATCTGAATTGAATATCTGAAGCTGTGTTTTGTTTTGTAGAGGAGGAAAAATGTACTTGATTGCTAAGACTCTAGAGAAAAAACCTTTTTACATCTTAAACCTAATATGTGATTATTTTGTGAATGAAATTTAATTTAAGTAGTTTACCTTAACCATGTTGGTCAAAAGAGCATTATTGTGTTAGTTCAATTAGAAGGAACTCTAAAACACTCGGTCCTATTTTCAACCCTCATGACCGATACAGTAAATTTAGAACACTTTAATATCGACTAAAACAAGTCTTGTTTTTTTTTTTCAATTTCATTTGTCACGCAGGTTGCAGCCACAAGAGGACAATATCTAGAGGAAGCAAAACAGATGCACCGCCATCCATTTTTACTGTGGGAAAGGCATTACAACATGACTGTAAAAATACTAATAATTGGAGAGGAAGACGTCCTGCTAACTATCTTTCCCGGGTACCACCTTGCAGCTCAAACCTTGAACCTCCTCCGGCTCTGCCCTAAGCACTGATTTGTGATAGGACAGTACGCATCACTCCTAAGCAGTTAGACAGTACACACCATGGCTTGCACACTTGACCTTTCATTTTTACTTATTGTTAGAAGTCTAGCTGATTATTCAGTGATTAAAAATGTGATTTCCTATATTTTTCAAATGCGTAATTTTTTTGCCTAATACTATAAATTGATGTAATATTACTTTTCTGTTAATGTTTTATTACCCCTATGGGAAGTGCAATTTTACACTTGACCAAGGTGTAAACCATTCACAGTTACACTGTTTGGTGTGTAAATGAACCTTCTGGTTGCGTGTCAAATTACACTATTGGACAATGTGTAATAATACACACAAAAAAAAGGCTGCCGGGGCTGGCAAAGCTACTACACTATCATTTGGTGTAATATTACTGTTCTATTAGTATTTTATTACACTTATAAGAACTGCAATTTTACACTTGACAAAAGTGTAAACCACTCACATTACACTGATTGGTGTGTAAATATAACCTCTAGTTGGGTGTTAAATTACACTATTATAAAATGTGTTGTAATACACAGAAAAAAAAGGCTGCCGGGGCTGGCAAAGCTACTACACTATCATTCGGTGTAATATTACTGTACTATTAGTATTTTATTACACTTATAAGAACTGCAATTTTACACTTGACCAAAGTGTAAACCACTCACATTACACTGATTGGTGTGTAAACATAACCTCTAGTTGTGTGTTAAATTACACTAATATAAACTGTGTAATAATACACAGAAAAAAAAGGCTGCCGGGGCTGGCAAAGATTTTACACTTTTTTTTGGAGTAATGTTACACTTTAATTTTAAGTGTGCAGACTCCTTTGTTATATGTTTTTGTGGACCTGAAAGTGCACAACGCTCAAAAAAATTCCTATCATTTTGATTGTATTGACCAATAAAAACGTTGCATTAATTTATTCCGTAACAATTTGCCAACAGAAAACAAAGGATTGTGCACAGTACTTCCAACATAAACTGCAGCACTGTTGTTTTTATCATTGATGTTTGCCGCTTTTCATAACCAGTCTCCTCTGATAACTATGATCACTACCAGAAATTGCTCTCTTCAAACTGTAAATTATAAATGATCCTGAGAGAATATTCAGTGTGTGTTAAGGATTTCCCTGCTCTACTGTTAGCTCTATACAAGAGAGGAAGGGCGATTCTTTTTTAATTTCGGCTTCGCCGACACAGCTTTCGCAGAAATCTCGCTGTAGTCGTTTTCGTCGACAAAAGGAATAGCAAAATCGCTCTCCGCGTCTTCCTCCATTTTGTTCTGCGTCATTTCGTGAAGGACGCGTGGCTCTCAGCGTGGGTCATCCACGCGGAACACATTCGCGCTATGTGATTGGCTGTTGTCTAATCCCCCTTGAGATCTGTGGTGTTAAAAATAACTCGAGACCAATTACCTATGGAATAGGGTGTATATGGGGGATGCCCTCTCTGTTCCCTTTATCGTCTCTTGCGGTATGTATTATTGAGCTGGTATGACCGCAGTAGAATCAGAAATTAGTACTTAGGCTTCGTCCACGTTATTCTCCCCTACACGAAGAAGTTCCTTTTTCGTGATCTCTTCTGGCGTGCTAACGGTAAACTATGCCGACAACTGTCCCATTTTCTACCGTACATAAGCGAGATACATCCAGTGGTACGATTCGCGAAAATAATGTAGCAGTTTTTTGTCCAGCGCACACTCACTGGTCATACAATCTATCTTCTGACTAGTTATAGATGCAGATGAGGTTTACAACTATTTGACACACAAATTGCTGCGGAATATTCACCAGTACACCAAAAGAATTTTATTTTAGTGTTGAAATGTGAGTTAACGCTTATTATAGTTGATCTGTTTTCGGTGAACAATTCATGTATTATTTATTGAATTTCTTTTTGTTGACGGTCAGGCCTAACCGTAAGAAAAAAATTTCGTTTTAAAACTTTTTCCGGCGTAGTGTTGACGGGCATGAAGTAAAATATAACCTGTGATAAGGTCTTCGCTTCTTCCCCAACTTTCGCGCTCCATGGAAATATACCTGATCGCAGTTCAAGTACTAAAGCGATAAACAAAGTCTATCTAGTCTTCTATAGAAAAATGGCAAGATGCATTGTTCGCTAATACTGCTAATAGCAAGAGAAAATGAGCTCATTCTCTCTTGCTAATAGCTAGAGTTGATAGCTTTAAAAGGAGCCAGCTCAAAGTAGTAGGGAAAGGAAACCTGAAGCCTAGTATTTTTGCATGAGTGGGTACATGTCTGCATAAGCTTTGAGCAGTGTGTGAGCAGTGAGCGCAGACTTACCTGGATTTCATTTCCCTTTTTTGACTGAGAAGATCGACTTCCGTCTGTTTTCGTGCGTGAGAAAAATTCCAAAGAAGTGCGAGTGAGTTTTTGATATGCAATAACAATCATGATCAATTCCCCGCATTTCTCTTTTCTGCATAAATTTACACTTCTCGTGACACACGTGCAAAACAACTTAGCTAAAAGAGTAAGCTTTAAGTGATTAACAGTTATTCTGCACCTTACTGGTTACACACAAATAAAGCCCAGCACGTGCTATGCGATTAGTAGAATTTAACCGGATTTTGTCTTGTGATGAGGTGATAATATTATCGCCTATCATAGTGATATATGCGACCGTCAACTGGAGTCATTAGTGGCAGTGTCATAAGACTTATTCGTCTTATTAGGCTGCTTGGAAATCGAGCTGAAGGGTTTATCTATATTTATGTTATAAGAATCCGCTTGTAATGACCAACTCGTGATAATAGTTACTGTTTTTAATGGTTGTATATAGAAACAGGAGCCCTGTTGGACTTGAGTTCTGACGGAGAAAATTACAGCTTCTTTTCCACCAAAATATGCCTTCTAAGAGTTAAATCAAACGTCAAGAACAAAGAATGTGGAGTTTGGAATTTTGTTAGGCTGTAGAGGTATATTTTTCCTTTTGTTAAAGAAAGCCTGGAAATATTCAGGCTCAACGCGATCAAAACAATTGACCTCTGCGATACCCGTGCACAACCCGGATAGTACTTCTACACTCTTTCTTCTTTATGGGAATATTGTTTTTGCGGCCCAGGCTGAATATTCCTATTTTTCTGCCGATTTTAGGCTGAAAATATCTTTGTAATATTCTTCTTCTTTTCTCTGCTTGTCTTCTACTTTAAATTTGTTTTTGAAAAAAGAAAGAATTTATCATGAAATATTTGCGGTTTAGTTCATGTCTTTTGCATTGTACATATTTTATACTGCACAAATACATTACATGTACCCCTCATCATTGAGAATTTGGCTATCGCTAGTGAAGAGTGTTTTGTTTGTTGGTTAGTTTTGCCGTTTAGAGAAAGGAATAATTTTATACAGTTAAGTCAAAACATATCATTTTATTGTATTTACAGATTTTCAACGCACGAAATTATATTCGTTTCACAATTTCAGCCTTAGGTTTCTCTTTAAAATGTTTTTAAAATTTCGCAAATTTCAGCCTCTATATTCTTATAAAATATATTCTATAAAAAATAAAGAGTGTAATTCATAATTGGAGGAGGGAAGTCCCTTTAAAATTTTCACAATTCTTGACTTTTCAGTATGTACTGTAGTATATAGTATGAACTACGGCTTAAGCCGTAATTCGGCTTGTTAGTTTTGCCAAAATGCAAATGCCAACTGAATTTCAATTTACACCATTTTTGGTTGAAAACTCATCAGGTTGATACGATATAAAATACAACTACAGTCGAACCTCTCTAATACGGACACCGAAGGGACAGAGCAAAGTGTCCGTATTAGAGAGTTGTCCGTTGTATAGAGGTCATGAATATTACGTCACTTTAAAGGCTCCATTGATGGTATTAAGTGTTCTTTAAGTCAAAATTGGCCCAAACGTCAAATATGGCAAACTATAATACAGTTTCCGAACAGTAACATAATAGAACAGTAACAAGTGTAGCGAACACTAACATACAGTAGAGTATTAAGTTGTTTGTTATTGATTCATTTTGCGTTAAAAAAGTCTGTAGATCCCATGTGAATATATTTTCACTCGACCGCACAAACTCATTGAGCGTTTGGAGAAGTGCTTGGATCTTACAGAAAACCCAGCTGTCGGTAACTTATAGTCTTTCAAGTGAAAATATCGAAAAGAAAAGAGGTAGAAAAAGGAAAGCAACAACTGGAGAGTCTTCAAAGAATAAGAAATCTTGATGATAAATGGCAATGACATATCGATAGTATAATTTTTAGCGGAGCTCTCGCGCGCGAAGCGAGCAGCGGAGCACCATGGGTAATAAAATGTGGTAAACTACCCATCCAAGAAAATTTGGTAATCACGTGACCGTACACCGAGCGAGCGAGCGACCGTCCGTCCGCACCACAGGAAGACCAATGTAAAATAACTCAATCAACAGGTATGGCAACCCCAATACGACTCAAGGTTTTGTTTAGCAGAAAAAACAACAACAAAGTCGTGTCTTTTTCGGCGTTATTTTTTATGTTTACATTAACGTGGACAACAGAGAAAGAGCTAGAGCGAGTTATTGAAAACAAAGGAGACGAATTTCTTAGGAAGAAAAACATGGAAATTCAAAGCGGCGGTGAGAAAATGAGAAATGCTAGCGACCAGCAAGGTGAAAATGAGCGGCAATGAAAATTAAAAGCGAACATGAACACAGGAGACAAAATATTGAGTAAGCACATACGACAATTCCTCCATGAAAACAATGTGTAACTAGGAAGTTTGACGTTTTAGCCCTACAAAACAGCGTTATAGTCGTGCAAAACAACAACAAGGGAAAGACAAAAAAGCGTGCTGCACGTGCAAATTTTTTTTTGCTAATTAGAAGAAAAAGTGTGCTGCACGTGCAATTTGGTTTTTTTGCTAATTACATCTATTAGTCTTGAAGCCATATTCATTGTCGTCCGCGTTTAGCATTACACGATTTAATTTTTTTTTGTTTACACGTATCATTAACCAGAGCTTCGCTTTTAGCCCTGGCTAAATCTATATATTACCGATTGAAATCATGATACTGTTATCGTATGAACAATGAGACAATTGATTACACTCTGATATGTAACGACAAACAGGAAATCGTGTTGAATAAGAACTGTCATCATTGGAGTGTCCGTAATAAAGAGGTTCAGTTTGTATGAATTTTCTCTTTGGGGCCGAGATTTCGTGTCCGTTGTCCGTATTATAGAGGGTCCGTATTATAGAGGTTATTTTTACAAAGAATGTATGGGCATTTTCCCGGGACCAAGTGAACTGTCCGTATTAGAGAGGTGTCCGTAAGGAGAGGTTCAACTGTACATAATAATTTCTGCTAACAATAAATACGTATCTAACAAGTCTCTTAGTAAAAATACTACTCATAATTACACTAAACTACACCTACAGTATTCCATCAATGCCGTGTATCCCACTAAGGGCCTGTTTACATGGAGTGGGGGACCCCGGTCTAGTGGGGTTGGTTTCATTTGTTTTCACGCTCTGGGGGACACTCGGGGGGACACAAAACAAAAGAAACCTACCCCACTAGACCGGGGTCCCCCACTCCATGTAAACAGGCCCTAAAATAAAGGTTTAACAATTGTTTAAAATGATTCACACTGCAGGGTAATTTCCAGAGAGTTGCGCCTCTATAGCTAAAGCTCCTTTTTAGGTAGTTGGTTCTTAGTATAATTTATTTGTAGAGTCTTTTAAAACATAGCCTGACGTACTACGCTCAGTAAGCATAAAGGATGAGTTGTCAGGAGCCAGATCATTAAGAGCTTTGAACACTATTAAAGCTACTTGTATTTGACGCTGGGCAATCAGGTCTTTCCAACCAAGTTGTTGTAACAATTCAAGCACCTAGCATCAGCATCATAGGAGAAGAAAGTCAAAATGCGAGCAGCACAATTCTGCCGATTTTGTAATTTTTCTGAGAGCGTTTTGCCGCAATTCGCCCAGACAATACCACAGTAATCGAAATGGGGTTCTACCAAGGCACTGTAGATGTACAGCGGTACTTTCACATGGTACTATTTATTTAGTATGAAGTTTTAACTTTTGAGTCTGTGGATGAAATCCTATGGTGTTACCATTCAAAGAAAACCTTGTTAACAGTACTTTTGGTTTGTGGATAAAATTCTATGATGTGACCTTTCAAGATTCAAATCAAACCTGTTTGACAGAATTTTCACATGGTACTATTTATTTAGTTTCTAGTTCTAACTTTTGAGTCTGTGAACGAAATCCTGCGGTGTGACCATTCAAATGAAACCTCTTCAGCAGTACTTTCACATGGTACTATTTATTTAGTATGTAGTTCTAACTTTTGAGTCTGTGGATGAAATCCTATGATGTGACCATTCAAATGAAACCTAGCAGTACTTTCACATGGTACAATTTGTTTTTAACCGTTTTCCAATAAGATAAGGACATTTTGTCTTATTCTTACTTTGGCTACTGGGAGTAGGGTTAAATATGCTTAGTATAAACTAAAACATGCAGTGGATAGTGTTTTTCGCGCGCTACGATTGGCTACTCAATCAGTGAATATCCTGTACTATTCACTGATTCACCTCCAGTTCCTCCGTGCGAGCGACGCCGAACTTGCGTAGGTTGCGAGCAAAATGCTTTCCCGGTTTGCTGCCATAACAAACTAAGAAATTTCACTCCTAATCAAGCAAGATATTTCCGAAATACATGAAGAAGGTGACGAAGTTCGGTTTGGAAGTTTTAACAGTTAAAGCTTTGTCTTTTTGACTTGAATAGTTATCGATAAAACCGGTGAAAAAGTTTTTTGTTTACAAATGCAAAATAAGCTTAAGTCTTGCATTACTTTATTTGCTCGGAACTACACACGCACGCAACAATACATGCGGGAGGACACAGATAGTTCGCGCCAAAATGACGTCACTTGATGCCATTTTTTGCAGGGGAAACAATAGACCTCTTTACCAATACGGCGGCCATATTGAATTAATTCGATTTAAGGAGTATTATAGGATCCCCAGGGAGCATGAGCACATTTCGTTTGTATTTTCGAGCGCTTTTCGGGACATTTTTTCTTAAAGTTTTCTTAGAATAAGATTGTAATGGGAAAAAGATCCTTGTGCCCTGTTTTGATGTAATAATGATCGCCTTTTTCTAGTTTAGTATTAGAAATATGGACTTTCACTGTATTTTTCTCCGGAAAAAGGCGATCATTATTACATCAAAACACGGCACAAGGATCTTTTTGCCCATTACAATCTTATTATAAGAAAACTTTAAGAAAAAATGTCCCGAAAAGCGCTCGAAAATACGAAGGAAATGTGCTCATGCCCCCTGGGCATCCTATAATACTCCTTAAATCGAATTAATTCAATATGGCCGCCTTATCGGTAAAAAGGTCTATTCGAGCTCTCGTTCTTTCGCTCGCCTTTGCCGCAGGAAACATTAGAAATCTACCGCTCGCGCGTCGCGCTCTTGAAAAATTAATTTGCTCCGACGATCACACAATGGGAGTCCAATTTTTTTTCGCCACACTACGATCAAAGACAGAATTGTTGTTTCCAATTAATCACATTTAAAACACAATTTGACATAATTTTAACTTTTCTTTCAGTCACTAGAACTCCCGAGAAACCTCTTCAAGTGTACGCGATACACTATGTACCAGTGTTTTTTTTTCTCGCGTGCAGCGATTGTGTCTAATTTATATAATTTTAAAAATCACAGCATAAAGAGAGCATGCCCTCAAGTAGCGCT
Organism: Porites cylindrica; assembly: GCA_964035525.1. Lineage (NCBI taxonomy): Eukaryota > Metazoa > Cnidaria > Anthozoa > Scleractinia > Poritidae > Porites > Porites cylindrica. Next base: position 13,308,141 of record OZ037781.1, on the reverse strand, counting down.
AAAAGGCCTACTAATGCGGTAGGTTGCAGCTGTTGTAGCGGGGAGGCTATAAATTCTTTAGGGAGGGGATAGTTATATTTCAAGTTTTCTTTTAAAGATATAGAAGAAGTTGAGACTGTCTTAATGACATGAATGTTAATTCTTTCCTATAAAAGCAGAGTCACAAGGGATCTAATACCTAAGAAGAAAAAAAAAATTACTGTTTTTCTACTTAGTGTTCGAGATCTCCAGTTTTACTGATCCATGTCTACACACTCCTTTTTCGAGCTAAGGATAAAAAAAGCAGTGGACGCAGTACGTTTTCACAAATGCAGGCTACCAGATTCTCCACAACAAGCCGGTCCGCTCAAAGCCAAATGACGTAAGACGCCATTTGTAAGCCATACAAAATGAAGCACTTTAACAGATTGGCAGAATTCATTGGAAACAATTATTTTATCGGGAGTTTTGAAGACCTGTATCGCGGAAATTGCTGCTCAAAATTGATTGGAATCGAATCAGGCAAAAGCGAGTTTGTTACGTTTCCTAAGCACGAAAATTCCACTACAGAAGGAAAAGAAGGGGAAAACGAGAAGAGCGAGGGGAAAGGAAAGGGTAAGTTCGGGACTTGTGGAGACCCTGGCTTCAAAATTCAAATCCGGAACTTCAGCGTTTTTTTTCAATTCCGAGCCCGAGACAATTTCTAGATAATGGTATAACAAATAAAGCTATATATATAAAAAAAAAACGACCGAAAACGCTAATGGAAGCTAGCGAAAGCCCACCAATATACTGCTTTCAGTTCGATAACCGGCTGTAACCATAAACTCTGAAAAATTCTTCTCCTGAAGACCCGACGGAAAGAAAAAACGACAAACCCTTGACTCCAAGACCTGTGGGCAAACAACAACAACAGCAACAACAAATGAAAACTGCCCATGGGACTGGCAAGACGCAAAAATCTATCAAAAGCGAGTTCCGAGATTTCAGATAGGGCGACAATTTTCCTATATCCATGCATATTTTTGGGGGTACCATTCTTCACCCCAAAAAGAGGACTCCAGAAGAAAGCAATATATATATTCGCGTTCTTAGTTGTTTCTAGTGAGCAGTTATGGCTAAGTAAGGATAACGCTTCAGAGTAAATTATTTTATTTGTGCTTTATTTTCTGCTGACCTGATTTGCATTACAGTGAAATCAGAGTCAGTGCAAGGAAAACTTTTCTTGCTCACACTTTGTTTAAACTGCAATAGCATGCTCATCCAGTTGAACGTCTCCAGTAGTAAGGTCAGTCCTCACCAGGCGATGCTCCACATAGTGGCTTTCCGTTGGCAAATTGACAGCCTTTTTTGCTCTGTTCAGAAAAAAATATATATATTGTGTTGTAACCCAAGTCCATTTTAAACCTAAAAAATGCCACCCTCGTGAAGTACACAAAGCCCAGGATGAATGCTCTTGACCGATGGCAAAATGACTGGTGAGGCTATGGTCTGGCCGGCCAGTTCTGACTTTTGAAAAGGGCCCCAAGTCACTATTTTCTAACTTTGTATCACAGTGATGAAAATATTCTACCAACAGTATGTAGGGTGACCTTATACACTGCCTGCCTCGGCAAAAGCTTATTGCTTATTGTAATTCATTTGTTTTTTTGCGATTATTCAGTTAAAGGTTTAGCTGAAAATTCCTCAGAACTTACTGAGAATGGCAATAACCAATTCAAATAAGAGAAGTTCAAAGAAATGATTTATTTCAAACCAAGGCACAAGCAAGTTTTATTATAAACTACGTCCCCGTAAACAAAGATTTCAGTGCAAAAATTGCCACCACTGCTGTATTAGATAATTTGTTTTGATCAGGGTTACCAAATGACGTCAGGGTTGCCATAGCAACGAAATGACGCCATTACCTATTTTATTTGCAGCAGTATTTCTCAGCACTGGGAACTGCTCTGCCAAAATCGTTAACGGAAGCTTTTCCTCCAATAGCCGCTTCGATGCTTGTGAAGTTTAAGTGAAATCTATAAGAGCATTATCGAGATATTTTGCGATGAGGTTTTTATTGTTAGAAATACAGTAAAAACTGGACAATCTTTATGTTCGGCCGTTATCTAAAGAAAACGAAGCGCTTTTAAACCGAAATTTTACCTCATAGTAGTTTCAATCTTTTTAATGATCATGGAGAAGGGTGGGGAGCGCCAGACACGCGCGCGCGACTTGGAAAGGCGCAGAAACAACAAGTAGAGATGACGGAATGGTCGGACAATATTCCTGAAATTCGAGGTAAACCAAGAAACCGTCTGAAACGTCAACTAGTGAGTTTTACTATGGAAAAGTTTGTTTTACATTCTGTTTAACTTAGTTGAGGCCTTTTACTAAAGCCCAAGTGTGACAACAAAAGATACAGTAAAAACCCGCGTATAAGAACCTAGGTTTTTCCAAGTTAGCCTAAACAGGTTTTTATATAAATGGTATTTAGGGTAAAATTAGGCTAACTAGGTTCTTAATTAGGTTCTTAACTTTTGTTCAAGAAATAAAGCTGAATTTTTAAATGATCTGGTGTTTAACGTCCAAAAACAGTATTCTTGGAGGCTTCGTTAAGCAAAATACTATATACTATTTTAATCTGATTCTGTTACAATCAAACCTATGGTAAAGTTTTATGTAACCATGTTATAGTGTTTAGAGTATTATTGCATACAGACTGTGTTATATATATATATATATATATATATATATTTTTTTTTTTTGAAAATAAGAACCTGTTTTAGGATTTTAGCCTAAAATGGTTCTTATGTGAAGGGTGCTTAAAAATGAAATTTTAGCCTAACAGGTTCTTAAATGTTAGGTTCTTATACGCGGGTTTTTACTGTAACGTCAGAGCAAGTTTGGATCTTGATCGCGCTTTAGTTTCAAGGGACGTTTTCCCCGCCCCTGACGTCTTGCTATCTTAAACTGTTCTATAACATTACTACTTCGACAAAGAAACTTAAAAGACATACTTGTATAACGTATGGAATTGGCAACGGTGATTTTTCCCATCTTTCAGCGAGAGGAACATGGTAACGTCTCCCTTCAATATCCCCTCGCTAACAGTCATTTTTTGGACGGACAGCTCCCAATTAGTTCTCCTCTTTTGCATCACTGGTCCATCAGCAGGAAAGTTCATCCCAATGAAAGTGGACTTGTGGATAAAGCAGTTGCGTTTATTGCTGTCAAGGCTATCAAAGTAAAAAGTACTTATGAGACAATAACAAAATTTAGATTTTTTGTTATTTTTATTATTATCAATATTATTATCTTTCTTACAATTAATTAATTAATTCTAAATTTTAATAGTCTTTGATCGTAAAATTAGTAAATTTATACCTTATATCCACACTGGCTATGCAAGATCCGCCATCTTCAAATTCAAGGGTTCTTTCTCAAGAGTATCCTTCAGGAAATGATGGCTTGAAATAGTCAACGATGGACGCAGGATAATCAGTAAAGGCTCTGTTACCATAGCAAAACACGGCCGACAATATGTCAAAAGAGAATGGCAGTGGTGCACCCTTGGTTACTGGCAGTGTCAAGATCTGTTTTCCCCTACAAAAAAAAACGCAACAAGAATGAAATACAAATCGATTAAACTAAATAAGAAAAGCGGAGAAGAGCCTTTTGAGAACTAGGCTAAACACTGCCCATTTATCAGTCTAATTTAACTAAATAACAATAGGGGCTTAGGACAGCCTGCTACATAATTTAAATATAAGCTTTCATTTCGATTCTGCAATGCTCATCTCGCCCTTTGACAAGAACTGACAAGATTAATGGCAAGTCCTATCACGACACAATATACTTTTTATACCGCTTACCTAGCCTAAAGAATCATTAATACTGTTCAACAGGTTCATTTATTTTTTTAGTTTTTATTTGTTCCTTCTTAAGAAAAGTAATAATTAATCATTATTGAAAAAAGTAATTTTTGAAATATAATGTCAGGTCACTTTAGTGGCAGAGTTGTTGAGATGATAGTTTGCGTAAATATGATAATATAAACGACATTTGATCCTGGCCAGCAAAAAATTGACGATCGTCGTTCCTATCATTTGCGAATAACACTGTGTTTTGACAAATCAGTGTCAAATTTGCCATTCAAAGAAAAGTTGTTATTGATTTTGAATAATGTAGAATAACTTACATTTTTTTTCTGGTTTTTACTTACGATGATTAGTAAAACCAGTTTCACAATTCATAGAGCTTCCTGTTGAACCTAAGGCCATAATATCTCTTTTGGTATGATTGAGTTTTCGCAATCTCTCGCCTTATACTCAGTACAGCTAATTTAAAATAATTTGAGAATTTGACTTTTCATCACAAAAGTATCCCGAAACAGTGAAGATCTTCAGTTGCCTTTTACTATGAAGGGAGGTGTGTTGCATTTTGATCGACTTACTCGTACGGCTTCCCCCTGCCTTCACCCTCGATTGTAAAGGAATGCCCATCGACAGATCCTTCCATGTGGTATGTCATCGTCATGTCATCTTTGATAACCTACATTCACAAAATGCACAAAAGTGAATCCACATAAGAGCAGGTGTGGCTTACAAAGTGAAGCTTAAAGTTGTAATTATAAAAGGTTAGGAAGCTTAACACCGTTCTCGTTTGTAAAAAAAAAAAAACAAAACAAAACAAATTAAGTTGGGCAAAAGTGAAGCTATTCTGAGGGTGAGTATCTACATGTCTCAAAAGATCGATTGACTTCCTATTCAATATTTAGATCAAGTTTACAAAGAAGACTTTTTTTTATAAGTTTATGCGCGAGAATCAAAAGCCATTACCTATAGCAAGACTAAACCGCAAAATATCAAATTACTTACGTTAGTTGCGTTAGATTTAACTCATATTAATAAACTTGCAATTGACTTTAAGTAAAGTAATACATTCGGTAAAACGTTTAAGCTTTCGGAACGGAATTCTACTATTAATAGTGATTTTAAAACTTATAAGATATCTTTTTTTTCAGTCTGATTTGAGATTTTTAACCTCTTTTTTGCTGTTTTGCGTGATAACTAATCTTGAGTGTTTCACTCCAAAAGAAAGAAACGAATCATTCTCTCTACAAGTAAAAAGGCCTGATCTTTCATCCAATATCTGATTAGTTCTGATTGTTGGCCTCATGGAAACGTTTTTACGACTACCGTTAGGGTGTGTCATGGCAGTATTATATCAAACTGCAGCCGTTACATCTGTCCTTATTGCCAGAAATAGGGCCTCATATTCTTGGCGTAGAGTTGAAAATTCACTTACTTGCTCTGAAAGAGCCATGTCGAGAAGAAATTGCTTCTTTGTCAAAACGTACTCAAAATTCCAGTTAAGCTGTTGTTGTTCACTCCGTCACCGACTAAGCTGAACTGACTACATTGCTAGGGTGGATCGATTTTAACGCTAGATCGGATCAAAAGACACACCTTGATTGACGCATTAAAACAGGTTAGGCTGGATCTTGACAGGTTGGTCAGGATAAACGTGACAAATAAATCATTGTTCTTTACTGACAGGTTCACGTGATGTGCAGCGTGCATGTACTTTTCCACAGCCTTACCTAACCAAACTTGGCTAATTTGTGAATTTCAACTCTTACATAATATTGAGCTCTAAAGGTAATTTAAAAACAACCAATTGAAAAATTTGAAATTAATCTTGATACGATTTCATTAGTGACTTTGTTGTAACGATACCTTACAGCTTCAGCACAAGCCGTTAAAAACCCCAACAAAGAGCTTATGTACAAATAAAAAGAACTAAAAAGTGAATGTTGAACATCTATGAGAAACTAGGGTGCAATTATCAATAAGCACTTTTATCAATTCTGGAAGGCAGAAAAAAGTATGCTTTCAATTACAGCTACAAGGTTTTGCAGAAGAAGTAAAAGTTAATGCTGGTCTAAAAATTAATTATTCCCGGGATCAGGAAATAGAGTGTGTTTAAAAAGCTCAAAAAGTCAGCGTCACTGCCTCATTGACACAATTGGAGCGATTAAAATGTCCAGAATATGTCACTTACAAAGTGAAACAGTGAAACGGGGTAGACGATTTGGGAAAAGAAAAATAGGGTCCTGAACTTTTCTCGTCACTGAAACAAGGAGAAGACTTTAAATATGTTTGTTCTTAAGTTGTGAATTCTTGTTTCAATTAAACAAGATTTGTGACGAGTAGGCTGTATTTAGGCAGGTAATGTAAGTGTCGGCATAAGTTTAAGGTATCATCCAGGGTAAAAAAATCATGATTTGTCGAAATTTGCAATTTTTAAATGATTAAATAGAGCTAATCAAGAGCTTTCTTTTATAAAAAATTCCAGGAAAAAATACTTTTTCTGTGCAGACTTATGGAGCGCAAAAGTTTTTTCTATGCTAATTATTTTAATTGATCGTTGACAAGTCCTGTCATACTTGACTCGTATGTCCCTGTTGAACCAAGCTAATCACCCAATTTGACAGAAATCGTGGTCTACAAATAGAACTCACTGTTTTTCCCGGATTTTGTTAGTGAATGCCTCCATAGAAGAAAAAAAAGCTTGTCCGTTTTCGTACACGACTCCAAGACGAAAGAAGATGACAAAATCGTTTTGCAAAGAGTGGGCTTCGAAATTAGCAGAGAGCGACACGGCTACTACTACAATCAAGAAGAATGGCTAAAAGACGACAAAGCTCCTGAAAAACCATTGAAACCACCGCAGAATCGAGTTTAACGAGTTTCTTAGCGAGCGGGGCAAGCCTTTTTGGCCGCGAAGCGGTCAGGCGGGAGACGAAGTCGCGAGAGGTCGCGCGCCATATAAAAATCAGACGAAGGACTGTTTTGAAAGTCTATTGTAGCGGGAGAGAAGCTTCAAGAAAAACTCCAGGAAGCGGTTTGTTGTCACTTTTTCCAGGGAAGTGTCGAACTTTTAGAAAATGTATCGAGTAAGAGTGGGCTTGGCTCAACTTGGCTTGCCCGGTGCGAAAATGAAAACTGCCCGGCGCAAATAGGTAATGATGCTTTCTAGACAACCGAAAGTATCGAACAGAGCAGAGCCTCTGAAATAACTTGTTGTCGGGTTTCGTTTTTAACCTTTTCCTGCTGTGTCACTATTGTTGTCCCTTCTCTGGTATGCATCAACGTTGACAGCTTTGGTGTTATAATCTGTTATAATCTCGTCATGGGTAATACGCCGCCAAAACTCTTTTTCCACTGTTTTCTCGAAATGAAAATCAGGGCAAGTTGAGGGTACGTTTCAAACTCCAAGTCGGCAACCCGTGAACCAATTTGGCTGAAATTTGGCCAACTTACTGTCGGATAGTTTTTCTAAAAAACCGTGTCTGCGAATTTTGATTTCTTTTTTCGTTTTCGAGTTAGAGTAGTTTTTTTTACAGGTAGTGCTAATGATTTACTATCCCTAACTTCAACTGCTTATGACAAAAGAACAAACGCACTTGACAAAAATCGGAGACACGGTTTTTTAGTCAAACCTGTTCAGAAGCGAATGCGATCTTAAGAGGCTGTCCGCGTGAGAACCGATAAGGCAAATTTTGGTCTATCACGGATTGCCCTGATTTTTTCAGTGGAAGATAACTATCCTATCCCATGAAGAAATATCACATTTATTTGGACCAACTCAATTTTTTCTCTATTTTACAGAAAGATTTTCTAGGTCACCTAAACCTAGCCAGTTTGCCGTCGGAAGTGGTGCGATTTTAAGGAAACTTTAGGGCTCTTGCAAACCTACCTTACCAAGCCGAATAAGCTGATTATTTTACACACAAATGTTTTAACACTGATTAATAGTTTAAAGGTTTAATGGTTGCATTCTGTAGAAAGTTGGCTGAGATATGATTTTTTTAAAATGACCTTTAATTTGCTTATGGGGAAAATTAATTTGCATAACTAGAGCTGAGCGGTAATTTCGCAAAAGTGGCACTTGACCCAGACTCAAGTCTGTGATAAAACAGAAGTACTAAGACCAGTCTAGCTACTTCTTAATGCAATAAAATTTGTGGGCACTCCTCTTTGCGTGCTGTACAAAGTTCCGTTAATGTTCCAAAATTCGCCATTTTGACAGCAAAGCTGGAATTGTAACGGTCTGCATCTGGTCGACTAATTTCCACAGCTTTAACGTTTCTAGTTATCACTAACCGTCATTAGACCCTTTAAATGTTGGACTTTCGAAGACATGTGGAGAAAACTTAGTAATCGCTTTTTCTTGGTTTTTTTCTTGTCGACGATGAACGTGACTTTATTCTCCATATGCAAATTAGCCTCAGATGCTTCGTTTCAACAACTTGACCATCCTCGGAGACCCAGGGGCAGATAGTGGGGGCGAGGGAAAGTCTAAACAGGCGGTAAAATATGGCACAAGAGAAAAGTAAAGAACGGTGAGAAGAGCCCCTGGGGACAATGTCTTACCAGACCAGTTCCAAACGGTCGCCGCCGTTCTGTCTTCTGATTGGTGCCAGAAAACTTGTGTTTTTCTGACACCAATCAGAAGACAGAACGGCGTCGACCGTTTGGAACTGGTCTGGTAAGACATTGCCCCAGGGACTCTTCTCGCCGTTCTTTTCTTTTCTTCGTGTCATATTTTTCCGCCCGTTTAGACTTTCCCTTGCCCCCACTATCTGCCCCTGGGTCTCCGAGGATGCAACTTGACATGAAACATAATCGTTACATTTCACATTTCTAAGGAGAAAAATAACTCTCCTTTCTACAGAAAAACACAAACCATCACTTAGAATCCCCTTAAGGTCTATTTTTGTTGTTGTTTAACGAGGAAGAAGCAGCTGAATAATATGTCATGATATATGTTTGCGTGGCTTAAACTACTGTGGCCTGTCACGCATTCCTAAAGAGGGGCGGTCGATTAGAAAACATTAGCGTTGAATAGGTCAATTTTATTAATGGTAGTTATTGATAATAATTCAGAATAAGAGTTAACTTGCAAGTTAAGTCCTCTTGTCACCACAATGAAATTTGTGGGCACTCTTTTTTGCTTATCAGATGTTTGTACACGGCACTATGACAAAAAAAAAAAAAAAATGCCCCACACTTTTTCTATCTAAATCCATGTATAGCTTTGCAAAAGGCAAATTATCTGTAAATTTCAGTTTCATTCAAAGATCTTTAAAGCATTTATCGGTAGCAGAATGAAACGGGAAAAATAGTTTCCTTTTTCAGTGAATACACGCAAAAGGGATCATCTCAGGTTTTAGTTTTTGTTAGGGTATAACATCCCTATTCTACGGTGGCCCGTAAGGGACATTACAATTTTTTTTTTTTGCTGAAGTTATCGCGCGATAATTCAAACTTCCTCGTTTGTACGATATAATTAGAGGTTCTTTGTAGATCTGTCTAAGAAGAGGTTGGTTCTCTATCGGTTGCCAGTGTTTCATAAGAATGTTTTTAAGGCTAGCAACTCAAATTTCAAAGAACGCTTGATTGACAGAGGCTACCCACAAACTATGATAGAAAACCTTCTATCAGATACAAAGTTCATAGAGAGGGAGTCTGCACTCCTGAAAGGAAAAAGAAATATTGCCTTTTGTGACACAGTACCAGCCCTCAGTGTCTACTTTAAAAGAAGTTTTAATGAAAAAATGGAATCTTATACAAAACCAACCGTTACTTCGCCAAATTTTTAAAGAACCACCTATCATTTCCAACAAGAAAGGAAAATCCCTGAAGGACATGCTCGTTAGAGCTAAAATATAAAAGGTTAACACAAGGTTTCACGCCGGTATGGATGTGCGGCCTGTCACCGCTTGCATTTTAGCATGTTAACCTTTAATTATTGCGCATGCTAATCCGCCGGAGAACTCAGTCCTTTTCTGTAAATACATAACAAGAACATAACCTTTATTCACTTCACTTAACAAAAGGGACCACTGTTGGACAATGAAATACTTTAAACTTGAAGCTAAGAAGTAACCTGGCTTGATTCTCACTGTATAGTTTTGAAACGAGAGATACTTGATTACATATACGTATATAGCAACTGTAAATCTTAATTACTCCCCTTTTCCTTCAGGATTAAAATGCTGTAATCCTTGCTTGGAAATCTAGCTTGGCAACTCAAATGAACTCTATTAAGCTGGCTTAAAAGTTAGACTATAACTCCTTCTTAGTTTGATAAAGAAAGGGTCAACATCAAGATAATGCATGCATACATGCATGCAACGTTTCAGCTTCTCTCAAGTTCATGTGATATGTTGCAATTTATCGCGCGATAAACTGGATAATTATCGCGCGATAATTCAAATTTATCTCGCGATAAACTGAAAAATTATCGCGCGATAATTCAAAGTTATCGCGCGATAATTTAAACTTATCGCGCGATAAGTTGAAATTATCGCGCAATAACTTAAGCAAAAAGAAAATATTGTAATGTTCCCAAGATGATCTTGTTTTGGTTTCAGTCTAATTGAATTATAATGCATCAGGTGCCAGTTTCAAATATAATTATGCCAATGAATCGCCGAGGAGATCAATTGTGAAAAAAGCTGTTCTTTTCGCGAGTCTGGTCCCAGAAGGGGTGTGGAGGGAAATGTGTTGGTGGCAGAGTGCATGAATGATATTACGTCGCACTTAGCCAGCTGTCACTTGTCTACGTGTAGCAAAGTCAATGACTGAATGAACTCATTTTAGCGAGAGTAGAGGTTTGGTAGGTATTCGGAACTGAAATGAAAATCTGCCCAAGGCACAGACACTAAATAGCCTGTGTACAGACCGCCCCCCCTCCCCTTAGGAAAAATCGGAGAAAGGGCCCCTTCTCCGAGGGGGTGGGGGGTGGTGTGTACACAGGCTAACACTAAAATGACAATCTGCCCAAGGCACAGACACAGACAGGTTTTTGCCAGCGCCAAGGTCTTGTTAGGCTCGATTGTAAGCCGCTGTTCTAAAAAATGAGCCCCCAAGGGATTGGGAGACGGCGGAAATCAAGATCTTGTCAATACCCCAGTCACACTCTGGATCATACTGGCAAAATAACTACTGTGGCAGGAAGTAAGTCAAAGTTGTGCTCCATCATGTAAGTATCATTCTTTTTTCTTATTCATGCAAAAAATTTCTAAACGTACAGAGATATTCTTATTTCTCCATTTAACATTTTATCTTGCGATGTTTTCTGATGTTCGTTTCCAGTTTAGTTGAGCTTGCAAGGATAGTTTATTTATTTCTATTTTTTGACAGCCGTGTATCTTGCTCTAATCAATTCTTACCTATAAAATACTATACATAAAGGTTAATCCGTGTGTTGTAAAAGATAGTTTTCTGATGATTGTTTGAAGAGCATTATAAATGGGGAAAAAAGTAAGAACTTTCTACACGGAGTCAGGATTCAACCTCCTCCCCAGGGCTTTCCTGCCCCTGCCATTTTCTAAGAGGAATATCCTTGGGACGTGTGTGAAAAGTATTTCATTCTTGCAATAAAAACAATTTTTTTTAACTTAAACAGTGTTCAAAACATGTCTCTGGTTTTGTAAAAATTAGTGAGACTTAAAAGTACCAGAATGTTCAGTTCAACTTTAAATAGCCGATTTGCTCCTCCTGTGGCAAGAAACGGGAAAAAACTTGACGCCAAAGGGTCGAGAAGAGTACGATTGAGCAGTCTCTGTTTTTCTTGTTTTGATAACGTTTTCATCAAGTCTTCAAAAATGCCTCCAGATTGCTGTTTTTTCTTTTTTTTTGTGTGTATTTTTACCCTCTTGAACAATGTGCTCCATCAAAGTGCTCCTCCCATCTCTCTATTTCTAACCTACTTTACCATCCACCCTCTCTCCCTCCGGTTCCAAATCTACTTTTACAAGCATTTATACTTAAAGGGGTGAAATTTCTGCGCTGTATATTAATTTTTGAAAAATTAAGTCCTTCTACTTTTTCCTTAAATTCTTAAACTTAGTTCTTTTTTCTTTAAGAACCGCCAAAGGTGCTGCTAAGGCTGAAATAAGCGCACTCGCCCTTTCATATACTTCATCTAGTGAAAGCCTACCCTTTCATATACCTGAAGCCTGAAAAAAGATACCCCTTTCGGGTGGAGCCTCCCCGTATAGGCCATCATAGGGAGTTCCCCCCACCCCCGTTCCAATTCCGTGCTCACCTATTGCCAGCCCATGTTGGACTCTAGGCCCGTTTGAGTCAACACCTAAACATAGTCCTAAGTGTAATTACAATAAGGCAATGGACGAAATAACCAATGTAATGAACTTGAATATACATTGAACTTGACCACAGAGATCTGCTGCAAGAAGACGAGGTGTTCGGAAGGCAAAAGCTTGTTGCAGGAATCGCTGAAGAATAATTGAGACCACAACACCCTCAAGTTTTCAACCTATGTGTATGGGATATGTCAAAGAAAGATCAACCTAGTCAGTTCAACGTGGTAACAGAGCCGTAGGGTAGCTGCCTCCCCTGGACCTGTTGAGCAAGACAAATCAAGTCTGTGGATGGATTTGTTTTCTTTAGGCTCAGTTATTTTGATTATAGTGACTTGCAATTGTTTGCCATTTTCATATTCGAGGTAGATTTTTCGGAGACATATCTGCTGAAAATTGCATTTCGGAGCCTCCAAATTGAAATTTTTCTGGGGGAGGACACCCCCAGACCCCCCTACAAGGCTCGTGCCTTCGGCTCTCGCGATAATGCCCCTCGTTACAAAAAACCTAGCTACATCCCTGGCTAATGCTAAAAAAAAATAAGTTGTGTCACTTTGAAATACCATTCAAATCCAGGGAAAGAAAAGGAGACCTAATTTACAAACGTTCGTCTTCCATTCACTGAGTGCACGTGCTTTTCTCCATCAGCTCAGTAGTAAACATAGACAACATAGAGATCCTTAATTTAGTGTGATTAACAGCCGGCAAAAACTTTTGGGGTTTAACAGGAGATGGACCGTAAACAAAAAACTATGCCTTTTCCTTTTTTCCAAGTGACTACTTTTTGGCTAATTGTCGTGTATGACACCATGGGCCGTCATATTAAACCCTATCCTAGTGGCGCCCGGTGATACTAACTCAGTTAAAACGGTCGTAGAATGAATATATAAATACAACAGCACGGTATTTCCCACCCAGTAAAGAATCGGAATTAACAGTGATTAAATTGTATGATTATCAATAACTATCACCTCAAAAAAGATATAATAAGATAAAAGAACTGATCGATACACGGTCATTCTGGAGGAATGCGTGACGAGCCACAGTAATTAAATTATTTTAATTCGCGTAAACATATCTTCTTCTGCTGCTTCTTCCTCGTAAAAGAAACAGACCTAAGGGGATTCTAAGTCATACATCGTTCGTGTTTTTCCGTGAAAGAAGAGATAATACAAGTACATGTGTATTATATTTCCTGTCAATTTGTTGAAACGACGCATCTAAGGCTAATTTGCATACGGAGATTGAAGTCATGTTCATCGTCGACAAGAAAAAAAAAACAAGAAAAAGCGATTACCAAGTTTTCTTCTCATGTTTTCGAAAGTCCAACATTTAAAGGGTCTAATGACAGTTAGTGATAACTAGAAACATTAAAGTTGTGGAAAATAGTCGACCAGATGCAGACCGTTACAATTCCAGCTTTGATGTCAAAATGGCGAATTTTGGAACATTAACGGAACTTTGTACAGCACGCAAAGAGGAGTGCCCACAAATTTTATTGCATTAAGAAGTAGCCTGGTCTTAGTACTTCTGTTTTATCACAGACTTGAGTCTGGGTCAGGTGCCACTTTTGCGAAATTACCGTTCAGCTCTAGTTATGCAAATTAATTTTCCCGATAAGCAAATTAAAGGTCATTTTAAAAAAATCATATCTCAGCCAGCTTTCCACAGAATGCAACCATTAAACCTTGAAACTATTAATCAGTGTTAAAACATGTGTTTGTAAAATAATCAGCTTATTCGGCTTTGTGAGGCAGATTTGACAGAGCCCTAAAGTTTCCTTAAAATCGTACCACTTCCGACGGCAAACTGGCCAGTTTTGGGTGAACGAGAAAATCTTCTTGTAATATAGAGAAAAAATTGAGTTGGTCCAAATAAATGCGATATTTCTTCATGGGATAGGATAGTTATCTTCCACTGGAAAAATCAGGGCAATCCTTGATAGACCGAAATTTGCCTTATCGGTTCTTACGCGGACAGCCTCTTAAGGGTTAAGAGATTTCAACAATCTTCCATCGCCTAAACGTCTAAGTCTGCCACAAGTATGCAAAAGGTCCACTTCGGTTGACGTACGTCGCTCAAAACTCCCCAATATCCCGGAAAATTCCCCGTTCTTGAAAATGACGTCTGGAAAACACCTTGGAAGTACTCCGATAATGACCAGTTCTATCGTTCCTCTGAATATACATAGAATAACCGGGAAATTTTACATTACCTGCGAGCAACTTGGCTCTCCCTGTGGTACGGGCCCCCGCCGCCAGAGCGCCCCGGAGAGTTTCCTGGCAGGCCCAGTAAGTTTTTCTTTATATTCTGGCCACCTATACTACAATCTAAGACACCAATTCGCACACCCACCCCACCCCTCACCTGCCACCAAGATTTCGTGCTTCTGACATACTTCGATGATTGTTTGTTATATCAGGGACACCCGACGACTGTTTTCTGTAAAATATCTGTTCGGAGAAGCAAATATCGCCTAAAATTTTCCTAAAAATTTCAAGATGACTGTTCCATTCATGTACAGTTTTCGAAGCTTATCTAATAAATCCCCTATGGTTTTCTAAAGTGTAATTTTTCACCTTTCACTCCTCAGGCTAGGCTATTTTTCGTAGAAAAAAGGAAACCTAAAATTTTCGGATTAAAAAATGTTATGAAGAGAGAAATTAGAAAAAAATCTTACTTTCGTAATACGTTAAATTACATCTAAAATTTTTGGTAAAACAAAACTAAAGCCGTTGAAATTTCGAATAGACTCAAGTTCCTCTGTGCTGACCTAACAGATACAAATTTTATAGTGCCGCTTAGAATCTAGTCTGCTACACAACCGTTTTAGTGTCGTCAGTGTAGCAGACTACTTAGAATCAGACTCGTACCCAGTCGCTATTTAATTGTTTTTTGGGATGACGAGTCTGGCTTAGAATGCATTTCTAGAGATGTAAGAGTACTCTGGAAAGCCCGAATAGACTTTTTAATGCATTTAGGAAGAAACCGTCGTTGGGTGCTCCTGTTATAAGCGCCTCTAGAAAAAGTTACGACTTAGAATCAGCTAACAGTAAAGAAACGAGACCTTTCGTTTGTGTTTATTACCACCTGAAACGTAACTACACAATGAGCAGTTAGAAGTGAATTGCTGTCAGTCTTTTTTTCAGGTAAATGCAAACAAATAAAGGAGGAAAAAGGTCTTTTTCAAAAGGTGTATTTAGGGAAATACAAAAAATTATGTCCCAAACATAATTACATTTTTGCGTCGGGATACCTGTTGTTATCAAGCACTGGCTGCGTGAACTGGGCACTAGGTAACATGTGATCGAGCATTGCTTTATAGTACGTTGCGCAAATACGAGGGCCCCTTTCTACCTCTACACCATCGTGTGGCAAGTTATCTGTTCAAATTTTTCAGGCAAGTTCTTTTGTGTTTTTCTTTTTTGTTGGTATGGAACAGCCGAGGGTTCTGATTTTGGGTCACTCCTTTATACGTAGGCTCCGGGATTTTATTATTAGGAATAGTCCCACATATAACCTTAATTTAAACATTAATACCCCGGTTACAATTCATTGGCATGGCGTTGGGGGTCGAACAATCGATAAGGTTAGGCGGTTTGATTTAACCGAAGTAGAACGTTTTAAACCTGATGTTGTACTTTTACAAATCGGTAGTAACGACCTCACACGCCGTCGGTCCTCTCCAGCATCTGTTGGCTCTGCCATCGAGGATTTGGTCTGTTTACTTCATAATGAGTACGGGGTTCGCTTAGTTTGTGTTGGTCAAACCGTTAAAAGGCACCCGGTTGGGACGTTCAATGCAAACGTACAAATCCTGGCGCAGTACCTTCAAGGGGTCTTAGAACCGCTCCCCTTTGCCATATATTGGACGCATCGGGAGTACAGGAGTGTAAGGGGGGCAGTACTGCATTGTTTAAAACGCATAAAAACATAAGGAATTTCTCGCCCAACCAGTTTTAATTTTTGGCAAGTTCATAGCCTTGGCCAAGGAGTTGCGTTCAGTGGGCTTTTGGTGTCTTTTTATGTCCTGTCCATGTGCTTTTGTTGCAATTTAATAGTTGCTTTGGGATTCTGTGCATTCCTGTGTGATGCCCATCCCTGATTTAGGTCAATCATTGTCTTTGGAATTTGTTGCGTTATGTGCCTGAGTGACAACCAAATCCGGCCGTCGTTGACGTGCCCAATTCACTCCAGCTATTAACGCTTTTACATGTGTCTTTATAGATACCTATGTGATCGGCCCGTGACTGACGCTCTCCCATCACATATGATGACATACGATTGTTGTAGCTGGTTAATGGGCATCCTGCATTTTTGAATTAGCGTACAATGCATTCTGCTCCCCTTGATTCTCCTTGTTGTCTAATCCCGACTTTGCCTATAACATGTCCGAATTAACTCTAGCTAAGTTTTATAGGTCTTATTAATCAGCATGCCGCTACGAAGGAAATCGCGACGAACAGCAGGACCGTCAGACGATACCGTCAGCGTCCAATTTGTTCCTGACCCGGTCGAAATCCCCCCCTCCCAAGCGGCCGTTGAGGCGTCTGCATCTGGTGTGGGATCGGAGGGCCTTTCTGATGCAATGGTTTCGTCTATTGTCGCTGCAGTGAAAACGGCGATACAGTCGACCAACGCGGCCCAGAATTCTTCCCGTTCCATCAATCTGGTCACCGACGCAGTGCAACGCGATGTGCAGTCCCTTACCAATACTCCAGTTGGGGCCGTTGAGTCGTCAGGTAGCGAGATATTACCCAGTGCGCCTTTATTTTCTAGTATAGGTGTACCCTTAGGTAGCCGCTTGAGTGCACGCCTAAAGAATAAGATCTGGGCGGAGGAATTCGTCAACTTTGGCTCTCTTCTAGATATGTCCCCTAATCCGGATAAGTTCGCATTATCTATCACCGCTCCCACCGCCGGAATTGGGTCTAAAACCCCTAATTTTACATTCGAACCGGTACACAATGCGAAGAAATTGACGTCTATTCACGAGTGGGTGTCGGCCTTCCACTCTTTTGTTGCAGTCTACTGCGAAAAATTCCCCAGAGAGACGCCAAATTTGATGCAATTTTGCGAAACAGTGCGCGACATCGCCACACGTGGGGGGGGGGGGGGGGGGGGGGGACTGGAACTATTACGATGAACAGTTCCGGTATCTTCGTCAAGGCAACCCACAAACGTACCCTTGGGGAGTGGTACATTGGGAGTTATGGCATCGCGCGGTGACTTTTCGTGCCAAATCTGGATATTTTGCAACCGACAAACCCAACTCGGGGTTCAGGGGAAAACAATCAATGGTCAGAGGGGTGTGTTTCACGTTCAACGCCGGTCGTCCCTGTGCGGGCTGCAGATATGACCATAAATGCTCCAAATGTGGTGGTAGACATGCAGCTACGTCCTGTCAATCTGCCTCGAACATTCCCAAACCAGCCGGAGATAGAACTATCGCAACTCCATCGCATAATAAACAGCCCGCCAGTAACGCCGGTAAAAGTATCCACCCTTAGCCCCCTTTTACAACAATACGACCCTCGTCTTAAGCAATTTTTGATTGATGGCTTTTCGTTTGGATTTCGCGTTGGGTTTGTTGGTACTAGCCAATTACGTCTTGCTTCAAATTTGCGCAGTGCGAAGGACCAATCTGAAATTTTAGCTGCTAAACTTGAGAAAGAATGGTGCGCTGGGAGAATTGTAGGTCCATTTTCTCGTCCACCTTTTGATAATTTTATTTCTTCACCTTTAGGCGTAGTTCCAAAGAAAACCCCAGGGGAATTTCGTATTATACACCATTTGTCATACCCAGATGGCTCGTCGGTGAATGATTTTATTCCGGACCAATTTTCGTCGGTTCAATATGCTTCAATAGGTGATGCTATTACACTCATTAAGTCGTTAGGTAGGGGCTGCTACATGGCCAAGACCGATATAAAATCAGCTTTCCGCATTATTCCGATTCACCCTGACGATTACCATTTACTGGGTATGACAAGGAATAATTCGTACTTTTTTGACCGGTGTCTGCCCATGGGCTGTTCTTCGTCTTGCGCTATATTTGAAGCTTTTAGCACTGCGCTCGAGTGGCTTGCTAAACATTATCTCTGTGTTTCCGGTGTTTTGCATATTTTGGATGATTTCTTGTTTATTGCTACCTCTCAAGGCAAATGTGCCTCCGATTTAAACAACTTTTTGAGCCTATGTGATAGTTTAGGGGTACCTATAGCACATGAAAAAACGGAAGGTCCTTCAACCACTTTACAGTTTGCTGGGATAACACTCGACACGATTAATATGGAAGCACGTCTGCCGGACGATAAGCTTCAAAAATGCAATGCTCAGTTATTGGACATGCACAGACGCCGTAAAACTACCCTGAAAGAACTTCAATCTTTGATTGGATTATTAAATTTTACTTGTTCAGTTGTTCTACCTGGTCGGGCCTTTCTTCGGCGGCTTGTTGATCTCACACAGGGTGTCCGTCTCCCTCGCCATCGTATACGGATTACTGAAGCCTGTCGTCGAGATTTATTAGTATGGCTTCAATTTTTAAGAGATTTTAACGGCCGTACATTTTTTCTGGACGATCCGTGCCAGGTTTCACCGCCTCTCAACCTTTACACCGACGCCGCCGGCTCAAAGGGCTATGGCGCACTTTTTGGGAAACATTGGTTTTACGGAGAATGGCCTGCCAATTGGAAATCATTGAACATTGCATTTTTGGAGCTCTTTCCGATTACTATCTCGTATCTCGTGTATTTAGGGAAATATAATATTTGCCCTTATTAGTTATTTCACGTTCGCGGTCGTGCCCATTTTCAGCACTTCACTCTTGTAAATGAAAGAGGCCTTATGTCAAACTAATCCACCATTTAAACGACTTGACACTATTCTTCTAACGACATCATATATTGTAGCAAAAAACAATCGATTATCACCAAAATTTTGATAGGAATAAGCCGGCGAACAGCTATTCAGTCCACAAGTGAAAGCAAAACGTTCTCATCTTAACAAATCCGACAAAAAAAATACACCAAAATCAAATGTTTACTTTCGTGCCTGTGTAACATTTAATAGTCTATCTCAAGCTGCAAGAAGTCTGAAAAAAAAAGAACAATGATTCGTTTCGGACGAAAAAAAAAAATCAGAAATTCTCAAACGGTGATTTCATTAATGTTTCGTCGCAATATTAATTTGGGTCATCAATTTTGATCATAAAAGCTATCAAGAAAAGTAAATTGTAGGCGCGCAGAATCCATGGGCGAACTCAGTCGCTCAAATGGCATTAAAAACTGGAGGCTTTACTCACCAACAGCTTACAGCTCGTCAAAGGAACGAAGTGAACAATTTATTTTTCTCGGCAATTAAAGAAATAAAAAGATACATCATGATGGTTCTGAATCGAAAGCCGAAAGCGCTGGTGTAAAATGCTTTATTTCGTTACCACAGAACTATGTTATCCTCTCGGGCTTGTTATTTCGGAAGTGTAAGATCGTCGTATAATGTTATGTATTTTTTATTTATCACTGAGCTCATGCACTCAGTAGTTCGAAGGCCGATAAGTGCTAACATGTGGTTAAGTTTTAATTCCGGTATCTTTTCCTTTTGCTCAAAAGCATTTTCTTGGATAACGTACTCTATTCTTTTTAGAGCCGATTTAGAACATCCAATCATCAAATGAGAGAATTAATGTGAATTTGCTTTTAAGCTTCCTCAGTTAATTTATTTGAATCTAATTTTCACAATATCCCTGGGTTATCTAAACCCAGAATCGGACAACACGGCCCTGCAAGAGATTCAAAACCACTTTTCAAAAATTCCAACCCTCCTCCCTCCCCACCCAGAATAGCAATCAGCTTTTGGGTGTAATTCTGTAATTTTAGCAATGAAGGTGAAAGCGAAAACACGTCCTTCAAGCAAATCGTCGATTTTTTGTCTTTGTTGTAAAGTGAAGCCTTAAAACCTTTTATCTTTAAGTAAATGTTTAAAGTTCAGTATCTTCACATTTCCTTTTTTTTGGCTTCGTTTACATAGCAGACAAAAGAATTACGCAAGAAAATGCCTGAGTCATCACTACTAGCTCCAGCATTAAAGGTTTACCAACTTTTAATCGGCGATCTTTCATTTAAACACACACAGCTGCTGAAGTCAGCTTTTCCTGTCAAATCAATTACTAGCCATTTTAATCCCATTCTGAAGATTGCAAACGAACAGTTGATGAAAAACTGACTCCGGTACGAATCACTGAATTTATTACAGATAATGAACTCCACAAGTTCTTTGCAAACTCGAGACCGAAGTAATTCACCCAGATGTATCTTCGTTCGCATATTAACGTCACTTGACAGAATTTTGCTAGCCATTGAAGCCCATTCTGCATGAAGACTGAAACCTAACAGTGGATGAAAGACTGATTCAGGGGTAGGAATCGCTGACTTGAAAACAGATGACGAACTCTTCAACTACTTCGCAAACTAGAGAAGACTTAAAGCAAATCATCCAGATATATCTTGGTTCGCACATCGCATCAGGAGTTTTTCTTGTTGTAGCAACTTTAGTAACAGCCCTGGGGAATGGCCTTCTACTGCTCGCGATCTGGAAGGATCCGTTTAAAACTTTCCGTACACCAAATACGTTTTTTGTGATTGGCTTAGCCGTCGCTGACTTTCTCACAGGTATTACGGTATGTCCGTTAACCGCCTTTCAGGAAATTGGTCTTTACATTAGCATAAAAAGGCGAGATTCATCGATTATTCCATCACTTCAAAAAGCAGAACATTTTGCTCATCTCATTTCCGCAGCCACAATGAACAGCTCTTACATAATTCTGCTGTTATTTACTTGGAGTCAATTTACAGCGATAAACTTCCCCTTCAAGCACAAAGTGCTTGTTACGAAGAGTCGAGTTATAGCAAGTGTGATCTTAACTTGGGTGTACACGGTATTGTTTGCCATTTTGTCGGCAAGCAGAGTGGCAGAAACGGCCTTCCTAAAAATGGACTTGTACTTCCACACGACTGGAAGTCTTTTGTTACTGACCGTAGGGTACCTTTGTTTATACAGAGCATTCAAAACCCAGATGAGGAGACTGCACTCTTGGAAAGCCAACCACTTTTTGGGCAAAGGACAAGGTGTTCATAGAAATAAAAGAAGAAAGAGACAATTTACTATCGTCAATCTTTTACTGCTTACATTTGTTATCTCTTGCTCCCTCCCTGTAACAGTCTTTTTCTACTTGCAGTATCACTGGAAGGATCTAACAAGGCTTGAATTGTTAAGGCTTCACCTTGCAGGCTTATTCTCCGCTGATGTGTTGTTCCTTAAGTTTGCTCTTGATCCTCTCATCTACGCTTGGCGGCTGGCGCAATATAGAAGAGCACTAAAGTCTTTGCTTGTCTGTAGACGGCAGAGAATTCACATCGACGGAGTGATATCTGTTTCATTGGACAATCATACGTTGGCATCTCGCCGGATGAGAAAGCAGAGTCACAGTAGATCAAGAGCACGCGTGGGGGAAGAGCGACGAAGTTGCGAGGAACGAGGGCGGAAGCCCGGGTCCGAGCGTCCCAATCTCTCCACCTTAAAACCATAAATTTGCATAATTAAACTTTTCAACTCGCCGTGCGTGGCTCTTGTGGTCTAGGACTGCCTAGAAGAGGCACGGGACGACACGATACACAATCCATAAGAGGTTAAGAGCCGAGCTTATGCAAACAGCAAACGTCAGATTCAAGTTGAGAATTTCTTAAAATGGAGTATAATGAGCAGATAAAAACACTCCAAAACAATTCTTAGGCATGTGTAGCCTTTACACGCTGAGAAACTTTGCAAAGAACAACAGATATCATTCGGCAATAGTTAGTAATTATTGGACGAGGTTGAGCAAAATATCGTGATTTGTCAGTGGCGAGCAGATCAATTATTTGCCGAAGCCGAAGGCTGAAATAAGTGATCTGCGAGCCACTGACAAGTCACGATATTTTGCGATAACCGAGATCATTCGATCACCGAGTTTGTTTTTTAAGGAATATCTTTGGGAAGCGAGGCGATGTCGGCATTTTCACACAAGAGCTATCACAAGAAGGAGAAAAGCTTGGTTTCATTTACGCATGAGCATGAGAATAGTATTTGCAGCCAAAAACGGTTGAACGACATTGCGCATGAGCACACCATTATTTGTAGGCAGTTATTTGCAGGTCACGTGGTGGGCTCTCGGCCAATGGAAAGGAAGAAACATTTGCATTGAATGATAATACAAATTATTTCGATTTCATTGATGGTGAATATATTTTGCTAAATCAGCGCTTAAAAGAACCTTACTGTTCAAAGAAAATCGCGTCTAGTAAAAAAAAAATGCTGATATTTTTTACTTAAATTTCTGGTATCGGCTTTAATTATATTGATATAATAAATATGCCAGAGGAATTTCAGAAAAGTCGTTGTAGCAGAAGTCCGTAACTAAAAGTCGCTCAAAATTCAGCCATGAAATTGGTTGGAATTTCAAAAATAAATTACTATCAGGTACAAGAAGCCACCAGTTCGAATTTTCGGGACAAGTAAATTCAATGTTTGCTAATTCTAAAAACAAAATCCGATTGCCTATCGTGGTATTCTTGAAAAGGTACTTTGTAGTTTTAGAAGCACTATATTCTATAGATTGCTCCAAACCTTGTTCTGACGTCGAATGAGTTGTTCCTCGACATTTTTAAAATATCCCTTGGCAGTTGTGATTCAAACTCCTGCTACATACATTTTGATGAATTGCAATGCATCCTCAACGGCTTTTCCTGCTGTACGTTGCTTTCAATTCCGGAAAAAGTTATTGGGATTGTAAGCTACCTGGTATCGAAGCTCAGATAGAACTGTCCTGACCAGTACCTTTGTTTATTTACATCAATAATTTTCTTTGAACAGTATGGTCTTTTTAAGCGCTAATTTCTCAAGAAATATTTTCCATCAATGAAATCGGCCGAAATATTTCGCATTATTACCGAATGACTTCTGTTGTTCTTTCCAAAGTTTCGCAGACATCGCGTTAAAAACGAAAAAGTTGTGACGGAAAACTTGTCACAGCTAAATGCTCCAGTATTAATGATGGAGCCACCTTACTTCAAGCCAAAAATGAATTTTCAATCTAAATAACTCACACTCCGACTGGATTATTTTCCGGGATATACTATCCGGAAAAAGTACACCGGCGATCGGCTAAAACAATTGCCGAGACACTGTCCTCAAACAATTTGCGCCCTTTCCCTCTCCCCTAAATTCAAACATTGGGTTGTTTCAGTTGTTTCTAGCAGGTAGTTCGAAAAGCGGCATGACATTGGAGAGGAAAAGCTATTTTTTCCCTTCTTAGGGAGGCGGAAAAACGAGAGAAAGCCGGCCGGTGTCAACTGAAGTTGTCACCTATTCCAGCTAGCTTAAGCTTTCTTCCTGGGTGAATAACTTTGCATGTTGATTGTTGTTGATTTTGGATGTTGATTATTGTTACATGATCTATTAAGGCTTTTTTTGGGGACGGACCGTTAGAAATAACCGGAGGTGGGATGACAATTCCCAAAAAACAATTCCTGTAAGGGAAACTTGTCTAAAAATAATCCTGCGAGCGGTGATACGTGACAAAAATATATAACCTGAGTTCAAAACTCTAATCTTGGATTCTCCTGATGAAACGCACTCTCTTAAACTCCCTTGTGAACGTAGCATGAGGTTTTATCAAAAGACGTCAGCTCCAAAATTTCATGTTTTTCACCTGCGACCAGACCATGAGTGGTTTTCATGCAACAAACTGGCTAAGGCAATGGGCCCGCAACGTTCCCTTCCCCCTTCCCCCTTCCCCCTTCCCCCTCCCTCTCCCTAACCCTCCTCCCCTCACCTGCCCAGGAGATTACAGCCCAATCAACGTTAACGACGAAACCGAAACACCTAAGAGTTCCTAAGAACTCTTGCAGCTGTGAGTGTTTGGGCGTTCCCGGATAGAAGAGAGGAGAAAACTGGAGTATGTATCGAAAGAAAAATCTGAAACCACAAAAAGCTCCTATATATGTAATAGTATCGCCACGGGAATAACGAACTCGTGTCATTGGCATTATTTTTATTGGCCTCTGGGTCGAGGTATAAAAGTACTATCATCACTGCGCCTGCCCTTGCTTTCCCGTAGCGTGTTTGTTTGCAAAGTGGCTATTTTTCATAACTATTTGCATTGTATAATCTACATTTTGTTTAATAATTTTAATGACAGTAGCAAAACAGTATTAACTGCACTACTGATAACCGTTTTAATTTTAGGTGACACGGCGCAATAAAGTAAACTGCGATTAATTACACCGGATCATCTGCGATAGTTTATTGCCATGTGCTGAAACGTCACATCTTTTATCCCTTTAATAACACGAAGGCGAAATTAACTTCAATTTCTATCTCCTATATATAAGCAACTAATAACTAATATAAGCAAAGTGGCTGTTTTTTATAACTATTTGCATTGTATAATCCACATTTTGTTTAATAATTTTAATGACAGTAACAAAACGTTATTAACTGGACTAGTAATAACCGTTTTAATTTTAGGTGACAGAGCGCGTTGAAGTAAACTGCGGTTAATTACACCGGATCATCTGCAATAGTTTATTGCGATGTACTGAAACGTCACATCTTTTATTCCTTTAATAACACGGAGGCGAAATTAACTTCAATTGCTACCTCCTATGTTCATATATAAGCAACTAATCTATGACTGAACAGCTGCTGAGTAAGTGAAATGTATATATATATCATGCTCGGCTGTTAGCTTAGGTTTAAGACATCCTGTTTTTGGACTAATCAGTTCTTTCTTCCGCGCAAACAAAGACAAAGGTATCCGCGGAGTAGAATTACGAAAGCCATTTTAAAGGTATTTTATAAATATTTTATTCTTTGTAGCTGCTCAAAATGAGAGAACAGTGATGACTGCTTCATTTTCTCTTTAAATCTATATTTGTCTTTCAAAAAAGATTAGAAAGAAACTGCCTAGTAAACGCTAACATTACAAAGGGGTATGTTTAGCAGGGGTGACGAATGGTCTTTGCGAGCATTCGCGAGCATGCGAGCACCGCGATTTTTTTGCGAGCACGCCGGGCAGAGATAGAAAATTTGCTTTGCGAGCAGCAAGCAGTTTAGAGAGTACAACTCGCGAGTAGCGAAAACTTCTTACATTTTCCGCTACCAGCAATCCATATCGAAATCCTTTTCTTTAAAATAAAACAGAAAATATTTTAAAACGGGACATGATTGATGTACATAAAGAAGAACTTGAAGAGGAACAAGATCCTCGTGTCAGAACAACCTCTTCTGGAAGAATCCTAATCTTCCAAACCGTATTTTTTGAAAACACGGCCTAATTAATGCCCAGTGAGTAGAGCCGGTAGAAGCTGGTAGAGAAACTCAGAAGAACTAAAAGTAAAAAATCTTCTTTTTTTAACCATATATGGCTTTATTAGCTAATATATTCAGTTTATCGTTGTCATTTATAGCTATTTATCGCGTGCATTTCCACTGAACTTGATAGCCATATTTATAGGAATTTTATTAGCACCATAAAGAATTGACTTTAACCCAAAGAAGGATTTAGAAGAGAGCGAGCATGCGAGCAACTGCAAAAATTTGGGGAGCACGAGCAGGCGAGCACTCGTTTAAATTTTGCGAGCAAATCGAGTAAAGGTAAAATTTTGCGAGCAGTTAAAAATTTTAATGGACCATTCATCACCCCTTTTAGCGGAGGCTCGTCCTTCTTGAATGGCCACAAAATATATCCCACAAAAATCAACCAAAGCCAAAAGGTCCGCAGCCAACAAGCAATTGAATCGGGAACAACTCCAAGTGCCATGTAAAACAGCTGACGTATCCTGAATCCGCTGGAAATTAGAGCTTTGTCTTAACATTGCATGCCAAAGAGATGCATGAACATGCACAAGATGTCAGTATGAAAAAGAAAACTCTATTTGCCAAGCTACAACTCAAAGAAACTTGGTTTATTTCGTTACGTCCTAAATAGTTGACTTATACGCAAATGACTTAACCGGCTACTGAGTCTTCAGAGAATATTCAAATGCACCAGCGGTGTCGAATTCTCGGCCTGTAAAATTGTTTGATCGACATTTTGTTTAATGATTTCTGTGGCTCGCAAAACATTGTAAATGAATTGTTAATCGACACTGAGTTGCCAAAAGAGAGGATGTATTACAAACGCCAGGGAAAGTTTATTCATCTTATGTGGGCACCCAACGGCTTTTTTAGAAATGATGATTCAGAAATACAGTAAAAACCCGCGTATTAGAACCTAACATTTAAGAACCTGTTAGGCTAAATTTTCATTTTTAAGTACCCTTCACATAAGAACCATTTTAGGCTAAAGTCCTAAAACAGGTTCTTATTTTCAAAAAAAAATATATAGAATTATGAAATTTTCTCAAAAAAAAAAAAAAAAAAAAAAAAAAAAAAAAAATATATATATATATATATATATATATATAACACAGTCTGTATGCAATAATACTCTAAACACTATAGCATGGTTACATAAAACTTTACCATAAGTTTGATTGTAACAGAATCAGATTAAAATAGTATAGTATTTTGCTTAACGAAGCCTCCAAGAATACTGTGTTTGGACACCAGATCATTCAAAAATTCAGCTTTATTTCTTGAACAAAAGTTAAGAACCTAATTAAGAACCTAGTTAGCCTAATTTTACACTAAATACCATTTATATAAGAACCTGTTTAGGCTAACTTGGAAAAACCTAGGTTCCTATACGCGGGTTTCTACTGTAGCTGTTTGCATGAAGAAGCAAATATTACCTAGAACTTTATATATTCAGGTGCGGATCTAGAATAAATACTGACCGATTTCCTACTTCTAGAGAGGTCTGGGAGCATGCTCCCCTGGGAGCAAAGTCCCCTTTCCCGGGTTTCTGAGTCATTCAGATGGGATATTTACAGACTGTCCGAACCATTTTCCAGATATCAACTTTGAAAGTTTAAAGTTTTTTACTAAAAATATATTTATTATGAAAAATCTGACCGATTTCCGTAAAACGGTGGAAACCGGTATGGATCCGCGCCTGATATTAGCTACAAGAAGGCTAAAACTTTCTAGATGACTGTGCCATTCATACACGATTTTTCCGAAATTGAATTTTTCACTTTTCACCTCCCAAGTTTAGCTTTTTTTCGTAGCAAAAAAAAATCTAAAATTTCCGGACTCGAATATTTGGTAGAAATACGAATCGGAAAAATTATCACCTTCGAAAAACTTAAGATTGCATCTAAAATTTTCTGGTAAATAGCAATGATGCTGTAATAATTGGAGAAGACTCAAGCTCGAGCTAAAACTTAGTTTTGACCGAATAAACTTTTTCAAACCTAACACGGCAAAATCGCATTTTGACTTCACTTTCGATTGATAGTCTTTGTAATGTGCTAAGTGAGCCAATAAGAGCTTTGTCTTTCTGACACCTGTCAGAAATGACTGTTACATCGCTTGTCTTGCATTGGTTTCTGGCTTCACCAAACAGGAACCCAAAGCTTCGCGCGAGTCGATGGAAAAAAGTCGGTCTGTAATTTACAATATCACACCTCAAACTCGGCTAATATAAAGTATGTATGTATTATCAAAGTGTCTGTAAATGATCACCAGCAAAGGCTTCGCTGCAAGGGGCTGTCAACATGAAGGGAGGAGGATCTGTAGCACCAAGAAGATCTTAGAAGGCGGATCATCCTTAGCCCCATATGTTTTCACCTGTATAGAGTTTACATGCAAAAGGTTGTAAAGTCCCTAGCGTTAAAAAACTTCCTTCTATAACAGGATCTTCCTAGCTGAGAGGTAGGGAGATCCTAGCACAACAAAGATCCTAGCTCCATGGGAAAGCTGTTTTGGAAGAAAGATCCTGCTACAAGGGACAAACCCGATACAAAATGGCGGCGTGTCGTTCAGTGGGCAAACACAGCATTAAAGGCCGTTTCTGCCTATAAAACGTAAGTTGTAAGGAACTGCCAACTGCTGCTGAAAGGTACAGTTAACGCTAGTAAAGCGAGCGGAGGGGCCAAAATTGGATGTTTGTTATTGTCGCTCGCCATCTTTAATTTCTTCTCTAATTGGTAACCATAAGCTAAGGACTGAAATTTCTACGACTCTACTACATGTGAACCCAACGAAGTTGTCCGCCTTATAGGATCTTCCTGGTGTTAGGATCTTCTTCCTCTATGTAAACAGCCCCAAGTCACTTAATGCGCGACAGCCCGATTCTGCGTTTTTCTTATCTCTAGACTTGCGTCCACGGGTAGATATCTCCTTCTCTTTTCAACATACTTGAACCCTTTCATGATTACAACAGTATCATGCGTTATTTGAAGTGGAAATTTTGCAAAGTTTACATCATAGTTTTCGAATGCACAGCTAATGCCATTTGTATGATCAATGTCAAATAAAATAGAAAATGTATTAATTTAAATACATGGTCAGTATCATGGCGAAAGAGCTTTCCCCATTAGGTTCTTAGCTAATTTTAACTTGCCGATGAACTTACTTAAAAAGTAGTATAGGGTTACATTTTTTTATTTAAGGCAAGCTTAGTGCTAAATAAAGGAAAAACAAATTATACCGTTTATGCGTCTATTCTGAATTTAATTCACAAATGCGACGAGGAAAGCCCATGACCTGATAGTCGAAACTGAATAGATTTTGGTTTTATATATTATAGTAAGGGTAATTTTTCAGTTTCATTTTGTTGCAAGTTTCACCGTTTGGAAAATGGAATAAGTTGAAACAAAGAGGATAAAGGGGACAGAGAAGGCATCCTCCATACACACCCTATTCCATAGGTAATTCGTCTCGAGTTATTTTTAAGACCACAGATCCCAAGGGGGATTAGACAACAGCCAATCACATAGCGCGAATGTGTTCCGCGTGGATGACCCACGCTCAGAGTCACGCGTCCTTCACGAATTGAGGCAGAAAAAAATGGCGGAAGACGCGGAGAGCAATATTGCTATTCGTTTTGTCGACGAAAACGACTAAAGAGAGATTTCTGCTAAAGCTGTGTCAGCGAAACGGAAATTAAAAAAGAATCGCCCTTCCTCTCTTGTATAGAGCTAACAGTACAGCAGGGAAATCCTTAACACAGTGAATATTCTCTCAGGATCATTTATAATTTACAGTTTGGAGAGAGAAATTTCTGGTTTGATTTTTATTTTTTTATTAGTCTTTTATTATTCAACAAAAATAACACTTGGCGTCCTATAATAATAATAATAATAATAATAATAATAATAATAATAATTTAATAACTTCTAGAGCGCTATTTACATTCACTGATCAACAGCGCTTAACAACTTAAAAAAACTACAATAAAATTCAAATTTGTAAAACTAATTACATGTACATGAATATTACTTGCTACTTGCTTTATTGTACAAACGACCGGTTTCAACAGACCGGCGAAATTTCTCATTTTATTAAAGCACTGAGGTTACGATAACTTCGAGTTAAACTGATTTCACGGGTTGTCAAAGAGTCGAGCGATTCCCTTTTCCCAGGTGAGCGCCGACTCATTTCGCTTCAATATTCAGAAATGCTCTCGATCTCTTTTCGCTTTCATTGCCTTTCGCCCGACATGTTTTGCATGGCGTTTAGTCATGCGAAACCTCCACGAAACATCCACGCAGCGCGCGAGGTAACTTTATCCCGATTCTAAAAATAACTCGAGACGAATTACCTATGGAATAGGGTGTGTATGGGGGATGCCTTCTCTGTCCCCTTTATCCTCTTTTGTTGAAAATATATAATTGTATTGTATTTACAGGTTTTAAACCACAAAATTTTATCTTTCTTAAAGTCTCAGCCGGGGGTTTAGTCTTAACATATTCTTCAGCTCGATATTCTTATAAACACCTGTATAAAGTGTATTGTTATAGGAAAAAAAGGGTGATCCTAATCCGCGGACAATGTCAGACCCTTACCTCACAGATATTCTCTGGTGCAGAAGTAATAGATAAAAACCTTCCTGCTTTCTGTCTAAATGTTTTTCAACTTTCTCCATCCGTTCCTCTACTCGATATGTTATTGCTTTGTTATTTATACCCGCTTTTTCATGTTTTGAGCAGTTAATTTTTTTTATGTTTCACTCAATTTGGCGGTAAATTTAGCGACACAGCTCTTTTAAATAGTGACTCTAACTCATTATCAAGTTTTTCGGGACTCCCATAACCGTTAGTACTCTCTATCCCTCTTTATAAATAGTCTTTTGTAAACATTAGAAGGTGGAAAAATAAATTTGAACGCAAGGAGAGAAAGCGCATGAATGTTTATGCCTGCGGTTAGTTGCATTAAACTCGTGATCTTGAAATAAAATGGAGAAAACCATCAACACCATTATCATTCAGGTTACAAAATTAACAAGCAAGAGGGCTGACAATATAATTATACTAAATGAAATGAAATGAAATGAAATGTGTCTATAATAATAAGAACAATGGATTGGCCATAAATGTCATTAATAATAGACTGAACATTTCAAATGATTGAAAATAAATAAATAAACTCGTCAACACAATTCTAAAATATTACTTGAGAATGTAAACAACAAATCTCCGTTGGCGGTGCGGTCTGGAAGGAAATCCTGTCGAGTCAATATGACAGTTCTATTGTCTTTTGAAGAAAAAACAGATGACGCTGGCGCGTGCTCACAGTCGGGACACTGTCCCTTTAATGCAATGCAATTTCCTGTTTGAGCATTCACCCTCTTGAAGCAATTTTGAAACCTCCGCCTTTGATTTGAAGGCTTGTCTGCCACATTCCGACAACCAAACAAACTCGTACCCAAAGTTGTCAAAGATAGGGTATTCATATCAGTTCTATAAAGAACGGTTGTCAACAGGCGGAAAGAGCTATTTTGTTTCAGCTGGCAAAAGTGACTGTGTCAGCAGCACGCCGGTTAGCTTCAGTTGGATTTTAAAGAAGTAACCAAAGCAATCCCGGCGATAAGGATACTCCGTTTATTTCAAAGGTAACTAAAAAATACTTTAAATATCAATTTTACAGAACTCATTCCAAAAATACCTTAAATGACTAGATACAAAGCAGGGCCGTATTTAAAACACAAAAGAAGCATGCATCCTCCGTTTACAAACAACCATCATCAAGCACTGAAAGTTAGATATAAGTTAGTTTTTTAATGGCCGTTATCCACAAGCTCGTGACGTACTCGGAAACGCCGTCACGGAACCGTCCAGATTAGTAGCCCTTTATATGGAATGATACATGACAGTTTCACAGCAAGAAATGCATGCTAGGGCTTTTATCTCGTTTTTCCCTCACCAGCGTATGTTCCTGTGCAACGCAACGTCTGATCATGTATCAAACAAATGCGCCTAAGAATACCAGCACTGGCAAGTGAGAAAAAGGTTGATTTGTGATAACTTTGTCGTGGTTTGTAATGAACTGTAAAGGTAAGGGCAAATATTGCAATAGAAAAGCAGCATAAACGCCTGTCAGTGAAAAGAAATGAGTTTACCAGCAAAGTTTGCATATTCTGTTACGAGGCTCTCTATTGAAAGGAAGAGAATTTCCAATTCATTTAGAGAGGAGTTTGACAATTTCTATCCTAATTCCCGCTGATTTTTTTTAATTTGTTGTCGGCGCAAATTTCGACGGCTCGTTTTTGATTAGTCGGTTCAAACGATGGCCCAACCCCTGCCTCCAGCCGTGGATTGAGTGGACGTGCCTGATCGAGACATCCACGGTTGGAGACCAAGCTCAGCTCAGTAATAATCTAAGTAAGTATACTTCGTATGAAGGTTCTGAAGCAAAAACATTTAGAGAAAAATTCAAACAAATGTTTACTAAGATAAGTATTATAGAATTGGATTTAGTGTAAATTAGACGAAGAGAAGGGTGGATTCAAAGAGGGTGATATGAAGATAACCCGATTTAAAAAATACTAAATATGATTTCTGATCTTGAAGATAAAGTTGCAGGTTAATCCAAAAAATACTCAAAAAAAGAGAGGAAGAGAAATTAAAATGCAAATATTATAAAATACCAAATTAATATTGTAAGGAGTGCACATGTGAATTTTATTCATTTCCTTCTCGAACGGAAGGAAACTTTCATTGTTGACCTTTTTAAAGTAGTTTGCTCCCGGGCTTAATTACTTTTTTAAAAACAATTTTACTGTACCAGGAGCTCATAGCCCAGTGCCTTCTCGGTCTCTTCAGGCTGCGCTCGCTCCATGCCGTTCTCCCCAAAATGAAAACTCCAGTTGATAAAATATATATAAATACTGAGAACGGAACATCCAACCTCAGCCACATCGATGTGAGAGTTTTTTATCTCTTTAAAATAGCATATTTGTTTGTTTGTTTTTTTCATATTCTGCGGACATTGCGGGGTGGAGGTCTATCCCCTCTGATGGTCTAACTTCATGAAGAATAGATCTAAAATCTTAAATGCCTGTCATGTTGAAAGCATTTGATATCAAGTTGGTTTACTTACAAGTGTAACTTTAATGTCAGA
The DNA here is from genome assembly GCA_964035525.1 of Porites cylindrica. Lineage (NCBI taxonomy): Eukaryota > Metazoa > Cnidaria > Anthozoa > Scleractinia > Poritidae > Porites > Porites cylindrica. Next base: position 13,275,458 of record OZ037781.1, on the reverse strand, counting down.
CATTCATTTGAGCCACGCAACAATAGTAAGAGCCATAATGGGACAGAGACGGAAACGCCCAGTCTAGTCACCAAAGTTGTTTTTAGACCAATTAAAGGCAGTCTGAATTAAAGGCTTGAATTAATCGCAAATTGGTTTCCCGAGAGGTCCACAAACCTTTAATCAGCGCTGTCAAGAAATAATGGTGTCGTGCGTGGAGGTGCGTTTCATCGACGAAAGTGATTTTGTAAACAAAGGAAATGGTTTTACCTTGAGAGATTGTTCCTATTGGGAGCTAGATTCCTCGATTTCGTTGGAGTTGACTGATTTGCTAGATGATATATCAATTTTTTTAGGAGGAACTGAAGTCGGCGGACAGCGATCCTTATCACAGAAATTTCAATTTCGGTACTGGAACCTCGGCAGGAAGAAAAAACAACAGCAAAAGGCAAACGGAGGAGTGGGAATAATCGTCGCACAAAACAATCAAAGCAGCCAAACGTCAATTCTAGGGAAGCGACGTCGACGCACCGTTGGAAAGAAAACGCTAAAATGCAAGTAAATCACAGCAGAAATCAAAACAGCAAAGCAGCAGAGGTGCTATTAAAAGGACTAGAAAGTAAACTTCGTCCCATGTGTTAGAGCTTCGTATCAGAACAGCTCTAACAAGACAAACAATAAGTCATGAAAAATTTGGAAACTAATCGAAGAAATACTCGACGCTCAGAACGTTGTATCTAGAACTTGTTTCTTTAGTTGCAGAGGACGCAAAGAAAACCCGCCAAATTCATTTGACATTCGAGGTTGTGGGCCCAGCGTGTCAAAACAATGCAGGAAACCATCACATTCGCGGACAAAAGAAAATCGTTCTTAGTTATTTAGATTCAGGAGGCACTTTGGAAAAAATTAAACAACCTAAACCCGTTATTTAGTTGAGACAAAGAGCATTAAGTTTCAATCAGAAGGGTAATCCTGGCGACCAGAAAAAAAAACCCATAGAAAATCAATATGCGTGTCATGACTCTCAGTGGGAAACAAGAGGCAAAAATCACCTTCGTTAAATCAAGGCTTATAACCCTCCAGAGCATTATATACCCGCCAGAAGGAAAAAACTTACTGCATAGAACAAGCACCATCATTTTAAGCATTTTAGTTTATTCCTTGACTTTCGTCTTTTTCTTTTCACAAGCGGACTTCTTCTCACGGCTTTCTCACGAGGGAAACAGAATCTGAGTCCAGTCTTCGAACAAATCATCGCCTATCCTACGCTTGAGAGTCTAACTTCAATTTCTTTAACTGAAATGTGCTCATCAGGCTCACCTAAAATATTGATGCCGAAATCTAGACACCTGTAAGACCAGTAAATCTCACTCGAAAAGATCATGGTGAATATTCAACAGTTGCCATAACAACATTCAGCATTGTCGGTTTGAGGCCAGGAAAGTCGCTCGTGGAATTGGTGACGTTTCAAACAATCGATTAAAATGTGCTGACTTCTCAGGAATTAGACTTCCTTTTAATTATAACCTCTAAAAATAACTTAGTGAAATTCACATATCCCGGTCAACGCCCTAAGATTCCCTCTCTGTCCCTGCATTATGGCTCTTGACAATAGCTAATCATTGCGGGAGATTTATTTGTCTTTTTTTATTTCTAGCTAACTTTTGAGTTTAAAAGTTTCCCATCTGTTTTACCTGGAAAAATATTTTCACATTATTCGGCAGGCGTCATGCACTTGATGGAAGTGTTTCATATTCTCGCTACTGTGTCACTGTTCCGTGACCTGGTGACTAGTACCAAAGCCTTGGAGAATTCTACCGATTCCCCGACTGTTCATCCAAATCAAACTGATGACGTTGACTCCCGTTGTCATGGCAAGTTCTCTCCAAGAGGATTGTGGGATGCTACATGTCAACTAAATGGTTCCTTGGGGCCACCAGCCCCTTTGGTCTTTTTTGATTCGCTGTAAGTTTTTGTTGAACAAAACTCTTGCTTTATCCTACCTTACCGATGCCCCTTTGAAACTACCAAAACTTTGCATCTCCAAACCTTCAGTCGGCTGGCTTTATTGAGAAATAACTAGCCTCACTCTCGTGCATTAGTTTTGCGATTGGTCAGAGTAATTAGACGGGTTTTGCGTGAATTAACGTCACTATCGATTACTTTCTTATAAGCAAGAGTCCCACTAAGCCAGTGAAGCTTGTGTTCAAGTCACTTGCAAGGTTAAGTTACACGTCCTTTACCTTTTTATCTGTTTATTTTTTTTGGTTTGTTGCGTTTTGTCAGTTGGTCTTCTGTATACAAGGTCAGAACTTTTCAAACACTTTGGAGGATCGAGACACACACACAAAAAATTTGAAGGTGGCAGCGTTTCTCTTTAATTTAAAAAGGTGTGGAATTTTCTGTGCAAAGGGATAACAGATGTAGTGTCGGACAAAATTAAGAAACAATGGTATTACTTTGAGGGGATTTTTCCAGAGAAATTAATTCCTATCCAGATTGCTATGGATGGATAATGTTTCGCCCCCATGTTCGGGAATATTCAAGACAGTCTTGGATTCTGGATTCCACGCCGTGGATCCAGATTCTAGGCACTGAATTCCAGTATTTGTCAGTGGAACTTGGAATCTGGATTACGATCGATAATGCGGTTCTGTATTCCTCGAGCTGTATTCCGGATTCCAAAGTCCCCATTCCACAGGCAAAAATTTCCCGGATTCGTTTGCATGGGGCGAAATGTTACGAAGAGGATCTATTGTTTCAAGATCCTCGATTATTAACCGTTCTCTTGGAGGATTGAATGAAGTAAACAGCATGTTTCTCGACTTTTCTTCAGAGATCTATCAAGAAACAGACTTGAACACGTACCAACAGAATTTCTTTCAAACCAAAGCCAGTTGACAAACCTGTAAGTAAATTGTGCCTTTACCCAGGTAAAAAATAACCTAATTTATTAAAACTAGATATAAGGGGTTGTTACTAACTTTCAGTATCACCTTTGTAGCCTTCAAAGGATCTTTATAAAATGACTGTCAAACGAAAAATAATGGTTTGCCTTTGTTTTTGATTATACACTCAAACGAAAGTCCCCAAAATAAAACAAGGAAGTAATGTCGGTTCCTCATTTCAATTGTAAAACGGAAACAGCAAAAATGAACTGACCACGAAAATGTATTTCCAAAGATATTGCTTTGTTCTCTCTGAAAATTCTGAGCTTTTAAAACGCGATAGCTCAGTTTTAAAGTTTGAAGTCTTGGTCGCCCCCCCCCCCCCCACCCCTTCCTTACACTTTACATATTTGCTCAGTTTCTGTTAAGCGTTTTCCCAGGCCTTCTCCGTCAATGCGTTTCGGTGACGTAACACGCGCACACCGCGGGAGCCAAAACTCATCGGCCACGCAAAATAACGAGGCCTCATGGCTAGGCAACAGGAGGTGGAATTGTAAAAACATTCTAACCCTTTTTTTTCAGTTCATTAGCTCACAACAATATCTCCAGCATTGGAAACGGCGATTTCGGGACTCTCGCAAAGCTTAAAATATTGTGAGTAAAAAACAGTAACTGTACTCTCTTTTACTGCATTGTATATTTACAGGCATACTAAATACGAAATATCAATGACAGATACGTTAATTTTAACACACTTTTTAAGGTTTGCCTTGGCTTGGCCCTAGTGATATGAATATTAATAAACAACGAACTTCTCCCCGGAAACATCCCTCAAAAATGTTATAAATATGCAGCGTTGTGCATCTAAGTGCGTACAAGAAGACTCGAACAAAGGAAATTATTCGCCTCAAAAGGGGGTTAATGTTAGCCAAGAGCCAATTAAAAATCAAGTTTCGCGAGAATGCGCGGCTTTGTCGCGATCGAATTGGCTATTGCTTAAAATACAATACAAATTATATGGCATGTAGAGCTCTGCGCATTCTTCAAACTCCAATTATATCTTTATTTGGTTTTTATCAACGAACGTGAGTCCAACGATATTTTCTCAATTTTAAACTTGTTTTTCCTTTCCACAGAGACCTAAGTTTCAACCCACTGCAAATATGGGAAGGTGACGTCATCAGTCAGCTTCCAAACCTCGTTACATTGCACGTGACCGGAAGTAATTATATCCCTGAAAGTAACATCTTGACTATTTCCTCACTGGAGACCATAGAGGGCGTTACTTGGAGTCAAAAATGCGCTAACTGTAGACTCCTCAATTTAAAGAAAGGAAACATGTCTGTTCCGTTCACGCCTAACGCGAATCGCAGCGACCCAGCTGTTAACTTTGCTGAACATGGATTTTATCCATTTTGTTCGGCAAAGTATCAGACGCAATGTGCGCCAAAATATATTAAATATCTAAGCGTCGCTGAGATAAGAAAGAAAGTGAGTCTTCCAGAGAATCTGTTCTATGCTTCCTACGCAATGGGTACAATCGCTATTTTATTGAACCTGATTATTTTCTTAACGGTACTATCATCAAGAACCCTTCGAAAATCAACGGCAATGCTCCTTATCGCCAACATGGCCTTATGCGATCTTCTTACTGGAATTTATTCGGTTATCATCGGTGACTTCAACATATTTCACTATTTATCAAAGCACAGACTTGCAATGTGTCGCTGCAGTAACGTCTTTACTGCTCACAGTTGAGAAATACTGCTCAATTGTTCACTGCATGAACCCTGTCCATCGACTGAGCAAGAAAGTAGCTGCTTTCTTCATACTTCTCGTTTGGCTTCTCTCTCTGGGATATGCACTCGCTCCCATGTTTGGTGTCGTAGATCTCTTCTTTAGTGCAACATTGATGTGCAGCGTCCCAGTTGGTAAATCTACGGATACGTTTCTGGTAAATTTCGGAATTCTGATGGCGCTTTTCATTGCCAACGTCCCTCTGTACTTGAGAATATTCCAGTTTGTTCATCGATCAGACGCTCATCTGGGTATAAGACGGGAAACTGCCATTCTACGAAAGATCGCTCTGGTTGTCGGAACTAATTTTGTACTTCTTTTGACCCCAACGATCTTAGTCATTACTTTGGTGCCTGTTAAAAACATTCACAAGTTCATTGACTTGAGCAGCAATGATCGAGACAACAAGTTGCTATTTGTATTTGGATTCTGGTTCCCTAGCGCTTGCTTTGGACTGAATGCTTGTATCAATCCCTTACTCTGCGCTTTTAGACAAGGACGGTTTGTCAAGCAGATCAGGAGAGCACTGGACTTTCGTTTACTGCCTCATCTAAATGTCGCCTTTTTTTCACGTGTACAATGGAGGTTCCCCTCGCTCTCTCAATTAAGCAGCAGTTCATCTCAAGTCGTTCTTTACAGGATAACTCATTATTACAACTAAACTTCTAATAATAATTGCGGGCCACAAGACTAGCTCGCAATCCTGGTTATTAGGTTGCTATTACGCATGCTTGGCACGTATGTAGCCAGCATTCGTTTGGACTCCCACTAGAATGCAGTTTGTACCTTTTACTACTACCACCACTACCACTACCACTACTACTATTAATGGAGAAGTAGCTACAACAAGGCAAGGGAGAGAGACTTCCGCAAAAATAAGGTTCATGCAGGGTCTACCCCAGAGGGAAGCTTTGTGTCCTAGATTGTTTACACTGGGTCTGAACCCAGGAGCCTGGCGCCTGCGGGAAACGGAGGGATACCGGTTATCCAAGCCTATAAAAGTCAAAGTCACCGATCTCCTGTATATCGACGACCTGAAGGTTTTTGCTGCCCTCGAAAGCAAGCTGAACCGAGTGCTGAAGGAGACTAGAGGAGCGATGCAGGATATCGGCCTCCACTGGAATCCGAAAAAGTGCTCAGTGGTACACGTGAAGAGGGGAGCCCAGGGCTAGACGAGTCTGGTATGAGGATGGACGAGACAACCACCATCACGGCTCTTGGGGAACTAAAACACTACAAATTCCTGGGGGTGCTAGAGAACGTTCGACAGGATGAATGGCTGGCCCTAACGTGTGCGGCTAAAGAGTATCTACGCAGGATATCTATTATATGGTCCAGCCCCCTGTCTGATTTTAACCGTTTACAGGCAACTAATCAGTATGCACTAACTGTACTGTGGCACTTAGCACTGGACTCTATTACAGTCAAGAGATGTGAGCAGTTAGGAAGATCATAGTTGAGAACGGTGGCAAGCACCCAGCTAGCCTAACTTCTTTGTTATATCTACCGAAGGAGAAATGGGGTAGAGGCCTGCGATCAGTTGAACACGAGAACAAGCTCACTAAAATCAAATCGCTACTGAAATTGTATCAGAATTCGGACCAGACTGTGGAAGTAGTTAGAGAATTTGAAGAACACGCCACGGCATCAGGCCACCAGTCGCTTGTAAAGGAGGCAGCTAGGTACGCTGAAGAATTCAACATCACACTTCAGCTAGATATCCTAAATCCCGTGTGTGTTACAACAGAGGGAACGGTGCTGGTGACTACAGCAAGAGCTGGGAATCTGTTGAGCAATTCTCAAGAGATGCAGTTCTTGGAGATCGCTAAAGACAAAAAGTGGCAAGGAAAGTTATTCCGTATCAGATTGGAAGATGAGAGCCTAAGAATAACCAGCTGCTTGCATGGTTAACAGAGGTTGGGCTACATGCCCTACATATACCATCGCAGGCATGTAAGAACTGCTTGAGCAGTTGTTACCTAGGAAGCAGTCAACACAAAGGAGAAGACGCAAACCTCCACCGACGGCGAAGTCCTATGCAGGTTATGTAGGAAGGTAGCTGAGAGCGTTGCATATGTACTGGTTGGATGTTCCTCCCTGGCACAAACCTTGCGAGAACATGGGATGATAGAAGAGGTTCCACCATGTTACTCACCGGTGATGCCTAAACCAGCCTAACAGAACACCACGAGTGAGGCGTTTTGGGTATTCCCATCTATGCAGAGCACAACGAAGTTAAAAGCAAATCGGATCGACGCGCGACTTGTCAGCCACGAGAGGAAAGAAGTCTGTACAACTGAAATGAGCTGCCTATGGATTGAGAGTAGAGCCAAGAAAGATGAGGAAAAGACACTCAAGTATGGGCCCATGATGTGGGAGCTGAAGCAGAGATACAATGGCTACAGGGTTGAACAGTAGAACGTAATAATTGACGTACTGAGTAGTTACTTTAAACACCTAGAGAAGTCGGTGAGGAAGCTACTAGGAGCGAGAGCACGGGGCGTACTTCAGCGGATACAGAGGTCGGTCATCTCAAACACTTTGAAGATTGCCAGAACATTTAAGATAAATACTTAGTTAGGGTGCTAAGGACACCAGATTTTAAGTTTTTTCTCCAGAAATCCAGAAACACAAGTGTCGCAAAACCTGTGTTTAGATTTTATAGAGTATAAGAGTTTGATATTATTCTAAATAAGCTTTTAGTAGAGATAACCACATTATGATGGCCTCGTGTAGGTTTATAAGAGATAATGAGAGTATAAAAACTGAATAATTTTCTAAAGAGGCTTCTAGTAAAGATAATTATATCATCATGTCTTTGCGTATGTTTTACAGAGTATACGAGTTTCATAATATTCTACATTGGCTTTTTAAGTAGAGAGGTTCATATCATTTTGTATATTAGGATTATATTAGGTTTCGTACCGAACTTTTTCTACTTCTAAGTATAGCTTATCAAGTGGTGTAGGTTACGTACGTTATGCGCCCTATACTACTCATAATGTGGACAGCACTTCAAAGTGTTATACTGCGAGAGAATAATAATAATAATAATAATAATCATCATCATAATCATAATCATCATCATCGCGGGAGACAACAGAAGCGCGCAATTCTTAAGAGGCTGTCCGCGTAAGAACCGATAAGGCAAATTTCGGTCTATCAAGGATTGCCCTGATTTTTCCAGTGGAAGATAACTATCCTATCCCATGAAGAAATATCACATTTATTTGGACCAACTCAATTTTTTCTCTATATTACAAGAAGATTTTCTCGGTCACCCAAAACTGGCCAGTTTGCCGTCGGAAGTGGTACGATTTTAAGGAAACTTTAGGGCTCTGTCAAATCTGCCTCACAAAGCCGAATAAGCTGATTATTTTACAAACACATGTTTTAACTCTGATTAATAGTTTCAAGGTTTAATGGTTGCATTCTGTGGAAAGCTGGCTGAGATATGATTTTTTTAATTTGACCTTTAATTTGCTTATCGGGAAAATTAATTTGCATAACTAGAGCTGAACGGTAATTTCGCAAAAGTGGCACCTGACCCAGACTCAAGTCTGTGATAAAACAGAAGTACTAAGACCAGTCTACTTCTTAATGCAATAAAATTTGTGGGCACTCCTCTTTGCGTGCTGTACAAAGTTCCGGGGCTCATTTTCCAGAACAGCGGCTTACAATCGAGCCTAACAAGACCTTGGCGCTGGCAAAAACCTGTCTGTGTCTGTGCCTTGGGCAGATTGTCATTTTAGTGTTAGCCTGTGTACACACCACCCCCCACCCCCTCGGAGAAGGGGCCCTTTCTCCGATTTTTCCTAAGGGGAGGGGGGGGGGGGAGGTCTGTACACAGGCTATTTAGTGTCTGTGCCTTGGGCAGATTGTCATTGCAGTTCCGAATACCTACCAAACCTCTACTCTTGCTAAAATGAGTTCATTCAGTCATTGACTTTGCTACACTTAGACAAGTGACAGCTGGCTAAGTGCGACGTAATATCATTCATGCACTCTGCGACCAACACATTTCCCTCCACACCCCTACTGGGACCACACTCTGTCTTGACGATCTCGCGAAAAGAACAGCTTTTTTCACAATTGATCTCTTCGGCGATTCATTGGCATAATTATATTTGAAACTGGCACCTGATACATTATAATTCAATTAGACCGAAACCAAAACAAGATCATCTTGGGAATACTACGGTGGCCCGTAAGGAACATTACAATATTTTCTTTTTGCTAAAGTTATTGCGCGATAATTTCAACTTATCGCGCGATAAGTTTAAATTATCGCGCGATAACTTTGAATTATCGCGCGATAATTAGTCAGTTTATCACGCGATAAATTTGAATTATCGCGCGATAATTAGCCAGTTTATCGCGCGATAAATTGCAACATATCACATGAACTTGAGAGAAGCTGAAACGTTGCATGCATGTATTCATGCATTATCTTGATGTTGACGCTTTCTTTATCATACTAAGAAGGAGTTATAGTCTAACTTTTAAGCCAGCTTAATAGAGTTCATTTGAGTTGCCAAGCTAGATTTCCAAGCAAGGATTACAGCATTTTAATCCTGAAGGAAAAGGGGAGTAATTAAGATTTACAGTTGCTATATACGTATATGTAATCAAGTATCTCTCGTTTCAAAACTATACAGTGAGAATCAAGCCAGGTTACTTCTTAGCTTCAAGTTTAAAGTATTTCATTGTCCAACAGTGGTCCCTTTTGTTAAGTGAAGTGAATAAAGGTTATGTTCTTGTTATGTATTTACAGAAAAGGACTGAGTTCTCCGGCGGATTAGCATGCGCAATAATTAAAGGTTAACATGCGAAAATGCAAGCGGTGACAGGCCGCACATCCATACCGGCGTGAAACCTTGTGTTAACCTTTTATATTTTAGCTCTAACGAGCATGTCCTTCAGGGATTTTCCTTTCTTTTTGGAAATGATAGGTGGTTCTTTAAAAATTTGGCGAAGTAACGGTTGGTTTTGTATAAGATTCCATTTTTTCATTAAAACTTCTTTTAAAGTAGACACTGAGGGCTGGTACTGTGTCACAAAAGGCAATATTTCTTTTTCCTTTCAGGAGTGCAGACTCCCTCTCTATGAACTTTGTATCTGATAGAAGGTTTTCTATCATAGTTTGTGGGTAGCCTCTGTCAATCAAGCGTTCTTTGAAATTTGAGTTGCTAGCCTTAAAAACATTCTTATGAAACACTGGCAACTGATAGAGAACCAACCTCTTCTTAGACAGATCTACAAAGAACCTCTAATTATATCGTACAAACGAGGAAGGTCTCTCAAAGATATACTTGTAAAAGCTAAACTCTGAGAATTAAAGGCTATAAACACGAGGGTGGAAAGCGTGAGTCAGGCTTCTCTTTATCATGTTCTGCAAATTTATCGCGCGATAAGTTTGAATTATCGCGCGATAACTTCAGCAAAAAAAAAAATTGTAATGTCCCTTACGGGCCACCGTAGAATAGAGATGTTATACCCTAACAAAAACTAAAACCTGAGATGATCCCTTTTGCGTGTATTCACTGAAAAAGGAAACTATTTTTCCCGTTTCATTCTGCTACCGATAAATGCTTTAAAGATCTTTGAATGAAACTGAAATTTACAGATAATTTGCCTTTTGCAAAGCTATACATGGATTTAGATAGAAAAAGTGTGGGGCCTTTTTTTTTTTTTTTTTTTGTCATAGTGCCGTGTACAAACATCTGATAAGCAAAAAAGAGTGCCCACAAATTTTATTGTGGTGACAAGAGGACTTACCTTGCAAGTTAACTCTTATTCTTAATTATTATCAATAACTACCAGTAATAAAATTGACCTATTCAACGCTACAGGCCACAGTAGTTTAAGCCACGCAAACATATATCATGACATATTATTCAGCTGCTTCTTCCTCGTTAAACAACAACAAAAACAGACCTTAAGGGGATTCTAAGTGATGGTTCGTGTTTTCCTGTAGAAAGGAGAGTTATTTTTCTTCTTAGAAATGTGAAATGTAACGATCATGTTTCATGTCAAGTTGTTGAAACGACGCATCTAAGGCTAATTTGCATATGGAGAATAAAGTCACGTTCATCGTCGACAAGAAAAAAACCAAGAAAAAGCGATTACTAAGTTTTCTCCACATGTCTTCGAAAGTCCAACATTTAAAGGGTCTAATGACGGTAAGTGATAACTAGAAACGTTAAAGCGGTGGAAATTAGTCGACCAGATGCAGACCGTTACAATTCTAGCTTTGCTGTCAAAATGGCGAATTTTGGAACATTAACGGAACTTTGTACAGCACGCAAAGAGGAGTGCCCACAAATTTTATTGCATTAAGAAGTAGACTGGTCTTAGTACTTCTGTTTTATCACAGACTTGAGTCTGGGTCAGGTGCCACTTTTGCGAAATTACCGTTCAGCTCTAGTTATGCAAATTAATTTTTCCGATAAGCAAATTAAAGGTCATTTTAAAAAAATCATATCTCAGCCAACTTTCCACAGAATGCAACCATTAAACCTTGAAACTATTAATCAGTGTTAAAACATTTGTGTGTAAAATAATCAGCTTATTCGGCTTGGTAAGGTAGGTTTGCAAGAGCCCTAAAGTTTCCTTAAAATCGCACCACTTCCGACGGCAAACTGGCTAGGTTTAGGTGACCTAGAAAATCTTTCTGTGAAATAAAGAAAAAATTGAGTTGGTCCAAATAAATGTGATATTTCTTCATGGGATAGGATAATTATCTTCCACTGAAAAAATCAGGGCAATCCGTGATAGACCAAAATTTGCCTTATCGGTTCGTACGCGGACAGCCTCTTAACTTTTGAGTCTGTGGATGAAATCCTATGGTGTAACCATTCACATAAAACCTTGTCAACAGTACTTTTGGTTTGTGGATAAAATTCTATGATGTGACCTTTCAACATTCAAATCAAACCTGTTTGACAGAATTTACACAAGGTACTATTTATTTAGTTTCTAGTTCTATCCGAGTTCTAACTTTTGAGTCTGTGAACGAAATCCTGCGGTGTGACCATTCAAATGAAACCTCTTCAGCAGTACTTTCACATGGTACAATTTGTTTTTAACCGTTTTCCAATAAGATAAGGACATTTTGTCCAATTCTTACTTTGGCTACTGAGAGTAAAAGGGTTAAATACGCTTATTAGAACGTGTTCTCTTGGGAAGAAAAAAACGCGCTGGCTGTAGAATTGAAAGGAGACAGTTTATAAATTAAACGATTGCCGTTCCTAAAAATATCTAACGGTCGTATGTACTGTCGCACTTTGTAATAATCGTCACACTTTGTAATACCTGTCGCACTTTGTAATAACACTTTTCGCACTTTGTAATAAAAAAGCTGTCGCACTTTGTAATAACAGACTATCGCACTTTGTAATAAAAAAAGCTGTCGCACTTTGTAATAACACTTGTCGCACTTTGTAATAAACTTGAAATAGATGGTCGGAGGACAAGTAAACCCAGTAATTAGTGTCATTATAGACAACAACAACAACAACAACAATAAAAATGATAATAATAATAATAATAATAATAATAATAATAAAGTAAAAACTTGCAAGAGGTGACAGGCCGCACATCTTCACCGGCGTGAAACCTTTCAAAACCTTTTACATATTGCTCCATTGAGGAGAACTCTTTCAGGGATCTTATAGTTTAAAATTTGAACCATGATATAGCTTATATATAACGGACCAAGATACGGCTCGGTACAGTTTATGTTCAGCAAGGGAAAATTGTGTAAGTTGAGCAAAACCTTTAAAATGTACAACAGACAATTTGTTCAGTACGCGCGTATTCATGTTGAATTTGTGGCCCGTTTATGAGATTTGTCTACTCAAAAATATAATAATTTTCCCATAGCTGCTTTAATCTTAGGGTATCTGCTTTTAATATCTCCGTAAAGTTCAGGTTTACGCGATCTCAGAGAACAATGTTCAGCTGTACACAGCACGTAGCCTTTAAATATATCCAGATCTAACACTGGTTTTGTGTATTTATCACAATGATGCCGTTTCATGTAGGTTCCAGCGTATTCGAAATTTCCACAACATTCATTAGTAGTGGTCATCGTGGCACAATGACGTGATATGCAATGTTTTAAAGAACATTTTAGTGCGAAAATAATAGTGACAATAATGATGATGATGACAATGATTGTGGTACTGGGTTGGGCTCTGAGTTTGTGATTTTCATTTGGTTTTATGAAATACAGTATAGCTTATTCATGGTAATAAATACAAATCAAGTAATATCTCTGTATATGTCTCAAGTAATACCTTGCAGGTAACGAAATCATAGGTTTTCTACTTGCCTGTGCTGGTAGTAAAGCTTTAAAAATATTTTATTATTATTATTGTCGTTGTTGTTGTTGTCGATGATGACACTTATTACTGGGTTTACTTGTCCTCCGACCATCTATTTCAAGTTTATTACAAAGTGCGACAAGTGTTATTACAAAGTGCGACAGCTTTTTTTATTACAAAGTGCGATGGTCTGTTATTACAAAGTGCGACAGCTTTTTTATTACAAAGTGCGACAAGTGTTATTACAAAGTGCGACAGGTATTACAAAGTGTGACAATTTTATTACAAAGTGCGACAGGTATTACAAAGTGCGACGATTATTACAAAGTGCGACAGTACATCGTAACCTTTCCTCAGTAGGATGCAGTGTAGGAGAGAAATAGACGAGCGGGGCGGAGTTTCTCAAGTTAAACTGCACATTTGGGAAAAACCATCAAAAAACAGTGAAGTTTGGTAGAGGCCATTTTGTACAGCAGTCAGAGTAACTTCATAACTGTGTAGTAGTTTCCATAAGGAAGCTGCATCTTAAAAGAATACCTGGCACAATCCTCGTGACACTTCCTTAACCTGTCTAGCAAGCGTTTCCACACTGGTTCGTTCAGAAAGTTACAAAAGAAGAGGGGACGGGTCACGTACAGTATAGGATTAAGGAAGTTATCCATTCTGGGTGTAAAATATACACGTTTCAATATAAATACTAGACTCTCTGAAAGCCCTTCGCTTCTCATGTCCTGTTCCAGCAGCTCGGAACTGCACACGCACGCAACGATATATACGAGAGGGACACAGATGGTTCGCGCCAAAATGACGTCACTTGATGCGATTTTTTGCAGGGGACACAAGTCGAGCTCTCGTTCTCTCGCTCGCCTTTGCCGCAGGAAACATTACAAATCTACCCGTCGCGCTTCGCGCTCGTGAAAAAATTTGAGCTCGACTTGTAGGCAAGTCTATATAAATACCAGTGATTAATTTGCTCTGACGATCACACAGCGGGAGACCGATTTTTTTTCACCACACACTATGATCAAAGACCAAGAGAGGATAAAGGGGACAGAGAAGGCATCCCCCATACACACCCTATTCCATAGGTAATTCGTCTCGAGTTATTTTAAGACCACAGATCTCAAGGGGGATTAGGCAACAGCCAATCACAGAGCGCGAATGTGTTCCGCGTCGATGATCCACGGTCAGAGCCACGCGTCCTTCACGAACTGACGCAGAACAAAATGGCGGAAGACGCGGAGAGCGATATTGCTATTCGTTGTGTCGACGAAAACGACTACAGAGAGATTTCTGCTAAAGCTGTGCCAGCAAAACGGAAATTAAAAAGAATCGCCCTTCCTCTCTTGTATAGAGCTAACCGTACAGCAGGGAAATCCTGAACACACTGAATATTCTCTCGATCAGGATCATTCATAATTTACAGTTTGAAGAGAGCAATTTCTGGTTTGATATTTATTCTTTTATTAGTCTTTTATTTTTCAACAAAAATAACACTTGGCGTCCTACTTGCTTTATTGTACAAACGACCGGTTTCAATAGACCGGCGAAATTTCCCATTTTATTAAAGCACTGAGGGTACGACAACTTCGAGTTAGCTTCGAGTTAGAGTTCAGGTGAGCGCCGACTCATTTCGCGTCAATATTCAGGAATGCTCTCGATCTCTTTACGCTTTCATTGCCTTTCGCCCGACATGTTTTGCATGGCGTTTAGTCATGCGAAACCTCTACGAAACATCCACCCAGCGTGCGAGGTAACTTTATCCCGATTCTAAAAATAACTCGAGACGAATTACCTATGGAATAGGGTGTGTATGGGGGATGCCTTCTCTGTCCCCTTTATCCTCTCTTGTCAAAGACAGAATTGGTGTTTCCAATTAATCTTACTTAAAGCACAATCTGACATAATTTTAAATTTTCTTTCAGCCACTAGAACTCCTGAGAAACATCTTCCAGTGTACGCGATACACTATGTACCACTGTTGTTTTTCTTTTTTTTCTCGCGTGCAGCGATTGTGTCTTAAGTGTATATATAATTAAAAAAATCACAGCATAAAGAGAAAACGCCCTCAAGTAGCGCTACTACTAAACAAAAGGCCTACTAATGCGGTAGGTTGCAGCTGTTGGAGCGGGGAGGCTATAAATTCTTTTTCGAGGGGATGGTTATATTTCAAGTTTTCTTTTAAAGTCACAGAAGAAGTTGAGACCGCCTTAGTGACATGAATGTTAATTCTTTCCTATAAAAACAGAGTCACAAGGAATATAATACCCTGGAGGAAAAATCATTTGCTGTTTTTCTACTTAGTGTTCGAGATCTCCAGTTTTACTGATCCATGTCTACACACTCCTTTTTCGAGCTAAGAATGAAAAAAGCAGTGGACGCAGTACGTTTTCACAAATGCAGGCTACCAGATTCTCCACAACAAGCTGGTCCGTTCAAAGCCAAATGACGTGAGACGCCATTTGTAAGTATATAAAATGAAGCACTTTGACAGATTGGCAGAATTTATTGGAAACAATTTTATCGGGAGTTTTGAAAACATGTATCCCGGAAATTACAGCTCAAAATTGATTGGAATCGGGTCAGGCAAAAGCGAGTTTGTTACGTTTCCTAAGCACGAAAATTCCACTACAGAAGGAAAAGAAGGGGAAAACGAGAAGAGCGAGGGGAAAGGAAAGGGTAAGTTCAAGACTTGTCGAGACCCTGGCTTCAAAATTCGAATCCGGGACTTCAGCGTTTTTATCAAATCTGAGCCCGAAACAGTTTCTAGATAATGGTACAAATAAAGCTATAAAAAAAAAACGACCGAAAACGCTAATGGAAGTTAGCGAAAGCCCACCAATATACTGCTTTCAGTTCGATAACCGGCTGTAACGATAAACTCTGAAAAATTCTTTTCCTGAAGACCCGACGGAAAGAAAAAAAACGACAAATCCTTGACTCCAAGACCTGTCGGCAAACAACAACAACTGAACAACAACAACTGAAAACTGGCCATGGGACTGGCAAGACGCAAAAATCTAGCAAAAGCGAGTTCCGAGATTTCAGACAGGGCGACAATTTTCCTATATCCATGCACATTTTTCGGGGTACCATTCCTCACCCCAAAAAGAGGACTACAGAAAAAAGCAATGCAGTCGAACCTCTCCTTACGAACACCTCTCTAATACTGACACCTCTCTAATACGGACAGTTCACTTGGTCCCGGGAAAATGCCCATACATTCTTTGTAAAAATAACCTCTATAATACGGACCCTCTATAATACGGACAACGGACACGAAATCTCGGCCCCAAAGAGAAAATTGATACAAACTGAACCTCTTTATTACGGACACTCCAATGATGACAGTTCTTATTCAACACGATTTCCTGTTTGTCGTTACATATCAGAGTGTAATCAATTGTCTCATTGTTCATACGATAACAGTATCATGATTTCAATCGGTAAAAATTATACTATCGACATGTCATTGCCATTTATCATCAAGATTTCTCATTCTTTGAAGACTCTCCAGTTGTTGCTTTCCTTTTTCTACCTCTTTTCTTTTCGACATTTTCACTTGAAAGACTATCTTTACGGACAGCTGGGTTTTCTGTAAGATCCAAGCACTTCTCCAAACGCTCAATGAGTTTGTGCGGTCCAGTGAAAATATATTCACATGGGATCTACAGACTTCTTTAACGCAAAATGAATCAATAACAAAGAACTTTCATTAAATACTCTACTGTATGTTAGTGTTCGCTACACTTGTTACTGTTCTATTATGTTACTGTTCGGAAACTGTATTATAGTTTGCCATATTTGCCGTTTGGGCCAATTTTGACTTAAAGAACACTTAATACCATCAATGGAGCCTTTAAAGTGACGTAATATTCATGACCTCTATACAACGGACACCTCTCTAATACGGACACTTTGCTCTGTCCCTTCGGTGTCCGTATTAGAGAGGTTCGACTGTATATATATTCGCGTTCTTAGTTGTTTCTAGTGAGCAGTTATGGCTAAGTAAGGATAACACTTCAGAGTAAATTATTTTACTTGTGCTTTATTTTCCGCTGACCTGATTTGCATTACAGTGAAATCAGAGTCAGTGCAAGGAAAACTTTTCTTGCTCACACTTTGTTTAAACATGCAATAGCATGCTCATCCAGTTGAACGTCTCCAGTAGTAAGGTCAGTCCTCACCAGGCGATGCTCCACATAGTGGCTTTCCGTTGGCAACTTGACAGCCTTTTTTGCTCTGTTCAGAAAAAAATATATATGTTGTGTTGTAACCCAAGTCCATTTTAAACCTAAAAAATGCCACCCTCGTGAAGTACACAAAGCCCAGGATGAATGCTCTTGACCGATCGCAAAATGACTGGTGCGGCTATGGTCCGGTCGGCCAGTTCTGACTTTTGAAAAGCGCCCCAAGTCACTATTTTTTAACTTTGTGTCACAGTGATGAAAATATTCTACCAACAGTATGTAGGGTGACCTTATACACTGCCTGCCTCAACAAAAGTTTATTGCTTATTGTAATTCATTTGTTTGTTTGGGATTGTTCAGTTAAAGGTTCAGCTGAAAATTCCTCAGAACTTACTGAGAATGGCAATAACCAATTCAAATAAGAGAAGTTCAAAGAAATGATTTATTTTAAACCGAGGCACAAGCTTGTTGAAATATCATACATTTAGATATATAAATGTATATATCTGTCTGATTTTGCTAAAAGTTGCCCGTCAAGTTTTGGCTTGAACACGGGCAAACTTTAGTAAACTTTACTTAGCCATAGTAAAAAACCCAAATACGGCCACAGTCATGGGTTATTATCACTGGTTAAAGGTACATAACAGTAAAAACACGCGACTAAGAACCTGGTTTTTAAGGTAGCTCAGTGGGCTTCTTCAGGGACAATACCTCCCAAGTTTTATTATAAAGTACGTCCCCGTGAACAAAGATTTCAGTGAAAAAATTGCCACCACAGCTGTATTAGATAATTTGTTTTGATCAGGGTTACAAAATGACATCGGGGCTGCCACAGCAACGAAATGACGCCATTACCTATTTTATTTGCAGCCGTATTTCTCAGCACTGGGAACTGCTCTCCCAAAATCGTTAAAGGAAGCTTTTCCTCAAATAGCCGCTTCGATGTTTGTGAAGTTTAAGTGAAACTCCGCTATAAGAGCATTATCGAGATATTTTGCGATGAGGTTTTTATTGTTAGAAATACGGTAAAAACTGGACAATCTTTATGTTCGGCCGTTATCTAAAGAAAACGAAGCGCTTTTAAACCGAAATTTTACCTCATAGTAGTTTCAATCTTTTTAATGATCATGGAGAAGGGTGGGGAGCGCCAGACAAACGTGTGCGACTTGGAAAGGCGCAGAAACAACCAGTAGAGATGACGGAATGGTCGGACAATAATTCCTGAAATTCGAGGTAAACCAAGAAACCGTCTGAAACGTCAGCTAGTGAGTTTTACTATGGAAAAGTTTGTTTTACATTCTGTTTAACTTAGTTGAGGCCTTTTACTAAAGCCCAAGTGTGACAACAAAAGATAACGTCAGAGTAAGTTTGGATCGTGATCGCACTTTAGTTTCAAGTGACGTTTTCCCCGCCCCTGACGTCTTGCTATCTTAAACTGTTCTATAATATTATAACTTCGAGAAAGAAACTTAAAAGACATACTTGTATAACGTATGGAACTGGCAACGGTGATTTTTCCCATCTGTCAGCGAGAGGAACATGGTAACGTCTCCCTTCAATATCCCCTCGCTAACAGTCATTTTTTGGACGGACGGCTCCCAATTAGTTGTTCTCTTTTGCATCACTGGTCCATCAGCAGGAAAGTTCATCCCAATGAAAGTGGACTTGTGGATAAAGCAGTTGCGTTTATTACTGTCAAGGCTATCGAAGTAAAAAGTACTTATGAGACAATAACAAAATGTAGATTTTTTATTATTTTTATTATTATCAATATTATTATCTTTCTTAAAATTAATTAATTAATTCTAAATTTTAAGAGTCTTTGATCGTAAAATTAGTAAATTTATACCTTATATCCACACTGGCTATGCAAGATCCGCCATCCTCAAATTCAAGGGTTCTTTCCCACGAGTATCCTTCAGGAAATGATGGCTTGAAATAGTCAACGATTCCTTTAGGATAATCAGTAAAGGCTCTGTTACCATAGCAAAACACAGCCGACAATATGTCAAAGGAGAATGGGAGGGGTGCACCCTTGGTTACTCGCAGTGTCAAGATCTGTTTTCCCCTACAAAAAAAACACAACAAGAATGAAATACAAATCGATTAAACTAAATGAGAAAAGCAGAGAAGAGCCTTTTGAGAACTAGACTAAACACTGCCCATTTATCAGTCTAATTTAACTAAATAACAATAGGGGCTTAGGACAGCCTGCTATATAATTTAAATATAAAATTTCATTTCGATTCTGCAATGCTAATCTCGCCCTTTCACAAGATTAATTGCAAGTCCTATCACGAAACAATATACTTTTTATACCGCTTACTTAGCCTAAAGAATCATTAATACTGTTGAACAGGTTCATTTGTTTATTTAGTTTTTATTTGTTCCTTCTTCAGAAAAGTAATAATTAATCATTATTGAAAAAAGTAATTTTTGAAATATAATGTCAGGTCACTTTAGTGGCAGAGTTGTTGAGATGATAGTTTGCGTAAATATGATAATATAAACGACGTTTGATCCTGGCCAGCAAAAAATTGACGATCGTCGTGGCCTATCATTTGCGAATAACACCGTGTTTTGACAAATCAGTGTCAAATTTGCCATTCAAAGAAAAGTTGTTATTGATTTTGAATAATGTAGAATAACTTACATTTTTTTCTGGTTTTTACTTACGATGATTAGTAAAACCACTTTCACAATTCATAGAGCTTCCTGTTGAACCTAAGGCCATAATATCTCTTTTGGTATGATTGAGTTTTCGGAATCTCTCGCCTTATAACAGTGCAGCTAATTTAAAATAATTTGAGAATTTGACTTTTCATCACAAAAATATCCCGAAATTGACGACTACTCTTATTTCTCTTAAACCTATGACAGTGAAGATCTTCAGTTGCCTTTTACTGTGAAGGGAGGTGTGTTGATCGACTTACTCGTACGGCTTCCCCCTGCCTTCACCCTCGATTGTAAAGGAATGCCCATTGACAGATCCTTCCATGTGGTATGTCATCGTCATGTCATCTTTGATAACCTACATTCACAAAATGCACAAAAGTGAATCCACATAAGAGCAGGTGTGGCTTACAAAGTGAAGCTTAAAGTTGTAATTATAAAAGGTTAGGAAGCTTAACACCGTTCTCGTTTGAAAAAAAAATAAAAACAAAACAAATTAAGTTGGGCAAAAGTGAACCTATTCTGAGGGTGAGTATCTACATGTCTCAAAAGATCGATTGACTTCCTATTCAATATTTAGATCAAGTTTACAAAGAAGACTTTTTTTTATAAGTTTATACGCGAGAATCAAGAGCCATTACCTATAGCAAGACTGAATTGCAAAAATGACCAAATTACTTACATTAGTTGCATTAGATTTAACTCATATTAATAAACTTGCGATTGACTTTAAGTAAAGTAATACATTCGGTAAAACCTTTAAGCTTTCGGAACGGAATTCTACTACAAATAGTGATTTTAAGACTAGAAAGATACCTTTTTTCTCAGTTTGATTTGAGATTTTTAACCTCTTTTTTGCTGTTTTGCGTGATAACTAATCTTGAGTGTTTCACTCCAAAAGAAAGAAACGAATCATTCTCTCTACTAATTTATGCCTCATTAATCCCAGAAAGAGTCGAGTATAAAGGCCTGATCTTTCATCCAATATCTGATTAGTTCTGATTGTTGGCCTTACGGAAACGTTTTTACAACTACCGTTAGGGTGTGTCATGGCAGTATCCTATCAAACTGCAGCCGTTACATCAGTCCTTATTGCCAGAAATAGGGCCTCATATTCTTAGCGTAGAGTTGAAAATTCACTTACTTGCTTTGAAAGAGCCATGTCGAGAAGAAATTGCTTCTTTGTCAAAACGTACTCAAAATTCCAGTTAAGCTGTTGTTGTTCACTCCGTCACCGACTAAGCTGAACTGACTGCATTGCTAGGGTGGATCGATTTTAACGCTAGATCGGATCAAAAGACACACCTTGATTGACGCATTAAAACAGGTTAGGCTGGATCTTGACAGGTTGGTCAGGATAAACGGGACAAATAAATCTTTGTTCTTTACTGACAGGTTCACGTGATGTGCAGCGTGCATGTACTTTTCCACAGCCTTACCTAACCAAACTTGGCTAATTTGTGAATTTCAACTCTTACGTAATATTGAGCTCTAAAGCTAATTTAAAAACAACCAATTGAAAACTTTGAAATTAATCTTGATACGATTTCATAAGTGACTTTGTTGTAACGATACCTTATAGCTTCAGTACAAGCCGTTAAAAAACCCCAACAAAGAGCTTATGTACAAATAAAAAAAAACTAAAAAGTGAATGTTGAACATCTATGAGAAACTAGGGTGCAATTATCAATAAGCACTTTTATCAATTCTGGAAGGCAGAAAAAAGTATGCTATCAATTACAGCTACAAGGTTTTGCAGAAGAAGTAAAAGTTAATGCTGGTCTAAAAATTAATTATTCCCGGGATCAGGAAATAGAGTGTGTTTAAAAAGCTCAAAAAGTCAGGTCACCGCCTCATTGACATTATTGGAGCGATTAAAATGTCCAGAATATGTCACTTACAAAGCGAAACAGTGAAACGGGGTAGACGATTTGGGAAAAGAAAAATAAGGTCCTGAACTTTTCTCGTCAATGAAACAAGAAGAAGACTTTAAATATGGTTGTTCTTGAGTTGTGAATTCTTGTTTCAATTAAACAAGATTTGTAACGAGTAGGCTGTATTTAGGGAGGTAATAGAAGTGTCGGCATAAGTTTAAAACGACTACAGATCATGACCCGGTATGGTGGTTAGATTAAACGTAAACTTGTTTTCAGCTTGTCATCCATAGCATGAAATGCTTATCAGTAGTCAAGGAGCAGCGAGATCTGCTTGTACAACAGGCTTAATCACTACCGCACTTGACTGACTACATAGATATAGACTATAAAAACATTGCCCGGCTATTCTAGATCTCAACTCAGCGACTGAGCTGTGAAGACACTTTTTTATTAGCGTAGGTAAAATTGGAAAGATTGTTGATTATACGTTATCCATATTAAAAACGTGATATGTAATGATTGCCTTCTTAAATTAAGCGTACTTTGAATAAGGTGATTTGTTCAAGGTACAGAAATCTATTTAGTGTCATTAAGTGAAATCTTTCACCCCTAGTAAGCAAGTAACATTACTTTCCAGAACTGACCTGTATTAAGGGGTCATTTATACTCAGCAGTGGTTTCGCTGCGGTCACCTTTTCCGTGTTACTTTTTATTGTCTCCACAAGGATTTAAAGGTCACTTTATCAAGATGAACCACACCAGCGCAGTAGAAACACTGTGCACAGCCTTGAGCGCTCTTTTGCTTCCTTTTGTGGCACAAGATGAGGTAAACACTTTGTGGACCCCTTTGCAGGGTCAACTTGTCGAGCTATGGATATTTCGCTTGTGTTGTCACCGTCTTGATTTTCTTGATAAACTCCTAAGTTTGTCAAACCTTTATGAAAGGGTCAACATGTATTAAGCGATCATTCAGTCATTCCCCAAAATACATCTTTGACTGAAGTTTTTCCAATAAGTTGCGTTTGTAACGAAATCAGCGTGAGCTCTAAGTGAATGTAATGACGGATTAAAATAACAATTTTAAAAGCGAGCGTTTTGCATTTTCTTCAAACCATATTTGTTTTATTTCTTAGCATTGATATCTTTGTCATAATGCAGTATATTTAAGATAATTATTTCTTCGGATAGTGTCAAGTCTACATTATGGGAGTATTATTTCTAAAGCATTAAGTACAGCAACTAAAAACAAATTGCGAATTTTTGTCAAATTCGGCTATCTCATTTTCACTCCAGTGAGTCTGGAAAGGTAAAAGCGTTGCCTATGTATGTGCCTTTTTTTATTTTAAATAAATTTAAAAATATCCGTAAACTTGTGTTATAAGGAATTGTGAGCTCTTAGTAAAGTAGCGATCGATTAAAATGACAAACAATGACAAAGATATCAATGCTAAGAAATAAAACAATGACAAACAATCTTTATCTTGTGTTCTTGGCACCCACAACTTCGTTTAGTACAATGTATCTCCCATAGAAGTTCATAGAGCTATGAACGCGAGTCTGCATCTTCATAACTGGTGTCATTTTATCGCGTTTTTCGGGCGAGCGAAGGTAATTAAGCTCGAAGCCACCGAGGAGCGCCAGACCACCAGACACTCGACTGGAGAAGGCGCGAATGTCTTACCTTCACTCCTCTGGAAAACGCAAAAAATAACGGCCTATGCGGGCTATATGAATGGGAGCGGTCGTCTTTCTTTCCTCGGAGCTACGCGCAGCGAGTGAAAAAGTGAAATCATGCATCAAAAGAAAGCGAGTTAACGCACAGTAAAATAATATTTATTTAGACAGTCAAGTATATATTACGTTGGCACGCAGCGGGGTCATTGTGCAGATTGTGTTTTACAGCGAGAGCGTGCAGTTGGTAGTACCGAGATTTGATGGCTAAACTCTTGATTGATCAGAAACTCGTTATTTGTCCCAGTCGCTGTTAAAAACCACTCCTCAGAAACCGCAGGGGTTGCTGGAAATAACATAGCCAAAAGCTGTTTTGTTCTTTGGAAAAGCTGAGAGTTACATAGTTTTAACTGGCAGTTAAGATTTGTTTTGATTAGAGACGAATGTGCGCTAAGAATACCAAAACTAAGTTGAATTTTGATTCGAACAGTCGAGAAGAATATCAAAATTTCCGAAAACTTGTCAACATGACAATCGACTTTTATCCAAAATGGCGCATTCACTTGCTCTAACTTTACAAGAATGCTTTTAAGCTGATTGACTTGGAGATAAATTTATATGCTATGATTAACACTGGAAAAAGCGACCGTACCTGCGAAATAGAGATGCACCCGAAAATATGGCCATGTTTCAGTATGGAGGAAAACTATAAAATAACGCAAACCGGCCGATAAAAAGGTAGCTGGCGTTACGTTTTTGCAGTCCATTGCTTTAATGACTCAAAATAAAGCGATTAAATGCATTCATCTCTTACATAAAATTAAACTCCGGCTTAGAGATTTAGGGAAAGAAAAATAAGTTCCTTAACTTATATCGTTCTTGCTTTTATGGTGACAATTCACTCCGTTTAACACTGGCTCACATTCACTTTTTTTCTTGATTAAAAAAAAACAAAATGAATCACATCAGAACTAGTTTATGTCATAGATGTTGAGTCACACAAACAAAGCGGCTGTCAAAAGTTGAGCGGCTTTTTTATAACCTAAAGTAAGAATGGAGAGTTTGCAAAATATACATCAATAATTCACATTGGCGGGGGGGGGGGGGGGGGGTAGGGGATTAGATTGTTTTGCTTAAATTATGAAGTACAAAACTTTCTGTGTAAAATGATTCTTTTTCAGTGACTGAAGATTAATAATCATAGAAATCTGGTCCTTGGAAAAATGGAATTATCAGTTGGTAAATACTGATGCCCCATGGGTAATAAACTAACGATTTCAAGAGAAAAATAACTTTTCTCAGTTTCAATGAAATAAGCCAGAAACTAAGAAATTTTCGACCAGGAGTAATGAAAACACCCTATTATTCCCCATTCGGTTTGTATAGCTTTTTGCCACTGGCAAGAAATTTTTTTAAAGTTACACATTAAGAGGGTGCCCTCAAGCACTACCACAAAAGAGCATGAAAAGGCCATCTAGACGTCTGACGATTAATTCCTCGGAGGTCATTTAGTTTCAAAGTCGGTAAATTCTTGTCTGTCTCGGTTAATTAATATCTTCAAAAGAATATAAAAACAGCGGCGGGTTGCCAAAGAGAAAATGATTATACAGCAATGGCCATAAGGGATCACAAGGTGCTGATTGCCTAAATTGTTAAACAGGAGTCGTTTAAATGTAACTGATTCTAGTATTAAGCAGACGTCGCTTTTCTGGATTTTGTCGCGAATTTTCCATCAAATCGTCCGTTTTTCAACGAAATCGTCTCTTATATATCAAGACTGAATTGCTTTGCGTGGTGCCTCTACTAGGAGGTTAAGCAAGGACGACGCCTACAACAGAAACTAGAAATAAAATAGCCTGGGTAAAATAGCCTCGAACTTACACTAATTAGATATTAAGAAAAAAAAAAACCCTCTGGAACCCAGAGCAGCTCTAATCACACTTTTTGATAAATTTCTTTGCTGTCATCGCACGAGTTCCCTTTTCTCTTGGTCTGTCCGGCTCTACCTCCGACCTCCATAGCATTGGGATCATTCCTTGGTCGTCGCTTAAAGACGGAATCCACCAGAAAACTGAGTAATTTTAATTTTCAGTGGACAAAAACCTTGTACCAGAATAATTTAAAGAATATTGCAATCTTTTTTTTTTACATTTTTAAGGGCTGTAGATGTGCTTATAGTTATTTGTAATAACACCAAAGAAAATTTCTTATGGGAGCCCCAGAAAATAAATGTCAAATTTCACAAGAATCGTGAAAACGCAGGTAAAATTCTGACAATTTCATGTGTAAGATGTCATTTTCTGAAATTTGACATTTGGGGCCTGTGTTTCTGCTTCTTTCTTTGGTTGTGTAAGGCTGTTTTACATATAGGCTGCTGAACACAGGCTTATTAAAGACTATGCAATTTTGTAACTAGTTACTACCACTTTGAGCTACTTTGCTGCCGAAGTACGCAAGATCTACTAGTCAATTTTTTCTGTTTGATCTCCGTCTGCTTATTTGTCCACCTGTTTTAACAGATGTGGAACAAGGATTAGACCCCTTGTTTTTATTGTAAAAACACTTGTAAACTAACCTTTACCGGCGCTTATCTGGTTCGCTTAAGCAGTATAATTATATTCTTTTTAAGTTGCCGGTGTTCCTTATAACCCAAATATCAGGTTAGATAAAATCACTTCGGACCATTCAAAATGTTGACCTTATGTCATCAAGGGGCGTTTTTTCGAGGGCGAGCTGTCGGAGCTGTGTAAATTTACACTGTAGGAAAATTATATTGCTAACAACTCTAGCATTCAAAGATCACAAGTAAATGACGAAAAAAGAAATGTTTGTACTTGAAACAAATCATTTTTGTAGTCTTTTACCACGGTGTAAATTTACAAAGCGAGTACGTGCTCTATATGCATGGCCAATAATGAGAAAACTGAAGCCAACTGTTAATTTCTCCAAGGTGATTTAATTTGACTGTGCAAAGCCCAAAAGAACTTAAAAACCGTGAAAGGCGGTTAATAAAAAGAAGAGCGAGATAGTTCTAATAAAGCCATACAAACTTTTAGAGGTAACCGCTTCTTTAGATAGGTAATGCCGTACAGAGGCTTATCAAAAACTGTACATCTATGTAGAGGTGTTATATACTACCATATTGCTGCTGAAGTACGCAAGACGTTAATGGCTTTTTTTTCTGTCTGATCTTGTGGCCGTCTGTCTATCCCGCCTATTTTGACGGATGTGGAACAAGGATTAGACCCGTCGTTTTAACATTTGTTAGTAACCTATAACCTCTTTTCTGGCAAGAACTAATAAACTTGCCGTCAATTTAACCGGGTAAGATAAACTGAATCATGTCGGACAAATTAAAAAGTTGACCCTATGTCTTCAATTAGCTTTGCTCGCCGAGCGAGCAAAATCAAATATTGCACCGCGCAATTAAGTGAATTAGTTTGTGAAGCCAGGACTGGACTCTGGACTCTGGACTCTGGACTCTGGACTCTGGACTCCAGATTTTTTCTCAAGATTTTTAAATGAAAAAAAAAAAGAGAAAATTCAATTGTTTTTAAAAAAGGAAAATAAAATGAAAATAACAAATCTTAAAACTTTCAAAAAATAGCGAGCGCCGAAGTACTCTTTAATGTATTTTCTTGTATTAAATCTCGCTATATTTATGCGAAGGAGAAAAAGTTTATTTTGGGCGAGACGAGGAGTGTGCGTCGAATTCTTCTATTCATGCCGTCAAACGAACGGCAAAGCATTATTCATCGCGCGTAAATACCATGCCATGTGTGCCATTGTTAATCGAAAGGAACTAGAAGGATTTTAAAATTCGTCTGTCAATTCAAAAGTTCTGTTACGAAAGCTGAACAGCGCGAACTGTGTCGAACTGTGTCAAGTGTCGAGCGTCCAAATAATAATGGAAATCCGACTGTCTGCGGCATTTAACCCCGGCATTTACCAGGACAAATTATACCATCTCGCGAGGCAGTCTAACTTGGCTTCGACAGAATTTCCGGTCATAAACCCTCGTTTTTTATTTAACTCGCTAGGTGTTTTCTCTGAATTTCTGGAATTTACCGGCTTTATCTAGAACCCGGCGGACACAACCTTTCAATTATAACTCCTGCGTAACTAAATTCAAAACAAACTCCAGAAAGTGACACGAACAATAATGAAGCCCAAAGTGCCTTGCATAATGTTATCTTTTTATCAGGCGGCATGTCACCTAATTATCGCGCGGTCTCAGTCGGTACTGCTATCGAACTGATCAAAGGTGAAGAAAAGACAGACAGACATGTTTATTTATTTATAATCTGGTGAGGGTGAACTTACCAACGGATAAGAAAGATAGAAAGTTATTAAATAAAACAGCTTCGAAGTAAACCAAAATAGATGGAACATAAATGTATTTTTTCTTGCATAAACTGTAGAAACATAACAATAACTATTAAAACCTAACAATAACCTAGTCTATACAATTACAATGTTAACTAGTACGCACGCTTAGACTGTCAGCTTTACGAAGTCTTAAATGGCTTGAAGAATATTCCACTTAAAGATGAGAACCATAACAACACTATATATGCACCGGGGGGGGGGGGGGGGGGGTACTCCCTATAATTTGCTATACGGGGAGGTTCCGCCCGAAAGGGGTACTTTTTTCAGCCTTCAGGGATTTCACGATTTTAAGTGTATAAAAGGATAAGCAAATTTTTCATTTAGGTATATAAGGGCGTTTAATTAAAATATCTCGCATATATAGTTCATACTCTGGACTCATTAACCTCATTCCCAGGGTTTAGAAAAAGGGATACAACGTTCTTACATAGGTATGTGAAAGGGGTATCATTTTTAAGTGGAAGGTATGCGAAAGGGGTACCTTTTCTCTCAAAAAATGGTATATGAAGGGTAAGGGGTTGGACCTTGGTGGGGAGCCTTTCCTTATATAAAACTTTCTTAAGTACCCCCCCCCCCCCCCCCACCCCGCCAGGTATATGCACCAATTTATAGAAAAAAAACCGCCAAGATGCGAGTAATTTCAAAGTTAATTACGCATTAGGGACTCTCTGTTAATTTAGCTTCTTCAAAGAGATTTGTCAAAAATTTGTTGCTTTTAAGTCACTCATCAATAAAATGATTGATATTAATAAACCCATTGGGAGTCGGGGGGGGGGGGAGCGAGGTACTCCCTTATGTAAGCGATATAGGTATGTGAAACCCCAAAGGGTATGGTTGGGGGGGGCGTTTTGGTCTGAAAACGGGTATACACTTTGCCCATTTTGGTCTAGAATCGGGGTATGGTTTTCGAGGGAACTACGGGAGTGTATAAACCAATATGAGAAATAGAAATAAGCGAATTCGAAATGCATTTGAAGAATTTTTTTGTTTGCCATAGTTTCTGCCTAAAGGCCATGTCTGAAAACGGGTATGGATTTTTGAGGTTTGGGGCTCGTTTCTCGTAAGTTCCGATAATTAACGGGCCCGTATAGCTGTTGGGGTTTACATGAAAGATATAGGTTTCAATAGTTTTGCATCTAACATGATAAAACTATAATGGAGTGGTTTGCTAGCCAGGTCGCGCATTCTTATTCTTTATATTTGGATTTGAATATTTGATTTCGGGCCGGAAAAGTTACCAGGACTTTCGAGAAATGGGCCTCTGTTCTGAAAAAGGATGTGGAAAATGACATTTTTTGGTCTGAAATAGTTTCAGGATTTGGAGAACCGGGCGGCACACCTCCATCAAGAATTCCCAGGAGTACCCACCCCCCGGGAACGGGCTATTATATGTAGAAGCTTAGGGCCTGAGTTTCTGCTTCTTTCTTTGGTTGTTTTGTAAGGGTGTTTTATACAGGCTGCTGAACACAGGCTTATTAAAGACTATGCAATTTTGTAACTAGTTACTACCTCTTTGAGCTATTTTGCTGCCGAAGAGACATTAAGAGATCTGCCGTTCATTTTTTCTGTCTGATCTTATCCGTCTGTTTATTTGTCCACCTATTTTGATGTGGAACAAGGATTAAACACCTTGTTTTTATTGTAAAAACACTTGTAAACTATAACCTTTACCGGCGCTTATCTGGTTTGCTTAAGCAGTCTAATTATAGTCTTTTTAAGTTGCCGCTGTTCCTTATAACCTAAACTTTTTAATACCGTCAAATTATCAGGTTAGATAAAATCACTTCGGACCATTCAAAATGTTGACCTTTTGTCTACAAGGAGCGTCGTTCGACGGCGAGGTGTCTGCGCTGAGCAAATTTACACTGTAGAAAATAACGTTGCTAACTATTCTAGCATTCAAAGATCACAAGTGAATGACAAAAACAGAATTGTTTGTACTTGAAGCAAATTGTTTTAATGCAGTCTTTTACCACGATGTAAATTTTACAAAGCGAGTACGTGCTCTATATGCATGGCCAATAATTAGAAAACTGAGGCCAACTAATAATTTCTCCAGTTGAGGTGATTTATTGTCAGAGTTAATTTGACCTTGACTGTCTGTTGATTTTATCGTAAACATTAATTGCAAAGACCAAAAGAAGTTAACAACAGAGAAAGGCGGCTAGTAAAAAGAGGTTAGTTCTAATAAACCCATAGAAGCCGTTAGGGGTAACCGCTTCTTCAGGAGTTTCTTGCCGGGACCGAACGTAATTTTAAGACATACTACTTAAATGCGTCAAGAACGTATTTGATAATAAATTACGTTTATCAAGGGGTCTGAATCTCGTATAGCCCAACCTCGTTCCCAGGGTTCTTATAGCCCAGTTCCTGATAGGGAACTTACGCAACCACAAGCACGACGATGACGGCAACGAGAACGTCAAAAAATCAATACATTCTTAATTAGCAAGACAACAACTCTGCATGCAATTCCTGTTGACTTACATCACACTTTTTGTACATTTCTTTGTCGTCACTGCACTCGTGAAAATGCCTAATAGTTCACGTTTTATAGACGAAGACACTGGGCGATGATTTTCTCTTTGTTTTCTGAACTTAGATAGAGTCCTGAAGAATTCAGAAGAATTCATCTCCAGACAAATTCTACTACATCTGACAAAAATGAACCAAATGGTACAAAAGCGATGAAGTTTGAAACAGCCAGAACAGCGCGAATTCGAGCCAGGACTGGACTCTGGACTCTGGACTCTGGACTCCAGATTTTACCTTAAGATTTTTAAATGAAAAAAAAAGAGAAAATTCAATTGTTTTTAAAAAAGGAAAATAAAATGAAAATCACAAATTTTAACACTTTCAAAAAATAGCGAGCGCCGAAGTACTCTTCAATGTATTTTCTTGTATTAAATCTCGCAATAATGAATGTTTCATTCCATTTACTTTGAAAGCTCCGTATGCTGTAAAGGTAATATAAATGTTGCGGTTTTTTCTATAAATTGGTGCATATACCTGGCAGGGGGGGGGGGGGGGGGGGTACTTAAGAAAGTTTTATTTAAGGAAAGGCTCCGCACCAAGGTCTAACCCCTTACACTTCATATACCATTTTTTGAGAGAAAAGGTACGGGCAAGGTATGGGCTCCTGTCTTGGACAAATAATGGCTGCTTGCCAGTATTAGAAGATTACAAAGAAATGATTTCAGCTGCTCCAAAAAAAGAAACTTTTCCCTTCGCGTTACAAGAGTTGTTTCTTTACCCTGTGGCCTCCGCGGAAAAAGTTTCTCAAAAGCGACGAAAGAAATATATAAAAAAAGTTTTTAAAAAATGTAAAGATTTCCTTAACAGTCTTAACAGAAGTTCGTCGATACATTTAGATAGAGTCTCTGCTGAAAAACAAATTCACGGCAGTTGTTATCAATGTGTCACAGACTAAGGAAACATCTATTAGTTTCGTTCATGTATAAATTTGTTTAATACTTGGCAAAATCAGTTAATTACTATAAATAGTTTTTTGTTGTAATCAGTTGCCCACTTTAGTTTAATTAATATTTCCGTCAACTTAACAGCAAGAAAAAACTCACTTTGGGTAAATTTTTTCTCCCAGTCATAGTAATCAACCTCTGAACGGCCCGGCCGATGAACGAAATTATGTCGATCGCTCTTGCGTTTGTTGAAACGGCGACCTTAGGAATGATCGCCATGTTATGGAGGTCGAGGGTGACATGTCAAGAGATAACTAAAGGTAACTCGTGCGATGACAGTAAAGAAATTGATTAGTATTTTTTCATATTAATTTTACTGTTTGTCATTTATAGTTTCTTTTGTTGTCGTTGTTGTTACTTCTATAACCTCCACGCAAAACAATTTTTGATATATAAGAGACGGTTTCGTTAAAAAAACTGACGATTTAATTTGCAACTTTGACCAGGGAAAATGTGCGACGTTCAAAGCTACGTCCGCACGGATACCCTATTCAGTCGCTTAATACTAAAATCAGTTACATCATAAGCCGAACCTGCGCTCTTATTAACTGCAAACGGAAATTAAATAAGAGATAAAATCTTACCTGTTTTGTTCTATTCTTGAATCTGCTTTGGTGCGAAGTAAAATGGAAGTTGTTTTACGATGCGAAAACTATGTTCAAGTCGACGCTTTAACAAGCATTGTGAAATCAACAACGGTTAAAGAGTCGACTTGAACATAGTTTTCGCGTGGTAAAACAACTTCCATTTCACTTCGCACCACAGCAGATTCAAGAATAAAACAAAACAGTTAAGATTTTATCTCTTATTTAATTTCCATTTGCAGTTTACAGATAAAAGCGTGGGTTCCCTATGGTTACATTCTAAACGGCTCCTGCCCTAACAATTTAGGCAATCAGCCCCCAATGGCCCCCCATGGCTATTATAATCATTTTCTCTTTAGCAACCGCCTCTGTTTTTATATTCTTTTGAAGATATTAATTGATCGAGACAGACAAATTTACCGACTTAATTTGAAAATGAATCACCTCCAAGAATTTTGAAAGACGCCGCATAGATAATTGGCCTTTTGTCTTTTGTAGTTGTGCTTCAGGGCCCGCTGTTAATGTCTAACTTGAACAAAAAGTGGCTTGCCGGTGGCAAAATGCTATACAAAGGCCGAATGAAAAATAATAGGGTGTTTCCGTTACTCCTAAACGAAAATTTCGCTGTTCCTTATTCCAGTCAAACTCAGAAAAATTATTATTCTCTTGAAGAAGGAATTGAAATCGCAATTTTATTACCCAAAAAGGCATTATTCACAACCTCATCTAGTAAGTGATTATTCCATTATTCCAAGGACAAGGTTTCTGTGATAGTTTATCTTCAGTCACTAAAAAAAGAATTATTTTACAAACTCTCCATTCCCCTACTTAGGGTCTGGGTAATCGGACAGCCATTTTGTTACCCTGTAAACTGTCCTGATGAGTTCTGATGTGATTCATTTTGTTTTTGAAATCAATTAAAAAGTGCATGTGTGAGGTAGTCTTAAACGGAGTGAATTCTCACTACAGCTGTCACAAGCAAGAACACGGATATACGTTAATTAAGGAACTCACTTTTCTTTTCCTAAATAATAATTTAATGTATTCTTGACTACCCGAAGAGATATCTTCATCTGTATTAAACAATGATATCAATGCCAAGAAATTATAAAACAAAGATGGTTTAAAGTAAAAGCAAAACGTTCCCTTTTAAAATTGTCATTTTACTCGGTCATTACATTAAATTAGAGCTCACACTGATTCCTTTACAAACGTACGGTTATTAGTCTAAAAATAACAACTGAAAACAGTCAAACATGTATTAATTGAGGAATGGCTGAATGACCGCTTAAGACGTGTTGACCTTTTAACACAGGTTTGACAAACTTAGGAGTTTATCAAGAAAATCAAGACGGTGACATAGTGAAATATCCATAGCACGACAAGTTGACCCGGCAAAGGGGTCCACAACTGGTGTTTTTACCTCTTCTTGCGCCAAAACAAAGGTGGTTAAAGACTACTAAATGCTGCCGTGCACATTATTTCTATTGCACTCGTGTGGTTCATCTTGACAAGGTGACCGTTAAAGACACTGGGGATAATAAAAAATAACTTGCTGGGATCACGGAAATGGTGACCGAGGCGCGACTGCTTCAGAGTATAAGTGACCACTTAAAATACAGGTCAGTTCTACAGTAATTTAGGGAAATGCTTTTAATCTCACCATTCTTACCTAAACTAAAAAAAAGTGTCTAGTTGGACTGTTCACAGCTTCTTCTTGATTGCTTTTTTAAGTTATAAGCCGCCTTCATGCTCTGCATGACAAGCTGAAAACGAGCTTAATGGTCTTCTCCAATCTAATCACCACACGGGCCACGATCAGCAGTCGTTTTAAAGCATACTTCTATTACCTCCCCATCCAGTCGTCAACCCTGGGAACGATGTTGTTACCTCCCTCAATACAGCCTTCTATCGTTAACAAATATATTTTATTTGGAGATGACTTACCCGAGCATTAAAACAAAGCTTGTTTAATTTATATTAAAGATTCTTCTACATGTCAAGCGCAAATCAAAGCGGAATTCACAACTCAAGAACAGCTATATTAGAAGCCTTTCACTGATCTTCACTTGTTTTATTAACTAAAAAAGGTCAGGAATATATTTTTCTTTTCCCAATTTGCCTAACATATTGATACTTTAATCGCTTCAGGTTAGGTCAATCAGTCAGGCAGTGAACAGTTACTAGAAGAGCTTGAATTGACACACTCGATTAATCCCGACCCTAATTAAGTTTAGGACCAACAGCGGCTTTTTCTGCAAAAACCTCGTAGCTGTACTTGATAGCTTACTTGTCGCCCCCCAACTCTTCAGATTTTTTGCCTTCCAAATTGATAAAATTGCTTAACTGCACCTTAATAGTTTCTGATGGATGTTCAACATTCACTTTTTTAATTTGTTTGTTTGTAAGCTCTTTTTGGCGATGTTTTAACGTCAAATCGTATCAAGATGGCACGGAGAAGCACTGATTTAATGACTGCTGTTAATGTCAAAATTTGTAAAATCATCCTCAGAGCTCACTATTCTGTAAAAGTCGAAATTAATAAACAGCCAAGTTTAGTTAGGAAAGGCTGTGGAAAAGTACATGCACACTGACATCACGTGAACCCGTTAGTAAAGAACAAAGACTTATTTGTCCCGTTTATTCAGACCAACCTGTCAAGATCCAGTCTAACCTGTTTTAATGCGTCAATCAAGGTGTGTATTTTGGTTCGATTTGGCCTTAAAATTGATCTACCCTCAGCCACAGAAGTCAGTTCAGCTTAGTCGGTGACGGAGTGAACTACAACAGCTTAACCGGACTTTTGAGTACTGTTTTAAAAAAGCAGCAATTTCTTCTCAACATGGCTCTTTCAAAGCAAGTAAGTGAATTTTCAACCCTAAGTCGAATCTACTCTGGCAATAAGGACAAACGTAGCCGCATTTCATAGCATACTACCAGACAACTCCCTAATTGCATTCCCCAAACTCACTTAATGCAAGAAAGACAAAGCTGTATTGTTTTATGTTACGCCTGCCCTTTTCTAATATTTATGGAAGAGAGTTTTTCAACTCTAAGCTAAGATTTTGAGGAAGTTGAATCTACTTTGGCAAATGTTAACGTAGCAGCATTTCATAGCATACTACCATGCCACACCCCAGCGGTAGTTATAAACCATTTCCATAATGCCAACAATCAGATATTGGATGAAAGATCAGCCTGTGTAATTTTTCCGAACTTTTTTACAAAAGGAAGCTTAGAACATAGAACAATTTCTTTCTTTCGTTTGGAATAAAACTCTAAGATTAATAATCACGCAGAACAGCAAAAAAGAGGTTAAAAATCTCAAAACAGACTGAGACAAACCTCATCCTTTCAGTCCTAAAATCACTATAGTATAATTCTGTGCAGACAAAAGCTTTAAGTTTGTAGTGGATATAATACTTTACTCAAAGTTAACTTTATCGATTAGTTAAATCTGATGCAACTTGAAATAGTTGCAATTTGCAATTTTGCAATTTAGTCGTGCTATAGGTTATGGTTTTTGATTCTCGCGTAAAATAAAACAAAAATCTTCAAAATTATTAATTGGCGAACGTGATATAAATGTTGAATCGAAAATCAATTGATTTTTTTAGAGTGCTTTTACTAAACCTGTGAAACAGTGTGAGTCACAATTAGTGCCAAATAGTTACAGGTAAACAAAGAAAAACAATACAATTAGAGGGTATTATAGTTCGTAGTAGTCTATCTATTTCACGGCTTAAGTAAAATCATTCTATATCTAGATGGATACTCTCTGAATAGCTATGCTTTTGCCCCACCTATATTTGGAATTTTACAAACCTGAACGGTGTCAAGCTTCCTAATCTTTAATTAACTTTGCAAGCCACACTTGCATTTATGCGAATTTATTTTGGTGTACTTTTTAATGCAGGTTATCAAAGATGACATGGCGATGACATACCACATGGAAGGATCTGTCGATGGGCATTTCTTTACAATCGAGGGTGAAGGCAGCGGAAAACCGTACGAGTAAGTCGGTCAATACAACTCCCTTCATCTTTAGGTCATGTACATGTTAAGTGCAATAGCTCTTCACTGTTATCAGTCGGGAGAACGAGATTTCTAACACCAGAAAGCTCAGAAACAATTCCGAGCTCCAGGTGAGAATCGAACTCACGACCCTCTGAGTTCTAGTTCGGATGCTCTTGAACCACCGAGCCACTGGAGGCTCTATTAACCCTTTACTAGGCCCTGAGATCAAAATTTGAATTCTCATTTGTTGCCCTTATGCATTTCTAACAGAAGTAGTAAGGAGAAATTGATAAAATATCAAGCAAATATAGCGCCTATTGGTTGAAGGCGCGAGCAGGGTTGATATTTAATTATAACTACACCAGTCATTAAGTTCATTTAAGAGAATAAAGCTAGTCATCAACTTGGGACTATTTTTACGTTGCAAAGTCAAATTCTCAAATTATTTTAAATCAGCTGTACTGAGTATAAAGCGAAAGATTATGAAAACTCAATCATGCCAAAAAAGTATTATGGCCTTTGGTGCAATAGAAAGTTCTATGAAGTGAAAGTGGTTTTACTGATCATCACCAGAAATTAATAACGACTTTCCTTTGAATGGTAAATTTGACACAGATATGATGAAACACGTTGATATTCAGCAATAGGCGACGACGATCGTTAATTTTTTGCTGATAGATCAGGATCAAACGTCATTTATATCATCATGATACTATTATCTCAACGGTGATTCTGCCACAGTGATGACCTGACCCTTTATTTCCGGACGGATTAGTTTTTTTTTCCTGAAAAGGAAACAAATGAAAACTTATTACATTAAAATAAACCTTTTCAACAGTCTTAAATGCGTTGGGGTGTAGTTAAGTATTATGAAAGAGGTATTTTTTCGCAATTGGACTTGCCAATAATAAACCCTTGTCGACTGGCGCGAATTAGCATTGGAGAATCGAAATGAAACTAAAGTATATAGCAGGCTGTCCTAAACCTTTCCCGCTATTTAGTTAAATTACACTGGTAAATGGGCAGTGTTTAGCCTAATTCTCAAAAGGCTCCTCTCTGCTTTTCATATTTTGTTTAATTCGTTTTTGTGTTTGTTGTTTTCATTTTTTGTAGAGGAAAACAGACTTTAAAACTGCGAGTAACAAAGGGTGGACCCCTCCCATTCTCCTTTGACATATTGTCATCTGTGTTTTGCTATGGTAACAGAGCCTTCACTGATTATCCTAAAGGAATCATTGACTATTTCAAGCCATCATTTCCTGATGGATACACATGGGAAAGAAGTCTTCAATTTGAAGATGGCGGATCTTGCATGGCCAATGTGGATATAAGGTATAAATTTACTAATTTTACGATCAAAGACGCTTAAAATTTAGAATTAACTAATTAATTATAAGAAATATAACAATATTGATAACAATAATAATAAAAATAATACAAAAATAAATTTTGTTACTGTCTCATAAGTTCCTTTTACGTCGATAGCCTTGACAGTAAACGCAATTGCTTTATCCACAAGTCCACTTTCACTGGGATGAATTTTCCTGCTGATGGACCAGTGATGCAAAGGAGAACAACTAATTGGGAGCCTTCCGTCGAGAAAATGACTGTGAGCGAGGGGATATTGAAGGGAGATGTTACCATGTTCCTCTCGCTGAAAGATGGGAAAAAGCACCGTTGCCAGTTCCATACGTTATACAAGTATGTTTTTTGAGTTTCTTTCTCAAAGTAACAATATTAGAGAACAGTTTAAGATACCGCGACGTCGGTGGCGAGCAAACGTCACTTAAAAAATGACTTCACGTTCATTGTTTCATTACTCAGGTTTACCTTCTTAGCTTTTTGATACTTTGGTTAACTACATCTAGTTACGCTCTCAACGTTCCAGGCCCTCAGATTTTGGGGACAGTGCAAATTAAAAGTGAGCAGGAAAAAATGATTATCTAAACGCCTGGAACTGCAGGTTACACGAGTAACTGGTTTATATTTTGGTCAAACCCAACTTTCAACGATCGTTCCAGAGTATTCACCCTAGGCTTTGAGTACTTCACGTGGGTGGCATTCTCTAGGTTTAAAATGGAATTGTGTTACAACACAATATATATTTTTTTCTGCACAGAGCAAAGAAGGCTGTCGAATTGCCGACAGAAAGCCACTATGTGGAGCATCGCCTGGTGAGGACTGACCTTACTGCTGTAGAAGTTCAACTGGATGAGCATGCTGTTGCACGTTTAAACACCGTGTGAGCAAGAATCGTTTTCCGTTTGTACTGACCCTGATATCATTATAATGCAGATCAGGTCAGCAGAAAATAAAGCACGAGTGAAATGATTTACTGCGAAGTGTTATCTTTACTCATCCGTAACTGCTCTCTACTGAAACAAATATGAACGCGAATATTACTTTTTTCTGGTGTCCCTTGTTTCCACCCCCTCGATCTTCTCATTTCCCCCTTCTTTTCGTTCTGTATTTTATTTTCATGCTTATTCGAACCGGCACCAAACTCACCGCGTTTTGGTCCTCAACTTATAGCTGCGATTTCCGGGATCTATGTTTTCTAAACTTCAGCTAGAACGGCGCTTTGCAGAGAATCCTGTAGCCTGTAGTTTCGAAAACTTAACGCTACGAGTGCATCTATCGCTTATTTTTTATTCTTAGCTCCAAAAAAGAGACATTACCCAAAAATATTTATAAAGGCACTGAAAAGACCACAGCAACAGACTAGTGAGGTGGGACAGCCGGATCAGTGTGTAGGCCTCCGAATACCAACCAAGTAGAAAAACAGTAAAATGATCTTTACGGCAAGAAAAGCGACAGAAAAATATAAAGAACAAAAAATTTTAAAATTTATTTCTTTATATTTTTTCTCTTGAGGTAAGGATCAGTTTTTAATGTTTTTTCTACTTTCCCATAAGCTTCTAAGGTAAATGATTTCTTGTGACTCTTTTCTTGCCTCATATAATATAGGAAAGAAACATTCATGTCACAAACGCAATCTCAACTTCTTCTATAGCAATAATAATAATAAAAAAATAAAATAAAACCATCCCCTCCCTAAAGAATTTAAACCCTCCAACAGCCTTGCTAACCGCATCATCGGTGCGTGGAAGCGATACTGCTTTGGCCGCCTTGCTAAAAGAGTCCTCCCTGACGCTAGTTTAGAAAAGGTTGGTGTCCAAACAAAATCTGCAGAAGACCCAGAGGAAACATACAGCGACCTAAATGGAAGCTACAAGCCCCTAAGAGGATGTGAGAACGCTGAGCACCCTCCCCACCCCCGCCCCAAACGCTTTCGAAACGCCTTTTACGCAAGCTACGGGAAGCGAGTGGTATTAAGGTAATAGACATTGATGTGAATTCCTTCCGGGAACACCATTATTTGACTTCTTTCCATGACAAAAGCAAAGCGTGTGGCAAAAACATATGAGTGAATGTTGCAAAAAAAATTAATTTAGCATTAGAGGGGAGAAGTTCGGGCCCTTTAAAATTTTCATAAATTTTGCACCTAATGGTGCCTTACAAATTATTACCATAAAAGGATGACCCTGGTTTCATCCTTTTTGACATGATAGTGGCTCATCAGTTTTGCTAAAATTGATCGATCAACTGAATTTCAATTTAGGTGTCCCAATTAATTAGCAGCTGGGAAAATGAGCTACGACCGGACTCGAGAAAATACCGGCATGGAGTACTGTTTTTGAAGCGAGGTTGCAGCTCACACTGCTGGGCTTTTATCTCATTGGCGCGATAATGTTAGGAGCCTGATAATAGGCAGATTTAGCGACAGGACGGGAACGTCAGTTGGCGACCGCAAAGCGCGCGGAAATGGCTAAACACGACTTCCGGTACCCAATTTACTGCTCTGCCATTGGTCAAGCCAGTTGTTTGATTTGCACGCGCCGTTGTCAACTGACGTTCCCGTTCTCTTGCTAAATCAGCCAGGAGCCTATCAGCCTAATGTGGAATGTCCTATGAGTTTTCATGTCCTAAGTGAAAATTCAAGGAATTTAAATAGAGTTAAAAACTTGTTAGCGGAGCTCCGCGGGCGAAGCGCGCCTGCGGAACACCATGGGTTAATAAATCTAACCATCCCAGTAGCCTGTTCCAGGCGTTCAGATAGTGGGGAGAGGTGCGAAGTAAAGAGGAGCCCGAAAAAATAAAAGTGAGGGAGGGGAAGAGGTGAGAGAAGGAACGCCTGTTAGATTTGTTTTAAATAGACTCATCCGCCCACTCGGACCGCATCAGCTGTAGGTGGTCTTCACTTGTCAATCAAGACTGATGTTACAGCCCCATACATTTATTATTTTTCTTACGAATAAATCAAAATTTCTCTATCAAAAATTAATATTATGTATACATAATCTTACTAAAAACCTAATGTAAGACTTTCAAACAATAGAGAGCGGGAGAAGTAATTTATTTACGGCTTTAAAACATGATTTCAGCGTGTACCTGACAAAAAAATTATGGATCAAGTGACAAACAAATGTCGCTCATTTCGATAGAAAGCCGTTTCAATACAGATCGTTAACTCGAGCAATGAAAATGCCCAACAAACGAAGGGAAAATTTACTATTCGGTGTTTGAGTGGACCTCGTCAATAGCGATAGCTGCAACTTGCTTTCCAAGCTTTCCTTTTGAAGTCCTTTTGTCCATTCCTTAGACAACCACGATTTGTGACTGCAGTACGCCTTTGAGTGAATTTTTAAGGATCATACAATTTCACAGCTTCCACTTTTATCGGCTTCATCCACATTTTCTTCCATCATTGCCGCCGCCACTTTGAATTTGGTCAAATGTTCCACTTGGTCTTTCATGATGGCAATCAACGGAGTTACCACAACAATCGTAAATGGCATTCTATCCTGCCTTCATTCCAACGCACGCTTTATTTTGAGGAAAAAGCTGGAAAATAAGTCTTTTTCCAAAGCCAGTTGGAGAAAATGCGAAGACATCTATCCTGCCGACTACCTATTTTAAACAGTTCCTTTGCTCTTCGCGTTTAGCCTCCACGTTTGGAAAGTCACTCAGCGCTGTGTTTGTTGCGAGTTCGATTTCTGGACGGGACGTACAGTCTGTCATCACCGCCATATCGCATTTCTCGCTGTGATCGAAGACGTTCCACTGTTGACAAAAACTGTCAAAACCAACCAATCAGAGGGTATACAAGGATCTGGTATACCGGAACGCACTTTTGTTAGAAATTCTTACAAGCGTTTCCGCACCTCTCTCCCTAGTCCGCCTCTACTTTTCATCGCTTTCTTTACTTCGCACCGCTCTCCACTATCTGAACGCTTGGAACAGGCTACCATCCCAGAAAATTTGGTAATCACGTGACCGACCGACCGTCCGTCCGCACCACAGGTATACCAATGTTTACTCTCACACTTTCTAGCTCTTTTGGGAGTCCAGGGGAAAGCTGATTGCACATCAATGTTGTCATCAATTGACAGCTGTCAAAACAGGGTATCCGCTGACCAGTATCACCTGGCCATATCGCGGGCTCAGGTGTCGACCCATTGAGGTCGAGTATTTTTGAAGTTATCCGCTGACAATTCGCTCGTTTTCAAATGATCGCAGGCTCACGTTTACTTTTTTTGTAAAATTCATATTCAATATGTTGTGTTTATGTCAGTATCGCACCGCACTATTACGATTTTGATTTCAAACTGACCTCAGACGCAAAAATTCAGCCAGTTTTTTTAAAAGACAGGCGGGGAAGACCTTTGCTTACCATGGTCACGTGTTGGTCACGCTCCACGTCCAATTTTTATGCTCTGATTGGTTAAAATTTGATAGGTGAGTTCATGCGTAAAATTTATGTAGCATCTTCAAAGTTGTTTACTTTGAACCAACTTTCCTGCTAATGGACCAGTGATGCAGAAGAAGACAACTAATTGGGAGCCGTCCGTCCAAAAAATGACTGTGAGCGAGGGGATATTGAAAGGGGATGTTACCATGTTCCCCTCGCTGAAAGATGGGAAAAATCACCGTTGTCAGTTCCATACGTTATACCAGTATGTTTTTAAGTTACTTTCTCGAAGTAATAATATTAGAGAACAGTTTAAGACACCACGACGTCGGCGGTGGAGAAAACGTCACTTTAAACTAAAGCGCGATCACGATCCAGACTTGCTCTGACGTTATCTTTTGTTGTCACACTTGGGCTTTAGTAAAAGGCCTAAACTAAGTTCAACAGAATGTAAAACAAACTTTGCCATAGTAAAACTCATTAGTTGACGTTTCAGACGGTTTCTTGATTTACCTCGAATTTCAGGAATAATAGGCTCTTTGCATGATTTGATCACGTGATCAACTTTCGGTAAACACGAAAACAGTTCGCTTTTGAAAAATTTTGTTAGTACAAGCTGAAAGAGCATATTAAAATTAGGTAACCTGAGAATTTTCAGCCGTATATCTCAGAAGTAGCGATTGCAACGGCCGCCGAAAGTTAGAAGCATTTGTATGAGAAAAAGAACTTTTGCCATCCAATCACCTTGCATGGTGAAAAGCGGGTCCTACCACACCAGACCAGGAAACCACGCGAACGACTTTGAGAAAGTCTAATTCAGGGGCAACCAACGACGGTTTCCTCCGAAGTGCATTGAAAAGTCTTTTTAGGCTATCCAGAGTACTTTTAGATCTCTAGAAATGCCTTCTAGGCGGCGCTATAAAATTTGTATCTGTTTGGTCATCCTAGGAGAACTTGAGGCTGAAATTACAAGGGCTTCAGTGATATTTTCCCGAAAATTTTAGATGCACTTGAAAGTTTCACGAATGTGAGAATTTTTCTCTTCCCTCTCTCCATCAAATTTTGAATCCGAAAATTTTAGGTTTCCTTTTTCTACGAAAATTAGCCTAACACAAGTGGTAAAATAAGAAAAATTAAACTCCAGAAAATCGCAGGGAATTTTTTAGATAAGCTTCGAAAATTGTACCTGAATGGAACACACATCTTGAAATTTTTAGCCGTTTTTAAGCAATAGAAAATTCTAGTCAAAATTTGCTTCTCCGAACAGACATTTTACAGAAAACAGTAGTTGGGTGCCCCTGCAGATTGCGGGGACGGTGCAAACGTGAGCAGGAAAAATAGCGCACACTCCACCCATTATCTATAAACGCCTGGAACAGGTTACACGAGTAACTGGTTTATTTTTGGACCTTTTTGGTCAAACCGAACTTTCAGCGATCGGTCAAGAGCATTTATCCTGGGCTTTGAGCACTTCACGTGGGTGGCACTCTTTAAGTTTAAAATGGACTTGCGTTACAACACAATATGTATATATTTTTTTCTGCACAGAGCAAAAAAGGCTGTCATGTTGCCAACGGAAAGTGACTATGTGGAGCATCGCCTGGTGAGGACTGACCTTACTACTGGAGAAGTTCAACTGGATGAGCATGCTGTTGCATGTTTAAACAAAGTGTGAGCAAGAAACGTTTTCTTTGCACTGACCGTGATTTCATTGTAATGCAGATCAGGTCAGCAGAAAATAAAGCACAGGTAAAATGATTGACTGCGAAGTGTTATCCTTACTTTATCCATAACTGCTCACTAGAAACAATTAAGAACGCGAATATTGCTTTCTTTCTCGTGTCCTCTTTCTGGGGTGAAGAATGATACCTCGAAAAATGTGGATCTCGGAAAATTTTGGCCCGATCTGGAATCTCGGAACTCGCTTTTGATGGGTCTCAAGTCTCGTTTTCGGGTGATTTTTGCGTCTCGCCAGTCCCAATTTTTGTTATTGTTGTTGTTGTTGTTGTATTTTGCCGATGGGTCTTGGAGTCGCG
The DNA here is from genome assembly GCA_964035525.1 of Porites cylindrica. Lineage (NCBI taxonomy): Eukaryota > Metazoa > Cnidaria > Anthozoa > Scleractinia > Poritidae > Porites > Porites cylindrica. The sequence continues at coordinate 13,231,799 of OZ037781.1, read as the reverse complement.
GATTTGTCGTTTTTTCTTTCCGTTTAGTATTCAGGAGAAGAATTTTTCAGAGTTTATGGGTACAGCTTATCGAACTGAAAGCAGTATATTGGTGGGCTTATCTAGCTAGCTTCCATTAGCCTTTTTGGTCGTTTTATTTAGCTTTATTTGCACCATTATCTCGCGCGAAATCGTCTCGAGCTCGGATTTTTAAGAAGTAAGGTCTCGGGCTCGGACTTTGAAGCCAGGGTCTCGGCAAGTCTGGAATTTACCATTCTATTCCCCAGTTCTTTCCTTTCCCCTCGCTCTTCTCGTTTTCCCCTTCTTTTATAAGTTCCTTCTGTGGTGGAGTTTTCGTGCTTAGCAAACGTAACAAACTCCCTTTTGCCTCACCCGATTCCAATCAATTTTGAGCTGCAGTTTCCGGGTTACAGGTCTTCAAAACTCCAGATAAAATTGTTTCTAATAAATTCTGTCAATCTGTTAAAGTGCTTCATTTTGTATACTTATAAATGGCGTCTTACGTCAATTGGCTCTGAGCTGGCTGGCTCGTTGCAATTGTGGAGAATCCTGTAGCTTCTGTATTTTTGATAAGGTACTGCGCCTAATAAAGCCCTCCTTATCGTCAAGCAGCCAATAGATAGCAACAACTGCGATGGCATCCACTGCTTTTTTCATTCTTGGCTCAAAAAAGGAGTGTTTACACATGGATCAGTAAAACTGGAGATCTCGAAGACTAAGTAGAAAAACAGTAAATGATTTTTCCTCCAAGGTATTAGATTCCTTGTGACTCTGTTTTTTATAGGGAAAAAACATTCATGTCACTAAGGCAGTCTCAACTTCTTCGATTCTATAACGTCAAAAGAAAACTTGAAATATAACTATCCCCTCGCTAAAGAATTTATAGCCTCCCCGCTCCAACAGCTGCAACCTACCTCTTAAATAGGCCTTTTGTTTAGTAGTAGCGGTACTTGAGGGCATGCTC
>OZ037781.1:13208335-13218335 GCA_964035525.1 Porites cylindrica | reverse complement strand
ATTGCCTTTTCGCCATTGCGTGGTTCTTCACTTCGCCTGATTACTGATTAAGGGAGTTGAGGCTAGAAAGATGTGCATGAGCAGTTTCTTTTTGCTCAAAGTCTTCTTTGGTGCCAACGATGTTGTGGCTCAGTAGCTCTAGTTTGTGGTCAACGAAGTGATACGGTGGCACCTTCAAGTCTTTCTTCTTTGATCTGCAAAAAACAAACAAACAATTAATGTTAGGTTGAAAATAGACGCTGACTAACAATCGATCAAAATGCCATGCAAATAAATCAAGCCACAAAATTTGTCTTGTTGATAAACGTCTACCTTAATACTCTTCCACCTTCATTTTCGGTTATTGCCCTTTGTCTTGTCTCGGGAATGGATCATTATAAAAACTGAGACAACAATTATTTTTTCTTTTACCAGGGGCACCCAACGAGAATATAGTTCAAAACCACTTAAACATAGCATTGTTGAACGTATTTTAGTATTTAAACGGAAGATATAGGCATATTTTTATCCCCCCCCAAAATTTTTCATCTGTTCGGATTTCGTAGCTGAAAGTCTACCTTTTCGAAAATTTCAGCCAGAAAAAAGGCTCCCGAAAATTCTACGTGACTTTTCTAAGGAAAAAAGTCTTTAAAAATGGGCAATTATACCATTTTTAGATGTTCTCAAATCCTAGGAGAAGCAGGCAGGCAAGAATTTTTACAACAAATGTTCCGAAAATTCTAGATCTCAAATCGTCTTCCGAACAGATATTTTCCAAAAATTGTCGTTGGGTGCCCATGTTTTACCGGCTTCTTCTTCCTTCAGTTTTCTCTTTTTCTCTTCATGTTTGTTCGCTTGTTTTAATTGTAGTTTGGTGTTGATTATCAGGAAATCGGATATTTAAGCCTTGTTTTGGGCAAACTGTTCAATTTTTACAGAACGGTTCATTGTCGTTTTAATCTCGTACAGTTATATTAAACGCCCTTTATGAGAATTTTAGCCTGTTCCATGCTCTCAAATACTGGTTAGGACGAGCAATATGAAAAGCTATCGCGATAATAAATTGGCAAACTCTCAACTAGCTTGGCTCAGGAGTAGCCTACTTGTATGGAGTTACTTCTACTATTTCTTATTCTTGTTTTAAATCTTAGTTATAAACTTGCTCCGTAAATCCCCTTCTCAGTATTAGAACGGCGTTATCGGGCGGGTACATTATGCACAGCCCTGAGGAACGTTGCGACATGGCTACGTGCGTCTAAGTTCTTGGATGAAATCCTAAAAAGTGCATGTCTTCATTCAATTGGATCCTCTTGGCCGGTATATACGTACTTTCCTGTGGTACTATTTATTATGTTGTACCAGAGTTGGTTCGTTCTGACTGAACGTGCTTTCGAGTCTGTGGATAAAATCTTATGGTAAGACCTGAAAGCTACTAAGCAGTACTTTCTTGTGGTCCTGTTTATAAAATGCTTCGTTGTTCAAAGAGGTTCTAACGTTTGGGTCTGTGGAAGAAATGCTGTGTAGTGACCACTTAAAACAACCATTTGTACATTTATTTTTCCCTTGTGGTCTTATTGTTTATTATGCTGTATGAGCTGATTCTGAGTTTTTTACATGTTTGAGTCGGAAAAAACCACGTGAATATGAGAAGCACGATTGTGCAAAATCACAAGCTATCATGAAAGGCGAAAAGCACTATTGCGTAGTAGTGGCTATTTGTTTTACAGTGTAACCCTTTAAGTCCCAATATCCACATACAAATTCTCCAAACTAATCTCTATACATTTCCATAAAGAATGTGTTGAGAGAATCTTGTAAAAGATCAAGGCATTTTCCCATTGTTGATCATTTTATTAATTCTCATAACCTAGACTCTTGACAAATTATGGATATCATTAGGAGGAAATTGATGTTGGTCACCACTGGGACTTAAAGGGTTAAGACAAAAGTAAATTTTAAAAATGTCTCGCTTTGCTTATATTGCAATTGTGAAGGCGCAGGGGTAAATAACTTACTTGTAAGTAGTTTTGAAGTTGACCGTATAATGGCCACCGTCCTCCAACTTCAAGGCCATGTCGACATCTCCTCTCTGACACCCATCCCACTCATACAGTCTCTCAGTGGACGGTTCCCAGCCTTTTGTCTTCTTCTGCATAACAGGTCCATCTCGGGGAAAGTTTACACCTTGAAACTTGACTTCGTAGATGAAACAGTTGCCAACGAGTCTTTTCATAAAAAAGATATTTTATTCAAAGTTATTTCGCAAGTCTTGAGAGGTGAAAAGTACTGGACGATTTCCAGACCACATGTATTGCATATATCTGCACCACTATGTACTGACAGAAGACCTAGTGTTTTCGTCAACATAATTGGTTCATTCACAGTGGTTGAAATATCGGACATCTACACCGTACCTGTTCTCTGACAGGGCTAGAAAAATTTTTTTTGCAGTTATAATGAACAAGGGTTGATAACTAACCCTAGTTAGCTACTCCTTAGCAACGTGGATCAGGTAATAGGTAATATCGACTGTTGTGTTCCAATAATTTTTGTTATTATTCATTCAAAACATTTCTTCATTTCTGATTGGCTAAAATCCCAGGCATAATTCATCATAACCAGCTACTGTGCACCAAATTTGGAAGAATTTTTCGATATGTGAAAAATGACGTCAACTGTGCAGCATACTTGCCAGAAAACTGAACATTTAACCGAGAAGACCTGGGGACGAGATTGAGTTGTTTTGGTAACCAAAACGGTAAACGGTAGTTTGCATATCTCAAACCGCCCCTGGATACCTTGTGATGCCTACACAAAGTAATTGCATATATGTATACATATATGAGTGAACCCTTAATCTCCTAAACTTGCCGATGAACAGGCAATTAAAGATGAACTTAGCGTTGATGAAGGTAAGGATGTTTTAGCTTGTTTTTAAACTGGGAATTATTTTGAATGAATAATAAAATAATCATTGAATTCGGCTTTCGAATCACCTAAAGAATTTTCCGCCTCGGCTGATGGATAACACCGCCCTCGATCTTCATAATTCTTCAGATGATACTCATCCAATAATTGTTTTAACAATTATTTGAATAATTCAAATAATTCAAATTTAGTTTCGATTACCTGGAGTCGTTAGAGGCAGTGCACACTGCACCATCTTCGAAGGTCATGGTTCTTTCCCATGTGATTCCCTCAGGAAATGACAACTTGATGTAGTCTGGGATATTGTCAGGATACTTAATAAATGGCTTGCTTCCATACATTTCTTGAGGCAGCAAAATGTCAATAGAAAATGGCAAAGGCGCACCCTTAGTGACTGTAAGCTTCATTTTCTGCACACCCCTTTTTAAAGAAAGAGTTTATACGCATTGGAAATTAGCATATTTTATATTTAGTTTGCTAACGCGCCCCCCCCCCCCCCCCCCCCTCCCCCTTGTATACTTGTTTATAACCAGTAGAAGTCAGAATTTGCTACTCGTAATAAACCATACTATCATAGTAATTAGGTTCTGTTCCTGCACCAGAAGACTAGGTCTGCCAGGAGCCCTGATGCCTATTTAAAATAAGTATACTTTGAGCGTTTTTTTAGGCATGCACGATTAAGGCTGAAATGATTCGGTGTTAGGGAAAAAGTCCCTTTAAAAAAAGCGTGGGAGGTTTGGGGTTTATTGTTTGAGATCTGTTTTAAACAAGAGGCTACTGCATTTAACTAGCTGGAACTTACTCGTAAGGCTGTCCACTTCCATTTCCTTCTACCTCAAAGGAGTGCCCATTGACGATCCCTTCCATATGAAACTTGGTCTTCATTTCAGTTTGGATCCCAGTCTTGCAAAAAAATGATGATAAAAACCATTATTTTTTCATTTATTCATTTATTAATTTGCTTGTCGCGGAAATATCAATCCACGCACCCGGTTTTATTAACCGTTGCAAAATTAGTGCGTATGACATAACTGCAAAAGCAGTGAATGAAACGATCTTTTACCAACCTTTTTTGGGTGTTTAATTAAATAAATACTAAAAAGAAAAAATCCGTTCCCATATTTCCGGTTAAACATTGATAGAATAGGCTCCGGTAAGGCATTCCGATTGGCTCGATAGAAGTTTTGAAAGACAGCTGACTTTTTGAAAGCTGTACTGAGTAAACTAATCTCGTAAAAAAGTTATAGTCTTTGGCTAGATACGAGCCGTAAAAAGGGGTAAAGATCGATTTTCTTCATCGTTGTAGATAGATTCACGAGGTCTTCACGTTAGATTCAACTAAGCAAAACGACGACTTAATTCTTGAAGTTTTAAAAGGTATTGCTTCTATAAGACAACTGCGAGAGCCTGTACTATAAGGCATGGGCTCTAACTAGGCCTGCGGTATATATAGAAAAGTAACGCAATAATGATCGACATAACCAATGTGAATGGGCTTTTACAAGAGAGTTGGTTTTTTATAAAGTTTTGGATGCCCCCACGACAAACTGAACTCCTCTATACCCAGTGTTTACTACTTTATCGAAAGGCTTGAAATTTCACCACTCTGTAAACGCTTCAGACCGACCTTTGAAGGCTCATTCATCGAGTCAGTGTGCTGACGAAGGGGCCTTTCTGTTGTTCTGCAATATGTCTTGTTTTACTCCAAAAGAAAGAAAGAAATCGTTCTATCTACTAAACTTCCTTTACGGATACAATAATTAAAAAAATGGGGGGGGGGGGGAGATTAAATTCTGGTGAGAGCGCAAGCCTCTCTCCCCCGAACGCCACCCCATACAAAATTCACGCACGAGAAGATCCTGCTTCTAGTATTCCGGGAGTGTTTTTGAGTAACAGTCAAGGCTTTTTTCTCAAAGACGCTTTCCAAAAGGAAATCGCAGCAGTAGTGATAGGCAACTGTCTACAGCGTCATTTCCGTTATTCATACTATTACAACCACCGAAGATAACTGAAAACCAATCACTGCGGGGCATTGATGAATCCGAGATAAATGACATCCTTTTTTGGTTTCGTTTGGCATAGTCGTCATTATAATCCAAGGCTATGCCCTTGTGAATAAAGTGCAGCGAAAGAGCATTTAGGCCATTTTCTCTCATGGTGCTAACATAAACATTCTTCACAAAGCGCACTGAAGAGTTGCACTTCAGTGACTGGTCATCAAAAGGTACAGAATTGTGTGAATATTGGGGTAGAGGCTTGAACTGCGCAGGTCCTCAATTATGTCTCTTGCAGTGTCGCGGGTTCTTCGATACTTGTAGTCCTAACTTTAGTCAGTGGTTTACGATAAAAATACCTCTTTTGGTAATAACAATTATCCGAAAAGGTTTTCTTTGTTTTCTTCGAAAATTTCGATGAAAGCTTTCACTGAGGCACACCACAAGACAACAGTTGTGTCCAGTGTTTCTCGTAATTTCAAACAGAAAGTTTCGTTGTCTGTGCAGGACATTTAACGTTTACCGCGGTATTTTTCTTGGAATAGTTCTGCAGTGACTAAGGCTTGTATTGTAAATTTTCATTTTGGATCGTGTGTACAGTTATTGAGACAAAATGTATTTAAACTCAGGAAAACTCTAAAAATAAATAAGAACTGACTCGCAGAATTCCACTTGAAAGACAATTGATTACGTTTAGTACAAAAATAGATTTAAAAGGAGGAGGAGCATTGCGTGACGACCCTAAAAACGGCTGTGTAGCAGACTAGGCAAGTAACTGAACATCAGAAAATTATACAGCTTTATGTTTTATGCAGGAACTGAGTCAACTGAGAGTAAGCCTTTTCAGTAACTTTTGACAACTGTCGTTAGGGTGTGGCATGGTCTGAGTGTGCTACAAATACAGCTAAAGGTTAGTCCTTATTGTCAAAGTAGATTAGACTTCAAATTCATTGCTTGGAGTCAGGAAAATTCACTTACTTGCTTTGAAAGAGCCATGTTGAGAAGAACTGATTGCTTCTTTGTCGAAACGTACTCAAAAGTCCAGTTAAGCTGTTGTGGTTCACTCCGTCACCGACTAAGCTGAACTGACTGCAGTCCTAGGGTTGATCGATTTTAAGGCTAGATACACACCTTGATTGACGCATTAAGACAGGTTAGACTGGATCTTAACAGGTTCGTCTGGATAAAAGGGACAAACAAATCTTTGTTCTTTACTAATGAGTTCACGTGATGTACAGTGTGCATGTACTTTTCCAGAGCCTTTCCCAACCAAACTTGGCTATTTCTTAATTTCAACTCTTACGTAACAGTGAGCTCTAAAGTTATATAACAGCTAACTGAAAATCTTGAAATTAATCATTAGTGACTTCGTTATAACGATACCTTGCGGCTTCAGCACAAGCCGTTAAAACACTGCAACAAAGAGCTCACAAATAAATGAAAAAACAAAAAGTGAATGTTGAACAAATATCAGAAACTAAGCTGCAATTATCTATAAGCAATTTTATTCTTTCATTCTGGAAGGCAGAATAAAGTATGCCATCAATTACAGCTACAAGGTTTTGCAGAAGAATTAAAAGTCACTGCTGGTCTAAAAATTTATTATTCCCGGGATCAGGAAATAGAGTGTGTTTAAAAGCTCAAAAAGACAGTTCACTGCCTCATTGACACAATTGAAGTGACTGAAATATCCAGAGTATGTTACTTATAAAGTGAAACAGTGAAACGGGGGTAGACGATTTGGGAAAAGAAGCTAAATAGGTTCCTGAACATTTTTCGTCAATGAAACAAGTAAAAGACTTTAAATAAGCATAGACGTTCTTGAGTTGTCATGAATTCCGCTTTAAATTTAAACAAGCTTTGTAACGCGTATGCTTTAGTTTAAAACGACTACAGATCATGACCCGGACGGGTGGTTAGATTAAATGTAGACTTGTTTTCCAGCTTTTCATCCGGAGCATGAAAGGTTTTAATATTGCTCAAAGAGCTCGAAAGAGCAGCGAGAACTGCTTATACAATATCCTGTAGTTAATCACTAGCTCACTCGACCACATAGATATATAGACTATAAAAATATTGCCCGTCTATTCTAGATCTCAACTCAGACAACTCAGCGACTGAGCTGTGAACACACTTTTTTATTAGGGAGTTTACGCAACGACGGCGGCGACGGCAAGGAGAACGGCAAACACGAAATAGGTTTGGACAAGCAAAACAACAACTTTGCACGTCCATCATGCTGTTTTCTACGTTCCTCTGCCGTCGTTGCACGACTCCAACGTGAAACTACGCACTAATTTCACGTTTTGTCGAGGACGGAAACAGAAGACAACTTTCTTTTTCTTTTCCTGAACTTTGATCCAGTCCTCACTTTAGAATTCAACTCCAAAAAAATTTGCCAACATTTGACGGATTTAACGAGGTTAAGTCTGAGGGAGTGCAAATTCACTTTTTAAGTGATCTTTTAGTAGCCGCCCTCGTCGTCGTTGCGTAACCTCCCTATTAGCGTAGGTAAAAATGGTAAGATTGTTGATTATATATTATCCATATTAAAAAACTGATATGTTATAATTTTCTTCTTAGATGAAGCGTACATTTGAATAAGGAGATTTGTTAAAAGTACATAAATCTATTTTAGAATCTTTAAGTGAAATCTTTCATCGCTAGTAAGCAAGCGGTAACATTTATTTACTTTCCTTGCCCAGCTCATAACATACAATCTAACGTGTATTAAGTTGAGTGGACCTGCATTAAGCGGTCACTTTCGTAAGTCCCGGAATTACTATAGAACTGACCCGGTCACCTTTTTCATGGTCCAAACGAGTTATTTTTTATTGTCTCCACCTATTCAACGGTCACTTTGGCACAAAAAAAGGTAAAACAGTTTGTGTACCCTTTCAACAGTTGCCGTGTTGGGGATATTTCGCTTTGTCACCATCTTGATTTTCTTGATAAACTCCGGTCCTAGATAGGTTTGTCAAACTTGTATGAAAGAGTCAAGCTGTATTAAGCGGTAAGTAAGCCATTCCCAAAGATATAGGTTTGACTGTAGTTATTTCTAATAATTCTAATAATTAGATTTGGCCCGAAGAAATGGCGCGCCATGTTTCAGTAAGGAGGAAAACTATAATTAAAAATGGCGCAAACCGGCTGATAAAAGAGTAGAACGTTAAGCTTTTGTAGTCCATTGCCTTAAATGACTCAAAATAAAGCGATTAAATGCATTCATCTCTTACATAAAATTAAGCTTCGGCTAAGTGAGAATCACTCCGTTTAACACTACCTCGCATTTATAATTACTTTTTACTTGATTTCAAAAACAAACTGAATCACATCAGAACTTGTTTATATCCTAGATGTTGAGTCACACAAACAAAGCGGCTGTCAAAAGGTTTGCAGCTTTTTTATAACCTAAAGTAAGAATGGAGGGTTTGCAAAATATACATCATTAACGACACATTGGGAGGGGGAGGGGGCAGTATAGGGGATTAGAAAATGGTCAAACTTCAACGGTTTTCTTGAAGTAGTATGAAGTACAAAAATTTCTGTGTAAAGTAATTCTTTTTCAGTGACTGAAGATAAATAATCACAGAAATCTTGTACTTTAGAATAATGGAATAATCAGGTGGTCAATAATGCCCTTTGGAATAATAATTTTTCTCATTTTGACTAGAATAAGGAACAGCGAAATTTTCGTTCAGCATTAATGAAAACACCCTATTATTGCTCATTCGGTTTGTATGGCGTTTTGCCACTGTCAAGCAATTTTTTACAAGTTACACAGCGATAGCGTGCCCTGGAGCACAACCGCCCACAATTATCATAGTATTTCTCTCGAAAATGATTTATCGATATTCAAAGTTAATTTGACTGTCTGTAAATTAATAACAGGGCCGGTGAATTAAAATGAAATATAAACATAACTGATTATATTTAAAACCATAGGGACTCCGATTGCTTTAGATTAAATTAACCCTGGTTTGTTTTTCTTGTGCTCAAAAGCATTTTCTTGGACAATTTTCTCTGTTAGTTTTAGGGCTTCCAATCATCAACCTGTAGACAAAAAGAATTACACCTGAAATGCTTTTTAAGAGATGCAAGATTTTTTTCTTGTACATGTAAGGTGGAAATCTTTTTTTTTTTTTTTTCCCGATGGCTAATTTTTTTTTAGTAGGTGAAACTTTCATATGTTCAGTATATGTCAGAAACCCGACAAACTGACAAAGACTATTGTTGTAATACATCTTTGTTTTACTTTAACGCGTCAAAGGAACCTCGACTACTTTCTAGTCTATTTAACAATTTAATTGACCTATTAAATTGGGTTATTTTTGGTGCAGTTTTGCGGTAATTTTTATTTGAAAGTACGGTATTGCTGTTTTCAGAGTCTAAGCGGTATGCGGTAAATTTAAATTTAATGTCGCGGTAATCGGTGAAAACTTGAACGGTTTACTGAGGTACGAGAGTTTACTTACCTAGGTAAACATTTTTCGTGTGTAAACGCTAACTGATACTTTAATAAATGCCACAAAAGACAAAAGAAATTTGACCAAGGTAAAAGTTGTAATTACCCTGTGATCAGGCATGGTTACAGTTGGTAACCAAGGTCAAGATGACAGATATATCCGCTTGTGCGGTGTAATTATGTCACATCCCGCGGTGTGCAGATCGTGCGATTGTCACGTTTTCGGTCAAGCGTTTCTATCATGGCAGATAAGTCAGAGAATGATTGGAACGCCTTGATATCCTGAAATTTTTTTTCCACCAATCTTCCACGAAATCTCCTTGTAAAAGTCTCTCAAACTAGAACTGATTTTGCGGCCATGCCCACGCACGTCTAGCTCGTCTGGTATTTTTTAAAGCAATTCGGAGTAAAACCATCCGTTTTCGCCTCGAGCTCTTGAGGTGTTGTAACATCAACGTCTTACGAAATCTTGACGTTTCTGTTTGCGGCTCTTGAATTAAGAAAGAAAAATCAATGGCCACGAAAGCCACCACTTTACTTCTTGAAGCGAGCATGGTTTTAGAATTCCCGCCAGTTTGATTTCATGACGTAGATAATGCAGATAGCGGGAGCGTTGACAGATCAACTTGAGTTA
>OZ037781.1:13195835-13203335 GCA_964035525.1 Porites cylindrica | reverse complement strand
ATTCTCAGAGTTTAGCTTTTACGAGTATATCCTTCAGAGACCTTCCTCGTTTCTACGATATAATTGGAGGTTCTTTGTACTCTGACTAAGAAGAGGTTGTTGAGGTTGGTTCTCTATCTTTTGCCAGGTTTCATAAGAATGTTTTTAAGGCTAGGAAATGATGGCTGGTATTGCGTGGGGATTAGAAAATGGTCAAACGTCAATGGTTTTCTGAAGTAGTATGAAGTAAAAAAATTTCTGTGTAAATGAATTCTTTTTCAGTGACTGAAGATAAATAATTACAGAAATCTTGTCCTTTGAGCCATGCCCGAGTTGTCATCAATTAGTCACAGACAGATAACGATAACAGATAATAGTTTGGTCAATAATTGACCAAACTATTATCTGTTATCGTTATCTGTCTGTGACTAGTTGATGACAACTCGGGCAGCCCAGATGTACTGTATATACTAGGCCTAGCCGCAAAATATAGTCTTTTTTGAGACGAGACAATCTTCACAGGCACCATAGACTAAATTTGTCCCTGGTAAAAACTGAGCAAAATCGACTAAATAAGCGAAAATTAAATGTGTTGATCTTGTTAATCACATGCGGTTAAGCCATTAATCTTTAGATGTGACAATCCCTAATTATGTCTGCTAAAAGCCATTAATCTTTAGATGTGACAATTCCCAATATGTCTGCAGGAGCCCATGGGCCCCCTCTAAATGGTATTGACCTAAAAAAATTTATCTGTTATCGTTATCTGTATGTGATTAATTGGTGACAACTCAACCCAGATGTTTTGTATGTCGTATACAAAATATACTCCAAAGGCGCTGTAGACAAAATTTGCCCCTGGCAAAAACTGAACAAAATCGACTAAATAAGCGAAAATTAAATGTGTTGATCTTGTTAATCACATGTGGTTAATCCATTAATCTTTAGATGTGACAATTCCTAGTATGTCTGCTAATGTGGATAGGTCCTATCTACATTAGATCAAGATCGACATTGAAAATACAATCGTACATTGAATACATTGAAAACACTTTTTAGGCTATCCAGAGTACTTTTAGATCTCTAGAAATGCATTCTAAGCGGCGCTATATATATGAGGGTCTGAATGGGGGGGTCCATTTGTCGGTTGTCGGTTAAAATTCAGTTACTTTGTCTGTAGCTATAGTCGGTTAAAATTTTCGATCTTTGTCGGTAGTCGGTTAAACTTCTTGATTTTTGTTGGTTGTCCGAAAATCTCAGTTAATAAGTAAAAACGCTTGTTAATTATTAATATTTTTTATGTATTTCACCAAGTTTCAAGACTTTGATCCCAAGGGAAAGAGTAAAACTTGTAAGAATGCATCATTTGATTGCCACTTAAACTTCAATAACTCTTGTTTGTTTATGCAACATGATCGTCAGGAGCCGATCGGCTCCTGTGGTCGTTTATTTCACCATTGTTTGCCAAATGAATATCATGCGTACTGATAAGATCACCAAACGTTTTACTGTAAATGCGAACTTGGTTTCCCTGTCGATTACACGGCACAGTAAAAAGTAATTAATTAATTAATTAATGGACACCAGCCTTTTGGATACTTAAATTATCAGCTTATTGGGGTGGGGTGACGGGCTGCACATCTATCCTTTGCCATAAGTTTCCTAGCCTGCGTAGCAAGCGTTTCCTCGCGAGGTTCGTCTACAAAGCTGGGACAAGAGCAAAAACAGCATGAATGACGGGGGAAGGGGAGGGGAACGAAGGAACCGCTTCCCGCAAACCCCTCGATTTTGAAAAACTGCGTTCGCCCACGAACGCAGCTCCTGATTGGCGCGGTGCGGGTAGTGTTGATTACTTAGCATTCGAAACATCAATCAAACCAGGTATGCTTTGTTTTCGTGCGTCACAGATCTGGTCTCATCTGATTTGTGGTCGCAGATTACAAATGCTTTGGACTGATATTTATTGGAATCGTGTTTGTGCGAAGGTTTATGAGATCAGAGTCTTCAAAGTATAATTGGAGATCGAGCAGTGGAGACTAGGGGAGGCCAATTTATTGAGAATGACGGCGTGCAGATCTCACTGGCAAAAATGGACTGTTTGTTGGAGATAACATCAACATAAATCAGAACATCGGTACTCGACACTAGCTAAAGCCGCCATGGACAAGCGATTTGTCAGCTTTTTGAAATGAAAAGATTCTTTTTGTTTATTGGAAATTTAGCAGCATCTATTGTAGAGAACGTTTCGACACAGGCTGAAGAGCAGCCGCTCTACAAAACTTATACCCGGCGGAGTGAATTGTTCCGGACAAATCATTTTTGACGTGTCGACAAGGTTTCAGACGAGATAAAGCCACACAATAAAAAACAAGAAATTCTGCAGCAATCGCTCATAGTTTTAATTTTTTTTTTTCGTAAATATTTTTTATTACAGTTCTTGCAATCGCTTGCAACGTGTTCTATTAGAGAACAAAGTAATTTTACAAATCTGGTAATCGAGGGGTAATCTGTTCGTTATGTTTCTATTTTGACGAGCTGTCAATTTACAAATGAACCGAACCGTGAAATATCAAGGGGCGTTTTCCAGAATCGTGGGGTTTGCGGGCAAGCGTTTCCTCTTCTCCCCTCCCCCTCCCCCTTCAACCTTTTTTTTGTTTCCGCTCTAACTTTCGCCCAATAACTCGATTGGAAACGCTTGCTACGCAGGCTATAAGTTTCCTTCCTCAAAGAAACAACACTTTAACCCTCGGACATACAAGGGGTGGGGGTGGATGCCACCCCCTTTAGGTTTTCTGGGATTTTTCCAAGAGGATAAGACATCAGCACCTGAGGTTTTCAGTAGATGTTCGTTTATCCCTCGCACGCATTTTGAGAAAAGTTCAGTGATGATCAGTTTCTATGGTTACGAGGTATGACGTAATAAGTAGCAGGTTGTCAAGCCATTTTGAGTGAAAATATATGTTTTTTTTCAACTTTTTTCAACAATAAAAGAAAAATCTTGTAGCTAAAATCATGCAAAGTGCTTATTTGTGTGTTATTATTCATGTCAAGCAATAAACATTTCTCTTTGTTTTAACCTGTTTTGTAATTCTTTGTAATATCCAAGATGGCGGCAAAGATGGCGACCATCGTTGGTGACGTAACAGGCCTCCAGCAGTGCCACCATTCATAAATTATACCTCATCTTGTTAAGAAGATCAAAGACTTTTCAGTGAAGGCAAAATCGCTTCAAAATACTGCAACATATCAAAAACTCTGGCGTGGGGTTCCATCTACCATCCTCTTGTATCATGGTGGGGGGTATGATTTTGCGTGTACGTCTGAGGGTTAAGTTGGCAAGGTAGTGGTTGGTTTTGTATGAGATTACACTTTTACATTAAAGTTTCTTTTATAATAGACACTAAGGGCTTGTATTGTGTCACGAAAGGCAATATTTCTTTTTCTTCCTTGTTGCTCCGGTGAATTAAGGAATGGGGCACTGCAAATTTGGAGGGGGGTGGTCTGTTTTAGTAGGGATTTTACCTTTCGCATTAATTTTTTAAATTCAATATCTACTCCCCACAAACATTCATTTTTCATTATTACTAATGTATTACCTGTGTCACGTGACTTGTCACACCCATTTTTGGCTTTTTATTTCAACCCAAATTTACACCACTTTATAAATAACACTTGTAATTTAATTCACTTTTTGTCAATGACTATTGACACAAAGTTTATGGAATTAATCGGGGTTTTCTTAAATTATCTACGTTTTGTAAACTATAACGTTTCTTGTTAAGAGGGAGACTGGGACGAGAGAAAATATCTAATAATTACGAAGGAATGGATCATTTCACAAATCCCCGATTAATTTAGCTTATTTGACTGTAAATGAAATATTATGGAAGGAAAAATGATTGTGGTCACATTCAGTAAACTGGTGTAATCTGCAAAGTCCAAATTTTGCATAATTATGGGCGTGGCTGGTCACGTGATCTAAAAAAATGAGTGTTTATGGTCCAAAGTGGTTCTGGTCTTAGCCACAGCGGTCTAAGATTAAAATAAAGGAAGATACTGGAAAAAACAAGATCAAGTCATAAAACCCCGCATGTAACGAGGACCCATTCCTTAATTCACCGGAGTGTTTTGTTTCAGGAGCGCTGCTTTTCTCCTGTGAGTTTTACTTCTAATAGCAATTTTTATTTCAAAATTATGTGGCCAGCCTCTGTCCATCAACCGCTTTTTGAAATCTGAAATGCTTCCTCAGAGGAGTTTGTTCGTAGGATACTCAAGGCCAAATCCATCGGTCAAATCCATTTTAACATTCGGTGGGTGGTAAGAGGTGAAAATGTATATACGTCTCTACGTCAATGATAGCTTTTTCTCATTTTTCGTTGAATGTTGTGCCTTGGTATACAACGGGGTATAAAAAGATTGTCTCAGTGTCACATATTTCGGGCGTAAATTTCATAGCCAGTAGAGAAGTAGGGTGAAGTAAGTTTACTTGTTCCGTGAATTTGAAGAAATCTACCATGTCTGGTTTACTTATGTCCCATAGGGAAAAAATATCATCTATGTAGCATTTTCAAACAGTTGGTTTAAAGACGGTTTGCTTAAACTTTGTGTTTCAATATATGCGGCCATGAAAATGTTGGAAAGGAAACTGCTGTATGTGCTCATCGCGGTACTGTGGTTTCTTACTGATAGTGCTTTCCATTAAACTGGAAAGAATTTTCTTTCAGGATTAATCTAAACATTTCTCGGACCGAATCAAGAAATATTCAGTTTTTTCAGCTTTGTCTTTTCAATAAAATATATAAAGTCGGTAGCATCTTTAAGGACTGTGGCTTCTGTGATTATGATATTGGTTGTAGTAATGTAGCCATATCAACAAAAGAGTAAGTTCTTTCTGTTAGACCATCTGATGAGTCATAAATTTAAAGAGGTTACTTCCTAACGGCTGGAAAAAAATGCAAAATTCTCTTTTTTTCTGAAACAAATATTGATAATGTCAGCCCATGTCGGTAGTCGGTTAATATTTTTCCTGTCTGTAGTCGGTAATTTTTTACTCGTTTTGTCGGTAGTCAGTAATATTTTTAGCCCTTTGTCGCTAGTCGGTTAACCCCATTCACACCCTCATTAAACGTAGACTTGTTTTCCAGCTTTTCATCCGGAGCATGAAAGGTTTTAATATTGCTCAAAGAGCTCGAAAGAGCAGCGAGAACTGCTTATACAATAGCCTTTAGTTAATCACTAGCTCACTCGACCACATAGATATATACACTCTAAATCCAAAAGATCTGTTTTAGCCCCAAAGTGCTGATTCAGCTCTATAGGCCCTGGAGCTGATTTGACCCTTCGTGGAGCCATTTTGTCAATTTGGTCTAAATCGACCCCAATAAAGACCATTGCAGCCCCATCGAAAACCGTTTTGGCCCACAGGAGAAATTGTTTCAGCCATGTGATGCGTATCGGCCCCTTTCACAAGAGCCATTTCTACTCAAAAAATAGAGACATTTCAGGTTTTAGTCTAGTTGGCCCCTATTTAGGGCTGACTTGGCCTATACTAATAGAGCTGTTTAGACCCCATGATAACGCAAAATGGCTCGACCACTAGAACCAACACCGATTTGAAGAATATATGTTAATCTTATCGGTGTCTAGTCGGAAGCATTAGTTCCTAATCACTGAGTACGGGGCGCTTTATCTTTATTATCGAGAGCTTCGATAAAGGGTTTGTAGGTCGAAAGAGCAAGTTAAGACATGGTTAGAGGCAAACAAGTTTACACAAGCAAGGTAGGAAGAGCCCACAGGTAAGTCGTCTTGAGTCACAACGATTTCTTAAATGGCGCATATTGGACCGAAGATCGTTGTTCTGAATCTGTCCATTTTAATATAGATGATTTTCTAGACGGAGACAGGAGCCCATCATGGACATGATCATGATATGGTTACAGTGTATGAGGACGACAAAGAATGCCGTTTTTATTTTCCCTATTTTAAGGAAGGATTAAAATTTAAGAGGATAGTAAAGGCAGAGGCCGAGGAAAACCAGGTAAGAACATTTTATAGGTTATTGTAATTAATTTTGCTTTCCCGCCAAGACTTAATGATAGCGCGGGGTTTGGATACGAAAACATACACGTCACTCCCATAAATCCTTGCACACTACCAAACTGCGCGCGCATGTTTGAAATGTTTAGGCGGGCTTCCATTCAATTCAACGGTCAGGTCAACGGACGCTCAATATTTTAAGCGAATTTCAGTTTGATTTTCGCTAAACTCGGCGATTTTACTCCAAGCGAGAGATAGATCGTAGATAGAAGATTCTTATCAAGATAATTGCCGTGTTTTGTCTCATTTGTTTCGTAAAGGATCGAAGGATGACATCGCCGTTTGAAAGGTTTGTCATGTGCAGTGCTACATTATATAAAACTTATTGAATGAATTTTAATACACAACAATTCCAGACTATTTTGGAATCAAACAAGTTTTGCAGATAACAGTTTGTACTTAAGTGCTAAATAGATCAGCAAATTTCGTGAGTTTCCATGCCCTGGACATAGTTGAAGAAAGGCAATTTTGTTTACTCAGCTGCATCTTTTGACCTCAACTAGCCTTCAAATCAGTTCCAATAATATATTTCAAGTTTCTTTATTTTTCCACAAATTTTTAATAGAATGTTTGGCTGCTACATTTACATGTACATAGTAAGTGATCAAGGTATATTCCAGTTAGGTGCGAAGCTTTATGCTGAGGAATCCTTTCTGTTAGGCATTGATTGATCACTTTACAGTACAATGTAATGCTTATGAAAAATGATCAATGGTACATTTCTATTTTTTTTTCCTCAAATAACGATTTGGTAAGGTGATCAAGGTATATTCCAGTTAGGTGCGAAGCTTTGATGCTGAGGAATCCTAATTCTAGGCATTGATTGATCACTTTTATACAGTAGACATGAAGCTTTGAATAAAAATAAGGTTCATCGTCATTTGGTTTTCTTGTCAAGATAATTTTATACAGATGCATGTGGGGGTCATTTGTGTGCAAATTTACATGTTTCCTCTAGAAAGTTTTGTATGTTTATGCGTGACTGGGAACTTGTAGGCAGTATACAGTGTTGATGTTACCACTGCTACATTAAAACTGATAGAGTGAATTACAACAATTTCAGACTAGTTTAACATCAAACCAGTTTTGCAGATAACAGTTTGTAATTAAGTAATAAATAAATCAGCAACTTCACGAGTTTCCACGGACATAGTCGAAGAAAGACAATTCTGTTTTGTCAGCTGCATCTTTTGACCTCAACTGCAAATCAGTTCCGATAATATTTCAAGTTTCTATATTTTTCCACAAATTTTAAATAGAATGTTTGGCTGCTACATGTACATGTACATAGTAAGTGATCAAGGTATATGCCAGTTAGGTGCGAAGCTTGATGTTGAGGAATCCTTTCTGTTAGGCATTGATTGATCACTTTACAGTACAGTGCAATGCTTAAAATGATCAATGGTACATTTCTATTTTTTTCCT
>OZ037781.1:13155835-13190835 GCA_964035525.1 Porites cylindrica | reverse complement strand
TGGGAAACTGTATGTTAGTAAGTGTACAACTTGTTGATGTTGTTCTTTCTTGCTTTTTTGACAGAGAAATGCTTCAGTTGATGCAGAAATAGCAACTTTCATATAACCGCAAACTGTTGCAATTGAACAGGCCTTTGATTTCAACAAAGTGTACATTGTGTGTGACGGAATAATGTTATGCACCATTCTGCACCAGAGTATTGTAGAGAGTATAATTTCTTTGCTGTCATCATTTTATATAGTTAACATGGTAATGGTATATAAAGGTCATTCAGACCTTGTCGAGTGTCAACACACTCTTCAATGGCATTTTCAATTTGTAGTAGTGAAATGTATAGAGAAAAGCTCTACTAACTTAACAGAACAAATTTTTGCCTTCTTTTTCATACTTTTACGATTTGGGGGTTAAAACGTCTCAAGCAAAATGCCTTTAAAATGCTCAAAGGCTCCTAAGAAGTTATACTCACTTCTACTGTGATCATTACAGCTGTATGTAGTGCTTAAAATTCAGCACCAACCCGTCTATTTTGAGCCTAATGAACTTCTTGGCAACCTTGAGAGTTTTAATTTAGCAGGGTTCTGCTGAGTCACTTTTCTGACATTATTTTTATGAAATTTGGTATTGGGGCTTCCAGCAGTATTTTATAAAGTTATCTTAGAGATGTACATTCCAAATTTTTGTTAAGTTTGCTAAAAAATAATAATAATAAAATATTTTTACATTGCACTGAGCATGCCTCTTGTGTATTTTAAATGAGAGGGCAAGGTAATGAGATTAGATCTACCACAAAATTAGAACACTTTTAGGGTAAATAGCTGTTAATTGTAGGCTCAAAGAGTAGTTTTAAACTTACTTGCACCTGAAGGAGAACTAAAGTTTATTTTCCTTTGGGCTATAGTTAGGCCTTGATTCTAAATGGCCCAAAAATGGGGTCTTTTTATAGAATACCAAGAACCATTATAATCCCTGTGGATGGGCTGTTATAAATAATTAAGGTCCAAAACGGCTCTGGTAAGAAATTCCATTTCAGACATAATGGTACCGATTTAGTCATAGAAAGTACATTTGTTTTAACTCCCCATTGGGCCAAATTGGCCACGAAATATGGGCCAATTTTCATCTTAACTGAAGGTATGAAACGGCCCTGTAAGGGCTGAATTGACTCTTAAAATGAACCACTTCAACCCTATTAGAAACCAAAACTACTCCCTATTTTTCCAAAACAGCCCTTTTGCCTCTTCGTTGTGGCCACTTAACAGAGGGCTATTTCTACCCCGTTCATTGGGGCCAAAACGTCTCCATTCTAAATGGGCTACTTTAGCCCCAAAAATAGTACTGTATTTTACTCACCGAAACGGCCCCATTTTTGGGGCCTAAACAGATCTTTTGGATTTAGAGTGTAGACTATCAAAATATTGCCCGGCTATTCTAGATCTCAACTCAGACAACTCAGCGACTGAGCTGTGAACACACTTTTTTATTAGGGAGTTTACGCAACGACGGCGGCGACGGCAAGGAGAACGGCAAACACGAAATAGGTTTGGACAAGCAAAACAACAACTTTGCACGTCCATCATGCTGTTTTCTACGTTTCTCTGCCGTCGTTGCACGACTCCAACGTGAAACTACGCACTAATTTCACGTTTTGTCGAGGACGGAAACAGAAGACAACTTTCTTTTTCTTTTCCTGAACTTTGATCCAGTCCTCACTTTAGAATTCAACTCCAAAAAAATTTGCCAACATTTGACGGATTTAACGAGGTTAAGTCTGAGGGAGTGCAAATTCACTTTTTAAGTGATCTTTTCGTAGCCGCCCTCGTCGTCGTTGCGTAACCTCCCTATTAGCGTAGGTAAAAATGGTAAGATTGTTGATTATATATTATCCATGTTAAAAAACTGATATGTCATAATTTTCTTCTTAGATGAAGTGTACATTTGAATAAGGTGATTTGTTAAAAGTACATAAATCTATTTTAGAATCTTTAAGTGAAATCTTTCACCGCTAGTAAGCAAGCGCGGTAACATTGCTTTCCTTGTCCAGCTCATAACATACAATCTAACCTGTATTAAGTTGAGTGGACCTGCATTAAGCGGTCACTTTCGTAAGTCCCGGAATTACTATAGAACTGACCTGTATTAAGTGGTTTCTTAGGCCTGGTTCAGACGCCGTACTTTTCATGTGCCGAACCTAACTGAATAAGTTCGACTTTGGAGCGACACTGGCGCGACATCTGATTCAGACGGCGTACCGTGTGTCGAACCTAAGTTAAATTCGACAGAAGTTCGACAGACTCTTTCGAACTTAACGCTTTTGCCGCACCAAACTAAAAGTGCCGTACCAAATTGATTCAGACGCCGCTCTTTTGCCGTACTTAATTCATCAGTTAGGTTCGGCACATGAGTGGAGCGGCGTCTGAACCGGGCCTTATATTCTGAAGCGGTCACCTTTTTCATGGTCCCAACGAGTTATTTTTTATTGTCTCCACCTGTTCAACGGTCACTTTGGCACAAAAAAAGGTAAAACAGTTTGTGTATCCCTTCAACAGTTGCCGTGTTGTGGATATTTCGCTTTGTCACCATCTTGATTTTCTTGATAAACTCCGGTCCTAGATAGGTTTGTCAAACTTGTATGAAAGAGTCAGCTGAAGAGTCAACCTGTATTAAGCGGTCAGTAAGCCATTCCCAAAGATATAGGTTTGACTGTAGTTATTTCTAATAATTCTAATAATTAGATTTGGCCCGAAGAAATGGCGCGCCATGTTTCAGTAAGGAGGAAAACTATAATTAAAAATGGAGCAAACCGGCTGATAAAAGAGTAGAACGTTAAGCTTTTGTAGTCCATTGCCTTAAATGACTCAAAATAAAGCGATTAAATGCATTCATCTCTTACATAAAAATAAGCTTCGGCTAAGTGAGAATCACTCCATTTAACACTACCTCGCATTTATAATTACTTTTTACTTGGTGAATGAATATTGTTTATATCCTGGATGTTGAGTCAAACAAACAAAGATGCTGTCAAAAGGTTTGCGGCTTTTTTATAACCTAAAGTAAGAATGGAGGGTTTGCAAAATATACATCATTAACCACACATTGGAGGGGGAGGGGGCAGTATAGGGGATTAGAAAATGGTCAAACTTCAATGGTTTTCTTGAAGTAGTATGAAGTACAAAAATTTCTGTGTAAAGTAATCCTTTTTCAGTGACTGAAGATAAATAATCACAGAAATCTTGTCCTTTAGAATAATGGAATAATCAGGTGGTCAATAAAGCCCTTTGGAATAATAATTTTTCTCATTTTGACTTGAATAAGGAACAGCGAAATTTTCGTTCAGGATTAATGAAAACACCCTATTATTGCTCATTCGGTTTGTATGGCGTTTTGCCACTGTCAAGCAATTTTTTTAAGTTACACAGCGATAGCGTGCCCTGGAGCACAACCGCCCACAATTATCATAGTATTTCTCTCGAAAATGATTTATCGATACTCAAAGTTAATTTGACTGTCTGTAAATTAACAACAGGGCCGGTGAATTAAAATGAAATATAAACATAACTGATTATATTTAAAACCATAGGCACTCCGATTGCTTTAGGACTGTAAGTGCATGGTTGTAGTATTGAGCATCTGACTGACATGGGTATCGGTGCGGACGTACCTTTCGTCGCACATTTTCCATCAAATCGTCGGTTTCCTCAACGAAATCGTCACTTGCCGTATCAAGGATTGTTTTGCGTGGTGGCTCTACTAGAAGTATGTGACTAATTGATGGCAACTCAGGCAGCCCAGATGTATTGTATGTCGACGACAAAATATACTCCAAAGGCGCCGTAGACAAAATTTGCCCCTGGCAAAAACTGAACAAAATCGACTAAACAAGCGCAAATTAAATGTGTTGATCTTGTTAATCACATGTGGTTAAGCCATTAATTTTTAGATGTGGCAATTCCTAATATGTCTGCTAATGCGGATAGGTCCTATCTACATTAGATCAAGATCGACATTGAAAATATAATAGTACACTGAATACATTGAAAACACTTTTTAGGCTATCCAGAGTACCCCCCCCCCCCCCCCAACCCCCCATCACTTTTCTAATGGTCCACCCCTTACATAACACACTGGTAACGTGAGCTTGGGATGCCTGTTAGTAAAAGCATGCCATTTAATTCCCCAAAGAAAGGGTTACGTAACCCATGATCAATACATGTACATTTGTTCATTAAACTTGGTGGAACATCGATTTTTCGAACCATCTAGGGAAAAGCAAATTGGAGCGAATTATCGGGAGGTTTAAAAAAATCGAGGGTAAACATACAGTGTTTGACTGGTGACGGAAAGTTAAGTTTCGTTCGAATTATCGGAAACCAAGGGTTCAAGAAAGGGGAGGGGGTGTCTGTACAGAGGCTACCAGTTATAAGTCAATCGGACTTATATTGACTTTCCGTCAACTTATCATCAAAAAAATCAGTTTGGAGAAAGTAATTCAGGTATGTTTTCTTCTTTTTTATTGTAATACTGAGCCTTTGCAGGGTTTTATAGACGATTTTCCGAAGTTCAGACGATCGCTCTTGATGAAAGGTTAGCAAAGAAATCTAGCGGAAAGTGTGATCAGAGCGTTTGCTGTTTTTATTAAACGTATTGCCTTTTGATTTTCTAGTTTCCGTCGTAGTCGTCGCCGTTGCTTAAGCTTTTAGTAGAGCCACCACGCAAAACAATCCTTGACAACAACAACAACACTTTATTTCACCCCATAATATGCATAAAATAAAAATTTATAACAATAGTACAGACAATGATAGGGGCGCTGGCTGCCCGAAATAACCTAAGAGTTAAAAGTGCCAGGCAGCCAGTTAAAAGAAAAGATGTTTAAATGTTTAGGTCAGGGACACAAGAACAAAGAAAACAGAGAAACACACACAAATAGTTAAGTAAACTACCAGTATATAAAGAGACTAAAATTCATACATTGCAAAACAGTATTATTTCCATTTTAAAGTTACCCAGACAATGTACAGATGTCTAGTAAACTTTGATAAAGTGCTGTTTCATTTTCTTTTTGAACAAAGACAATAAAGATAATTTGATATCTTCATCAATGGAATTCCATACTGATGGACCTTGATACGGCAAGTGACGATTTCGTTGAGGAAACCAACGATTTGATGGAAAAGGTCGACGAGAGGTACGTCCGCACCGATACCCTTGCCAGTCAGATGCTCAATACCAGAACCATGTACTTACAGTTCTAAAGCAATCGAAGCCATGGTTTTTAATATAATCAGTTATATTTTAAATTGTATTTCATTTTAAGTCACTGGCCCTGTTATTAATGAATAGTTGGCCTTTTCTATTAATAGTATTGTGGGCGGTTGTGCTCCAGGGCATGCTCTCGCAGTGAACGCTTAATTACGCCTCAAATTAAGCTACTTATTTTTATCTGCCAGTCTATGCCATTTTGATTTTCGTCCTTGCTAAAATATGGCCATACTTTCGGTGGCCCGTAAGGGACATGACATTTATTTTTTGTTAAGTTATCGCCCGATAAATGAGAAAATTAGATCGCGCGATAAATTGTAACATATCACATGATAAAGAGAAGCCTCACCTCACGCTTTCCACCCACGTGTTTATAGCCTTTAATTCATCCAATTCTTAGAGCCAAGTTAGCTTAGACGAGTATATCCTTCAGAGACCTTCCTCGTTTCTACGATATAATTGGAGGTTCTTTGTACTCTGTCTAAGAAGAGGTTGTCGAGGTTGGTTCTCTATCTTTTGCCAGGTTTCATAAGAATGTTTTTAAGGCTAGGAAATGATGGCTGGTATTGCGTGGGGATTAGAAAATGGTCAAACGTCAATGGTTTTCTGAAGTAGTATGAAGTACAAAAATTTCTGTGTAAATGAATTCTTTTTCAGTGACTGAAGATAAATAATTACAGAAATCTTGTCCTTTGAGCCATGCCCGAGTTGTCATCAATTAGTCACAGACAGATAACGATAACAGATAATAGTTTGGTCAATAATTGACCAAACTATTATCTGTTATCGTTATCTGTCTGTGACTAGTTGATGACAACTCGGGCAGCCCAGATGTACTGTATATACTAGGCCTAGCCGCAAAATATAGTTTTTTTTGAGACGAGACAATCTTCACAGGCACCATAGACTAAATTTGTCCCTGGTAAAAACTGAGCAAAATCGACTAAATAAGCGAAAATTAAATGTGTTGATCTTGTTAATCACATGCGGTTAAGCCATTAATCTTTAGATGTGACAATTCCTAATTATGTCTGCTAAAAGCCATTAATCTTTAGATGTGACAATTCCCAATATGTCTGCAGGAGCCCATGGGCTCCTGATGTCTGCTAATGTGGATAGGTCCTATCTACATTAGATCAAGATCGACATTGAAAATACATTCGTACATTGAATACATTGAAAACACTTTTTAGGCTATCCAGAGTACTTTTAGATCTCTAGAAATGCATTCTAAGCGGCGCTATATATATGGTAATAGGACTAAGTGGACGATTTGGACGACACGAAGTTTTGTCACCAATTAATCATCAGTATAATAAAATCTGTGATACTCTGGGCTTTTTTAAAACTTTTAAAATCATTATCCGATTTAGGGCGTGGTCATCTATACTAACTAATTTCTGAAAAAAAGAGCGATCTTGGCACGAAAACCGCATTGACTTTTGCTTATAATGTTATGCTTTTCACGTCCCGTTAACAGTGACATTATGGCCCGAAGTTGAAAAAGCAAGGTTACCAACTGACATGCCCCTGAGGGGCAAATTGAAAGCCGGTCCTTGAAGAAAAAGTGTTTTGGAAGCTCACGCTTCCTTCTGCTTTAATTTTTTCTGCAAAAGATATTTGCACGATTAACTTCACTTTCTTTTACCATGTAAGTCCTATTACCGATGATTATTTATAGCGCCGCTTAGAATGCATTTCTAGAGATCTAAAAGTACTCTGGATACCCTAAAAAGTGATTTCAATGTATTCAATGTACGAATGTATTTTCAATGTCGATCTTGATCTAATGTAGATAGGACCTATCAGCATTAGCAGACATATTAGGAATTGTCACATCTAAAAATTAATGACCTAACCACATTTAATTTTTGCTTATTTAGTCGATTTTGTTCAGTTTTTAACCAGGGGCAAATTTTGTCCACGGCGCCTTTGGAGTATATTTTGTCGTTGACATACAATACATCTGGGCTGCCTGAGTGGTCATCAATTAGTCACATACAGATAACGATAACAGGTAATAGTTTGGTCAATATCATTTAGAGGGGGGCGTGAGAGGTCTCCGAAAACCGCAATACCGCACGTGGTAGAGAGAGAAAACCGCAATACCGCATCGAAATTTACCCAAATACCGAAACCGCAGTTACAAATGGTAAAAAAATTGCCGTTCTCAAGACTATCATCCCCCTTTTAAATAGAAATAATATTTTTATGCCAGTGTTTCCAAATCAAGGGGCGTCGATGTTAAGGGTACGATAAACATACGACCATTCGACTCGTTTTTTTCATTTTAAAAACGTTTACGTAAATGATATAACAACCGTTCTCTAGAATTACTTTATTTATTACTGACCTGGATCATAGACTCTGACGGAAAACAGTTGACTCCTATGAGGCTGTCTCCTGTTCACAATTGACTCGGTTCTGTGTTGAAGGTTTTCAAGGTCGACCCGGTTGTCGACCCTAAATGGGTTGACTACGTTGGGCTGTCTCTGACCGGATTCGATGGGCACATTGCCTGCGTGCAGACGTCTCCTAGACGTCTGCACGCAGGCAAATGGGCACATAGTACACTCAAATACTAGTACATAAGTATGAAATTGATTGCGATATTCCTTCATGCACAACCAGTAGGACAAGTAGTAATTTTTAGACCACATCATCATAGATTATCTTTCAGCCTTCTCGTGTAAAAACCTTCGTAACAGACAAAAAAACATTTGTAACATGATAAACTGAGCTGCCAGAATTATTTCTTAACCCACTCGCGTGCGCGCGTGTAGATTACGCAATGCTGACAATGAAATCTTTTAGGATTTGTACAGTTGTCATGCTTTACAACTGAGGAAGCAGATCACCGCGAGACAACAATTTTTTCACCGATTACCGCGACATAAAATTTAAATTCACTGCATACCGCTTGGACTCTGAAAACCGTAATATCGTATTTTGAAGAAAAACATTTACTGCAAAACCGCACCAAAAATAACCCTATTTAATACGTCAATTAAATCCTTGAATAAACTAGAAAGTAGTTGAGGTTCCTTTGACGCGTTGAATAAAGTAAAACAAAGATGTATTAAAACAATAGTGTTTGTCGGGTTTGTGACATATGAAACATATGAAAGTTTCACCTACTAAAAAAACTTATTCCAGCCATCGGGTAAAAAAAAGAAAAAATGTATTTCCACCTTACATGTACAAAAAAAAAATCTTGCATTTCTTAAACCCCCCTCCAGCCACGTCCCCATCACTTGTCTAATGGTTCATCCCTTATTTAACACACTCGTAACGTGAGCTTGGGATGCCGGTTAGTAAAAGAAAGGGTTACATAACCCATGATCAAAACCTGTATACATTTGTTCAATAAACTTTGTGGAACATCGATTTTTCGAACCATCTTGGGAAAAGCAAATTGGAGCGAATCACCCAGGAGGTTTAAAAACTCGAGGGTAAACATAAAAAGTTTGACAGGTGACGGAAGGTTAAATTTGGTTCGAATTGTCGGAAACCAAGGGTTCAAGAAAGGGGAAGGGGTGTCTGTACGTACGGAGGCTACCAATTATAAGTCAATCGGACTTACATTGACTCTGCGTCAACTTACAATCAAAAGAATCATTTTGGAGAAAGTAATTCAGGTATGTTTTCTTCTTTTTTATTGTAATACTGAGCCTTTGCAGGGTTTTTTTAGAAGATTTTCCGAAATTCAGACGATCGCTCTTGATGAAAGGTTAGTCTTGCATTGGTAGCAAAGAAATCTAGCAGAGAGTGTGATCAGAGGGTTTGCTTTTTTTTATTAAACGTGTTGCCTTTTCATTTTCTAGTTTCCGTCGTAGTCGTCGCCGTTGCTTAAGCTTCTAGTAGAGCCACAACGTAAAACAATCCTTGATATGACAAGTGACGATTTCGTTGAGGAAACCGACGATTTGATGGAAAATGGGCGACGAAAGGTACGTCCGCACCGATACCCATGCCAGTCAGACGCTCAAAACCAGAACCGTGCACTTACAGTCCTAAAGCAATCGGAGTACCTATGGTTTTTAATATAATCAGTTATATTTATATTTCATTTTAAGTCACTGGCCCTGTTATTAATTTACAGTCAGTCAAATTAACTTTGAATATTGATAAATCATTTTCGAGAGAAATGAATAGTTGGCCTTTTCTATAGTACTGTGGGCGGTTGTGCTCCAGGGCATACTCTCGCAGTGAAACTTAATTACGCCTCAAAGGCTATTTATTTTTATCAGCCAGTCTGTGCCATTTTAATTTTCGTCCTTCCTAAAATATGGCCATACTTTCGGGCCAAATTTTTATTTCCCAGTTAGTTACTCTTTCCGGTGTTTACCATAGCTTACATGCACTTCCAAAACACTAAACTTAAACACCCTCTTGTCAGAGTTAGAACAACGTCCCATTTCGGATAATAGTCGATTTGTCATGTTGACAATTTTGATATTCTTATCGATTCTTCGAATCAAAATTAAATCGTCCATGCAGGAAAAAACTTAACTACCGGTAAAAAACCACCGTAAAACTTAACTTAATTAATCAATATTTTTTTTTCCGGTAATACTTTCTCACGGCTGTATTGACTAATTACACCTACGAAAATAGTTAATTGTTGTTTGCCTTTTTAAATACCACAATGACCCTGTGCCATTAATAATGTATACTTGACTATCTGAAGAAATATCTTTTGTGCTGTTAGTTTAAATCGTGCAAACTAAGATTTCGACGCCAAGAAATAAAATAAAGATGGTTTGAAGAAAACCGAAACGTTTGATCTTATAATCGGTCGTTATACATTCAGGCTCAGAGCTCACTATTGCATGACACCAGTTTTTAGAAATAATCATGTTAGATAGCAAAGAAATGCAACTTGTGGAATAACTACACGCACACAAATAACCAGTGAAAGTGTATAAGTATAGTGTGTAAAAAGTACTGAAAAAGCGTGCCTTTTGACTTGGAGTGGTGATGCTTGAGGGCGAGCCTTCCCTGTTTAATTTACATCTTAGGAAAATATTATTGAAAGGTCAAAGATTTCACTAAAAGATAAAATCTTAACTGTCAGTAAAAATCACGGTTAAAGTTAACTTTATCAATATTTATTTTTCCCGGTACTACCGAGTACACGCTTTCGCTGTATCGACTAATTACAATTAGAAAATAGTTAATTGTTGTTGGCCTTTTTCAAAAAAACTACAACACCCCTGTTCCATTAATGCATGTTGATAATGTGTACTTGACTATCTGAAGGAATATGTTTTGTGTGATCAGTTTAAACCGTGCAAACTAAGATTTCGACGCCACGAAATAAAATAAAGATGGTTTGAAGAAAACCGGCGAAACGTTTGCTCTTTACAAATTGTTATTTTAATCAGTCGTTGTTCAGAGCTCACTATTTCACACATTAAGTTCTTAGAAATAACCATGTTAGATAGCAAAGAAATGTAACTCGTGAAAGAACTACACGGACACAAACTACCAGTGAAAGTATATTATTGGAGAAAGTAAAAAGCGAGCCTTGTGACTTGGAGTGGGGATGCTTGAGGGCGCCGAGCCTTCCCTGTTTAATTTACATCTTAGGAAAATAATGAAAGGTGAAAGATTTCACTAAATGATTTTAAAACAGATTTCTGTTCTTTTAACAAATCACCTCACTTCAAAGTTTGTTTGCAGCTTCTCTGTTTATCTGAGTCAATATCTAGAATACGTGTGCGTAAATATCAAATGTTTTTTGTCTATGTATGTATCCTTGTAATCACCAATCGCGGTTACCGTAGTAGTTTAAAAAAAGGCCTATTGTACAAGCGCTAGTCAGTTGCGGCTACTGATATTAGCCTTTCAGGGACACCCAACTCGCCTACGATTTTTGGAGTTGTGTTTTTCAAATTTTATTACCAAGATATTGCGATTATTGTTTAAAAAAATCTTCTGCAATTTTCCGTATAAAGACAAAATGCCCCTAGAATCTTCTAATAAATGTACAGCGACTCCATGTCCTCGAACTTTCCACCGCACCCATCAGGGTAGCTGACAGTTTCGGGTGCGACGAAAACTTTCGAAACAACCAAAGTTGGAACAGAATGCCTTCCAAAATTGATATAAAATGTTTAATGACATGTACATCTCAGTCTCTGATGTCAAGACTGATGGATCGAAAGGCTTATTACTCAAATAGTAGCGAGAAAGGAGGGCAGTATATCTGACGAGTGTGGGACAAAAGTATGTTATCAAATACATCTACGATGCATGTTTTTTATCACAAGAATTAAAAGCCTAACTGCTGGTTCAAAAATTGGTAAATCGCGTGCTTCATTCGAGTTCTATTACAGTTCACTGCCAGTGCATGCTTAATTGACCCAAACTGACTTCACTTAAAAAGTGAAATGGGGTTTAGACGAATGGAACGGTTATATAGAAATGTTTAGCCTTTCTCGAACTTAAGAAATTTCCAGGCAATATTTGCTCCCTTTTCGAACACTGAATTTACAGGAAGAAGTTGTTGGGTGCCCGAGATGGATGTTCAGCATTCACTTTTTTCGTTTTTTTATTTCAGTACGTTAGTTTTGCGGTGTTTTAATGGTTTGTTCTATAAGGGCTAGGTATCGTAATAAACCTACATGACCAAGTTAAGAAATAGTTTCAAGATTGCTAGAAATGCTTGCTTTTAATTTCAAAACTTTTAATTGTTTGTTACATAACTTTAGACCTCACCCTTGAGTAGCAGTTAATGTAAGGCTGTGGAAAAGTACATGCAGACTGATTATCACGTGAACCCGCGCCGTTAGTAAAGAACAATGATTTATTTGTCCCGTTTATCCAGAACAACCTGTCAAAATCCAGACTGACCTGTTTTAGTGCGTCAGTCAATGAGTGTATTTTGGTCCGCAGATCTATCCTTAAAATCGATCCACCCAAGCACGGCAGTCAGCTCAGCTTAGTCGGTGACGGAGTGAACTACAGCAGCTTAACTCGACTTTTCAGTGAATCAGTTTTGACAAACAAGCAATTTGTTCTCAACATGGCTCTTTCAAAGCAAGTAAGTGAATTTTCCACTCCAAGCAATGAATTTGAAGTCGAATCCTGTACTTTGACAATAAGGACTAAACTACCTGTATTTGTAGACCATGTAAGACCATGTCACACCCTACCGACACTTATCAAACGTTACAAAAAGCCCACTCTCAGCTGACTCAGTTATTGCATAAAACATAAAGCTGTATAATTTTTCTTTTCTTGCCTTTATCTGCCTTGGGCGGCTATTGGTTTTTTCTTGAATTTGTTTATCTATTTTTGTTCTAAACGTTATCAATCGTCTTTCGAGTGGAATTTTACAAATCAGAGTATTATTCTATTTTCAGAGTTTTCCTCAGTTAAATTCATTTTGTGCAATAAATGCACATGATCCAATATGAAAATTTGCAATACAAAACTCAGTCACTGCAGAACTATTCCAAGAAAAAATACCGCGATAAACCTTAAATGTCGATCACAGACGCCACTTTCTTTTTGAAATCACGAGAAACATTGGACACAAATATAGTCTTGCGGTGTGCCTCAGTGAAAGCTTTGATCAAAATTTTCGAAGAAACAAAAAAAAAATTTTCGGACAATTGTTATTACCAAAAGAAGTATTTTCATCGTAAACTACTTGAGTAGGTTACTTGTTTGTCTAAAGTTAGGACTACAAATACCGAAGGACCCGCGACACTGTAAGAGACATAATTGAGGGCCTGCGCAGTTCAAGCCTCTACCCCAATATTCACACAATTCTGCACCTTCTGTTGATTATCCCTCCTGAACCCAGTTACAAGTTCTGTCTCAAGCATTTCCACATGTTGACATTAAATGGTTATATCGAGGTATATTTTACGATTGCGCTTCTGAATTTTGTTCGAGGATTTCGTTAAATCGAGGTTCTGTTCGATACATTTTACTGTAAGTTTGGCTCGAGCTGAAGAAAATCGTTCCTTATTCCGAGGACTTTGTTAAATAGAGACTCGTTAAATCAGGCATTAAATCGAGGTTTCACGGTGAAGCAAGTAAGTGAATTCTCAACCCTAAGCAATGAATTTGAAGTTGCATCTACTTTAAATTTGGCAATAAGGACAAACGTTTTCATAGGATACAACTATACCACACCCGAACGTTACAAAAAGGCCAATACCTCACTGAATGCAAGAAAAACAAAACTGTATTATTTTATGTTTCGGCTGCCCTTTTCTGATTTTAACTCTTAAGCTAAGATTTTGTTTGAGTTGAATCTCTTTAGGCAATCAGGACTAGTTAACGAAGCTGCATTTCATAGCATACTACCATGCCACACCTAGCGGTGTTTATAAAAACGTTTCCATAATGCCGACAATGAGATATTGGATGAAAGATCAGGCTGTATGATTTTTGGGACGTTTTTACAAAACAAAGTTTAGAACATAGAACAATTTTTTTTCTTTCGTCTGGAGTAAAACTCTAAGATTAGTAATCACCCAGAACAACAAAAAAGAGGTTAAAAATCTCAAAACAAACTGAGACAGAACTCATCTTTTCAGTCTAAAATCACTATAGTATAGTTCTGTTCAAAAAGCTTAAAGTTTGTAGTGGATATTATACTTTATTCAAAGTCAAGTTTATCGATCAGTTAAATCTGATGCAACTTAGACTAAAAGGAATTTGCAATTTGCAATTTTGCAATTTAGTCTTGCTATGGGCTATGGTTTTTGATTCTCGAGTAAAATAATAAAAAAAATCTTCAAAATTATCAATTGGCAAACGTGATATAAATATTGAATCGAAAGTCAATTAATTTTTTTAGAGCGCTTTTACTAAACCGGTGTAAAAGTATGAGTGACAATTAGTGCCAAATAGTTACAGGTAAACAAAGAAAACAATAAAATTAGAGCGCATTACAGTTCGTGTTAGTCTACCTATTTCACGGCTTAAGTAAAATCACTCTAGATAGATACTCTCTGAATAGCTTAGCTGTTGCTCCATCTATACACCGCCGTAGCCAGTATGAGGCGAACCGAGGCACTCGCCTCGGTAAAATTTTACCAAATGCTGTCGATTTTTATTTTTTTTATCAGACTGATAATATTAGAAGATTTCATACGGCTGATTTCGTACAACGGACCGTGTGTTCGCCTCGGTTGTAGTTTCTTCCTGGCTACGGCCCTGCTATATTTGGAATTTTACAGCCCTGAACGGTGTTAAGCTTCCAAACCTTTAATTAACTTCGCAAGCCACACTTGCATTTATGCGAATTTATTTTTGTGTACTTTTTAATGCAGGTTATCAAAGATGACATGGCGATGACATACCACATGGAAGGATCTGTTAATGGACATTTCTTTACAATCGAGGGTGAAGGCAGGGGAAAGCCGTACGAGTAAGTCGATCAGCACACCTCCCTTCATCTTTAAGTCATATTAAGTGCAATAGTTCTTCACTGTTATAAGTCGGGAGAACGAGATTTCTAACACCAGAAAGCTCAGAAACAATTCCGAGCTAGCTCCAGGTAAGAATCGAACTCATGACCCTCTGAGTTCTAGTTGGGATGCTCTTGAACCACCGAGCCACTGGAGGCTCTAATAACTGATTAATCGTTTAAACCCTAAGATCAAAATTTGAATTCTCATTTGTTGCCCCTAGTCATTTCCTACAGAGGCAGTGGGGAGAAGTTGATAAAATATCAAGCAAATTCATCTTGTGTGATCATGTCCGTAATTCTCATGACCGGCTCTGTTTTACAAAGCATTGATATTAAAAGGAGAAATTTAATGCTGATCACTCTTAGGGCCTAAAGGGTTAAAGGCGCGAACAGGGTTGATCTTTAATTATAACTACACCAGTCATTAAGTAAAGCTAGTTATCACCTTGGGAATATTTTTACGATGAAAAGTCAAATTCTCAAATTATTTTAAATCAGCTGTACTGAGTATTAAGCGCAAGATTCCGAAAACTCAACCATGCCAAAAGAGATATTACGGCCTTTGGTGCAATAGAAAGTTCTATGAAGTGAAAGTGGTTTTACTAATCATCACATGTAAAAACCAGAAATTAATAACAGTGACTTTCCTTTGAATGGTAAATCTGACACGGATATGGTGAAAAACGGTGGCAATAGGCCACGACGATGGTTAATTTTCTGCTGATAAATCAGGATCAAACGTCATTTTTATTATCATACAACGCAAACTATTATCTCAACGGTGACTCTGCCACAGTGATGACCTGACCCTTTATTTCCAAAATTGCTTTTTTAAAAATCGATTGACGGATTAGTTTTTTTTTTTCTGAAGAAGAAACAAATAAAAACTTATTACAATAAAATAAACCTGTTCAACAGTGTTAAATGCTTTGGGGTATAGTTAAGTGTATTTTGTCGCGATAGGACTTGCCAATAAACTTGTCGAATGGCGCGAATTAGTAGAGCAGAATCGAAATGAAACTAAATTATATAGCGGGCTGTCCTAAACCTTTCCTGCTATTTAGTTAAATTACACTGATAAGTGGGCAGTTTAGCCTAGTTCTCAAAAGGCTCTTTCTCTGCTCTTCATATTTTGTTTAATTCGTTTCTGTGTTTGTTGTTTTTATTTTTTGTAGGGGAAAACAGACTTTAAAACTGCGAGTAACTAAGGGTAGACCCCTCCCATTCTCCTTTGACATATTGTCGGCTGTGTTTTGCCATGGTAACAGAGCCTTCACTGATTATCCTAAAGGAATCGTTGACTATTTCAAGCCATAATTCCCGATGGATACACATGGGAAAGAACTCTTAAATTTGAAGATGGCGGAGTATGCTCAGCCAATGTGGATATAAGGTATTTTACGATCAAAGACGCTTAAAATTTAGAATTAATTAATTAATTATAAGAAATATAGCAATATTGATAATAACAATAATAAAAATATACAAAAATAAATTTTGTTATTGTCTCATATTAAGTTCCTTTTACGTCGATAGCCTTGACAGCAAACGCAGCTGCTTTATCCACAAGTCCACTTTCATTGGGATGAACTTTCCTGCTAATGACCAGTGATGCAAAAGAGGACAACTAATTGGGAGCCGTCCGTGGAGAAAATGAGCTAAAATGACTGTGAGCGAGGGGATATTGAAGGGAGATGTTACCATGTTCCTCTCGCTGAAAGATGGGAAAAATCACCGTTGCGAGTTCCATACGTTATACAAGTATGTTTTTTAAGTTT
The DNA here is from genome assembly GCA_964035525.1 of Porites cylindrica. NCBI lineage: Eukaryota > Metazoa > Cnidaria > Anthozoa > Scleractinia > Poritidae > Porites > Porites cylindrica. Next base: position 13,174,361 of record OZ037781.1, on the reverse strand, counting down.
CTTTCTCAAAGTAATAATATAAGAGAACAGTTTAAGATACCTCGACGTCGGCGGTGGAGCAAACGTCACTCAGAAAGTGACTTCACTTTCATTGTTTCATTAAGACATGCTTTACCTTTGTTTAGCTTTTTGATACTTTGGTTAACTACATATAGTTACGTTCTCAACGTTCCAGGCCCTCAGATTTTGGGGACGGTGTAAAAGCGAGCAGGAAAAACAGCGCTTTCACCGATTATCCAAACGTTTAGAACTGCAGGTTACACGAGTAACTGGTTTATATTTTGGTCAAACCGAACTTTCAACGATCATTCCAGAGTATTCACCCTGGGCTTTGAGTACTTCTCGTGGGTGCCATTCTTTAGGTTTAAAAAGGACTTGTGTTACAACACAATATATATATTTTTTCTGCACAGAGCAAAGAAGGCTGTCGAATTGCCATCGCAAAGTCACTATGTGGAGCATCGCCTGGTGAGGACTGACCCTCTAACTGGAGAAGTTCAACTGGATGAGCATGCTGTTGCACGTTTAAACACCGTGTGAGCAAGAAACGTTTTTCTTTTGTACTGACCCTGATATCATTGTAATGCAGACCAGGTCAGCAGAAAATAAAGCACAGCAAGTGAAATGATTTACTGCGAAGTGTTCTCTTTACTTATCCATAACTTCTCGCTAGTAACAAATATGAACGCGAAGGTTACTTTTTTCTCGTGTCCTTTTTTCCATCCCCTCGCCCTTCTCATTTCCCCCTTCTTTTCGTTCTGTATTTTATTTTCATGCTTATCCGGAACAGCACTGACCAAACTCACGTTTTGACTCTTTACTCAACTTATAGCTGCGATTTCCGGGATCTATGTTTTCTAAACTCCAGCTAGAACGGCGCTTTGTGAAGAATCCTGTGGCCTGCAGTTTCGAAAACTTAACTCTACGAGTGCATCTATTGCTTTTTTATTCTTAGCCGTCAAAAAGAGACAACATTACCCAAAAACATTTATAAAGGCACTGAAGACCACAGAAACAGACTAGTGAGGTGGGACAGCTGGATCAGTGTGTAGGCCTCCGAATACCAAACAAGTAGAAAAACGGTAAAATGATCTTTACAGCAAAAAAAACGAGAGAAAAAATATTAAAAAAAAAAAATCAAATGGTAAAGTTTATCTCTTTATATTTTTTCTTTTGAGGTGAGGATCAGTTTAAAGTTTTTTCTACTTACCCATAAGCTTCTAAGGCGTGGTAAGATTTCTTGTGACTCTTTTCTTGACTCATATAAAATAAGAAAGAAACATTCATGTCCCAAAGGTAGTCTCAACTTCTTCTGTAGCAATAATAATAATAAAAAAAATATAGCCATCCTCTCCCTAAAGAATTTAAACCCTCCAACAGCCTTGCAGCCAACTGCATCATCGGTGCGCGGAAACGATACTGCGTTGTATACGCTGACCGCCTTACTAAAAGAGTCCTCCCTGACGCTAGTTTAGAAAAGGTTGGTGTCAAAAAAAAATCTGCAGAAGACCCAGAGGAAACATACCGCGACTTACATAGGAGGTACACGCCCCTAAGAGGATGTGAGAACACTGAGCGCCCTCCGCACCCCCGCCCCAAACGCTCTCGAAACGCCTTTTACGCAAGCTAGGGGAACCGGGTGGTATTAAGGCCCGGTATTAGACATTGATGTGAATTCAGGCTTCCGGGAACTTGCCCTTTTGATGTAGTGGCTTGTCAGTTTTGCTGAAATGGATCGTTCAACTAAATTTCAATTTAGATATCCGAATTAATTAGCAGCCGAGTTGGCTTTGATCATCTCATATCCAACAAGCGCGAGGGAAATAATTGTTTCATTAAAAACGCCCACAAAATATCGAGAATTCTTCCCGACCTTATTTGTAAAAACAACCGACTTTCAGCTTGTTTTCAATGTGAGCAGACCCGTGCAGTTAGCATATTTAGAGAGCATGGTATAATGGCTCATATACCATGATGGCTAAGCCAATCAGAGCTCTCGAATTGCATTATCCAATGATTCAGTTTTTAATAAATGAGTGAAAAGTATAACATCAATTGCAGACCTCAAAGGAACAGAACGAAGGAATAAAGACTTTGAGAGGTATTGTAACACTTTATTTCAAACTTTATTTGTACTTTTCAATGGAAAGATCATTACTTTCTTGCAAAAATAATCGCAAACCGCCTGATAGGGTTTATTCAATACAAAACGTTGCAAAACGCGCTATTATTCAATTTCTAGTACCCAGATTCCCAAGCCGACAATAATATACCCAGAATGCATTTCGTCTCAATGAGAGGCAAAAGGAAAATCCAAGATGGCGTCGCCCTTCGAAGGCGATGGTGTACGTGTATTACTGACTTGTTCCTGTTCGGCGCTTTCGCCACCCTCTCGATTGTACTTTTGTCGACACTGCATTAAGTTGAGATGTCCACTTTGTGTGTCTCATGAGGTAAATCTTTCACAAAAGCCAAGAGTAATGGTGACGATTTAAAAGTCTATTTACATCTTAATGGCAAATACGAAAATTGCAGATGGCCATATGGATAGTTTTACAGAGAGCTTATGGCCTAATACATGGCAAATCACCGAGGATAAGACTTCATTGCTATCGTTTTTATTTTTTTAAGGTCGATTCTTACTACTGCCCAAACTGTTTGGAAAATATGCCTTCGGCAGAGGCTAAAGTTAAAAAGAACAGGTAAGAATCATAATCGGTGTTTAGATCCTGAATATTTTTATTTTGCTCTGGATTTTTGAGGGACTTGGTGGCTCGTTAGTGCGATAAAATGACCTTATCATTCAAGAGTCTTGGTGGCTTGTCAGTCCCGACTCAAGAGCCACTGGGGCACTGAAACACTATATACCTTTCTTGTTGTTTAAGATTCTAATCTTGACTGACAAGCCACTAAAATATAAACCTTCACTTGTTCCTTAAACCTTATGCCTATATACCTTTATTGCCAATTAACAATAAAATTGATAAAGTCAATTATTATTCTTTCAAAATTCAAACAATGTTGCCATTTCTGATTGGCCCTAATACCCCAGCTAATTCTTCATATCAAACTGGCACTTACCATATTTGGAAGATGCAAGCAATATACCATCGATTTGATGGTATAAATGATATACCATCAATCAACCTTGTTTCCAGGCGTGGAAGTCTAACTGTTCATTCGTGAGTGAACTGAAAAGAAAAAGACATTCACGACTATCCAAAGATGAAATAGCTGAATTTCTAACTACAGTAAACTCTCGATAACTTGAACCTTCAAGGGAAATGGAAAAAAGGTTCAGTTATCGGGAGCTCGAAGAAAATAAGGAAAAAAACAGTTTTTGCTGCACAGTGAACATTTTAATCACAATTGTAGAAATGTTTAAGTGTTTGTAATTGTAGAGCCATGATTCGAACTTGTTTGAAATGAAAAACTTTTTGATGAAAAGTGTTTAAAGAGGACTTGTCTAAACTTCCATTTAGCCTCTTATTTAGCACTGGTGATGCAGAACAGCAACTAGACATCTTTAATTGGATGTTGAAGTCATGCATAGACACACATGCTCCACTACACAGAACGAAGATCACCCGCCTTCCTGCCCATGATTAAACACAGACAACATTACACAGCTCCAAAGCGAAAAAAACGAGCTACTATATCTTGCTCATAAGAGCAATTCAGTTGATATCTAGAGTAAATTTCGAGAAGACAATGATTAAACAAGTAAAGGGGTTGTTTTATCAGAAAGCCTTGTTATTGAGGAAACCCAAAGAGCTCTGGCTGGTGATTCATCATGTTCATCATCCTCACACTTAGCCCCTGAAAGCGGACCCTGATCTGTTGAACAACCACTTTACTTCCACCTCACAATGCTTGCTAGGATCAACACCAAACTCTCCACACATTTTACAAGAACTTATCAACTCACTATCTGATAGTTCCACAGGCTCATTCAACCATCATCCTGTCACCTATTGTGAATTGCTGAAACAGCTTAAAAACTGGAGATCTGATTGTTTTACTGGAGCTGACCAAATTAATACTAAAATATTAAACTAATATATTAAACTTGAAAAAAACCAAATTCATTGCATTTAAACCATCCCAAAAGCGTACAAATCAAACTATTCAACTTTTAATTGATAGTCAAAAAATTGATCAAGTAAAAGAAACAGTTTTCCTGGGAGTAATCATGGATGAAAATTTAAATTGGAAATCTGAAATCTCACATGTCGCCAATAAAGTTTCTAAATGCACAGGAATTATTCGTAAATCCAGTTTCTATTTATCCACGAAAACCTTACGAACACTATATTTTTCTCTAGTCTATCCATACCTTTTTTACTGCAACTTAGTTTGGGCCTCTACTTACAGAACTAACCTTATTCGTCTTGAGATTTTACAGAAACGAGTGATCAGAACTATAGCTAAAACCACTTTCGATGCACATACTGATCCAATCTTTCAAAATCTTGGTATCTTAAAATTTCATGATATATACTTAATACAACTAGGCTTATTCATGTACTCCTATCAAAACCATACTCTACCTTTAAAATTTCATTGTAAATTTACCTTACAAAGTCAAATTCATTCGTATAATACAAGAAACTCATGTAAATTTCGTCTGCCTTTCTGTCGTACTCGAACCAAGCAATTTTCCGTTTTTTATCAAGGACCTAAATTTTACAACACCTTAAACACCAACATCATCAACGCTTCCTCACCTTTCTCCTTTAAAAGAGCACTTAAGGCATTTATTTGTAATAATTATTAGTATACTTGAACAAAAATCTTGGGAAAAAGCCTTTTAATATTCAACATTTGTACATGTAAACTTCCGTAATATTGATTAGTTTAATTTTTCACCTGATATTATATTGTACCCGTCGCCGTAATTTTTATGCCATCTTCGAAAAATTGTAATTGAGGAGGCCTAATTAACATAAGCTCTATAGTTTCTTTTAGGCCTCCTCGCCATCTCTTCCTACATTTTTTTTTTCTTTTGGCATCTTTAAGTAATTATTGTAATTGTGTGGCAAATAAATAAAATACCTAAATACCTAAATACCAATGCTGACCAATACAGACCCATTGCTATTCTTCCTGCACTTTCTAAGGTCTATGAGCAACTTGTCCACAATCAAATATTGGAGTTTATCAAACAAAATCTTGTATTTATTGAACGTGTCACAGGATATTGTGAAGGACATTCTACTACTACAGTTTTTCTGTGAATAAGGGATGACATAATAAGAGCAATGAGAAAAAGTGAAGTCACTCTCATCCATTTGCCGATTTCTCCAAAACTTTTGACACCATTGACTATACAGTAGCTCTAAGGAAACTACATGCCATTGGGTTTACCGGTAACTCATTAAACTGGGTACCCAGCTACTTAACATCTCAGCAGCAGTTTGTTAAAGTCAACGAGAAACAGTCTATTTTTGTTGACGTTCCATTTGGGGTTCCCCAAGGCTCTATATTAGGACCTCTTCTCAAATCTATTTAACCGTAGAGTTCCAGTAATTGCATCAACATTATGCAAAATGTAATGCCTTAGTAAACCATGAAACAGGATTTCCCCCGCTAAAATAATTATTTTCACGTCCTACTTTACTGACTGTCGAGAATTCTTCAGAGTATTTGCTTTTTAATACGCATGTATAAATACAGGAAAATCAAGGGCCTTGATTCAGGGAAAATTACATCATTGCCCAAAAGCCAAAATGTGATCAATTATGTGCATCACTTCAATCTTTGCCGAAAATAAACCACATGCTCATCGGAAGTCTCATTTGTAAACAAAGAAAGTGGTCAAAATTCTTATTCCATATTTTCTCTGAGAGCAATACTGTATAAGTTTTGTTGAGTAAATTAATGTTACAAGAATAAATGCCTCTATCTATTAAGGGCCCCCCAATTGGATCCCTAAAGTTAAATAGACTGTTTATTGGGTCAAATACAGTACAGTTTCTTGTATGTCCTAGATGTGCCAATTGTTTTGACTGCCCAAGTTGTGGAAATACATTGTCAACAAGAGCCACAGCAGTTGCCATACAGTCAGACAAGTCAGGTGATGATGGCAAAGCGACACAAGCCAAGAAAGTTTATTACCTTGCTTGTGGATTCTGCAGATGGTCTTCTAGAGATGTAGGGATTGAAGATAAGAGTGTGGGTGAGTAGTAACAAGATACAATAAAGTTTTTTCTTCATTTAAACTTGGCATTCCAAAATATTTATATTAATGTTAAAATATTTTAACCTACTATATTAGGAGGTTGATTCTCAATTGCCTTCGTCTCCTAGCCCTGATTCTCAAATAATTAGGGCTAGGAGACATAAAAAATTGAGAATCAACCCAGGTTAAAACATTTTAGCCAAAATTTTATTTTGACCTGTAAAACAAATTATACAGTTGATTTTAGAAATTTTAAACAAAGTAAATAATTTAATATTTAAACAATAAAAGTACCACTATTAAAATGTAAGTGGTATATGAAAGTATTGCCGAAGGTTTCATCTGAAAGGTTTTAGTTCAGGATTTCATTCATAAAACCTTGTACAGCATTATGACTGTGGTAGAAATCCCACTGCACCCAGGATCTAGCCTGTTCCAGGCATTCAGATAGTGGAGCGTGGCTTGAAATCGTAACCCGAGGAAAAACAGAACATTAACTGAAGATCATGTAAAATACTGTCAAGGATCACAAATAGGATCATAAGTGATCTTACAAGTTCCTCTGCAGGATCCTATTTAATGGATTGGATTCTGGGAAACTGCCCACCCAGCCCTCCCCTAAGCTAACATTAACACTTACTTCTCACTTGAGGCAAAATGTTGGCTTAGGGGATGGGTAGGAGGGTAGTTTCCCAGAAACCTAAATTGATCCGAATCCTGTACAGGATCCTGTCTATTTTTACATGAGTAAAATCCAACTAGTGGTCTATTATCAATGCTGTGTTCTGATTGGTTGAGCTACTACTAGGCTATTATGTTATAGCCCACTAGTAGCAAAAAGCGTTGGTTTTTTGCTGGCAAAAAAGGATTAAAGTCTAGCTTTAACTAGCTAAAATTTTTTTTTATTCTCGATATTTTTGACCAACTAGTTGGATTTTACTAAAACAATAATTTCCTCATGGCCTGAGTCAATAGCCCATGAGGCCTTCAATAGCCCATTCGGCCTTCGGTCTCAAGGGCTATTGACTCAGAACCCATTTGGACTCAAGGAATAGTAATGTTTTAATCCTCGACAGGGTCTTCATTCACGAAATTAACAGTTTGAGCTACTTTGTACAGTATAATCAAGCAATACCACAGAAAAGCATTACTTAGTGGTTGTTCAGATCATCACACTTAAGGATTCTTACCCACACACTCAAAGAATTAATATTATTTTATTAGAACAACCATGTACAGTATAGTAAACAGCTCCCCAAGAAAGTACTGCTGAAGAGGTTTCATTCGATTTCAACCACAGGCACAAGTTTGAACTAGCAATTAACAAATCTTTACTCTGGATATGAAAGGGTTAATTTTTGTCTTGCATTTCTCGTTTGTCTAGCAAGTGGAGCCTGGCAGGAGCAGGAAAGTCCCGCTGCAAAAAGGGTAAATTAATATTTGATATTGTGGCCAGAAAAACTCTGATCACTTGATTGATTGAAGGATAATGAACATGAAATAGTCAGGTATAGTTTGCGTGGACTAAAGCTCTAAGTAACTGATGATGAAATTTTAAATTCCCCCAAGTCCATTCATCAGGGTTCTTACAGGTCATGGAAAACCTGGAAAGTCATGAAATTTAACAATTTCATTTTCCAGGCTTGGAAAGTCATGGAATTGAATTGTTGGTCCTGGAATTGTAGTTATGTTTAAAAGATAAGTTACTGCAGATAATATTAAAGCAAGGACAATGTAAAATAATTGGACACCAAAATTTGTGTTGAACCCTGTTAGGTCCAAAACAAGGAAAATTTAGGCAATAAAATTTTCGAGAGTTAAAGCTTAAGTCATGGAAAACTTAAAAAGGGCAGGCAAAAAATCGTGGAAAAATCATGGAATTTAAAGAGCTCAAAAGAGTATGTACCTTGTTCATAAGCACGTTTGAGGCAATTGGAAGGAGAATGTGGCAGTTTATCAGATGATACTTGGGCCCGGCAGGAGGGTGGGGGGTACTTTCTATAATGGCCTATACTGAACGTCTTTGCCTGAAAGGGGTACCTGTTTCGGGCTTCAGGCGTGTGAAAGAGTATGGAGAAAGGGGAGAGAAATTTGCCATTGCGTGAAATGACCTAAAAGAGCTAACAGGCATGAAAACTTTCTGGTTTAGTGATTTATTCATATTTTAAACATGGTGCATTTACAGCAGTTAAAATGGATGCAGTGTTCTAAATTAGCTATGTGAAGGGGGTACCATTTGTCAGTTTAAGGTACAAAAGGGGTGCATGTACCATTTCCATCAAAAAGTGGTTTATAAAAGGGTAAGAGGTTGGACCTTGGAGAGGAGCCTTCCTATGCAAGAGTTAAATGAGTACCAATTCCTCCCCCCCCCACCCCCTTCTTGGGCCTTGTGTCAGCCATCCTATCGGTAATTATTCTAATTGAAATCTGTTTGGTTCTTGTAGTGCTCTGGTAAAATTTGTTTTTCTTGTATTTGTTAGGTTAATACTCTTGTAGAATACTACAGACAGCTTGCTACAAAAGAAAAAGTTGAAAGGGAGAAAAAGAAATTAACCAAACGCCGCAACTATATGCACATATCAGTGAGTATTTAAAATAAGACATCAATGTTGTTTAGATTTTTGTTTATATTTTGTTTATATTTTTTTTAGTTATAGATAACAATGATATTGAAACAATCTGGATGAAAATAACAATTCACAATATTATTATTTTTTGGCCATTTAGTTTGTGGAAGAGTCTCTTTCAAAATTTGATTCCAAATGTGATTGTAGTGAATTGAATGACAGTAAATTATTAATCATTTTAAGACAACTTTTAACTTGGTATTCTATAACAAAATGTAAATAAGAAAATAACACTCGCTTGTTTCAAAGCATATCATTGATAATGTTGTTACCTTTTTTTACGCTTGAATCAATTTGTTGTGTTAAAAATTTCTTATTTCAAATTAACAAGAAAAACCACTTAAGTTCTTAAACTACCTTAAGACAAGGAAAAATCGAGATATCACTCAAGATGTTTGTGATTCTTTCTCTAAAAAATAAATATAATTATTATTAAATAGGTTTATTAAAAGCTGACTGATTTTTCTGTTATATCTAATCCCAAATGCTGTAAAATTCCCTTTAAAACTGGACACAGTATATACCAAGGAAGGTAAGAAAACGTTAAACAACATAGCAAGTAGCAAGTATCAAGTAAATAAAATTTTGTCTTATTCACTAAAATATTCCTTTGAATAATTTAAAGGTTTGTTAATTTTGATTTATGAGACATTCTTATGTGTTTAAAGAGTAATATTACATAACAAGCTTTTGTCAGACTTAAAGATATTTGAATTAAAATCAAGTTTTTACAATTTTGATTAATAATTAATCAAGTCTATTTAAATATTTAATTAATCATGTCTATTTAAATATGTACAGTTCAAGATGTAAATAAGATTCTTAAGGCCAGTGGTTTTCTTATTATTTGTCCAAATCACCACAAAAGTTTTTGAAGCACTTGAGGTTTTGTAGGTGTTGTAGTTGATTTTTTATCTCAGGTAAGTTTTATTGTTCTTTTGTTTCAACTTCATTAGCGTTTTAACTATACCCAAAAACAAAAGGAAAAGAAATATTACGTCAGATGAAAACAAAATTAACTACAACATAGGCAATAATTGCCTTGATCATTTGTAAGGGCCATTTGTACAAAGTCTGAGGAAAACATAATGACCATTTAAATATAAATAATTTTGGAATATAGTAATACTATTGTCTGAGAATGGTTTCTTAAAAAAAATTGGAGGTTTACAACAGTCTTCACAATGGCCCCAGACTGACTTCTGTTTGCTCAAAGTAATTCTTCTGAATTGTCAGGATTGCCCCATGTTGCATGAGAAATGTTTCCCTGTGATTGTCTTGATTGCAAGTCTGAATACTTCTCTCAAGATGATATGGAAGCCAGTATTAACTGATTGGGGGTGTCATTTGTTGTTTTTACTTCTTGATTTTTTAGGGCAAAATTGAATTAGAATTCACTTTGGAATAAAAGTCAGCAAAAAAGGTTTAAGAAAACGTTTTAATGTGGCTGTAACATCATTTTCAAGTGACAAATGAAAAAATTGACTCAGTGTATATATAGTTTGAGGTGATAAAATACAACAACAGTAACGCATTTCAGTGTGCGTGGTGATTACATCTGAACAAATGGTTTTGGGTGCATGAAAAAGTATGTGTCTTTTTGTGTTTCTTAGTTCGTAGTAATTGAGTTTCATGGCCAAGAATGTTCCGCTAGTACAGCTCTTTTGCCAAATTCCAAGACTAAAGCAATGATTCTTTTCTTTTCAGGATAAGTTCAATTTATCATCCTTAACAAGACGCAAGAGTAGTCTTTCTTATCTGACTAGTTTCAGCTCAAAAGGGTAGGCATTGTGTTGTTTAGTACGTTGTGTGGATTATCAATGTAGGTTTCTGGGAAACTGCCCTCCTACCCCTCCCCTAAGCCATCATTTTGCCCTAAGTGAAAAGTAAGTGTTAATGTTAGCTTAGGGGAGGGGTAGGTGGGCAGTTTCCCAGGAACCTAAATTGATCCCATTGTGTTTATGTTACAGTCGACTCCCGATAACTTGAACCTTCTAGGGAAATCTAAAAAAGTTCGAGTTATCGGGAGTTCGAAGCAAAACAACCAGAAATAAGGAGATAAGGAAATGGGATGGGGAAGGAATGCAAGTTTCATGCACACTGATATTTTGAAAAGCAATACAAAGAATACTTGGTTTGTGTTGAAATAAATTCAATGTTTCCAACTGCAGTACAATTTTTTTTTACTTCAGTGTGCGTATAAAACGTGGTTCGAGTTATCAAGAGTAAAATTATATAGCTATTGTCTGAAGGGAAACAAAAATTACTTCAAGTTGTCAAGGGGTCAAGTTACTGAGGGTAAAATTACGGTAAATGTTTGGAGGAAATCAACAGGAAATCGATTTTAGTTCAAGTTAGCGAGGGTTCGAGTTATCGGGAGTCGAATGTATTTTTTTTTTTCATCTCTGCTGTTTGTTGTCACTCAAATTGAACACCTTGAAAAGTGCTCTCATGAACCTTTGTTGTGTTTTGCTTAATTAGGAAAGAAATGGTTGATGAAGAAGTGGTTCTTAAAAACCCTAGTGAAGCTGTGGAAGAAGTGGAAACATTGGCTGAAGAATTTTATAACAAAACTTTAATTCTTGAAAAAGGTAGCATTAGTTTACTGGTGCTGTAAATAGATTTGTTGTGTTTATATTATGTCGTGTGTCAGTGTGTAAATTTTCTAATGAGTAAAAATTTCACAGAAACTATCAAGCCAGCTAACCACTAATTATTATGGAAATGGTATTGGCGTTGTCTACTGTTCATGGAACTGCATGTTTATGGTTCGTCTTAAGTGTTGACCAAGTTGCGTAACAACTTTAATTAATAACATTATTTTCTTTTCTTTTATTAGTTCCAAATCTACAGCAGAGGTTGTGCCAGCCAGACTTTCAGCCAGAAACATTAGCGTAAGTTTGCCTTAATCATCATCATCATCATCACCACCATTATCATTACCACTTTTGCTTTCATTGTTGTTATCATTATCATTATTCTTAAATATATAGATTTAGCCAGGGCTAAAAGCTCTTTTTTAAAAATGGCGGACATTTCACTCGTTTCAAGAGTAAGAACTAGGCGAAAGAATAGCTAAAAACACGGCAAGAACAGCAAGAAGACAACTCGAAGGGCGACATCTGCTATTTGGAGAATATTTGCGGAGCTGGACAAACCTAAACGTACACTATCGAAGATGAACTGAACATCGATTGATCGATGGAGGTAAGCATGTTTTAGCTGTGTTTTTAAACTTGGAATTATTTTGAATGAATAATAAAACAGTTATTGAATTCGGCTTTCGTATCATATGAAGAATTATGGAGATTTCGGAGGGTGTTATCCGCCTCGGCCTACGGCCTCGACGGATAACACCCTCCTCGATCTCCATAATTCTTCATAAGATACTCAGCCTCATTCATTAACTGTTAATTATAAACATAAAAGAATAATAAATTGTGTAATGCTAAACGGGGACGGCAATGAAAATGGCATCAAGATCAATAGATCTAATTAGCAAAAAAACAAATTTGCTCGTGCAGCACATTGTTCTTTATAATTAGCAAAAAACAAATTTGCACGTGCAGCACTACTAAAACGTAAAACTTCCCAGTTACACTTTATTTTTATGGAGGAATTGTCATATGTGCTTACCAAAGATTTTGTCGGTTTTCTGTGTTCATGTTCGCTTTTATTTTTCGCTGCCGCTCATTTTCAACTGGCTGCTAGCATTTCTCATTTTCTCACCACCGCTATGAAATTTTCATGGTTTTCTTCCAATGAAATCGTCTCCCTAGCTCTTTCTCTGTTATCCACGTGAGTGTAAACATCAAAAATAACATCGGAAAAGACAAGACTTTGTTGGTTTTTTTCTCTCTTTAAAAGTCCTGGCAGTCATGCAATTCTTCCGTTGCATTTGAGTTGCCATACCTGTTGATTGAGTTATTTTACATTGGTGTGCCTGTGGTGCGGATGGGCAGATCAACCGTCGGCCGGTCGGGCAGTGTACGGTCTTGTTATTACCAAATTTTCTAGGATGGGTAGATTTACTTAGCTATGGAGCTCCGCTATTACCACAATCAACACTATCCTTATCAGTATCATTGTTATCATCACCATCATCATCACTGGCATCATCCATCCTTGTCACTCCAAGTGCAATTTTACAGTGGAGCCTGTTTCTTTGGAACACCCCTATTCAAGGGACACCTCTGTTCAGGGGACACAAAATTTTGTCCCGGAAAAATGTTCACATAATCTTTGTTTCTGTTACCTCTATTGAAGAGACACCTCTATTCAGAGGAAAGGGACACTTTGTCTGGGTCCTGAAACCCTGGTTTAACCTCCATTAAGGGGACACTTTAGCCCTTAAAAAGTGACTGACCAAAAACTGTGATAAGTTTAAGTGTACACTAGTCACAATGATGACAGCTTTCACGAAATGAACTATCTCACTTAAATCTATGTAATGCACTTGTGGGATTTCTCAACACACAACATCACACAGATAAGTTAATCATGAATCTTTATTCGTTATCTAACTACTTGAAATAAAAAACCTCCTTTTACGGGACTCCTTTATCCATGAATAGAGATTCTACTGTATTACAAGGATGATTTTCCTCATTAACCTGTTTTTAACTGGTGGTTGTATTTCCTTACAATTTCTTCACCCAAACTTTTTACAGCAGATACTACAATATTTGATAAGCTTGAAGGTGGATATATATATTCAAACACAACATGCAACAGACTAGGATAGAGGGGTGCTTCTTTTTTGCAGATTATGACAAGACGCCAAAGATCACAGCTCTTATACCTTGTAAAAATTTAGTGTCACATCGTATCCTTTCTGTTGTATGCCTTCTTGCAGGGAGGAGTCGGAGGTGGGGGGGGCGGGGGGGGGGGGGGGACGCGGCAGCATTTGCTTGTTTTAAAATTCATTGACACAATATTAACTTTGACTTGTCGTTGTACAATCACAGTGATCTTCATCCAAGACATAAGCATCTCTTGGCCAAGAGGTCTCAGCGCTGCCGGGTGGGTAGCCTATCTATCATGTCTTTTCTCTTAGGTTGAAATATTGGATAAAAACTCTGAATTTCATGTTACATATCTAGTTAAATTTTGTTTAACACTCAAGAATAAAAGTAAGCGAAAAAAGTTTAACACGACGTTTCGATGTCGCCATGACATCATTATCAAGTGACAAAGATAAAACTAAAAACTGACTAAATATATACGGTTTAATGTGACAAAATAAAGAACAAAAGTAACATGTTGGCACGTTTAAATGAAATATGTGAAAATCTGTTAAACAAACAGTTTTGGCCGGATGGAATCTGATCGTGTGTTTAGGCTTGGTTTCTTCTCCTTTATAATAAGCATTTCGTAAATCAGGCAGTCTAATTTTCCATTACACCTCTTGAGTACGGAAAAGTTGTTGCTCAAGTCACCTATGGTTTTTAGGCCATGGACGTTCTTTAAATGCCTCCTAATTGCCGAGCGATGGTGCTCATGAATTTCATGTTGTGAAGAAAAATAGTAACATACAAAAGAAGTACCAAAGAGGTTTCATTTAAAATTGTCACACGATAAGATTTTATCCACATAGACTTACACATGTACATGTCTATAACTTACGGAGAGAAAATGTCAAGGGTAATGTATGGCTATGTAGATGCAATATGGATGCTGAAATGACTATCACAAAAGCTAATGTTGGTACATATATTATTATCATAAGATTTAAAATAACATCCTTTTATTTCCAAACAGCAATGTGAACACAATCTAAGCAAACCAGAATTCAACCCTTCATCAATAAAGTTCAAGATTCAGTTAGGAGCAGTGTAAGTAGTAGAGAGGTAATAGAAATATGATGGTGAATTTTACACCTGCAGAATTCACAGGGTTCGAAATAAAATCACTACTTTTAGCCTGAAACTCTAGGCTTTTTTTGTCAAGGCTTTTAAAATTATTTTTTCCCGGCTGCCAATAATGAATAAGTTTGCTTCGTACGTGTTCAGCAACGGCTGATGATTTTCAAATTCTTGGAAACCATAATGATGAACATATTTGTTTTCGGTAATTTTGCTGCCTATGTCTTGCCAATCCCAGCATGTTAGGATTGTATTGAAACAATCAATTCGGAGATATTTGTTTGTCTTTTCCCAGCTTTCGAATGTAGATGTCTTCACCGACATCGCTGATTCATGTGACCAGAGCGGCATATTCTATGAATCACTTTTATTCACTTTCCGCGATCTGCGAAATTTGCCAAGAACCCGTTGCTAGCACGTGACCAAAATCTTTTTAAATTAAAATTTCACTTTCTTCCCTGAGAATCCTTGAAAATATGAAGTGATTTTAAAATGATTTCGTACATAACTTGCATGTGCCACACTTGAACAAACGCGTAAAACAATTAGTCGTCCACGGTGAACAAGAATTCTCATTTTCAACTTTTGCAGCACGAATTTCCAAACCTTTCTCTTCTGTTTCTACTCATTTTAAAACAATTCCAAAAAGTTTTTAAAACGTTTCTTGGCTGCTCTAATATCTGATATGAAATGTTTACAACAACATTACAGCGACTTCGATTTCAGTAGGCCGATCAAAGCATGAAATGTTCTGTTTCTTCGGTAAAAAGAAGCTGGCAAGTGTGGTCACCTCAATAGCCCACAATGAAAAAATGTCAGCTTTACCCTCCTTAGCAGCCCCAAAAGGCAAAATGATCTGAAAAGGGGATGTATATTTTAATCTGTATGAGCCCCACAATACTATGCAATGGCAACATGTTGTCATCATAACCTTCCCCCCAAAAATGCATTATGTAAAGTAATTCATCTTTGTCTCCCTTTTAGTCATTATCTACCAATGCTAAGAATTTCGAATGTTCCAGCCCTAAAATTTGGAAAGGTACGTACACTGTTTTCAACTCACAATATATCCTAACTCAATGACCACGAACAGGCAGGCCCCTGATAGTAACTGTAGAGGCCTCAGTAATAGTTTGAAGTTTCATATGTTTGCCTTAACAAAACGAATAATTATGGCTAAGGATGTTGCATTGGTAAGACTTTTCATCTGGCTCCCGCGCTTTGAAAATTTTGAAGTTTCTTATGTTTGTCTTATAAGAAAACGAATAGTTATGGCTAAGACAGCAGTACCTTACAGAATCAATTGTTTCCGATATTGCATTGGTAAGACTTTTCATCTGGCTCCCGCGCTTTGAAAATTTTGAAGTTTCTTATGTTTGTCTTATAAGGAAAAGAATAATTATGGCTAACACAGTAGTAGTTTACAAAATCATTTTTTCCGATATTGCATTGGCAAGAATTTTCTAATTACTTTTGTATCAAGTTTTTAATACTTCAGGTCCAACATAAAGGAAGGATGAACTTTGACATCCAGTCTCTCGCTTTTGCAGGAAGCGCAGGTGACTCTCTCCTTCACAAATCCAGTGGAAAATTTATTAAAAGTCACTTTGTTGAACATCGAAGAAGATGAAAAGGACGCTGTTGCTGAAACGGAGAAGGAGAAGCAGGATGAGGGCAATGATAAAGGAGCTGACAGCAAGATGGAGGAAGGCAAAAAAGACGATACAGAAAAGACCAAAGAAGATGGAGCAAAAGACAAGGAACAGAAAAATGTTGATGATGAAGGAAAGAACAAGGAGGAGGGAAGCGAGAAGGCTGCTGATGATAAAAAGCAGGAAAGTTCTGTTGGTGTGATGGGGATAAACAGGAAGTTTGATCGAAGCATTGACAACAGTTGTGAGGGAAGGTCATTCGTTCCCACGGCTCAGGTAAAGTATGTTAAATTTTTCCCCATCTCAGTTTACTTGAGTAAGTTTTAATATTTTATAAAACATGTAGAACTGACAGGAAATATAACTATTAATACAAGGAGTAACTGACTCGAAAAATAGAAAGGTGAACTCAGACAGTGACTTTTGGAGATTCTGGACACTCATGTTACTGTTTAGGTAGATCTACCTGTTAGATTTAGGTCATTATCTGTTTGCATTTTTCAGGTCAGCAAAGGTAAGCACTTTGCGGGTGACAACTCGTCGCGCATGTCTTGTGCTTGCTTTCTCATTCCTGAAAAAACACCAAACAATAAAGTCTGCTCTGCAGGCTAGGTTAAAGTTTCCTTTGGTATTAAAGCCTATAAAGTGTCTTGACAACTTCATAATATAGCTACGTCTTTGTCGACATAAAAGTAATATTTATTATCTGTTTGTATAACTGTTGCGGACATGATGTAAATACTATGTTGACAATGTGTGGTGTATATACACCTCTCAACAGGCATTCCACAAAAGGCGTTTTAACAAAGAGGTTCAGAAACGGGAGCAAGCAAATTAACCCTTTCAAGTCCTATGAGTAACCAACATCAATTTTCTCCTAATAATTTCAATACATCGTCAAAAGGAAAGCAATGAGAATCAATAAAATGATCACCTATAAGGAAAAATACTTTGATGTTTTATCAAATTCTCTAAACTAATTATTTAAGGAAATTTATGGGGATCAGTCTGGAGAATTTGTATGTCAATATTGGGGCTTAAAGGACAGTAAGGACTGTTGTCGTTTTCTTAGGTCACCCTTCCTACCTACCCGCTCATGTTAGGAGCACGTGACGAGGCAGCTGAATTTGATGAGATGGATTCCTCAACATCTGCAGAGATGTTTAATGATGATCCAAGGTTTGTTTTCAGTAAGCACTTCCATTTCTGCAAGGCTGAGGAGAGCCCAAAATGTTTTCAAGATAACGTGAAACCAGAAGCATATAGCCCCGAAGCATATAACTTTGTCGCAGTGCTGGGGTTTTTTAGGGAACCAAGCAAAATTTACTTCCTAATATGGAATTACTGATAAGCGAGATTGTCGCGCGAGTGCTTTAGTCGGAAAACTTGTATCGCGATGTAAATGATGCGGTGCAAAAAGCATTTACTGTTTTACGAGGTAATATTTGACGAAACACGGAATTCACTACATGTATTAATCCCCAAATGACTAGGACTAAGTTAGTTCCTCCTAACTAGACAAAGTCGACTACCAATGACATGACCGTAAGAGAAGCGATTTCTTAAAGTTATAATTTTTTTACTTCAGAAACTGTTTTTGCGTGACCATTAGCGCAAATAACCTTTACAAAATCACCTGACATCTATCTAGAATAACAAGTAACACATATTTTCAAATAAACTTCACTAGTTGCTGAACTCGAAAGTAAAAATTGTGCAAAATTCGTTGCCATCGTCGTAGAAGTGATGCGTGTAATAAGAAGAATGAAACGCAAGTTAAGAAGACTTCAGATGCCGGCGATCATGTTTTCAACTATTGCAAGACTAATGTTATGAATGAACAAACAGAAAACAATAAACAGACAAATTGTTTCTTGAAAACGTTTATTCGAAAACCGACAAGTGTACCGTTAAAAGCAATTCACGTAACACTGACTGGATCGTGAATCCGTTCCCACAAGTAAAATAGGCTGAGCACATAGCAAAAATCAACACTAAAATTATCTGTGTAAGGTCGGGCGCATTTCGCAATTTTTCGTGAAAACTCTATCAAAAATATATAAAACGTCTATTTATAAATACATGAACTTCCTTTCAATAACGTACTTTCCTTGAGCATAACTTGTAAAATGTAAGTTTACCTGAAAATTATTTAAAAAGGTTAATGACTTGGTCGCAGTTCAGAAAAAAACAAGCGCTCCG
>OZ037781.1:13100835-13150835 GCA_964035525.1 Porites cylindrica | reverse complement strand
TTTCAAAACAACAGTACGTCGCCGTGTCAAGTAAAATGAACCCCGCTTCAGCCAAGAGCCCAGAAATTTTAATACATAACATGAATCGCTGATTTACAAAACATGACTTTCGTAGCAAGGGAAAGTTCAGAGTTGCGTGGAATTCCGCCATATTGCACGCAATTCACTGGCAATTTACGCGCGTGTAAGTGCTGCAATGCCCGTGGCCTGTACTGTATAATAAAGTTTAGACATCAGTATCGAAAATCTCCCAATATTTTTTCCATGAATTAAGTAATATGGTAACTAAATTCTCTGCTCGCAACACTTCACCTTCCAAAAGGAACCACTAGTAGTACTCAAGTTTATAAGAACCTGTCAAGGCTGGCGAGGAAAAGAGGTTCTTATGTGCACAATATAAATAGCCTAAAATGTTTTGTTCAGCATGTATTGTTTAGTCGGCAAGTATTCTGACTATTCTTTTATTTAGCTTGGCAAGCATATGTTTGTTATTTAAACTAGTTTTAAACCATATATGTACTAGTAGTGTAATATTTCTGTGAATGACTATGCTACGACAAACTCTGAAAATTAAGAACCTATTAAAAACCTAATCGGCTTGATTTGTGAAAAAGTGCCCTGAAATAATATAAGAACCTGTTCAGCCTGATCTCGAAAATTCTTGGTTCTTATATGCGGTTAACGATGTTTACTGAATATCTTCATTTCTTGAACTGTAAAAAGCATTTCAATTGTTGATGAAGTCCGAAGTACTCTTTGAACCTGTGCAATTACCAGTTGTGAAAATTGCAAAGGAACACGTTTTCGGCGCAAAAACTTCTGGGGAAAAGCAATCCTTCGAGCTCTTTAGTCGCGGGCAACGGTCAGCGGGACAACACTTTGCTGGCGTTGCCACACTGACCAAAAAGCCAGAAGACTCTGGGTACGAGATTGTGTCGCGGAAGTAATGTGACCACCCAATGACCAAAGAGTCCTGGGACTCAGATATGGGTGGAAAAGAGGTAATACAGTCATCTCTCTCATAGTGAGCACTTCTCATTGGCGACCGCGACCACACATAACCGTTTTGTTTCTCAGTCAAATGCTGTTTCAAAAACTCTCTCGTAAGCGACCACTGATTAAATTTCTTAACGACCTCGACCACTTTTTCAACCAGCAATTTGACATATTTTGTTTTCTGTTCCCCGTAAGCGACCATCTGGCATGATCACCAATGACTGTAAGAAAACCATTCCTCGAATGTCACAAAAGTTCAGTTTCATCAGTTTTTGATAGCGCTGACCAAACGTGCTGACATTTGACTTACAAAAAAGATTGCTGTATTACGATCTGTAGGTAAAAAGTGGATTGTAACATTTATGCAAAATGTTATGCACAAAGTTCAACAGTTTCGTGTAAAAGATTATTGCCAGTTGTCCATTTGCCTAAGTTTTAGCTTTTAAGGTAATAATTTTATGTAATTAGAGAGGTTAAGCATTCGCATTTACGTCAAACCGCAAACGCGAATTTGAACCACGTGACCAAGTTTTCTCTACTTGTCGTTTACTGTTCATTATTTCTACACCTTAAGTAGTATTTTCACGCAATTTTTTATCCTTAAGAATTGTTTTGAGCTTTTTTTATCTGCTCCTTTTCTGTTTTGAGAAATTCTCAACTTGAACCTGACGTTTGCCGTTTGCCGTACCTGTCAAGCTTTAACTCTCTATAATGCTAATCAGTAGATCAGTTTGAGCTTAAGCTAGCTTATTTTCCTGATTTTTCCCGTCAACGACGTCCTGTAAGCCAACCACTTTGTCCTGCACCAAGGGTGGTCGCTTACCGTGACGTGGGAGTTGACTTATGAGTAGGGGTGTAACGATTTCCTCGAGCCCGAATGGGCTCTGAGTCAATAGCCCTTGAGACCGAAGGCCGATTGGGCTATTGACTCAGAGGCCATGAGGGCGAAAGGAATAATTGTTTTAGTAAAATACAACTAGTTGGTCAAAAATATCAAGACAAAACAACTTTAGCTAGTTAAAGCTAGACTTTAATCCTTTTTTGCCGCCAAAAGCCTGCGCTTTTCGCTACTAGTGGGCTAAAACATATAGCCTAGCAGTAGTTCAACAAATCAGAACGAAGCATTGATAATAGACCACTAGTTGGATTTTCAATATTCCTTGCGATTCGATTTCGATTTGATTATGTAAATGTTTCGTAATTCCTATAACATAATGCGTAATGTAAACAACATTCAACCCTAAACCCTCAATTTGAGAATAGTAATACGGACAAGAGGATTCACAGCCGCTTGGTCGTTCGTCGCCATGTTTGAGAACCTGACAAGGAGTGTTTCGCACATGGTTTGCCTTATTTGGAAATACTCAAGGGGTGGTCAAAGGATAGCATTTTTCCAGGTAACACAAAATGGGGCACGAACTGCAATCGTCTTTGCTCGTCAATCAAAAACGCACATTTCAAACAGTTCTGGTTTCTCATTTTACAATATAATAACCTACTGATGGCACCCTAGAAAAGGTATGCAACAATCGAATCAGAATCGAAAAGTGGAAGCAAAGAATCGTGAATCGAACCGAACGATCATAATCGCGAGTAATCGAGAGTTTGATTAATCGTTACACCACTACTTATACGCCTCTGCACCTGAACTTGAAAAGCTTCCCTTTGCCTGTGCCAGGCTCTCATATTTGTATCATCGCGAAAATAAAACAAACCAAGCGGGACTGCACAACACTATCTTGGAGTCAACGCACTAAATAATTCAGTGAAATCAAGCTTATCCCACAATTCAAACTATCCGCAACAATCCAAGATGTTTCCCTTGGCACTGCTTGTTAGCCCTCACCCACGCCCCCACCACTACTCGGTCAGGTTCCTAGGCTCCAGTTTTTTGGTGTTCGTGAGTAAGGTACCATTCATGTGTGCTTACGCGATATATGCTTTTAACTTTCAAGATGGCGACTGTGTAGAATTATTGGTTAGCAAATCGAGTGAGCCCACCATGGTTTAAATCGTGTATCTTTCAGCAAATATGGCGTGAAGCATGCCTTTCCCATACACTGAGTAAGTTGTGGACTTTTTTCCAGCTAAATTGTCAAGAGATAAGAGCTTCTAAAAACCATGTTCTCGCCATGATGCAGCTAAAAGAAGATCTATTAGAATGATTCCTGGATCTGGAACCTGTAAGCTTAAGTGTTCGTCTTTCAAAACTCTAAAGTTCATTCTGACACAAAATGGGTATACCTCGTTTTATAACATATAAAACGAAAAGTGAACAGAGTGAGTGGAAAATACATGACCCTATGATAAATGCATGTGGTTATGGGGAAAAAGAACATTTTCTTTATCCGCACGGTCCCCCCTAGGGATGACTGGAATCCGAACCCTCAGATTTCTGTCGGCGCCCTTTAAAAAATAAAATCCGAAGGGTACCTTTTTTTCTCGGCACCTTTGACAAATTTGTCCGAAGGGTCCAAATTTTGTCGGCTTGTTTGAAGAAATAATCTGAGCTCCCCTATTCAAAAACCCGTCATCCTTAGAGGTGGTGCTGATAAAAAATGGAACGTCCCAAAATTGAGGACATCATCGTCATGATCAGTCGTCATTGTCATCGTCTGCTTCATCATCATCATTATATTTCATTTGATAATTGAGCCACAGGGCTGATGTGGTCCTCTCCTACATGTAGCGTACTCAGTGGTACACTGAAATGAAAGCTACATTGTTAGCGTGGCTATCATACACAAAGACAAAGTGAACAAGGTTTCTAAAAAGGGATGAGTTTACGTTCTTTTTGTACTGCACAAGATTTGAACAACTTTCCTCCACTATCTGCTCCATTGAAATGAGATGTTGTGTTCAGTTCCTGAAGCTCCCCTCCCAGAAGCATCCATGCGGTTATTCGAAGGGTTTTTAAAGTAGCATCTATTTACAGTCAGTTCGGCAGAGGATGCCAGAGAAGTAGACGACTGTGGATCACCATCAATGGCCATGCTGAACAACTTCATCGTTGTATGCCGAAATTAAAGAAACCTTTATTTGTGCTTTCATCTATAAGAAAACCCAAGAAAAGCTGAACTTAGACACTTTTAAGGTCTGGTTCGTAGGTGTCAATATTGGTGACAATCGCAGCCATAAGATTAAATTTCGAAGCCAATGGGGTTACGCCAGCAGGAAAATTGTGATAGACTACGAGGTAAAAATTACTTCTAATGCTAGAGATACTCACCCCAAGCACAGAGGTCAATCAAATGTGACATCATCTCCAAGAAGTTCAAAAGCAGCCCAGTGCCTGAAATGGTTGTAAATTGCTGACTCTCTTAACTTCTTGACAGACAGGTGAAGAGCCTCACTTGCACTCTTTTGTTCGCGCATTAAACTCCTGTAGAACACGTTCATGAAGGCTTTGGTAGCTGCATCGTTAACAGGCCATAATGACATAAGAACGGAGCGAGCACCAGATCCAAGAAACGCCCGAGCTATTCCGACAACTCCCTCGGCTGTCATGACTTTACCATGACCACTATTGCAGCAGCTGAGGACTACCAGCTTGGCCCTTATGCCGACGTTTGCTATGTCCTCCATTGTCAGCATAAAATCTTCCTTTTTTACAATTTCTGTGGCACCTACGTTTGGTGCAAGGGCAATTTCTCCTCTCTCTGCATCACCGTGGGCTGCAATATGCACCAACCCTACATCCTGGATTCTTTTTAACACCTCACCCTTAGTCGCTTGCTCTCCAATGAGCTTAAAGTATGGTGGCCTAACATACCGGCATACCATATCTGCTTCAGTTCTGGCATTTAGTAGAGGTTTCAAAACACAGACTTTTCCATCAAACTCTACACGGCCAACCGTCGGGTCTCCCACAATCAGTGCCCCAGTTTGAGAATGGTAATTTTCTGGGAAACTTTGAATGACCTGAAGCGATGTCAGAGAGGGAATTAGGCGAATTCGATAGGTTTCGGACAAGTGCTTTCCACTGGAATCTTGCAAGGCTGCAAATGGGACCAAGAACAATCCTCCTTCTGGGATTATGACAATCTCTGGACCTTGGATGAGACCAGTAAAAGGCGCAATTATCATTTGGTGTAATTTCTTTAGATTGGCCTCTCTTTCTTCTTCTTCGTTACCCCGGAAATGGTGCTGACTGGTTTCTTCACTTTGCCCCTCTGCTGTTGACGATTCGTCTTCGTAGATTTCTGACAGTGATCTGTCTTCGTATTCTTCTCCGTCGTCTTTTGGCAAGGATTTCAAAGTGTTCGTTACCAAATCTTGCAAAGACGTTCCTTCTTTCTCAATTGGTGACAGCTCTGGTCCAATCTTGAAGTTTATTTTCCCACTTTTTTCAATGAACCAGAGATAGATTTGCTTTGCTATGATGCCCATGAAAAGAAAATCACTTCGCTGTTTTTCTAAGAGGCTTGCTAACGAGCTCAAAGTAAATTCATTTGTTTTGTTGATCTCCTGGATTCCGAAATTAGAGAATATCAGGTCTACAAGTGCACGAGCTCGTCCTCGTTCGGCTGTACAGAGGGCATCATCTACCTTTCCAAGAGAAATCAACATCAAGGTAAGTCCCTTGTAAAATGAAATGTTTTGATCATCTAATGAGAGCTTGTCTTCATCTTTAAGAGACTTTCTTACATTTTCGTGACCTTTAATGCTCCCAAAGAAATAGTCGGAAGCTTTTGAGAAACGTTTCTCGTGAAAATGGCTCATGGCTAAGCCGTACAAAACAAGGTGTTCTTTTCCCTTGAATCCAGTTTCCTTGAAGATTTCAAGTCCTCTTTCCAAGTAGTTGATAGCCTTCTCATGCTGGCCAAGAGCATATTGAACATTGCCAAGGTTGACATAAGAAATTCCTTCACCTTCTCGGTCGCCTACTTCTTTTCTGATTTTAAGAGCTTTCTCCTGAAAATGTATTGAGTCATTATATTGGCCAAGAGCATTGTATATGCTACCGAGGTTGTTGTATGATGTAGCCTCCCCTTGCCTGTCATTTATTTCAATGCAGATTTCGAGTGCCTTGTTTTGATATTCAATTGCTTTTTCATATTGGCGGGAGGCACGGTATATGCCCGCCAGGTTCGTGAAAGATGTTCCTTGTCCCATCTTGTCTTCGATCTCCTCATCAATTTTGAGTGATTCCTCCTGGTACTTTAGAGCTTTATCGTACTGGCCAAGAGCAAAATACACATTACCAAGGCCACTGTAGGAAAGCGCCTTAGCTTTCCTGCTGCCAATTACGTTGCCTATGTCAAGTGCTTTCTCGAAATATTCAATAGATGTCTTATAGTGGCCAAGAGTGATGTAATGGTATCCAAGAGCGTGGTAGGATCTTCCCTCTCTCCATTTGTCACCAGTTACTCCCCTGATTTCTATTTCTCTCTCGTGATATTTGATCGACATCTCAATTTGCACGCCAGATTCCCTCGGAATAGGATCTCTTCCTCTGAATGCATCGATGATTCCACTAGAACATTTTCCAGGCCTAATAGATTTTTTGTAAAGATCGCAAACGTAGTACACACATTGAGCAGGTCGTTCGTCATATTGATCTTCCTGTTGTCTCTCTCCAGAGTCGTTCTTGATCTCCTGCGCTTTCTCCAGGTAAATGGCAGCTTCCTTGCGTTTGCCAAGTGCATTGCACAAGGTGTATAGATTCTGGTAGGATGCTGCTTCTTCTTGCTTGTCTTCAATTTCTTTACTGACCTCCAGAATTTTTGTGTAACACAAAATAGACTTCTCCAGTTGGCCCTGAAGATGATAGGCACTACCAAGGCCTTTGTAAGATCTCAACTCTCCTCCTGTGTCACAAATCTCTTTACAGATCCCCAACGCTTTTTCATGATACGATAAGGACTTTTCATACTGACCAAGGGCGCAACAAGTAATGCCAAGGTTGCTGCATGATGCTGCTTCTCCATATTCGTCTCCAATCGCCTTAAAGATGTTGAGACCTTTCTCTTGATACTCGACCGATTTCACAAATTGCTGCTGAGCATGATAGATTGTGCCTAAATTACTGTAAGATGTTCCTTCTCTTTTCCTATCTCCAACTTCCTTACTGAATTCAAGCACTTTCTCTTGGTGTTGGATTGATTTTTCTAAATGGCAAAAAAAATAATTTGCTGTACCAAGGGCATCGTGAGAACGTAACTCCCCTTCTCTATTGCCGACTGTTGAGCAAATTTGAAGGGCTTCTTCTTGATTCTCAATAGCCTTCTCATACTCGCCGGCAGTACTATACAAAAGGCTCAGGCTGCTGTGACAAGATTCCTGCCCTGCTTTGTCTCCGAATTCTTTCTTGATGTTGAGAGCCCTTTCGAAGCAGTCAACGGAGTTCTGATGTTGACCGAAAATGTAATATAATATGCCAAGGTTGTTGTAAGAAGTTCCTTCTCGCACTTTATCGCCAACCTCTTTATAGATCGCGAGTGCTTTCTTTTCGTACCCAAGCGACTTCTCATATTCCCCTTTAGCATTATACGCAGTACCAAGGTTGCTGTATGACGTTCCTTCTCCTTGTTTGTCTTTAATTTCCCTGCTGATTTCAAGCGCTTTCTCTTGACACTCAATTGACGTTTCATAATGGCCAACTTGTAGGTAAACCATACCGAGGTTATTGTAGGACGTTATTTCCCCTTCTTTGTAGCCAATTTCTTTCCTGATTTCAACACTTCTATGACAGGATTCAATAGACTTCTTGATCTGGTTGAGTGCACAATATGCGGAGCCTAAATTGTTGTGGGAGGTTCCTTCTCCTTCCTTGTCACCAATGGCTTCCCGGATTTCAAGACTCTTCTTATGATTTTCAACAGCCTTCTCATACTGTCCAGTATCATAATAGAGATTTCCAAGTTGGCTGTATGATCTTCCCTCAGCCTTTCTACTACCAGTTGTTCTAAAGATTTCAATTGCCTTCTCTGTGCACTCAGTCGACTTCTCAAACTGACCGACAGCATGATACAAGATACCAAGAAGCAGGTACGATCTTCCTTCCGCTGGTTTATATCCCAGAGCTTTACAGATTTCCAGAGCATTCTCGCTGTATTTGATAGATTTATCGTACTGGCCAAGAGCCTTATACAGAATACTGAGCTTGCTACATGATGCTTCTTCTTTCTTCTTGTCACACAGTGATTCGCCGATGTTGAGGGCTTCCTTGTGGCACTCAATCGCTTCCTTATGCTGGCCTAGAGCCTCATACACATTAGCGAGGGCACTTCGCGTTTTATGCTCGCCATCTTTGTCATCAAGGGTCTTCAGAATTTCAAGGCTGGATTTATAGTAGCTGATAGATTTGTCAAACTGGTGTAGGTCGTGGCAAATACTTCCCACGATGTGATAGGAGGTACTCTCTTCTTTTCTGTCTCCAACTTCTCTGCAGATTTCGATGGCTTTCTCGTGAAATTCTAGTGACTGCTCCTTGTGTCCCAAATCATCATACACATCGCCGAGATTCCTGTACAATTGTATTTGTTGTTGCTTGTCACCCATGGATTCGCTGACTTGAATAGCTTTCTTAAATTGCCCGATACATTTTTCATATTGGCCAAGTGCATGGCAAATACTTGCAAGATTGACGCACGAAATAACTACTCCACGTTTGTCGTCAATGGCTTCTTTTATTGCAAGGGCTCTTTCTTCACAGTCAATCGCCTTTCCATATTGCCCACGAGCGTACCATACAAGACACAGGTGACTATAGGATGCCATCTCTTCCCGCTTATTGCCAATTTTTGCACTGATTTCGAGACTTTTCTTGAAATAATCAATCGCGGTGTCATACTGCTGTAACTTTCTGTATACACCACCGAGGTGGTTATAAGATGTCCCTTCCCCTCGTTTGTCGCCAGTTTCTTTCCTGATAACCAGCGCTTTCTCGTGATTCTCGATTGATTTCTCGTAGTGGCCAAGCTCGTAGTAGATGCTGCCAAAGTTGTTGTAGGATGCTGCTTCTCCGTGTTTGTTACCGATCGTTTTTCTTATCTCAAGTCCTTTCTCGTAGCAAGCCAGTGCCTCTTGGTACTGTTGGAGATCACTGTCCACGCTACCTAGTTTGTTGTACGAGTCTCCCAGCCCTCGCTTGTCCCCAATCGTTTCATAGATTTCAAGTGCTTTTGTCTGATATTCAATGGACTTCTCAAACTGGCCAAGGGAATTATACACACCTCCGATGCTGCTGTAAGACGCCCCTTCAGTCCGTTTATCCCCGATTTCTTGACTGATTTCAAGAGATTTCTGTAATACGTCGAGCGACTCTTGATGATTAGCAAGAGCATCATGTACGTTACCGAGGTTTAGGTAAGCTCTTCCTTGTCCATGTCTGTCTCCTATTTCTTTGTGGACCTCAATTGCTTTCTGGTAATAGTGTAACGATTTCTTGTATTGGCTAAGATCATAAAACAATGTACCGAGATTATTGTACACTGTTCCTTCTCCCTGTCTGTCTCCAAGCGATTGGGCGATGTCGAGACTTTTTTCATAATACTCCAGACACCTTTCGGATTGGCCAAGAGCATGATATGCTGTAGCAATGTTGCTGTAACATTTGCTTTTCCCGCGTGTGTTTCCTACCTCTGTACAAATTTCAAGACCCTTCGTCGAGTTATCGATCGCTTTCTCATATTCACTAAGGGCAAGAAACAATGTGGCAAGACTGTTGTAGGCCATTCCTTCTCCTGGCTTATTGCGGGACTCCTTGCTTATTTCAAGACCTTTCTCCAAGTACCTGATCGATATATCATATTCGCCAAGAGCACGGTACACGTCGCCGAGGCTGTTGTAGGCATCTCCTTCCCCTTTCTTGTCTCCGGTTTCTTCGCTTATCTTAAGAGCTTTCTTTTGGTAATCGATGGATTTCTCATACTGACTGAGAGCATGATAAACATTGCCAAGAAGATTGTAAGATCGCCCCTGGCCGCGTTTGTCTTCTAGTATTTGTCTTACTTTCAGCTCTTTCTCGAAGTTAATTATCGCCTTGTCATAGTGACCAGAAGAGTAATACACGTGACCAAATTCGTTGTATGAATTTCCTTCCTTCGTTTTGTTGCCAATTTCTACACTGATTATAAGTGCATTTTCAATATGCTCAATGGACTTATCGGGCAGACCAAGACTATAGAATGCGCGACCAAGATTTCTGTGCGCTTTCCCTTCTTCTCCCCTGTCTCCAACTTCCTTGCTTAACGATAGAGCTTTCTCGAAATACTCGACGGATTTCTTATACTTGTGAAGAGAACCATAGGCACTTCCAAGCTTGCGGCATGTACTCAATTCTCCAGCTTTGTTTCCGGTTTCGCTACAAATCGAAAGAGATTTTTCAAAATACTCGATGGATTTTTCATATTGATCGAGATCGTAGTAGGCGCTCCCGAGGTCGATATAAGAATTCCCTTCTGCTTCTTTGTTTCCGGCTTCCTTGGAGAGTTTTAAGGTCTCAAGTATTTTCTCCACTTTCTCCATGGTAAGACGTTCCTGTTTAATGAGAATGAAAATCAAGGAACTATTTTCATTTATTCTGCCAGGAACTTGGCAAGCCGTTTGCGGTTTACTTTCGTATAAAATTGAAATTGCTTCATGAATCAGTTAAAACTCGTACGGGAGTTACTATTGCTATTCAAAACCAAACAAGCAAGATCACTGATTGAATCTGTTCTTGCCAGACCTTCACAATGGATTACTTTGTGTGTGACCATAGGAACCTGCGCACGTGTTATTCCTACACCTAGCGGTCACTGAGAAGAAGGCCAAGCTATGGGTTGCCAGTAATACCGTATAACTTTCCTGGCTGGATCACCGAAGATCATTCGGAGCCTTTCCAAAACCCCCTAATATAATCAAGGTCTTCCAAAGACAAATGAAAGCCACCCAAAGGTTTCCGAAGATTTCCGAAACCTTCGGAAGATTAATCGAGGTCTAGTGTTACACAGATTTTCGAAGCATACCCAAAGGAGTTCGAACGTTTACTCGAAGGTTGCCAAAACCTTCGGAAGAGCAATCGAGGTTCGAATTTAACATAAATTGCTGAAGCATGCCCAAATATTTGAAATCTGAAAATGGCTCTGAATCCTACCTAATTTTTTTTGAATTGCTAAAAGTTCTATCTTAAAGCTAACATTAAGGGTGTTTCTAACAAGTTGTATTGTTGCTATTGTAGCCTATTATGCTATGAAGATGACCACAACTTGTTTACAAGTGGTTGGGCGATTGTGTGATACCTATATTGCAGCATCACTTGATAAAGAGTGGAAGTTTTGATCCGTCAAAGTATAATGCTGGAAAGTGTTGAAACTGTTACCAGCCACCTTATGTCTCTGGTGTGTAAGAGTTGGATTTATTGCTGTATTCTACAGCGTTACTATGCGAATCACACTTGCAACGTTCTTTTTCCTAGTCGGGAAGACTTGCCTCTGAGTCTATGGCCTGCATTTGTGTTGACCACATTTGATCCATTTGGTTAACACAAGTAAACGAAAGCTTCGATGTCAACACAACATCATTATTTCTTCTCTACCTCGTAGTTGGACAGCAGTGACTACTGCGTTATATACAGTGGATGGGGGGGGGGGGGGGGGGTAATCCGTGCAACATCTAGTATTTGTTAGTGAAAAGGAGGATGTCTCACCTATGGTAAATGGAAACGATCGTGAAGCCAAATGTATGACAATCAAGAAATAATTTTCAGGTAATAGTCTCAAGAAATAATTTGAAGACAGGCATTAGATGAGATGTAAGTTATAATATAGAGTGACGAACGAAAACAAGAAAACCCGATTTGTAAAAGATCATGATGTTTTCACGTGACTCACATCTTCGTTAGTTACAAAGGGCATTTGAAAAACCATTTGAAAATAAGAAACAAATAACAGTATTTCGTCACGCAATTAAATTAACCCCTAATGCCTAGTGTAGATCTACCGGATGAAGCAACATTCTTTTATTGCGAGGCTTATAAATACAAAATGGTTTTAATTACCAATAGGAAAACGGAATCTTGTATTTCTGCAAACGCAGCAAAATTTTCTGCAAAACTGGTTTAGTGCATCAGTTTCCCCATTACAGCTTAATTAACAGTGAGTTCCGAGCAAGTGAATATGTATAGGTAATAGCATGATTTGTAGTGATATTTGGCATAAATACCACGAGCGATATTTCGAAATTGTTGTACGTAATTTCACGAGCCGTTAGGCGAGTGAAATTTGGGACAATCTTGAAATATCACGAGTGGTATTTATGCCAAATATCAAGGGCTGTCAAAATGTTTTTAAGTAGCAGGCTCAAAATGAATAGTAGACGGCTTTGGAACTCGCACCAAAGGCACAAGTTCTTGAGGGCCGAGGCATCTAGGGACATTTTGAAAATTGTAGTCTCGGAAATGGCGTTCCCAGAGGTTTTCAAGAGGTATTTTCCACCGTAGACGCCACGTTGTTTCGTCAGAATACACGCTAGACTGGGAACAATGCCATTGAAATGTCCCAGGCGTTCCAAGACATTGCACAGTTCGAACGTGTTACAGATCTAAACCTGCTAGAATATGCGTTCAATGTCATTCAAAACTGGGAAACGGATGCTTTACAATTATTTTTATTTGATGATGCGTATTTTTTGTTAGCAGTTATGGTAGATAAGGAGATGAAAGTAGCTGGCCAAGGATGGCTAACCAGCCGGCGATTTTGGCCGGCTACCGGCCCTTATTGACAACCCTGCAAATATCACGTACAAATCATGCTATTATTTGTTTATACTACTACCCGCAAAAGGTTTGTAATTTTCACATGTAGGAATTTCAAATTAAGCTGAAATACCACTGCTCTAAGCCAATCAAATCGTAGAAATTTTTCATGTAGTAGTATAAATGACTGAAACATCATAAGTTTGAACTGCGGAAGAAAAATATACTTACTACATCAAAGATCAGGGTAACCTGAGATCAGGTCCAATTTTAGCGGTTCTCATACATTCTCTCTAACGGCTACCGCTAAAATTGGGCCTGATCCAAACTCATTCACGCTTGTGCTCGTTACGGCCAGATTTTGGCGGTAACGCTGATTGGCTGTTAGAACAATGCCACAAGATCTGATTGGCTGTCAGAAACGCCGGAAGTTGAAAGCGCTTATTCCTGGCGTGGTTGTTTTCGTGAATGATCCGTCGTCGGCGGCGGAGAGAAGGATCGATTTTGCTGTCTTTTTTATTGTTTTATGGTCTTATGGTAGGAAAATATGCCTTAATACGTGCCATGGAAATTCAGAAAATTCATATGGTTGTTCGTATCTTCTCAGTATTTGCTTTATTTACGGAAAGTGAGTGTATAGCAGAGTTGAATCCCTATGCAAGTTGTTGACCGTTAACAAGGTGCCTTTTGATTTACCAACAAACGAGTGCAAATCAAAATACTGTCCATCTTAAAACTGGTTTAATTTGAAGGTTTAGCCGCGAATGACTTCTCGGAACAGGGTACGCAAGCGGAGGCTCACTGCGAAAGAAACCTCAATCGCCAACTGTGAAGTACTAGACGAAAAATATTGCATCGCTGTTCAAGGAATTTTCAGTGTAGGCATTGTTATAAAGCTGGTGGCTTAAGGTAACAGACGGGTGTCTAGAGAACGACGACCTAGAAAACGACGACAGGGATGGGGTAGCTCGAAGGATTAAGGGGTTAGAGGGGTACAGAAGGCGGGAAATAAGAGGACGATAGGAGGGAATTATGAAGGGGTAAGAGGTGGGCGAAGAAGAAAAATTACAGAAAAATAGTAAAAATTATTTGTCAAAAGACGGCTAAGGGTATGAAGCCAAGGAATAAAACGGTGGAAATGGAAATGCAAGGTACGCGAGGTCTCTCCTCTGTTTCGCTTATCAAACAAGCGTTGCCTGTTATTGGATAGATTTATTTGATGACAAGAATTGTATTAACTTATTGTGTTTCAAACCAGTTTTTCAGTAGAATCGAAGTGAGAAAGAAAATAATTTACAGTATGTCTATAAATCCGCTTACCTGAAGAATCTGTTAAAAGAATTTGCTAACCTGTAAAGTGCGATTGTTGTAACGACCCGCCACAGAAGTAAGTTTACTTTAGCTACGAGATTAAGACGATTTGTGCTTGTTCTGATTGCGAATTGTAAGTGTATTTCTTTTAGATCGAATAATTATTAAAGCTTGGTGGTCATTTGAGCCAATCAGTTCCTAAGGAAACACCCTCCCCCTCTAGAACTGGCTCGGGTGGTGGCCAATAAAGTGTTTATCAAGAGAGGATAACCTCTCTTGGTGTTTACTGAATAAAAGTATATCGGGTTAGTTTCATGAGCAATCCCAGAGTGTGTTAATAAAAAAAGATTTGGGGAACGAAGTATTTCTAAAAGTCAAAATTTGGGAAATTTTGACGTTTAGGCGGAGATGCTCGATCGATTTATTGATTAACGTTAACCTTCGTTACATGTACCCCGCGAGATACCTACATCTATTGTTCTTGCGTTATTTTGATAGCGCGGTTTATAAAACCGTCTCTCGCATTTTTAAAAAGCAGTTACAGGGTGCCTAGTGTGGTCGCAGGAGCTATTGTTTTACATTGGACATTGCATTGTGCATTGCGTGAAAGTGATGGAAGAATTAAAGATGAACCGAAGTGAAATTTTTAATTCTGCTCCGCGGCGTTGTCTCTATTTCACATGATGTAATAATTTATTTGTGAACAAGAATCGCCGAAAGGCGATTTTTAACTGGGCTGCAAAGGAGCTATTTTTTATGAGGGAAGGGGGCGGCTATCACTGACACTCAGGCGACCAAAAAACCTTGTCGCCACTATTGGGTGAGACAGAATCTCATGTGAGACTGAAACTCATTCAGAACATTCGTGACCCTTTTGAAAGACTTTTGTAACAAAAAAGAGAGTATCATTTTTAAGTGGGGGCTGTATAATAACTTTTAAATTCCACCATTATGAATAAAAATAAACAAGTTAGCCATTAATTCAAAGCAGGAAACGATTTGCATTATTTTCACGCACCCCTCCCCCAATCCCTCTGTGCCCCAAAATATAGCGTGACAGTATAACGTGACTAATTTGACGTAACCGGAAATTCCAAAAATTATTGTCGTTCTACGAGTGTAAAAGGCGAAAGACTGAGCTGATTTACACTAGACAGAAATATTGCATTGTATGAAAACCAGAAGTATACTAAAACAGACAGCCAACTGTCCATTGATCCCGCCTGATCCAGGAGCCTCACAGACTGCATTTCAGACTTAAAAGAAAGACTTAAAAGCCACTTTCACAATTGCGTTTTTCGCTGCCCTGAATCATAATTACGATCACAAGCAACGAACCTTGAAACAGAGAAACACACAAAACGGATCGAAATCCACCAATCACAAATCACAAACCATGACCTTTTGAACCTGTGAAGTAAAGTTGAGTTTCCTGAGAACCGTTAAGATGATTGACAGCAGCGAAAAACGCAATCGTCGGTTGGCTTTTGAACTTTAGAATTCGCATGTTTGTGAAACGTGCAGTAAATAGACGATCCTAATTTGCGGTCTACACCACATGAAAACGCACCATTTTTTTCCACAAGATAAAAAGTATTCAGTTTTAAGACTTTCCTCTTGGTATTTTTCTCTAACTTAAAGGAATAAAATCCTTTGTATTTTGTGACCTAAAAAAGTTTAATGATTTCTCGCTCGCATGTTGCTTTTATCAGCACGCACTTCAAACAAAGTAAATAGATGAAACGATCGATACGGATTATACGCGTTTTTAAGTTTCCATTTTGCGGTGACTTCAGATTACATCTCCATAAAATGGTAGAAGAAATATCAAGAAACATCACGAGAGCTGAAAATTTTCGAAGGCATGTTTTCTGAAACTCGCTAATGCTAGCTGACATCGATATAGCGTTCTTGCTGAATGGGTGAAAACACTGAATTGTGATAACAAGATTATGTACAAATTTAAAGATAAAAGCTTAGCAAGATACAGATACAAACAAAAGCAAACCCCTTGAAACCTCGACCTGGGCTACACTTGTATGCTCTACTCAGTCACCAAACTTGTCAGTAATATCCCCCATTTTCCTCAAGTTGGTCTTTGTGAAGCTCCCGGTGGGATGTCCCGGTGAAGCTTTGAACTTGTGTACGAAATTCTCAAAGTTCCTATTTATGTCCGTGTCTTCTTTATCCCTAGTATCCGAAATTTAGACCTCCAAAATGCCATGTATTGCATAACAATAGAAGGAAATATTAAAAGGAAAAGCCAATCTTTTAATATGGCAAAGTTGTCACGTCCCTCGCTCATGGACGTTTATTTTTTAAGATCAGGATTCATCTGACATTCGTCGGGAACTGAGTTGTTCGCTTCAGTGAGTACGACAGCTTACAGTCAAGTCTTTAACCACAGTGTCGTCAACTGGTGAAATACTTTGCTCATAAATTGTGCTTATTAATTGTTCATGTACTACATCGATCGATAATTCTCTCTTTGAGTTCACGAAACTGCCCCGGCGTTCCAAACCTGACGCTCACAGTCATCTTTTGGTGCGAACCTACCGTGAACGGCGTGTGGGTTTGTATGCAACGTTAGCATTTCTCTGAGTTTCCCAGCACCAACATCATCAACTGACTTAAACTCGAACAATGACAAAACTTATAAAGTGACTCCTATGATCGAATCGCTTCGAACAACGCAAATAGCCTTCTTCAGGTTCGCAACGCCTTCTGGGTTTTCCAGGGGGAGCGGAGACGAGGTACAAAAGGTATTAGTGCAAGAGTCCGTGCAAGAGAAAATCATATGAAACCATTTGTGAGAGCATCGTTTCTCGGTACCAGACCCTCGTTTCTTCCCTCCCCCGGGGGGCCGTTTTTCTGCACAGAAGACCGAAAACCGAATTTATGACTGGGCTTGCCGGGCAGCCCAGTAACAATTCAAAAGTTCTACCGGAGATCTCACTACATATATACCACGCTATTGGATCTGTGAGGAAACAGAAACTCCTAGGATGATACGATTCAAATCTTACAGTTCAAATACAGTTCAAATCTTATGACATGTCAACCTTCATTGTGTACTAAATAATATTTCACAATTCTCGTTACCGGTATACTGCCGTTTCATGTATGGAAAGGTACGAGAAAATGTTGAAGCCCCTCTTTCTTTATTTTCAAAATATAAACTGTTTGTTTACGGTATTGAGATGTGGACAAAAACGGCACGCCTGATTTATTTCCTGTTTGATTTATATGGGCCTGAACTTCCCGCTATAAAAGATGCGCCAGTGAGGCAGTGTATATTATTTAGGTCATTTAGATTTGATGGAAATTTGTTTAAATTGATATCAGGATAATAAATAGGTCAAAGCAAAGCTTTTGCTTCCAGCAGTCAGTCAGGTTGAATCATGACTTCATTGACCATACCAAAGGAATATTTGACTTGAGAAATTTTTTTAGTGGAGCTCTGACGCGCGCGCGCAAAGGGAGCACAATTAGTAACGAATTTGGTCACCTTTGAATGGGTGCCGTGCCATTCAATCAAAACGTCTGGTTTAAATTTTCGGCAACTTCCATGCAGTACCGAATGGAACAGCATTTTCGCAATATA
Source organism: Porites cylindrica (assembly GCA_964035525.1). Lineage (NCBI taxonomy): Eukaryota > Metazoa > Cnidaria > Anthozoa > Scleractinia > Poritidae > Porites > Porites cylindrica. The sequence goes on along the minus strand of OZ037781.1, from coordinate 13,133,244 downwards.
TACCAAACTTTCCGAAAATTATCATCGGGAAGTTTTCTTTCCACATTCAACTTTGCTCCCGAATGTCTAAAATTTCTGGTTGAATGGTTCGCATTTTGGAAAAGTTTGGGAACTTTTCCGGGAAAATACTGTATCAAGGGTCGCTGTTTCCAAAGTTTCTTAAGTTTTGGGTGAATGGAAAGCGCCCAAAATGCATCCAAGAAATTTCGGTTCTGAGAGAATCGTCCGCACGTACTACGATGTCCTATTGACCTAAGCATTACTGATAACTAGCGGCTAGGAGTGATTTGCGTGGATGTTTGGCACGTTTGATAAGATTACACTGAGATTTGCTATGAATATGCTATTTTGGTTTTGTCCGGGAATGGGGCATTTCGCACACTTCTATTAAGCCCCCCCTCCTTTCCCCGCGGGTTTTTTTTTTAGGTCGTCGTTGTCTAGGTCATCGTTTTCTAGGTCGTCGTTTTTTAGGTCGTCGTTTTCTAGACACCCGGTAACAGACTGGTTGTTTGTCTTCGCTTTTTGTAAAAAATAAACCAGGAAAACCGTTGTCTTCGCTCCTTTGCTGTTTGCTTTTGTTTTTAAAGATTTATGTAGTGAAAATCGGGGGAAATTGCCGAGGAAAATATTAAGGCAACAGAAAAATAGAAATTTCAGTATTTAAAATTCGAGCGCGCCTAGCCAAATAGAACATCGTGTCGCCGTCTTTTCGAAAACGTTTTACCTTCTACGCCAAAACAAATAACCTTGGAGATCTCCCTTAATCTCGCAAGAAGTTAAATGTGATTGTGCTGACTGTTTTATTTTTAGCTGAAAAAATTAACAGATAGGAGCTATTTTTTAAGTCAGCCAGTCTGCATTTTTCCCACGCATGAAAAATTTGCGGACTAGAAAAACAAGCAACGGAAGTAATTTTGGTTGGCTGATTCGGCAAATGTCAATCAATCAAAAAAGCGGGCGGCAGATGTTTCGTAGAAGGTTTGTATCAGGCTCTCTTTTTGTTTCGCCATGCCCGCCGGAATGTAATTTTCAAAGCGAAACGAATATAGAGCCTGATCTCAGGTTACTGCGCTTTTCACAAACATGCGAATTCTGAAGTTCAAAAGTCAACTGACGATTGCGTTTTTCGCTGCCGTCAATCATCTTAACGGACCTCTTAGGAAACAAAACTTTACTTTAACGGGTTCAAAAGGTCAAGGTTTGTGATTTGTGATTGGTGGATTTCGATCCGTTTTGTGTGTTTCTGTGTTTCCAGGTTCGCTGTTTGTGATCGTAATTATGATTGACGGCAGCGAAAAACGCAATTGTGAAGGCGGCTTTTGAACTTTAGAGTTCGCATGTTTGTGAAAAGCGCAGTAAGATCAGGGCAGTTGCAAAAATAAAGCCTGAAAAACATTCAGGATATATAAACTATCGTATCCGTCACAGATTACGAAGTCTGACATCGCATCACTGTAAACAATGTCTAAGTGCTAAACTCAGCTAGCTGTAAATTTCAAATGCTACGTTCTCGAAGATGTCATGAATTCACTTAGCATTCACCCCGGTCAGGCCCACATTAATCCCTTTATGCCTAATCGCACACAGAATATTCAAAACAGCACCATAGGGAAGAAACTGCGGTAAATTTTAACATCTAAGAATTTATGCCACAAATACTTTTCAAGTAAAAGAAATATCACACATACCTACTGTACAATCCCACTTCCTTCCCTGATTCAGGTTTTCAATGGCACCAGTCTCGCCAAAGACTTCAGAGTAACTCAACTGCAAGAAAGCGACTGCAATGATGAATGAAATAACTAAAACACACTTTTAAGTTATACAAGATCACTGTTCAAACCCTAGGATTAGATTCTAATACATCCCATTTTTAAAAAGCTGAGATCCAGAATCCTTATTGTAGAGTTGGTTGACGACATTATTTCCATAATCAAACCCAATAGACCTTGTCACGGTTTTCGACGCCATTAGAGAGTTTTAGATCCGAGTGTACCGCGAACCTCTAACCGCGGTTTGCGGTTACCCGTTTGCGGTTCGACGTTCAAACATAATTCGATTTAGATTGGCGGTGGATTAAACAAGTGGATTCTGGTTTATTATTCCATTTAGAAATAGAAGAAAAATTAATCTGTGAAAATAAAAGAAATTTACGGCAACACTGGGTTATCTAGCAGCAAAGAGCTGTAAATTCTTACATTAGTTCTTCTTGCAATTTTACGGCCGCCATTTTGAATCAGCAGCCATGAATGGCACTTGTTTTCAAGATCCAATAGGATTTATCAAATTTAGCATTTCGCCCGAATTTGTGCCTCTGTTAATGTATAAAGACTTGCTCCACAAGATTTTTGTATTATTACGTGGGATGAAACAATAATTATACGCTAAAAGCTTTCAGGTAAATGACATACGTGAAAAACCAGCTCCCCACGTTGAAAACGCACGTTGTAAACCTCAAACGTGACGCGAAAGACTTGTCACGTGACCTCCAGCGGTTAGAGGTTCGCGGTAAACTCGGATCTAAAACTCTCTATTTTGACGAGTAGGCAAACGCGTGAGAAATTACAGTGTTTTTATGAGAATCTAATTTCGAATAATTTCCGTAGAACGGCTGTTCTGAAAAACATATGATTTGTAAACCAAAGCTTCACTCCTAAGGATTCTACTGAAAAAATTTGAGGGCGTTACATGCACTAGAAGACCTAGAACCACTTTTTAAATTTCCTATACATTTGTCCGTAAGAACGTCCCGGGAAATTTACAGACAAATGTATGGAAAATCTAAAGCAAGCCTTTGGAGAAATTTAAGCACAGGTACGCCTCCAAAATTTTTTCGGACAATGCTTTGCTTTGTAGCTTTAGTTTACAATTGATATTTTTTTCAGAACATCCGTTCTACGGAAATTATTCGACATTAGATTCCCATACAAACACTGTAATTTCTCACGCATTTGCCTACTCGGCAAGATGGCGTCGAAAACCGTGACAAGGTCTATTTGTTTGGCCAAATACAAAACAATTTCACTATGTGAAGTCGAAATCTATCGATCGATAGATTTGCAGAGAATTAATGTAAACCATACAAATGAGAAAATAGAACAAATTGATCTCTTGAAGGTCTCCTGGCGAAATCTTACGCCACGGAAGTTCAGTCAGTTTATGTCATCCCACATATATATGAACAGGGAAGCCGTAAAAGTGATCCATAGAAGTTGTTTATGTCAGGCTTGCTCTGGGCTATTAAAGTTACTTACATGAATTGATTATGAAAATACTATCAAACAAATATCTCCTCTAACCTTAGCTTCACTTATTTTTCAAATATCTCCTCTAATCCTAGCTTTAATTATGTTTCAGAGGCCAAAGTTGTATGAAACCATAAGGGCTTTCTACTTGGTTTAACTAGAAAACCAGCACTCGCCGTTTGATGATACTTTCAACGACATCTGTAGACTGAATTGTTTAGATCTGCGAGTGAAACAGACCGTGATAGTTTGGTTAAGCATGGCATCTTATCACTCACCTGTATGTTAGCCGTAAGCAGTTTTTTTAGAGATAAAGAGCACAATACTAGGGAGGCAATGAAAGCGAAAATGGAAAGTGAAAACGGAAACAGAAGTGAAGCCTTTTCGTCGTGCCCAAACTCCACCCGGGCGATTGCCTGCCCGAGAAGACTCTCGGGACCTTGGTTCTAGCCGCCCGCCCCAAAAGAAAAAATCGGAGCGGAGAGGAAACCAGGGAGGGCGGCTGTAACACAGACAAGAAATAGTTTAACTTAGATAAGGGTAAAATTTGCTTCATGTTGTTTTTTCGTTCCCAGGTCCCAATATTTTGACCGTACGTCGGAAGGAAACATGAAAATGCCAAGCAAAAATAAAAACGCCGTTATAAGTTACGTGCTAAGAAAACACGGACGGATTTAGCCGGAAATGTTGTTAGTTATCTTTCTCTCAAGAATTGTTTAAAATTCGTCCTTTATTGGAAGACAAAGACCAAGTAAATAGCACTCGAAACTTCAATGAACGTTAGAGGCCTAAAAAGACCTGGTAGTTTTATCACGCCCTTTCCATTCCTGACATTCCTGGTATTCGTTGCAATTAACTAGGATTCCATCCAGGGACAAGAAGAAATACTCCTAGTCACTTCATCGTACTAATACCGGAGCGCCGTTCTGATGGGCATTTAAGCTGGAATGCAGACGTTACCAACATCATGATGATGTGACCTCCTGGCATCTATAATTTTACAATAACTGCAGAAATTCTCGCGCGCTCATTGGCTAATTTTCACTGTCAATAAGCGGACAGACACATGAATTTATAATTTATGCGATAATATATTGTCCACTCGGCTGCCAACTCGATCCACTCGGCGAGTGGATCCACTTGGCTATCGCCTCGTGGATCCACAGCTACTTTGACAATGTTGTGACGAAATTCATGATCGATAACAAGACAGACCCATAAAAAACTGACGTCAATTTTGTAAAATGGCGTATATCCTTCTCTTTCTCGAGTTGGCTCAGGGGAACCTATAATTTATGGTCGAAAAACTTCTCTCGATGTCCTTTCTAGCTCGATCTATATTTGTTGGGAAGTTCCTTGCCAACCACAATGAGACATGCAAAAATCGAGCTACAGGCTCGTTCCCTTTGGTTCTGCGTCACTCATACAGTCACCTTGAGGAAATAAAGGGGCGAGAAATCGGGCTCGGTGTAAAGCCCAATATGGAATGAAAGAAAATCTTGAAAGGTTGAACGACGCCCGAGGCAGTTAAAATAAACGCTCTTTTTCATGAAATGTGTAGAAAGGTATTTTTCACGATCTCTGAGCTCCCAATTTGGACGGATTTTTGCATAGATCAGACAAGAATATGTTAGGGTTAAGACATAATTAACATTGTTTATATTTGTATTTTGTACATTACCCACACAAGAAAACACAAAAAGAAATATGCGACTTCCATGCTGTCAAAAAATGATACTATACACTTTAGCAATTCTATGATCATCACATTAGCAGTTACTAGAACCTTGCACTTACTACTTAATAAACAATTCAATAACTGTCGGTGAAACATTTTTTCACATTAACTTCCCAAACAAACTAAAGTAAAAAAAAACTTCGACAACCTGATAAAAAACGATATTAGTAACGTTAAGGTTAAGGACTCTAATTGAAATTTTAGCATTAAAAAAATAAAAATAAATAAATAGAAATATTTGACTTAGCGTACTAGAAACACAAACTGGCTAGGACAGCACAAACAATTACTCAAAGCTGAACACTTGTGAAATTGGGTAAGATCAGGAGCCCACGAAAAGTCCCTTACCCATGCAAATTTATCTCAGCCAAACAACTGATTTTGGTAACCATTTCACTCTTCTCAGAGACGTGCCAATTCTTTTGGTGGGGCAGATCCAGGATTTTTCAAGGTGGGGTGGGGGGGGGGGGGGAGGTGGCTGGTACCCTGGGGTTGCAGGAATCAATGAGGCATGCTTCCAAAATGTTGCAATTTGAGAACTGGACTCAATTTAAAACTGTTAACCAGACATACTAGCAACACCACAAACGAGAAATTACTATGAGGTATCTGTCCAGAGTGTTTGCCTTTATTTCTGCCAAGCAATCTTTTTCAATTTTTTTCTCTTCTTCAAAAGGGGGGTGGCTAGCCACCCAATCCAACCCCGCCCCAACCCTAAATCCGCCCCTGACGGTTCTTCGATACGTGAATCGAACCAAGCTAAAAACAAATTATTATTAAAAGAAATTATTGCTTCCAAACACAAAACAGATTAATGAGATACGTGCAGATTTTTGTTAAAATACACAATGCTATTCCCCAAGATATTTCTATGCTTATTTATAGCAATTCTATTTAAATTCCCCACATCTAAAATAATTGAGTTTGCGTTCTTTTTGTACTCCACAAGATTTGAACAACACTATCTGCTCTAGGTTCTCATATACTTGGGACGTCGCGAAAATAATACAAACCAAGGGGGACTGCACAACACTATCCTGAATTCTGGAACAGGCTATTCCCGCCCGTTAACGCACCAAATAATTCAGTGAAATCAAACTTATCCCACAATTCAAACTATCTGCAACAATCCAAGATGTTTCCCTTGGCACCGCTTGTTAGCCCTCACCCACGCCCCCACCACGACTCGGTCAGGTTCCTAATTGTAGGCTCCAGTTTCCTGGTGTTCGTGAGTAAGGTACTATTCATGTATGCTTACACGATATACTCTTTTCATTTTCAAGATGGCAACTGTGTGGAATTATTGGTTAGCAAATCGAGTGAGCCCACCATGGTTTAAATCGTGTATCTTTCAGCAAATATGGCGTGAAGCATGCCTCTCCCATACACTAGGTAAGTTGTGGACTTTCTTCCAGCTAAATTGTCTTGAGATAACAGCTTCTATAAACCATGTTCTCGCCATGATGCAGCTAGCGCTGAAAGAAGATCTATTAGAATGATTCCTGGATCTGGAATCTGTAAGCTTAAGTGTTCGTCTTTCAAAACTTTAAAGTTCATTCGGACACAAAATGGGTGTACTACGTTTTATAACAATGTCATATAAAACGAAAAGTGAACAGAGTGAGTGCAAAATACATGACCCTATGATTTATGCATGTGGTTGTGGGGAAAGGGACATTCCATTTTTTATCCGCAGCCCCCTAGGGATGATTGGAATCCCAACCCTCAAATTTTTAAAAATGAAATCTGAAGGGTTCCTTTTTTTCCCAGCACCTTTTACAAATTTGTCAGCTTCTTTGAAGAAATAATCTGAACCCCCTATTTAAAAACCTGTCATCCTTAGAGGTGTTGCTGATAAAATTAATATGGAACATACCAAAATTAAGTGCATCATCATGATCATCAGTCATCGTCTTCATCATCATCATCAATATATTTCATGTGATAATTGAACCAAAGGGCTGACATGGTTCTGTCCTACATGTAGTGCACCAGTACGTACCAGTACACTGAAAGGACAAAAATGAGATCAGACAATAGACAATACAGATATAGTATCTAAAAAACACAGGTGCTATATTGGAAAATTCCCTTGTGTACTGATAATCCAGAAAAAACCAGAACTGTTACAAAAAACATACTTCAGATCTATTTTTCTTTTATTTTTATTACTACATTCTATAGGGAGGGTAGATGCTGTAATCCATGTGTTTTTTGATTATGAAGGTATACATGTAGATACAGCTGTAGGTCATGTACTGATATGCTTCACTATTTTATGCCTTATTTTTTTTGTTATTGACAGGGTTGGAAACTGCATCATACCATCAGCAGCATATCACATATCTTGCAAGATTACTGTTAAACAGCTTGTTAAGTCACAAATACGATGATGCATTGCAGTGTCTTGTGGGATTGTGCGGTGCATGTAGAAGAACACCTGAGCTGTTTTGGAGGGTAATATGACCAGAAATTCCAGATTACCAGTACACCATTATTAAACTGTTAGTTTGAATAAAAAATGAAACCTAAGTACATTTTCATCTTACCCACCATTTGAAGTTATTAAGTTAAAACGCATGTTTTTAATCATGGATGTGTCCCATTTTATTGTAAATTCATAATTGTAACTTACACATGTACTTTTGCCACCTTGTTGGCTTCCATAAACATTTCATCAAGATGGTTGAAAAAGTAAGAGACTGGTGATTCCAAGTTAATTTTATAATGTTTAAAATTCTGAACATCATACATGTACAGGTACACATCATACAGTAATGTTATTTTTCTATTTGACCACCAGTTAAAAAAAGAAACACTTTGAGTGTCAATGTATTTAGCACAACAGTCCTAATAGGCCAATTCTGAGTTCCAAAAACTTTCACTTTCAAAGCAAGTCAAAGTACAAAATCTTTCTTTTGAAAATGATTTTTATTTGCATGAGAATAAAAAGGCATGTTCATATCAATGGCTTTGCAGTTAGTCTCACCTTGAAACAGAGGCTATGGGCAACTCAGAAATGGTCTGTTGAGGACACGAGTCTTATGTTTCCTCCTGGGAAAAGAAACACCATTTTACGTGGTCATCTCAGCCACACAAAGTCTAGCTGTTTGCAGGGCAAAGGCAGATCCTTCATTTCCCAGTTGCTTTAAGACCCTGAGTATTGGTCCGACCCCAGGGTTTGAACCCACAACCTCCTGCTCTGCAGTCAAGCACTCTACCAGGGCTGTCACTAAAGGTGATGTTACACGAGACGACTCACAGCAACAATTTTTAGCACAACACAGCGTTGCAACATTGTTACGAGATTGTTTGAAATAGGTACAGCATTTTCCAACATTGCAACACTGTGTTGCGCTGAAAATCGTTGTTGCGAGTAATACCATGTATAAACATCACCTTAAGAGCTGGGGGCCCGGGATTTTCCCCGGCTATTATGAACGAGCGCCCCAGCTACTCTAACTAATGGGAAACAAAAGGAAAATAGAACCAAAAGGACTTTCAAGCTGTATAATTCCCCTCCTATTAATTGCATATACCCAGCAACTTTAAATTTTATCGACAGCCCTGCTCTACTAACTCTGTTAGTCCTCCACCCCGGTTAGTCACTAGAGTCCTCGCAGACAAAGTTGTCTGTAAGTCATTGTCAATAGAACCTGTATTAAGTGTCGCCCTTTAACCGCTACTTTCGCAAGCATAGCCACTTAATGAAGGTTTTATTGTATTATGACACGCTCTTCTTTCTTTAGACTGGATGTGAGGTATTGATGCATAACCAACCAGGAAGCTATGCCCACATGAATCAGTTCATCAAGAATATGTTTGTGATTTGTGTTCCATTTCAAAAGGAACTCTTGTTGGACTTTGCTATGTACTTGGTGAAGCAAAATGGAGACATTACAGAAGCACAGGAGCTGTTGACTTCAAAGCTTTCACATAAATCATTCTCGTCATGCCCTCTTCTTAGAGCGTACTCAGGACTCTTTGCTTATCTCTCGTGGAAAAAAAGCAGAATCCAGTTGGAGAAGAGGGATATAGAGGGGGAAGATATTGAAGAAATGAGTCACATTTCTGACAGTGCATCTTTAACAAACCTTAAGCGACAGATGGATTTTCATGGAAAACAGGCATTACTTTTGTTTGCTGGTCTAGTGGAACACAGTGGAGTGTGGGATATTTTTGTAACAAGACAAATTGAGATGTTGAAATATTATAACAAAGATGATGAAGCTAAGAAAGTCTTACTCAGATACAAGGAGAAAAATCCAGAAAATCCTAATGCTCACAGGTACATGTGATCCCACAGGAGCACTGTTAATGTCTAGAAAAAATAGTTTTTGTTGCTCATCGTAGTGGATATATACAGTTAAATATAAATTTATATGAATGTACTGGTAGTTGTTTATCTCACAATGTACAAGTCATATTTTATGGATATAACTATAGTCACGTGGGATGGTATTTCACTTGAGGTGTACTGTACATGTATATATCAACTACTTGTACTTTTAGTCAGTCTTCATTAAGCCATTAGATTGGACTGGTGAATTTTGATCTTCATTGTTTCAGTGATTTGATCATCCATCAAGTCACCATTCCTAAGTATGCCCTTGTGTATATGTTGTGTTTCAGTTTTATCCTTGGTTTAAAATTTTATTTCTCTTGGTTCTTGGGTATGGTATTGTATGATTTATAATTAGTTTAAATAAGGGAAAGAAAATTAAACTTAGGATGAAATTGAACCACAACACACATGTATACAAAGGCCAAGTCTTGGCCTCCACCCCAGCTGGTCATTGTTGGACTTACAGTGTAGTTCCTTGTTATGCAGTGCCTGCATAATCCGACATACATGTATGTCCTTGTGGTCCCCTTTGATCATTTGCTGTTAGTACTTAAATACCTTTTCACGTTTGATTTAATTATGTTAAAAGACCTTACAATACTGAAGTGGAGCACATCATACGTGTAATAAGTTATTGCAAAGATACCCCTAATGGTCTACCAGTTTACCGTATTTAACAGTCTTTGCAGGTACTACATCTTATATAGTATGTGCATCCCTGACCTTTGAAAACATTGTTGAAGCTATAGAATGTGGAAGTATATGAATAAAGTCAATAAATTGTTAGCGGCATTTCAGCCCCTAGTATGGCTTTCTCACACACCACCGGTAGCCATGCCAGGCCGACTGCCGCAGACTGACCGGCCTTTATTCCAAAATATTCATGAAAATGTATACATAACATACCCCTAAGAAAAGTGGGGCACCAACAAAATTACAAAGATGCACATTACATTTAAACAGCCTACAAAGCTGAAATCTTAGGGTGGGTGGGTGGGAAGGTCAGTAATGGCAGACGCAACAAAGGCAACTGCCTGCCTTTTGGTCACATGACCTCTACACAGGCCCCCAGGGGTGTGTGAGAAAAACATCAATTTTACTTATTTTGTTACAGTCAACTTCTTTTTTAGCAACAAGATCACACTTTTCTGACCATGATAAATTACATTGTTATTTTAAGGTATTTATATTACTTCCTCAAAGAGGAAAAAACAGACAGACTAGAACTTTGTAATGTGCTGGAGGGTTTACTTCATATTGATCCAACAAGTGAACTGAGTGAGGAGTACATCAAGCTTAAGATGCATGAGACTGGTGAGTAAAAACTGTAAGAAGATGAGACTTGTACTGACCAAAATGATGCATCTTTTTTGAGGAGGATTTGTGGTTCTGGCTCCTAAACTCAGGGATGATTTTTTGATCTTTCCCTCAAGAAGTTTGCACGTATTTTTTGTTTTCCCTTTTATATTTATTGTGAGGTACTGTAACTCACACTTCAGTCATTTATTTCCATGGACGACTTTTTCACAACTTGACAGTGATTATTGCTCAGCACCATAATTCCTCACTAAACCAAGGCTGTAAGGCGTAGTGAACGTTTTTAATTTGTCAAAATTTGCATCGCATGTTGATCGTGGGTGGATCCCACAGCAAGCAAAAACACCAGGTGGCCATATTTCTATGTATCTCTTGGTGTCCAAAATATAACGTCATCAAGCTAGCCTAGGCTGTTGATTTGTGGCTGTTTTGGCGATCAACAAATGCTTTTGGTGATAAATTTGGGTGGAAGAAGTACAACATGTATTTCACAGAGAAAATTGCAGAAATTTGGACCATCCGTTTCATAATGGCAACAACAGGGTTCTGAAGTCTTGAACAAAGAAAAGCTTTCTGTATCAAGACAATTCGGTGAAATTTATTCAACTCTAAAATAGCTGCTATCCTTTAGCTTTAGTATGTTATTAAGTACAAGTTATTAAGTACAAATTTTGTACTTAGGTATTGTTTTTGTGTCATGACTGTGCAAAATATGCAATATTTTGTGAGACAATAATGTAAGTGCCTGAGAAAATGAACTCTTTGAATTTTGTTAAGTCCTGGAAAAGTCCTTGAATAAAGTTAATGAAACCTGTATAAACGATGAGCATTTTTGGTCACAAACCATTTCAAATGATCAGTTTGTTGCGTCAAAAGTACTGACCAAACATAAATTTTGCAGTGAAACTATTCAAATGAAAGAGGGTTTTTCAGTTTGTGTTCACTTTTAAGCTTAGACATTACATTGTTCTGTTGCTTATTTGTGCCTGAAAAAGACTTTTTCTAGAGCCTTCTGAATACAGGCACCTTGTCCTTTTACTTCTGAATTAAGTGGTTTTCTAGATGTTTTTTTATTATTCTACTCTGCAGATCAATCAAAAGGACTTCTTGATGCACTGGCAGCTTTTTTCATTAAGCTCGACCATGCAGCTTCTCGGCAGTGTATCAAAGATTGGGAAGCATTTTCTGACACTCTTCGCATGTATTTTGCCACACATGAGAAGAATAGTTTGGGGGAGCTTTGGAACGACCGATCTGATTGGTGGCCACTATATCACTTTCGTCAGGATCTGGTACCTTCCAAAGATCAAGTGTCAGAGACTGACTGGCAACTGGCCCAACATAAAGCTGATGCAGCAAGATGGCTCCTCGGGAAAAGTATGGTTACTATTTTGTTTTGAGTTGACATCATCATTAGTCTCAAAAAAGTGGCTGCTTGCCACCATGTCAACATTGAAGTTTGACATAATTTGAATCTTCTCTCGGCAAAATCAACACCAAGGGTGCTTTCCACAAGTCAGAACTTGCCAGCCGGCCAATGGCTTTTCCCAAGTGTTTTTACTGAAAAACCATCTCCTTCGTACATACTATTTAGGATTTGACAGATCTCAGCTGGCTGGATAGTTGCATTCGAAGTACAAGAACGCAACCCCTAATTTGTGTTGGGTGTTCTGTGCCTTGTTGGGTGTCTTGTGCAATTAAAAAGAATCCCGGGTTAAGTGCTAATCGGCCTTTGAACAACTGCGCCCTGTAATCACGCCAGTATTAAAAAACAAAAGTTAAAATGTTCTATTTACACGCCCAACGCACTCTGGCCACTGTCTCCTCCAATACAAGCACTTGACACCGAACCATACCATATCTTTTCAAAATCTTCTTATATTGATACACAGTTTAAAAAGAGGTTTCGTTGTACACAACCCTTACGTTCAAAATATGCCATAATCATGTTTATCTATCGCAAGAACCATCCAATCTTCCCCCTCAACTGTTACCCACCTGTGCGCCTAACAAACATATCGAACGCATTCTCCTAAGCTCCGATTACTCCTAGCTTAGATTAAAAGTGAAATTCTCATTATGATGGGAATGGTCTGTCCTGTCAGTTCTGACAAATGGAAAGCACCCTAAGTTTATCTCAAACAAGATTTTTTGGGGGAGGAAGTATGGTTATAGACCTCCCACATTTTTGTTGTGGCTGTTTGTACAAGAGTATAAAGTGGTGTTACTTTCTGTAAAGTTCTTTTCTACCCCACATAACATTCTCACAACGTATTACATGAGAATCGTTTGATAAATTGAGAACAAGCAAGGACTCCTGGTGGGGGTAGGGCTGGGGACAACCCCTTCTTTGGCCTTAATGGGGAGTCCTGAAGGGGGTGGGGTTGGGGCAACCCCTTCTTTGGCCTTAATGGGAACTGCTGATGGACAGCCATGAGGGTTGTGTCTCAAACGGGTGTCAGTCCGTACTTTATTCACAAGATTTTATGTATGAGCATGGTGTATACAAGTGCTCCTCATCTTACTATAAGTTGTTTTGTTTTAAACACTGCAGCAAAATGAAAAGACTTTGTCTTGAAAAGACTCATTGTTTGAAGGCCTTATACAACACAGCCCTATGTAAGCTTTCCCCCGGGTGCTGGGTTAAACAGTTGAAATATTGTTACAATGTTTTTTTGGAGAGAATGTCCTGAAATGCTGAGATTATGCTGGTTCAAACAGTCACAAGGTTGCTTCGACAAGACGAAGTGTATAATCATGTTATTACCACAATAGGAAATAACAGTAGCATTCTCCTTCTCAAGTACAGTACAGCAAAGTTGTTTTATAACCCTTGAAGTCCCAAGAGTTATCAACTTCCATTTTCTCCCAACAGCATCAATAAATAATTACGAGGAAAGGTTATGAGAACTGAAAAAATGACCCACAGAGGGAAAATGGTTAGATCTTTCTTCAAATTCTCTCAACTGATTTTGTAAGGAAATGTATGGAGATCAGTCCAGAGAATTTGTATGTGGGTATTAGGGTTTAAAGGGTTAACATTTTGACAACACAGAAATGTTGTAACCAGGAGCATAGACAGCTCTTAGACCTGTAGGCCCAGGCTTACAAATTTTTGGTTTGATCACTCCACCGCTTGTAATAAATTATGGGTTGTTGGGGTGAGCTAAAAAGCTTGAGATCTCAAAGTGTTGGTGAGGTTAGTGCATACTAGTCATGTGTGAAATTTTCAGGATATGTGGAAATGAAAGTCAGCCAGGCCTACAACTAGTCAAAAAGCTGGTTACGCCCCTGGTAACAGCACAAATGCTGCGAAAATGTCGCATTTGTCTGAAAGGGACTTGAAATTTTGTCTCTTTGTTTCAAAGAAAACCCTTTCACCAAGGCTGTGAAGAGGCAAGAGTCACAGGACAACTCATCTTACAGTGACACAGCATCACCAAGAAAAAGGAAAACTATAACCCTATTTACTGATTCACCATCGCCTCTCAAGAGAAAAAACAAAAATGGCTCCAAATTGTATGAAGAGAAGTCTTCCTCAACAAAGAGAAAAATTTTATAATTTACAGAGTTAAATAAATTGTAAATGCTGTTGATGTGCCTGTGATGATTTGACGCTCTTAGAACCTTCATTTGTGCTATAACTTTGAGTCAACCCTTTCTCGTTTTCTTTTATTTTTATAACTATAATCTCTCATGGAAAAAAAATTGCCTCCGCGGACTTAACCACAAACGACTGAAAAAGTGGCGGCGAAGGGAGAAACTTTTTTCTGCGCTCCTTTGCCGTTTCCTTAAAATCAGTAATCTGAGTAATTGGTAATCGGCTCGTAATGGTGTAGTTTTCTTTCTTTGTAAAACGAAGGACGTTTTCGTGACGCTGATACGAGAATGCTTTGTTGGCCTTAGATGTAGACAATGGGTAATCCCATATTTTTGAAACGGTTTCAAATAAAACTTTTAAAGAAAAACTAGTCCCTTATTATTGGGCTGCCTGTGGCCTAATCAAAAAATGAATCGCGTCTATGTCGAAAAAAGACAAAATGGCGGACGAATCTCCTAGAGGGGCACGGAAGGGTAGTTGGAGCGACTTCTGAGTGGAGGGGCTCCCTCCTTTTTCATCATCAAGTTTCCTTTCATTGAAAGCCGAAACGACTGTCTTTTACATTTTATACTTGGTTTAAAAGGAGCTATAAACTCAGCGTGGAAAATATATGACCACCAAACGCGTACAGTATACGCGTCTTGGTTTCATCAGGTCTACGTCAGGGCTAGTAGAGCGAGTGAGAATTGCTTCCCGCAAGGGGGTGCCCTGCTGTACACTTAGGCACATTCAGTATCCTCTTAAGAGATGTACGTGCCTTATCACTCCAACTACAAACTAGGTATACCTATCGATAGAGTGCCAACGAGCAAATCATGCGTATTTTGCTTAGGAATAAAATTCCTTTTTTCCCATTTGACCGTTTCTTGATCCCTTCCTGTTGCAAGGATTATTTTCTTGAAAAGTTCTCAGATTCAGTCTGGTGGCTTTACAAACCTGCTTTGCAAAAGTGTGAAGTGCCTTGAAAGAATAAAGTCAGCTTTGCAGAGGAAGCGATCGGGAATATTATTAAGTCCAGCTACAAATCTACTGTCGGTTCGGTCTCACATTGTTGATAAATATTTGCACAGTTTAATCATTTAGACCTCCTTTTAAATTTCCCGAGGCTTTTTGTTATCGGATTGAAACTTAGAATGATTCGCTGGGTCATCTGAAATGTTTCCAAGGACATGCGATGTACGGCACGTCGGTATTCAATTTTATACTGAACTCGGCCACGTTTCGAAAAAAATGGCGTTATTTTCTTTTCCTTTGTCGTTCGCTTTAGGCTTGTTATTTGTCTTTGTTCTGATTGTTTTTGTTTGCTGGTTAGAGTTTTTCCCCAACACCAGATTTTCCAACAGGAGCGACTGCATTCTTCGTGTCAAGCTTTCCTTATCTCCTCTTGTAATCTGATCCTTTTTAGTGGTGAGAATATTGCTTGCTGCCCATAGAACACTTTTGCTGTTTTACAAACTTCTCTTCGTTAAAACTTAACATTATGGCCCTTAAAATTAATAAAATATATCAAGTGCTCATGTCTCTTGACTGCGGTGGCCGGGTTTGACGAAAAAACTTAGGTAAATAAACACAGGAAGTCGCGACGGCGGGAAGTGTGTGAAATTTCGTTTGTTATTCAACTTGAGGCCGTGCGCTAGGTACTGCCTTTTGATTGGTTCACAACTGACCACTTGGTCTCAGGGGAATCGACATTACATTAGGGGTGCTTACCATTTGACAGAAAAATCCGGTTGGGGTGTCGAAAGCATAATGGTAAGCGATTTACCAGTTTACCGTAGAAATGCCACATCCATTACGGTTTGAATCCAAAAAAAGGGCGAATTTGTGTAGCGTGAGTCTGGAACCGAGAAATTGGTTAATGGTAAGCAACATTCCGTTTGGTTCGTACCAACCGGAATGAAAGGACTACCTCAAAAGGTACTCCTCAATTTTCGGTTGGAATTTCCGAAAAGTGACCTTACCATTTGCCTTCCATCCGGAATTTCCGAAATTTTCTGTCAAATGGTAAGCACCCCAGGTTACACTTTTTTCAGCTCGATCGAGAATTTTTCTGCCTATTGCCCAGTCTTGCGCGGCTCTATTCTGCTGCCGCCTCGCCGCTCGGATGGCTCGTTGGCAATTACGTAATGGTATCCAGATAAGGAATAAGCGGAATACCACTAAATACCCTAAGCTACAGTATCCTTTTTTGTTCTGAAAATAAGAATCTATTTAAGGTCCTAAATAACCTAAATTTTTTCTAATTACATGTAATAACCTATTTAGGCTAACTTGGGAAACTGCAATTCATAATCGCGGGTTTTTAATACGAAAGCCCAGGAGGGTCTTCCGACTTCTGACTTCCGACTTCCGACTTCAGACTTCAGGCTTCAGACTTCAGACTTGACAAAGTTCGAACTCCGGATTTCTGATTTCTGACCGTTGAGACTCAATGCTGCATGGTTAGACTTCTGACCTCCCACTTCCCACTTTTTACTTCCCATTTCCCACTTCTGACTTCCGACTTCCGACTTCCGTTTTCCAACTTCCCACTTCTAACTTCCAACTTCCGACTTGACTCCTCTGCCAGGCTCGATTGCCGCTCGATCCGCCACGCGGGTATTAATGTTCAAGGTCAAGGCTCAGTAGAAAGATTGCTGTACCGTTCTAGCCACAAAAGAGAACAACTAAAGTTGCTCTTGTAAAAAGAAACTAAGCACAAAGCCAATAAGGTAACTGATGAGGTTCGCTTGGGGAACGGAAACCATGGTCTTGCCTGATCACAAAGTGGCAACAGTGATAACAAAACAGTCCAAACACTGTTAAACTTATTAAAAACCTATAACCAAGGAAGGAAATACGCGCTCCAGTCAAAAGACTCACATTTTCTTTATAAAAACACTAAGCTGGAATCTACTGAGTCACAATGCATTCTCCATAGTTGATGACGCTTCATTTTAAGCTGCACTTCATTCTTATCACTTTAGATCTGTAAATCACTATCCGTGATAATTTAGCGTCCTGCAAAGAAAACTAACGAGCTGGGCCCAGCGTGATACAGCATTGCATATTCACGGACTAAAATCATAGTCACATAGTTATTCAGGTCCAGAAGGCATTGTGGAGAAAATTAAGAGCCCTTACACGGCCGTAATAAAAAGCTTTAAAGAATATGCTCTTGCATCAGAGAGCAAATCCTGCCGACCAGAAACAAAAACCACAGCACAGGCGGCCCAGACGTAGTATGTGTCACTGAATGAATATATTAATATCCACATGGACAAATTAATGAGATGAGTCGTCGAAACTCCCATGGACTAAAATAGTCTAAAAGTCAAAATATAACAAAACAAAGCTAAGATACCTTCAACTGAACGTATCCTTGTCTTTCCTGGCCGGTTTAAGTGGCATTTTGTTGAGTTTTGCCATTGTAGGTACTATCCACTAAAGAAGAATTAAAGGCTGGCTACAAAACAAACAGACCATCTCCACGCGCCTTCACACGAAGGGCTATAAATTCGAGAATAATCGACGAATCCGTTCCAAATAACCATCGGCTAATCTGCAGGTAACGTGTGCTCCTGCTTCTGGCTTGCTTGCTCCACAAAACCCATTGCAACTGCACAATAATTGCTCGCTCATCAACAACCACTGTTGACCTTTACGCTTCGATATGACCGCAAACGACCAGGTTTAATACGCGACGTGAATATTCAAGCTTAGCGACCGCGTTCGCGCAACAATGCAGCACTTGCTATGGGAGGGATGGTACTATTGCTTCCAGGTCAATCAATCGGGAAAATAATATTGAAGCCCTTGTAATTTTTAAAAAGATCCAATTTGCTCAAGGAGCACCGAACAGATACGAATCTTATAGCGGAGCTAAAAAAAATGAGCGGCAGTGGAAAAAGTGAACAAGAACATGCACCACATTTTCTCCATAAAAAGTGAAAACCAGGAAGTTTTCTGGACGTTTCACTTTGCAGTCATGCAAATCAACGGCAAGGAAATGTACAAGAAAGTGTGCTTCAATTAGACCTATTGTCGTTTTTCACAGTTCTGGTCAAGGGCATCCAACTTTTAATTTTTCACATTTCACTCACCGGGTTAGGCTATTTTTCGTAGAGAGTAAAATGAAATCCTAAAATTTTCGGATTCAAAAATGTGATGAAAGAAGGTATCTGAAAAATTATCTCCTTCGTAATACATTAAATTGCTTCTAAAATTTTCGGGAAAATAATTCTGAATTCCTCGTAATTTCGAAAAGACTCAAGTTCCTCTAGAATGGCCGAACACTGAGATGCAAATTTTATAGCGCCACTTAGAATGCATTTCTATAGAGCTAAAAGTACTTTATGAATAGCTACAGAAGCGTTTTCAGTTGAAATTTAATATTTGAGGAAACAGTCGTTGGGTGGCCCTGTCTCGTTGCCTTCTCCGCTTAGCATTACACGATATATTTTATACTTAGTATGAGCAAGCTATAAATTATTAGCTTCGCTTTTAGCCCTCCTGACTAAATTTATGTAAGCGCTGTTTAGAATGCATTTTTCGATCAAAAGTACTCTGAACAGCCTTAAATGTGTTTTCAATACATTTAGGGGAAAATTATCGTTGGGTGCCCCTGAGAATAATAATAATAATAATAAAAGATATCGCGCACATAAATTTTACTTTACGATATCATATCTTCAGCCGTATCTTCTATTCAGCTGCGTAGCGGGGGCCAGATTTTGCCTTTTTCCTGGGCGGAAAATTCTCATCCTCCTTCACCAGTTTGGACAACATATTATGGAGTAAGACGTTGTTAATCTAAGCAAATAAGTCTGGTAGAGTCAAGAACCTATGCAAGTGGCTGGACGAACAATGTGACAGCAGCTGAGACAGCGAACGTTAGAAGAATTCGAACTTGAAAACCAGGGCTGCCCTGTTGAAAACTTACGGACGGTCCCGCTATCGCCTTTTGTTTTCTGGTCAAAACTAACGCAGCGAAACTTGGGACAGTCGATTGACCTAGAAGCAATAGTACCATCCCTCCCATAGCAAGTGCTGCATTGTTGCGCGAACGCGGTCGCTAAGCTTGAATATTCACGTCGCGTATTAAACCTGGTCGTTTGCGGTCATATCGAAGCGTAAAGGTCAACAGTGGTTGTTGATGAGCGAGCAATTATTGTGCAGTTGCGATGGGTTTTGTGGAGCAAGCGAGCCAGAAGCAGGAGCACACGTTACCTGCAGATTAGCCGATGGTTATTTGGAACGGATTCGTCGATTATTCTCGAATTTATAGCCCTTCGTGTGAAGGCGCGTGGAGATGGTCTGTTTGTTTTGTAGCCAGCCTTTAATTCTTCTTTAGTGGATAGTACCTACAATGGCAAAACTCAACAAAATGCCACTTAAACCGGCCAGGAAAGACAAGGATACGTTCAGTTGAAGGTATGTTAGCTTTGTTTTGTTATATTTTGACTTTTGGACTATTTTAGTCCATGGGAGTTTCGACGACTCATCGCATTAATTTGTCCATGTGGATATTAATATATTCATTCAGTGACACATACTACGTCTGGGCCGCCTGTGGATACTGTCGAATGGGAAAACCAAGGTTTTCTAAAAACTGATCACGGACTTCCTTGCACTCCAGATTTAGTGTATTGTTTCTTTGAACTCGTAGGTTACTCTTTTCAACGAGAAAGCATCAAATGTATGAATTCAGGAAGAAATAGCTGGCTTTGAATTTCTTAAACAAATTAGCCTGTTCAAGGCGTTCAGATAGTAGAGCTCAGGACAAAAATTCACGAAGAAAAAAAACGAGGGAAGACTAGAGGGGGAAGGGGGAGAGAACTCTCTCTCTCTCGCTCTCGCGAGGAAAACTTTTCATGACGCGATCGTAGTCAAGAAATGTACAAAAAAGCGTGATGCACGTGCAAACTTGTTGTTTCAACCTATTGCTGTTTTGACGTCAGTCTAGTTGCCGTCGCCGTCGTCGCCGTAAACTAGGGACCTTAAGATCCGAGGACAGCGACAGCGGTGAAAACATCGCTGAAAAAGTGAATTCGCGTTCTTTCAATTTTCATCGCGATTGCTCTAAGTCACTAACTTTGTCAAATGGGGGCGAATCCTCCTAAAGTTGAATTCCTAAGAACCATATCCAAGTTCAGAAAGAGAGAGGAAATCTCGTCGTCGCTTGTGTACTTCCTCTGTGCATCGTGAAATTAAGCATTTTCACGTCGTAGTCGTGCAGTGACGGCAAAGAAATGTACAAAGAAAAGGCGTGATGCACGTGCAAAATTGTTGTTTTGCTAATTAATTTTGTGGCGTTCCCGTAGCCGTCGCCGTCGTCGGATCCCTTTTTACGCACGTACGCATCGCGTAAAAATTACGCGACACTGGAAATCAACCCTAAAATGTATGAAGGTAATTTTTTTTTAGCGCGTAAATGTAAAAGTTGAGCGAAGTTTACGCATGTACATTTTACGCGCGTACGCAGGTAATGATTACGCGACAGTGGGCGTAGACAATTGACCAGTGTTGACGACGGAATTTTTTTCTCTTTTTTCTTCACCTACATTTGGCAAAGGAAGTGATTTGGAATAATCGCAAAAAAGACTGGAAGAGCACGAGTTCTTGTTTTATTATTAAAAAGCTATTTTTTTACCGTTGTCGTGAGGCATTAGGGAGTTTAAGATACGGAGACTACGGACTACGAACTACGGCTGGACGAGCGTTGTCGTTTGTTTGTAGCACTGGGTTGAGTCGTGCAAATATAGAACGTTAAGATTCCACTACAGACGGCAGACTACGAGAGAAGAGGCGGAGAGGGAAACAACACGCAAAAATTTTCTTGTTTTCACCACAGTTCACAAAAATGCAAGTCAGTTTTGCATGTGATCTTATCTTTAGAACAATGAACAAATTCTTCCATACTTGAAGGAAGCAATTACGTACAAGTCGATTCGCGTACAAGTTGATTCGCCTACAACTTTACTCCTTGTTCCATCACCGTAGCTCGGGTGAAATTGGTAAACAAAGTTTTGGTTGCACAGGTTTTATTTTTTTCGCCCATGAATACTTATGTAAAATATTAAAGAAATAGACAGAAATAGTAATAGCTCATTTATTAGATTTAGAAA
This sequence comes from Porites cylindrica, assembly GCA_964035525.1. Classification (NCBI taxonomy): domain Eukaryota; kingdom Metazoa; phylum Cnidaria; class Anthozoa; order Scleractinia; family Poritidae; genus Porites; species Porites cylindrica. The sequence goes on along the minus strand of OZ037781.1, from coordinate 13,111,892 downwards.
ATGGACTTCTCCGACTACTGATCTGATGTAGTTTGAAGTATTGAAATGCCCAGTTTCGATTGTCTCGAAGATGTTTACATCATTTTCATTCAGCAAATGCCATTCAAAAACTCGCATAAACAAAGGTCACACAAGTAGAAAGACACACTAATTATCAGTTCGAACAAACATTGAAACTTTTCAAGTGTGAAGAGAAAGTAAATTACCTGCATGATTTCTCTTCTCCTTGGCCATCAATCGGAATTCTGCGTATAAACAGCTAAGCTTCTTTAAATATGAGCTTAGCTAGATAAAAATGTAGTCACAACGGTGGATTAAAAGCGTAAATCTGAGCAGAAATTAGACACAACTTACATATTTCGCTTCCCTCTCACTTAAAGCAGGCAAATTGAACCTTTTTTACGAAAAGACGAGATTCTTGAATTACCGAGACGGCAAAATACGAGCAAAATGTTCTCCGTAGTCCCGACTACGCGAAACAGCTCAACAACTCACCGTAGCCGCAGGACTACGCGGGAAAAATGAACAGTCACGTGGTTTTGATCATGCGCAGTAGCATATTTCATGGTTTATCCGTAGCCGTAGTCCGTAGTCGGAGTATCTTAAACTCCCTATTGACACGTGGAGAAGAAACAATTACCTCTGCTCACAGCACTAGACGCTTCCGAAGACGTTGCTTAAAGTCCCCAATATTTGTCACATGGCTGGTTCAGTTAGCATCAAGATGGCTGGATATTGGTCTCTTTCTTCTTTTTCGCTCATGTTGTCCTCGATTAGCGTAAAATAATCAGAATATGAACTTAACGATGCCCAGCAATAATATTCACCTCACGCTTGGTCACTAACGCATGCATCATTGCTTATAACGCCGATAACTATAAGTAGCAAATAGCTTATTGGGGACACTAAAATATAATATAACCTTTTCAATAATAAAAAGCTATATGCAATAAAAAGAAATTCAGAAAGTGTCATCATATCACTAGTTCATATTAATGTACATCAGGAGTCAGCAGCACCACCCAGCATCAAGACCCATGATGGGTCTTGCCAGCATCCGCCATAGCCAGACTCGCTGCGTATTTCCTAGCCTGAGATCATGCCGTCTCCCTATTATCCCTTTATGTCTCTCGCGGGAAGATGGCGTTATTTTTTTTCCCTCTCGAGCCAAAGAAACAAAGAAGCAAAAAAAAAAAAAAAAAACGCCTGGTCTCAGGTTACGTATTTCCTGCCTAATTGTCGTTACGACTTCCTTATTTCACGACTTCCATATGGTACGACTTCCTTATTTCACGTTTTTAGAGGACAGGAAAGCATGCCAGACAACCTTTTAATTTCTTGTTCTGAACTTAGATTCAGTCTTCAGAATTCAACTCTATAAAAATTTGCCAATATTTGACAAATTGAAGTAGTTGCCTGCGATGAAGTTTGAAATGGCAAGAATTATCTTTTTAAGTTACGTTTTTGTCGCCGCCGCCGTAGTCATGTTGGTTAACAATTAAGCCTTGTAGTAATTGCGTCGAGTCCGAGGTCGTAAAATAAGTCCCCCAGCTTAGTTAAAGCCGCCCTTCTGTGACCACAAAAAAATTCAGTGTCACGTTTCATAATTCTGTGGAAAGGCTTTCAAGGAAAGGATCGAATGAAGAAAAGGCGAGAATGAACCAGAATAAAGGTTGGGGGAAGGGAAAAAAGGCTGTTTAAACCCCACGCTTTGCGAATGTCGATCGATCTGCGGGAACAATTAAAAGGGGTATTATAGCATTAACTGTTTTTAAAAAATTGAAAATGAAAACTTCAAATATAGTATTTTTTGTGCAAAAGGTCAAAAGGAACGTCTCCTTGATTAAGAGTTTTGTTTTAACAGGAACAGGAAAGAGTTTAGTTTATTAATACCAATATATATGTCTGTGTCAATCGGTCAAAAAAACATCGCCCATACATCGCAAAATGCAAAATTTTGAGGTTCATTTGTGTGGCCACACTTGTGTGATTCATTCCATAACTGTATTTAAAGTATTCTATTTAATCAAGTAAGGATAATTGACTATTCCTCATACTTGTATCATTGAACGAGCGTTTAATAGTACCGCTTCTTAGTAATATTGCATGAATGATGCTGAGGAAGATGTGAGGAATTATGCATACCGGGGAAGGTTAAAAAGCGGTTGCTAGTTATTAGAGAGGTGTTTATCTACATTTCATCGTTCATTTCATTATTTATTTATCTATTTATTTATTTATTTAATTATTTATTTATTCATTTGTTAGACTGCGACGGAGGTACAAACCCCCAGGAACAGATCAGACACTTTGTTGAATCGCAAGTTTAAACTACACAGTACAGCATCTCCTAAACCTTAGAAGCCGACCATGAAGTTAAAAAGGTCCCTAGTGGAGAGTCTCTTATTTATAGATATGACGTTCGTTGAATGTTTCTGGGTCCAATGCACCTTTTTCAGGTGCGAGAATTGAGACAATACGCAACATTTCAGGAAAAAAAAAGTTTATTTTGATCTTATAGGTAAATGTTTATCGCTGCATACAGTCAAACCTGTATGTGACGGCCCTGAATAAGCGGTCACTGTATATTACGGTCACCGGACAACTTCCCAAAATTTTCAGTTGCCTTCCTCAGCAAAAGGTGGCTGTTTTACACAGGTTTGACTATGTTACAATAAATAAACGACTTCGATATTCCTATACATTTCCTGAAACATATACCCTTGGTGTAAGAGACTCTTCCTGCGCGTTAGACGTTGGCCTGACTGATCCGCATCCGCCGATCTCCTTCACGCCAGAAATAAAACCTCTGGGCTAGTTGTTTTAAACCGATGACAGCGCTATCTACTGGATAAATCGGATAAGTATTGGGAAAACCAATTGTGTTATCCACTGGATAGAGGTTAATTTCTTCTTATATTTCATGACTTTCTGTATGTTGATATACTTGATAGATCACGTTTACAATTGTTAATTTGATTTTTGGCTGGTGTTATTTTTGGCATACCGTATTTAGCATTTGGTTTTTGGCATCTGCTTTTGGCATATAGTGTTACGCATTTCGTCAGCGTTTCTTCGGTAACTTTTTGGCATCTCTATAGCACCCACGCTTTCCACCAACGACTAGGGAGCCTCCTAGACTTTCAAAAAAGTCCCTCGTCGGATTTCATATGGCGCGGGACGAAAGACTTTTCACATTTGATTGGCGCCAATTTTACCGACCCCAAAAACGGGTCGGTGCGCTTGGACCAATCAGAGTAGCTCCCAAGGACCCTTGCGGATAAAGCTGTCACCCACAAGTACTAAGTGCATTGAAACGTGACTTGCGATTCCAATTCCAACATGGGGTCCATTGCGAAGTGGAAGGTGTTGACAAGCCAAACACGACTCATAAGCTCGTGATAGTGTGATACGTGACCTTATAGTTTTGCTCCAACGAGGATATCTCCCAGCGATTTTGCTCTTTTATATGAAATGATGGGAGGCTCGTTGTATATTTCTCTCGATAGTAGTTGATCTTGAATTATGTCCCATTTGTTCATTAAAATGTTGTGCAAAAGGTAAAAAGGAACTTCTCCCTGATTAAGAGTTTTGTTTTAACAGGAACAGGAGAGAGTTTAGTTTATTAATACCAATATACATGTCTGTGTCAATCTGTTCCCATCAAATCCATCCAATTTGAAAATAAGCCAAGCATATCGGAAATAACCCAAATTGCAAAAAGATACAAAGGATATATATTGCTAAATTACACGCGTGTTCAGAGAGTGTTCTGTGAAGAAGAGTGCAACATCAACTTCGAATTAAAAGGTAAGATAAAGGCATGATTCCATTATATCGTTGTTTTATTTCTCCCCACGCATTTATGATGCACCTAAATTAAAGAAGCTTTTAAGCTTCTAAAGTATTCAGTATTTAGTTTAAAAAGAATGATTTTGTTAAAAAAATGCGTCTTCACAGCGGTTTATACCCACCAATACACAACAGAGAGGTACCTATATCTACCGGTGTGTGTCTAAGATCAGGGAGGTCTAGCAGGCCCATGGCCACAAGGACTGAACGTCTCTCACATTTTGTTAATGTTAAATATTAATCTTGTCAATAAATTAAACGTACCGTATTAGTATATATATCACAGCTTGTAAGGTATCCTACAATTCAGTCTTCCGACTGCAAAAGGAACAATAAACCAGCGTTTTGATTTGATATGATTTGATTTGATTTGACCATCTAACATTAATTTATCACACTTGGTTCCACAGGTTACTGTAGACTGATTGTTTATTACATCACAAGCCAAGAACAATAACGATGGATTCCAAACGTCTCTTTATTTCCATTGCTTTATGGCTGTTTTTAAGCTGTGATCTGTTAGACGACGCTGAAGGACAATTGCAAAAAAATAAAAGGCCTAATTAATAACTTATCCCGCAGGAAAAGAGAAATGGCTGGCTTTATAGCCTCACAGATCTGGGTATTTATGCTAAATATTTTTATTCTTCAAAGGCAGTCTCTTTCGGTTATAACTTAGAAAAACTGAAAGAGTGTATGATTCCTAGCTGTCCGTAAAGTTATACACTGTCAAAAAAACATCACCCATACATCGCAAAATGCAAAATTTTTGAGGTTCATTCATCTGGCCACACTTGTGTGATTCATTCCATAACTGTATTTAAAGTATTCTAGTTAATCAAAGTAAGGATAATTGACTGTTCTTCATACTTGTATCATTGAACGAGCGTTTAATAGTACTACCTCTTAGTAATTATTGCATGAATGATGCTGGGGAAGATGTAAGGAATTATGCAGATCGGGGAAGGTTAAAAAGCGGTTGCTGGTTATTAGAGAGGTGTTTATCTACATTTCATTGTTCATTTAATTATTTATTTATCTATTTATTTATTTATTTATTTAATTATTTATTCATTTGTTAGACTGAGACGGAGGTACAAACCCCCAGGAACAGATCAGTCACTTTGTTGAATCCCAGGTTTAAACTACACAGTACAACATCTCCTAACCCTTAGGAGCCGGGCGATGCTGATCATCTTTCCCTCATCACAAGTCAACAGGAGTACCCAACGAGAAAAATTTCAAAAGTGATTGGATATCGCTCCCAGTAATATTTTAACAGTCACTAATTGTTTTATGGTTGATTATTAACTTCTCTGGCAAAATTATATCCGCTCCCCAAAGCCAGCTAAAGCTAGATTTTAAATTACAATATCCAGTCAGGATCTTTACCTTAAGGGCTTTTCCCAGCCAGAATTTTTACCAAAAAGACATGTCGGAAAGAAATAGGTGATGCTTAACTTTATTATTCTGTGATTAAATATTAATTAGAAATCGACATTTGTGGTGCAAAGAAGTTAGATTTCGTGACATTAGATTTCACAATAATGTAGTCAAAGTCCGAGTATATTTACGATATAAAATGATGTAACTGCATGCATTTTCTTAGGCTAAATAAGGTGAAAGAACGTGCGATTTTGTAATAGACACTTAATTAAGATACATTACAATGGGAACTTTTACTGTACATGTGATTAATGTAAAAATACTGCCTTACGCAAGGATAGTAGAAAAACCACTGTATACTTAGAATGTTTTAGTTGATCGATTCGTTGATCGTTGATCGTTTAGTTACGTTGATCGTTGTGTTACGAGCGTTGAGTATGTGAGAATTGTACATCGCAATAGATTGTTGGATTGCATTAAATCGTGTTGTTACATCGAAAGATACAGTCCTCTTCATTTGTTTGAACCAGCGGAGCGGGGTTAAAAGAATTCCGCAACACCTAGCCAGGAATGTCTCTTTCTTCCCTTTTTTGCCAGCAAATAAAATAACCGACATTTAGCCAGCCAGGAAAATAAATTGAGCCATTTTATCCTGGTGATACGAAAAAATTTATCTCAACAAAAGCTTTAAGTGGTGTCCTGGAGAATACAAATAGTGTCGAGTTAGGTTCTTTCCAAGGAATAGGTTTCCAGACATATCTCATCGTTTTCACTTCCCTGGTGATGAGCAATTTGCTTGTTTTTGTGAGTCTTTTTGATATGCTGAAAAAGAATGTAATGTACTTATCACTTATCCCAAGCTGTGGAACCTTCATTCAGTTACTCTCAGTGTCCTTTCCATCACCACCTACATCATTTCTGTTGTGTTATCAGTCTATCTATTTCTCCGTCTCTGTCCAGTTTTATCTTAGTCTTGAGGGACTTATTAAGAGAAACGCTGAGTGTTCCTCCAACTTCTTTCCCATGTCAAATCACGTCCAAATGAAATTGTTTAAAAGGATACCCAATGGTTAGAATATATTTAATGTTGGGCATTAGGCAAACTAACCTCACATCTTGGGAAGGATTTTAGTATACTTCTCTTATCTTTTATTTATTTTTAACTTTCATCACTCAGTGCTAGGCAAAATAGAACAATAAAGCTGCTTGAGATTTTGTTCACATTGTGCTAATACACTGATAGCAATCGGAGGGGCAACAAAAAAAACGAAAGTAAATACAAATTTATTGTTAGTCGAACAGTATTTAAGTACCTTGATAATAATAAAAAATACATTCAATCACCGGCATACCTTTCACTTTCCTTTTCTGCATACCGACTCCTCTTCATATTCAGATGGGGATCCATGTAGTCTTTGTTATGGCTTTCCATATCTAAAAATACAACGTTAAATTATTACGTTACTATAATAACTACATATTATTACTAGCCAACTTGGATTTACTTACTATGCAGCCCAAGACCGTAATCGTTCAAAAGTAGCAATCGTTGCGGAAGCTTCACAGGATAAAAGACAACTGTTCACACTGGCAATCACGGCAACAGCTTTGCGAAAACTGTAAAGACAATTTCAGCAAAAGTCCTTTTTTAAGTCCCACCTAACACCTAAATCATACATCAACGAGGGGCAATCGCTGCGAAAGCTTTACAGAGGTAAAAGACAACTGTTCACAGCAAAAGCCATTACTGGCAATCACCGCAAAAGCTTTGCGAAACCTGTAAAGACAATTTCAGCAAAAGTCCTTTTTTCATTCCAACGCCACACTTAAATCATACACAAACGAGGGCAGGGCAATCGCTGCGAAAGCTTTGCTAGGTAAAAGACAACTGTTCACAGCAAAAGCCATTACTGGCAATCACCGCAAACGCTTTGCGAAACCTGTAAAGACAATTTCAGCAAAAGTCCTTTTTTAAGTCCAACCTCACACTTAAATCATACATCAACGAGGGGCAATCGCTGCAAAAGCTTTAATTTACAGAGGTAAAAGACAACTGTTCACAGTTTATATTAATGTACATCAGGAGTCAGCGGCAACACCCAGCATCAAGACCCATGATGGGTCTTGCCAGCATCCGCCATAGCCAGACTCGCTGCGTATTTCCTAGCCTGAGATCATGTCCTCTCCCTATTATCCCTTTATGTCTCTCACGGGAAGATAGCGTCATTTTTTTCCCTCTCGAGTCAAAGAAACAAAGAAGCAAAAAAAAAAATAACGCCTGATCTCAGGTTACGTATTTCCTGCCTAATTGTCGTTACGACTTCCTTATTTCACGACTTCCATATGGTACGACTTCCTTATTTCACGTTTTTAGAGGACAGGAAAGCATGCCAGACAACCTTTTAATTTCTTGTTCTGAACTTAGATTCAGTCTTCAGCATTCAACTCTATAAAAATTTGCCAATATTTGACAAATTGAAGAAGATGCCTGCGATGAAGTTTGAAATAGCAAGAATTCACTTTTTAAGTTACGTTTTTGTCGCCGCCGCCGTAGTCATGTTGGTTAACAATTAAGCCTTGTAGTAACTGCGTCGAGTCCGAGGTCGTAAAATAAGTCCCCCCAGCTTAGTTAAAGCCGCCCTTCTGTGACCACAAAAAAATTCAATGTCATGTTTCATAATTCTGTGGAAAGGCTTTCAAGGAAAGGATCGAATGAAGAAAAGGCGAGAATGAACCAGAATAAAGGTTGGGGGAAGGGAAAAAAGGCTGTTTAAACCCCACGCTTTGCGAATGTCGATGGATCTGCGGGAACAATTAAAAGGGGTATTATAGCCTTAATGATTTTTAAATAATTGAAAATGAAAACTTCAAATATAGTATTTTTTGGTGCAAAAGGTCAAAAGGAACTCCTTGATGAAGTGTTTTGTTTTAACAGGAACAGGAAAGAGTTTAGTTTATTAACACAGCTTAATACCGATATATATGTCCGTGTCAATCTGTTCCCATCAAATCCATCCAAAATGAAAATAAGCCATAATATATTGGAAATAACCCAAATTGCAAAAAGATGCAAAGGATATATATATTGCTAAATTACACGCGTGTTCAGAGAGTGTTCTGTGAAGAAGAGTGCAACATCAACTTCGAATTAAGATCGGTAAGATAAAGGCATGATTCCATTATATCGTTGTTTTATTTCTCCCCACGCTTTTATGATGCACCTAAATTAAAGAAGCTTTTAAGCTTCTAAAGTATTCAGTAGTTAGTTTAAAGTGAATGATTTTTTAAAAAAATGCGTCTTCACAGGTACCTATATCTACCAGTGTGTGTCCAAGATCAGGGAGGTCTAGCAGGCCCATGGCCACAAGGACTGAACGTCTCTCAGATTTTGTTAGTGTTAAATATTAATCTTTTATTAATATCACAGCTTGTAAGGTATCCTACAATTCAGTCTTCCGACTGCAAAAGGAACAATAAACCAGCGCTTTGATTTGATTTGATTTGATTTGACCATCTAACATTAATTCACCACACTTGGTTCCACAGGTTACTGTAGACTGATTGCTTATTACATCACAAGCCAAGAACAATAACGATGGATTCCAAACGTCTCTTTATTTGCATTGCTTTATGGCTGTTTTTAAGCTGTGCTCTGTTAGACGACGCTGAAGGACAATTGCAAAAGAAACGAGGCCTAATTAAGCACTTATCCCGCAGGAAAAGAGAAATGGCTGGCTTTATAGCCTCATAGATCTGGGTATGTATGCTAAATATTTTTATTCTTCAAAGGCAGTCTCTTTCGGTTATAACTTAGAAAAATTGAAAGAGTGTGTGATTCCTAGCTGTCCGTAAAGTTATATACTGTCAAAAAAACATCACCCATACATCGCATAATGTAAAATTTTTGAGGTTCATTCATCTGGCCACACTTGTGTGATTCATTCCATAACTGTATTTAAAGTATTCTAGTTAATCAAAGTAAGGATAATTGACTATTCCTCATACTTGTATCATTGAACGAGCGTTTAATAGTACCACTTCTTAGTAATTATTGCATGAATGATGCTGAGGAAGATGTGAGGAATTATGCAGACCGGGGAAGGTTAAAAAGCGCTTGCTGGTTATTAGAGAGGTGTTTATCTACATTTCATTGTTTATTTATCTATTTATTTATTTATTTAATTATTTATTCATTTGTTAGACTGAGACGGAGGTACAAACTCCCAGGAACAGATCAGACACTTTGTTGAATCGCAAGTTTAAACTACACAGTACAGCATCTCCTAACCCTTAGGAGCCGGGCGATGCTGATCATCTTTCCCTCATCACAAGTCAACAGGAGTACCCAACGAGAAAAATTTCAAAAGTGATTGGATATCGCACCCAGTAATATTTTAACAGTCACTAATTGTTTTTTGGTTGATTATTAACTTCTCTGGCAAAATTATATCCGCTCCCCAAAGCCAGCTAAAGCTAGATTTTAAATTACCACATCCAGTCAGGATCTTTACCTTAAGGGCTTTTCCCAGCCAGGATTTTTACCAAAAAGACATGTCGGAAAGAAATAGGTGATGCTTAACTTTATTATTCTGTGATTAAATATTAATTAGAAATTGACATTTGTAGTGCAAAGAAGTTAGATTTCGTGACATTAGATTTCACAATAATGTAGTCAAAGTCCGAGTATATTTACGATATAAAATGATGTAACTGCATGCATTTTCTTAGGCTAAATAAGGTGAAAGAACGTGCGATTTTGTAATAGACACTTAATTAAGATACATTACAATGGGAACTTTTACTGTACATGTGATTAATGTAAAAATACTGCCTTACGCAAGGATAGTAGAAAAACCACTGTATACTTAGAATGTTTTAGTTGATCGATTCGTTGATCGTTGATCGTTTAGTTACGTTGATCGTTGTGTTACGAGCGTTGAGTATGTGAGAATTGTACATCGCAATAGATTGTTGGATTGCATTAAATCGTGTTGTTACATCGAAAGATACAGTCCTCTTGATTTGTTTGAACCAGCGGGGCGGGGTTAAAAGAATTCCGCAACACCTAGCCAGGAATGTCTCTTTCTTCCCTTTTTTGCCAACCGACATTTAGCCAGCCAGGAAAATAAATTGAGCCATTTTATCCTGGTGATACGAAAAAATTTATCTCAACAAAAGCTTTAAGTGGTGTCCTGGAGAATACAAATAGTGTCGAGTTAAGTTCTTTCCAAGGAATAGGTTTCCAGACATATCTCATCGTTTTCACTTCCCTGGTGATGAGCAATTTGCTTGTTTTTGTGAGTCTTTTTGATACGCTGAAAAAGAATGTAATGTACTTATCACTTATCCCAAGCTTTGGGACCTTCATTCAGCTACTCTCAGCGTCCTTTCCATCACTACCTACATCATTTCTGTTGTGTTATCAGTCTATCTATTTCTCCGTCTCTGTCCTGTTTTATCTTAGTCTTGAGGGACTTATTAAGAGAAACGCTGAGTGTTCCTCCAACTTCTCTCCCATGTCAAATCACGTCCTAATCAAATTGTTTAAAAGGATACCCAATGGTTAGAATATATTTAATGTTGGGCATTAGGCAAACTAACCTCACATCTTGGGAAGGATTTTAGTATACTTCTCTTATCTTTTATTTATTTTTTTCTTTCATCACTCAGTGCTAGGCAAAATAGAACAATAAAGCTGCTTGAGATTTTGTTCACATTGTGCTAATACACTGATAGCAATCGGAGGGGCAACAAAAAAAACGAAAGTAAATACAAATTTATTGTTAGTCGAACAGTATTTAAGTACCTTGATAATAATA
>OZ037781.1:13088335-13095835 GCA_964035525.1 Porites cylindrica | reverse complement strand
GATTGCTTATTACATCACAAGCCAAGAACAATAACGATGGATTCCAAACGTCTCTTTATTTGCATTGCTTTATGGCTGTTTTTAAGCTGTGCTCTGTTAGACGACGCTGAAGGACATTTGCAAAAGAAACGAGGCCTAATTAAGCACTTATCCCGCAGGAAAAGAGAAATGGCTGGCTTTATAGCCTCACAGATCTGGGTATGTATGCTAAATATTTTTATTCTTCAAAGGCAGTCTCTTTCGGTTATAACTTAGAAAAATTGAAAGAGTGTGTGATTCCTAGCTGTCCGTAAAGTTATATACTGTCAAAAAAACATCACCCATACATCGCATAATGCAAAACTTTTGAGGTTCATTCATCTGGCCACACTTGTGTGATTCATTCCATAACTGTATTTAAAGTATTCTAGTTAATCAAAGTAAGGATAATTGACTATTCCTCATACTTGTATCATTGAACGAGCGTTTAATAGTACCACTTCTTAGTAATTATTGCATGAATGATGCTGAGGAAGATGTGAGGAATTATGCAGACCGGGGAAGGTTAAAAAGCGCTTGCTGGTTATTAGAGAGGTGTTTATCTACATTTCATTGTTTATTTATCTATTTATTTATTTATTTAATTATTTATTCATTTGTTAGACTGAGACGGAGGTACAAACTCCCAGGAACAGATCAGACACTTTGTTGAATCGCAAGTTTAAACTACACAGTACAGCATCTCCTAACCCTTAGGAGCCGGGCGATGCTGATCATCTTTCCCTCATCACAAGTCAACAGGAGTACCCAACGAGAAAAATTTCAAAAGTGATTGGATATCGCACCCAGTAATATTTTAACAGTCACTAATTGTTTTTTGGTTGATTATTAACTTCTCTGGCAAAATTATATCCGCTCCCCAAAGCCAGCTAAAGCTAGATTTTAAATTACCACATCCAGTCAGGATCTTTACCTTAAGGGCTTTTCCCAGCCAGGATTTTTACCAAAAAGACATGTCGGAAAGAAATAGGTGATGCTTAACTTTATTATTCTGTGATTAAATATTAATTAGAAATTGACATTTGTAGTGCAAAGAAGTTAGATTTCGTGACATTAGATTTCACAATAATGTAGTCAAAGTCCGAGTATATTTACGATATAAAATGATGTAACTGCATGCATTTTCTTAGGCTAAATAAGGTGAAAGAACGTGCGATTTTGTAATAGACACTTAATTAAGATACATTACAATGGGAACTTTTACTGTACATGTGATTAATGTAAAAATACTGCCTTACGCAAGGATAGTAGAAAAACCACTGTATACTTAGAATGTTTTAGTTGATCGATTCGTTGATCGTTGATCGTTTAGTTACGTTGATCGTTGTGTTACGAGCGTTGAGTATGTGAAAATTGTACATCGCAATAGATTGTTGGATTGCATTAAATCGTGTTGTTACATCGAAAGATACAGTCCTCTTGATTTGTTTGAACCAGCGGGGCGGGGTTAAAAGAATTCCGCAACACCTAGCCAGGAATGTCTCTTTCTTCCCTTTTTTGCCAACCGACATTTAGCCAGCCAGGAAAATAAATTGAGCCATTTTATCCTGGTGATACGAAAAAATTTATCTCAACAAAAGCTTTAAGTGGTGTCCTGGAGAATACAAATAGTGTCGAGTTAAGTTCTTTCCAAGGAATAGGTTTCCAGACATATCTCATCGTTTTCACTTCCCTGGTGATGAGCAATTTGCTTGTTTTTGTGAGTCTTTTTGATACGCTGAAAAAGAATGTAATGTACTTATCACTTATCCCAAGCTTTGGGACCTTCATTCAGCTACTCTCAGTGTCCTTTCCATCACCACCTACATCATTTCTGTTGTGTTATCAGTCTATCTATTTCTCCGTCTCTGTCCTGTTTTATCTTAGTCTTGAGGGACTTATTAAGAGAAACGCTGAGTGTTCCTCCAACTTCTCTCCCATGTCAAATCACGTCCTAATCAAATTGTTTAAAAGGATACCCAATGGTTAGAATATATTTAATGTTGGGCATTAGGCAAACTAACCTCACATCTTGGGAAGGATTTTAGTATACTTCTCTTATCTTTTATTTATTTTTTTCTTTCATCACTCAGTGCTAGGCAAAATAGAACAATAAAGCTGCTTGAGATTTTGTTCACATTGTGCTAATACACTGATAGCAATCGGAGGGGCAACAAAAAAAACGAAAGTAAATACAAATTTATTGTTAGTCGAACAGTATTTAAGTACCTTGATAATAATAAAAAATACATTCAATCACCGGCATACCTTTCACTTTCCTTTTCTGCATACCGACTCCTCTTCATATTCAGATGGGGATCCATGTAGTCTTTGTTATGGCTTTCCATATCTAAAAATACAACGTTAAATTATTACGTTACTATAATAACTACATATTATTATTAGCCAACTTGGATTTACTTACTATGCAGCCCAAGACCGTAATCGTTCAAAAGTAGCAATCGTTGCGGAAGCTTCACAGGATAAAAGACAACTGTTCACACCAAAGGTCATTACTGGCAATCACCGCAAAAGCTTTGCGAAAACTGTAAAGGCAATTTCAGCAAAAGTCCTTTTTTAAGTCCCACCTCACACCTAAATCATACATCAACGAGGGGCAATCGCTGCGAAAGCTTTACAGAGGTAAAAGACAACTGTTCACAGCAAAAGCCATTACTGGCAATCACCGCAAAAGCTTTGCGAAACCTGTAAAGACAATTTCAGCAAAAGTCCTTTTTTCATTCCAACGCCACACTTAAATCATACACAAACGAGGGCAGGGCAATCGCTGCGAAAGCTTTGCTAGGTAAAAGACAACTGTTCACAGCAAAAGCCATTACTGGCAATCACCGCAAACGCTTTGCGAAACCTGTAAAGACAATTTCAGCAAAAGTCCTTTTTTAAGTCCAACCTCACACTTAAATCATACATCAACGAGGGGCAATCGCTGCAAAAGCTTTAATTTACAGAGGTAAAAGACAACTGTTCACAGTTTATATTAATGTACATCAGGAGTCAGCAGCAACACCCAGCATCAAGACCCATGATGGGTCTTGCCAGCATCCGCCATAGCCAGACTCGCTGCGTATTTCCTAGCCTGAGATCATGTCCTCTCCCTATTATCCCTTTATGTCTCTCACGGGAAGATGGCGTCATTTTTTTTCCCTCTCGAGTCAAAGAAACAAAGAAGCAAAAAAAAAAATAACGCCTGATCTCAGGTTACGTATTTCCTGCCTAATTGTCGTTACGACTTCCTTATTTCACGACTTCCATATGGTACGACTTCCTTATTTCACGTTTTTAGAGGACAGGAAAGCATGCCAGACAACCTTTTAATTTCTTGTTCTGAACTTAGATTCAGTCTTCAGCATTCAACTCTATAAAAATTTGCCAATATTTGACAAATTGAAGAAGATGCCTGCGATGAAGTTTGAAATAGCAAGAATTCACTTTTTAAGTTACGTTTTTGTCGCCGCCGCCGTAGTCATGTTGGTTAACAATTAAGCCTTGTAGTAACTGCGTCGAGTCCGAGGTCGTAAAATAAGTCCCCCCAGCCTAGTTAAAGCCGCCCTTCTGTGACCACAAAAAAATTCAGTGTCACGTTTCATAATTCTGTGGAAAGGCTTTCAAGGAAAGGATCGAATGAAGAAAAGGCGAGAATGAACCAGAATAAAGGTTGGGGGAAGGGAAAAAAGGCTGTTTAAACCCCACGCTTTGCGAATGTCGATGGATCTGCGGGAACAATTAAAAGGGGTATTATAGCCTTAATGATTTTTAAATAATTGAAAATGAAAACTTCAAATATAGTATTTTTTGGTGCAAAAGGTCAAAAGGAACTCCTTGATGAAGTGTTTTGTTTTAACAGGAACAGGAAAGAGTTTAGTTTATTAACACAGCTTAATACCGATATATATGTCTGTGTCAATCTGTTCCCATCAAATCCATCCAAAATGAAAATAAGCCCTAATATATTGGAAATAACCCAAATTGCAAAAAGATGCAAAGGATGTATATATTGCTAAATTACACGCGTGTTCAGAGAGTGTTCTGTGAAGAAGAGTGCAACATCAACTTCGAATTAAGATCGGTAAGATAAAGGCATGATTCCATTATATCGTTGTTTTATTTCTCCCCACGCTTTTATGATGCACCTAAATTAAAGAAGCTTTTAAGCTTCTAAAGTATTCAGTAGTTAGTTTAAAGTGAATGATTTTTTAAAAAAATGCGTCTTCACAGGTACCTATATCTACCAGTGTGTGTCTAAGATCAGGGAGGTCTAGCAGGCCCATGGCCACAAGGACTGAACGTCTCTCAGATTTTGTTAGTGTTAAATATTAATCTTTTATTAATATCACAGCTTGTAAGGTATCCTACAATTCAGTCTTCCGACTGCAAAAGGAACAATAAACCAGCGCTTTGATTTGATTTGATTTGATTTGACCATCTAACATTAATTTACCACACTTGGTTCCACAGGTTACTGTGGACTGATTGCTTATTACATCACAAGCCAAGAACAATAACGATGGATTCCAAACGTCTCTTTATTTGCATTGCTTTATGACTGTTTTTAAGCTGTGCTCTGTTAGACGACGCTGAAGGACAATTGCAAAAGAAACGAGGCCTAATTAAGCACTTATCCCGCAGGAAAAGAGAAATGGCTGGCTTTATAGTCTCATAGATCTGGGTATGTATGCTAAATATTTTTCTTCTTCAAAGGCAGTCTCTTTCGGTTATAACTTAGAAAAATTGAAAGAGTGTGTGATTCCTAGCTGTCCGTAAAGTTATATACTGTCAAAAAAACATCACCCATACATCGCATAATGCAAAATTTTTGAGGTTCATTCATCTGGCCACACTTGTGTGATTCATTCCATAACTGTATTTAAAGTATTCTAGTTAATCAAAGTAAGGATAATTGACTATTCCTCATACTTGTATCATTGAACGAGCGTTTAATAGTACCACTTCTTAGTAATTATTGCATGAATGATGCTGAGGAAGATGTGAGGAATTATGCAGACCGGGGAAGGTTTAGCCTGCGTAGCAAGCGTTTCCAATCGAGTTATTACGCGAAAGTTAGAGCGGAAGCAAAAAAAAGGTTGAAGGGGAGGGGGAAGGGAGAAGAGGAAACGCTTGCCTGCTAACCCCACGATTCTGGAAAACGCCCCTTGATATTTCACGGTTCGGTTCATTTGTAAATTGACAGCTCGTCAAAATAGAAACATAACGAACAGATTACCCCTGGATTACCAGATTTGTAAAATTACTTTGTTCTCTAATAGAACACGTTGCAGGCGATTGCGAGAACTATGATAAAAAAGATTTACGATAAAAGAAAGTTAAAACTATGAGCGATTGCTGCGGAATTTCTTGTGTTTTATTGTGTGGCTTTATCTCGTCTGAAACCTTGTCGACACGTCAAAAATGATTTGTCCGGAACAATTCACTCCGCCGGGTATAAGTTTTGCAGAGCGGCTTCTCTTCAGCCTGTCTGGAAACGTTCTCTTCAGTAGATGCCGCTAAATTTCTAATAAACAAAAAGAATCTTTTCATTTCAAAAAGCTGACAAATCGCTTGTCCATGGCGGCTTTAGCTAGTGTCGAGTACCGATGTTCTGATTTATGTTGACGTTATCTCCAACCAAACAGTCCATTTTTTCCAGTCAGATCCGCACGCCGTCATTCTCAATAAATTGGCCTTCCCTAGTCTGCACTGCTCGATCTCCAATTATACTTTCAATTGAAGACTCTGATCTCATAAACCTTCGCACAAACTCGATTGCAATAAATATCAGTCCAAAGCATTTGTAATCTGCGACCACAAATCAGATGAGACTAGATCTGTGACGCACGAAAACAAAGCATACCTGGTTTGATTGATGTTTCGAATGCTAAGTAATCAACACTACCCGTACCGCGCCAATCAGAAGCTGCGTTCGTGGGCGAACGCAGTTTTTCAAAATCGTGGGGTTTGCGGGCAAGCGGTTCCTTCTTTCCCCTCCCCCTCCCCCGTCATTCAATTTTTTTTTGCTCTTGTCCCAGCTTTCTAGACGAACCTCGCGAGGAAACGCTTGCTACGCAGGCTAGGGAAGGTTAAAAAGCGCTTGCTGGTTATTAGAGAGGTGTTTATCTACATTTCATTGTTTATTTATCTATTTATTTACTTATTTATTTAATTATTTATTTATTTATTTGTTAGACTGAGACGGAGGTACAAACCCCCAGGAACAGATCAGACACTTTGCTGAATCGCAAGTCTAAACTACACAGTACAGCATCTCCTAACCCTTAGAAGCCGACCATGAAGTTAAAAAGGTCCCTAGTCAAACCTGTATGTGGCGGCCCTGAATAAGCGGTCACTGTATATTACGGTCACCGGACAACTTCCGAAAATTTTCAGTTGCCTTTCTCAGCAAAGGGTGGCTGTTTTACACAGGTTTGACTATGTTACAATAAATAAACGACTTCGATATTCCTATACATTTCCTGAAACATATACCCTTGGTGCAAGAGACTCTTCGTGCGCGTTAGATGTTGGCCCCTGCACGCAAGAAATAAAACCTCTGGGCTAGTTGTTCAAACCGATGACAGCGCTATCTACTGGATAATTAATCGGATAAGTATTGGGAAAACCAATTGTGTTATCCACTGGATAGAGGTTAATTTCTTCTTAGTGACTTAGTAGTGACTTTTAATAATGTCAAGCAATACGTTAAAGACAGTTTTTGCTTTATTGTAGTAGTTCATCCAGAATTGAAAACAAATTAGCATTGGCATGCATGCTACAGCTGATGATAACGGCTTAACGGATTTGTCCAAAAATAAACGCCGTCTCCGGACCCCATTTACCGCCGTTTTCATCGTCCGGTCGGAATAAATCAAAAGTGATGAAACAACAATCCTGGATATGAAAGCCACGATCCCGATCTATTCAGTTCAAGTTTGACAACGTTAGTCTTTCGATGGCAACAAAAACCTGAAAAACAAGTGTGCAACGCGTTCTGGTTTTAAACCTTTTCCTTTTTTTGAGTTTCTCATGCATTTTCGTCCGTCGTCGCGTCGCGTCGTGGTTTGCACGAGCTCTCCAGTATCATTCAATACCATGCAAATCCATGCTTGATTGTGGCGATTTCCTTGAAAAACCGACGCTTTGATGGAAAAGGCGCCACAAAAATCCACGTTGGCTGGCACCCAAAGAGAGGTTCATATGTCAGATATGTGTTCATGTGAAGTCAAATTGTGGGACTTTCTTTACAGATCGTTTCCAAGACATAAGCTGTTAGCAGAGGTTGCTTTCCAGTGTAGTCTTTAGATGTTCAAAGATGTTCGCGCCGCAGACATTATTCACGTAGTTGGCTTGTTTTACGAATACTCTATGTACTACTTATTGAATGAGTGGGAGGGCCGGACGAAAAAATACTTGGCTCCAGGTCCGGACGTACGGACCGAGGCGGGAGCGCAGCGAGGTCTAGTCTCCCAC